>CM053417.1:87869029-88063279 GCA_028644305.1 Xerus rutilus | reverse complement strand
ACCAATCATGGCCCTGAGGTTAGGTTACAGCCAATAGGGTATTGAACCATGTCAGGCGCGCAGCCAATCAGCGTGGGATGAGAAAAGGAGAGGCACTGAAGGCAGCCAATCAGCATGGGGTAAAGAGGAGGGGAAACATTCAAAGTAACCAATCAGCATTGGGCAAAGGAAAGGGGAGGGGAGGCATTGAAGGCATGGAGAGAGCTCTTATAATATATGATAGATTTTTTTAAATATTTTTTTAGTTATAGATGGACACAGTGTCTTTATTTTATTTCTTTTTATGTGGTGCTGAGGATCGAACCCAGGGCCCCACGCATGCGAGGCAAGTGCTCTACCACTGAGCTACAATCCCAGTCCCATATGATAGCTTTTTAAGTGACCAACAGAACTGACTCAAATTGGCTCTGAAATGTAATAGCTATATGATTACAGGCAACTTACTTAACATTTGTAAGGTTATCTTTATTTATTTATTCATTTATTTTGCAGTGCTAGGGAAGGAACTCAGGGCCTTGAGCATTCTAGGCAAATCCTCTACCCCAATCACACATACAGTTTTTAGAATCAGAATCATGGTACCTATCTCAAATGTGTGTGGTAGGAATGAACTGAGATTATACACAGCACGGAGGATGAATGTTGCTGATGGTTTTGGGATTGTGATAAATGAACTGTCATTTATACAATCACTTCTTGCTCATAAATCCATGTTCCCATTTTTATTAAGCTTTTTGATAAATCCTAGAATCTGAATTCCTGACATGAAGATTTATGTTTGGTTTTTTAAGGCAAACTTGCTGAAAACCAGCAACCAAATTAATGCTTATGTGACCTATTTTGGAGCCTGTAAAGACTTGTCAAGCTCAGTAAAAACATTTAAACTCTGCCTTCTAGAATCTTCACTTAACAAAAATAGGCTGGCTTGATAAGGCAGGCATTTCTAATGTCAACTTCAATGCTTCATGTGTCTTGTTCTCCTGACTTTTCTCTGGAAGTCAAGACCTTGCATCCCAATTTTTGTCACACTGGAGAAGCCCCTTTGGCATCTTATACTTGATGCTGGCCCCAGTCCCTGCCAGTAGGAAGAGGTGGCCTAGCCCTTCTTAGATCCAGATCTTGAGGAGTGACCTTTTCTCTCAGGATGTCACTTCTGACATTCATAGGAAACTTTTTAGCCATGGGAACCTAGGGTAGGACACCTGTCCCTCTATAACTCAGTTTTACAGCCACCAACTAGGTCTATGCTTGGGTCCTTAACTAATTTGGAGGACTAAACTTTACTATATTTCCAGTTTGAGAGAAAGGAAAATGTAATCTTTTCCATGTGGTGGGAGAGGGCAAGTCTTGCAACTCTTCTTAAGCAAATGTTTTCTTCCTCTGTTCATGTGCTTTCTTTGTGGCCTCCATTCATCTTTCTAAATACCCAGACCTGACATTGACACTGTCTTCTTATTGTACCAAACCATGGGAGAGCCTGTGTTTTGGAGATCTGTCAGCAGCACCCCAGCATGTGAAAGGCCTATGATGATTCATACAGGGATGACTAGGGAAGATGAGGATGAGAAAACCAAGCAAAGCCCTGCAGGAATAATAATAACTAACAATGACAATAGCTAACATTGAGTGCTTCTTCTGTACAGGCTCTATATGGTACATATTAATGTACTTTTTGCACTTCACAATGACCCTATGAGACAGTCACAATATTGTCCTTTTCATGTGGAGAAACTGAGGCAAAGAGGGAGATGAAATAATTATCAGTTGCCTAAATTCTTACACCAGTAAGTGGCAGCAAGATTTCAATTCAGACATTTAGTAGCCAATGCTCTTGATCCTGAAGCTTCCTAGATTCTTTTTCGGGGTGGGAGGGGGTACCAGGGATTGAACTCAGGGGCACTCAACCACTGAGCCACATCCCAGCCCTATTTTGTAGTTTATTTAGAGACAGGTTCTCACTGGGTTGCTTAGCGCCTCACATAAATTGCTGAGGCTGGCTTTGAACTTGTGATCCTCCTGCCTCGGCCTCCAGGGTTGCTGGGATTACAGGCATGTGCCACCATGCTTACCATAGCTTCTTAATTATAGTTATAATTATTGAACACTGTTTGTCAGATACTGAGATAACAGTTTTAATTAAATTATTTAGTTTAATCCTCACAACAAGCCAGTGAATAATCATGTTCTAATAGTGTATTTCATTTTTGCAGATAACTTCCAAAACACAGAGAGGTGGAGTAACTTGTCCCAGGTTACATAGTTTGTGTGTGATAGGATCAGAATTTAACCTCAAGTTTGTGTATTTACAGCTCAAGTTCTTTTTTTAGAAGAGCTTTATTAAAGCATGATTGATATACAATAAACTGCACACAGGAGTGATAGAGCTTGAATTCTCACTCAGGTCTCTGCTCCATGAGCCACTTCTCAGGTGGTTTAAAGATAGTCTCAGGAAGGCATTGAAATCCAGTAAACACTGGGCATGGTGGTACACACCTATAATCCCAGTGACTCAGGAAGCAGAAGCAGGAGGATCACAAGTTCAAAGCTAGCCTCAGAAGCTTAGCAAGGCCCTAAGCAACTTAGCAAGACCCTGTCTATAAATAATAGAAAAGCAATAATGGCTGGGGATGTAGCTAAGAGGTAAAGTGTCTCTGGGTTCAATTTAATTAATTAAATCCCCATAAACATTTCAGATTCTTATAAACCAGAGAAATGCTAATGATGGGTTTAATGTTCAGCTAGACAGTTTTTGTGGTTTTCTCTCCTTTACCCAAGCAAGGCCCAATACAGATCAACCTCAAATGGTTGCCACATCTGTTCATTCATTCAACAAATACTTCTTGAGTGCCTCTTATGTGCCTGGCACTGTTCCAAGTGCTAGAAAAACAATAGTCAAAAGTTTGATCTCCTGGGAGCTTGCATATAGTAGGTGCAAACAGAAAACAGTCTAAACAGACACTAAATTAGTAGATTAGAAAATGAAAGGGCTAAAAAGACAATGAGAGTAAGGAGGACAGACAGGAAGTATTGGCAGTTCAAGGTTGGTTGCAATTTTAAATAAAGTGGTCAAGGAAGGCCTCACAGAGAAGGTAACATCTAAATGAAGAGGTGAGGGAGGGAACTATTTTGGGAGGAGAGGTTATGCTCCAGGCTCTCAGAAGCCTTACCAAGTATCCTGATTTGAGAGAACAAATGGACCATACAAGGCACAGAGATGGGGCCAGCCTTACTCTCCTTTCTTCTGCAAGAGGAATGCCCCCTTGCTCCCTGAAATACATCCAGGCTCCTGAACATGGTTCTCAAGATGGCTACCAAAAAGAAGGTGGCTGCCTCTGTGCCCTGAGGTCAGAGAGCTTCCCTGATCCTAGCAGACTATCTTCACAACTACCACAGCATCTTCCCTCAAAGATTCTTTGCCTTCTAATCTCCATCAGGACAAAGTGTAAGCAACTTCCCAGCACCAGATCAAGACTCACTTTCATCAAGAAGCCTTCCAAAATTCACCTTACTACCATTGGTGTTCTGCACACAGAAAGTTCACTCATTTTGGAGGTCCTACCATATCAACATGGACTTGCGATGTTAACTTGACATAAGTCTCTAAATGTTCCATGTGGATGTCTCTTGTCTCTTGAGCTACTTCAGGAAAGGAACCAATCATTTGTACCCTCCCACAATGCCAAACAGTTGGTGTTTGACAAGCACCATAGTGAGGTTGGGAGGGAGGAATAGATGGATGGATGGATGGATGGATGGACAGAAGGATAATTGGATGAATAGGAATTCTGAAGATAATGAATTCTTCAGAGTCTGAGGCAGAAGTCTGACGACTTTATAAACAAAATCAAAAGAATTTTTTCTGAAAAATTAAAGTGTTTAAACTAGGAAGCTGATTATTGTACCTCTTCACCCCAAAAGACATCATCAATATCTTTGTCCTCTTTACCCTTGTAATCTGTTATAAATACACCTGTTGATAGAGACAGGCCTAAGCTCCACAGGAAAGAGTCATCAAAATTAGTCTGTGAATTGACCTCAAACAATGAGTGTGTTTAGAAGGATGCAGTTTTTGTGCCCCTAATCCTTTGCTTTTGAATCAGTCCTTTCCAGCCATATTGCATTTCAAACCACCAGGAGGCACCATCAATGCCAAGAGCTTGTTTCCAAAGCAGAATAATGCTCAAGGTTACAAACTGTTTTCCTGTGCCAAGTTTTACACTTTTTTAATTTGTACACACATAAGTGTTTATTTGATCAAATAGCACACAGGCATCTAAAATATCTCAATAAATCTCATCACTTTGTTTAAAGCATGTTATTTCTCAACATCCTCAATGCATTACCCAATATCACCACTGCTAGCAAAACTCCAGTCTGCTCTGAACTTGAACAATGTGCTTTTCAAAAATTAGAGATGGCTACCCTGCAGCATTAGCTTTCCCAGGAGAAATCTTGATTCAAATAAAAGGCTGTTCCTCCACAATGTTAGAGATTATATGAAAGTAAAAAATTGAAATATTGGTTCTTGCCCTTCTCTGAAAGGCAAGGACTCCTCTGAAAATTTGTTGAAGCCATGGAATTTCTCCAGTAGAGTGCACATATACAGTGATTCTGTATATAATTACAAGAGTATATTTTAATCTTATCTGTGGGCCCTCTCCCAAAGTTCAGAAATTTGAGATTGAGAAATCTTGATAACTATACTACGTGTTTGGTATGTTTCAGAAACAACCAGAACACTTATTCCCTATGAATAGGAAGGTAACATAGTATAACCACTTTGGGAAACTGTTTGGCACTATCTACTAAAGCTGTGTATACACATGACTTCAACTCACAACATCATGTAGCAATGACAATGAACCATCTACAGCTACCCCTAAAAACATGGGCGAATTTCATAGTAATAAGTTCACAAACTAGACTCAGAAACTAAGTACTGCCGGGCACAGTGGTGCACACCTGTAATCCCAGCACTTAGGGAGGCTGAGACAGGAGAATCGCGAGTTCAAAGCCAGCCTCAGCAATGGCGAGGCGCTAAGCAACTCAGTGAGACCCTGTCTCTACATAAAACACAAAATAGGGCTGAGGATGTGGCTGAGTAGTTGAGTCCCCCTGAGTTCAATCCCTGGTACCAAAAAAAAAAAAAACTAAATCATGCAGAATTCCATTTCATATAAAGTTTGAAAACAGGCAAAATTCATCTATGGTGATAGAAGTCAATATAGTAGTTATCCTTGGGGACAGGGTAATATCTGTAGGGAAACATGAGGAAGTCTCTGGGAACTGGTAAATTTCTTTTTCTTGGCGTGAGTGCTGGCTTCATGGTTGTGTTCACTTTGTGAACATTTATAAAGCTGTTGCTCATTTAGATTTTGTCCCTTTTTCTATAGGTACACTATATATAAGTAAAAATTTACCTACTAGGGCTGGCAATGTAATCTAGTGGTTGAGTACTTGCTTAGCATATGTGTGAGTCCTAGGTTCAATCCCCAGTACCACCAAAAAAAATTACCTACTCAGAATTGAATTGTACATTTTAAGTGGATGAGTTGCATTATATGTGAATTATATCTCAATGAAGCTGTAAAAAAAGATTTCTTTATATATCTTGGAAATTAGTGCTGTATCTGATGTGCGTGTGGCAAAAATTCACTCCTAAATTGTAGGCTTTCTCTTCACCTCACTGATTGTTTCTTTTGCTGAGAAGCTTTTTAGTTTTAATCCACCCCATTTATTGATTCTTGACTTTATTTCTTGTGCTTTAGGAGTCAAAAAACTTAACACCAAAAAAACAAACAACCCAATCAATAAATGGGCTAAGGAGTTGAACAGACACTTCTCAGAAGATATATAATCAATCAACAAATATATGAAAAATGTTCAACATCTCTACCAATTAGAGAAATGCAAATCAAAACTAAGATTTTATCTCACTCAGTCAGAATGGCAGTTATCAAGAATACAAACAATAAGTGTTGGCAAGGATGTGGGGGAAAAGGCACACTCATACATTGCTGGTGGGACTGCAAATTGGTGCAACCAATCTGGAAAGCAGTATGGAGATTCCTTAGAAAACTTGGATGGAACCACCATTTGACCCAGCTATCCCACTCCTCAGTCTATACCCAAAGGACTTAAAAACAGCATACTACAATGATGCAGCCACTTCAATGTTTATAGCAGCTCAATTCACAATAGCTAAACTGTGGAACCAACCTATATGCCCTTCAACAGATGAATGGATAAAGAAACTGTGGTATACATACACAACAGAATATTACTCAGCATTAAAAAAGAATAAAATTATGGCATTTGCAGGTAAATGGATGGAGCTGGAGAATATCATACTAAGCAAAGTAAGCCAATCCCAGAAAACCTAAGGCCAAATGTTCTGATAAATGGATGCTGATCCATAATGGGGGAAGGGGTATCAGAATAATGGAGGAAATTTGGTCAAAGGGGAGGGAAGGTAGGGGAGAATACATGGGGGCAGGAAAGATGGTGGAATGAGATGGATATCATTGCCCTAGGTACATATACGATTGCACATATGATGTGACTACATCATGTACAACCAGAGAAATGAAAAGTTGTGCTCCATTTGTGTACAATGAATCAAAATGCATTCTGCTGTCATGTATACCTAATTAGAATAAATTAAAAAAGAAAAAAATAAAATAATGAAAAATAACTGACTGATAAACTTTAAAAAAAAAGAATGGTTGATGTAACTTCTGAATCTTGGGTGAGGTTAGCACCCAGCAAAAGAGTTCTGCAGTGTCTTAAGAAATACAGATTTATTGATTACTTGAGTGGAAAGAGATTTCAGCTTTCATTTTTACCCAGCCAGCACCAATAGATTGATATGGAGCCAAGATTCCTGCAACCTGATTCACTGGAATGGCACCCCGATCACTAGACAGGTCCCTTTTTGGAAAAGAATGTTCAATGTCCACACATTAGGTAACTGACTCCCTCAGAGAGAAAAGAGAGGAAGAGTTTAAAAAATCACGTTCCTGTTTGGATTCCAGTTGCACTGAATTTGAAGTGGTCACTATTATCTGTGACTCAGTCATTGAAGATTTCCTATGTCTAGCTGGTGGTGGTGAGGACAGCCTGAGGAAAGAGATTCACAGTTCTCAGAGTCCAGAATGGGCTCATGCTGTATTTGATGCCTCTTAGCAGAAGATGCTCATTTCTTAAGTAGATGAACTTCAGGAACTTTCCTTGCCATTCTCAGTGGCTGTTAACAAGAGCTTGAGTTCTTCCAGAGTGGTATTTTTTCTGGAAGAATCTCGATTCAATCTTTGTTTTAATTATGGACTGAAATGGCTCTATAGGGAGTCTGGTGACTTTCATTAATTCATTATACTACTTTTTTACTCCCACCCTCCATCACTCTTACTGCCATACAATAACAATCCATTTATCAGTAAAACCACAGATTGTCTGAAATTGGTTGTTTAAACATCACCTTTGACTTCTCTTTTTCTCCAGTTTCATGCATAGTCAGTTGTACATTTAAAATATATCTAGAATCCAACCACTTCTCACTTCCTTGACTGAGAGCTCCCTGGTTCAAGCCACTGTCAGCTCTGATCTTTATTACTTCACTAACTTCCTAAATTCTTTCCCTGCTCCCACCCTTGGCTTCAAGAATGTCTCCTCCAAAACTCACATTCAAATTTAACTGTCACTATAATGGTATTAAGAGAGGGCACCTTTAAGTTATGATTAGGTCATTGGAATGGATTATCATAGAAGTGGGTTGGTAATAGTGGGAGTGGGTTCCTGATAAATAGCATGTGTTCAGCCTGATTTTTCTCCCTCTGTCTCATGCATGCTGGCTTGTCCTTCTACCATTTTACAATGCAGCACAAAGTTCCTCATGAAATGCCAGTGTCATGCTCTCAGATTCCCAGACTCCAGAACTATAAGCCAAATAAATCTCTATTCTTTACAAATTACTTAGCCTGTGGTATTCAATTGTAGCAGAAGAAAGTGGACTAACGCAGTAAGATATAAATCAGAGCATGTCACTCTAAACAATTTCCTCTACTAGTTTTCTGTCACATCTACAGGAAATCCAAAATCCGTGCCATTGTCAACAAGGCTGATATACTTCTTTCTCCATCTACCACCCTCTCACTTTCTTCATTTATCTCCTTGTTATTCCTTAGACAAAAAAATCTTATCCTTGCTTCAGGGCCTTTGTACCTCTCATGTCCTTTTCCAAGAACATTTTTTATTTTGGTGCTGGAGACTGAATCTGAGGTGCTCTACCACTGAGCTATATTCTCATTCATTTTCATTTTTTTATTTTGAGACAGGTCTCACTAAGTTGCTGAAGCTGGCCTCAAATTTCTGATCCTCCTGCCTCAGTCTTCAGAGTCACTCTGATTACAGGCATGTACAACCCTGCTCAGTTCAGGAACATTTTTCTGCCAAATATTCACATGGCTACTCCTTCATGTAATTTAAATCGCTACTCAAATTTTACTTCCTCAGAAGTAATACTTTATTTTTTCAATTGAACATCCCTCAATTTATTTCCTCAGATGCCACTATTCAAATGGTTTTGTGTCAACCTTTATTATTATTCATGGCAACTGAGACTATGTGATATATTCATTCCTATATGTGTTTTGTGTCTTTCCCTTCTAGAATGTAATTCCCACAAACATAGAAATTTTGTCTTTTCCACTGTATATCTCCAGTACTCATTCAGTAAATATTTGATGGATAAATAAACAAATATCTACTACAAATATCTGTGTTCATCTGAAAACATGTTTAGAGGCCAGAGGAGAATTCATAGAAAATAGAAATGATGCTCATATAAGCAGAATTATACAGCATCAGTCTTTTTGTATGTGATGTGTTTCACTTAGCATAATGTCTTCAAGGTTCATCCATGTTGTAGTACATATCAGAGCTTTACTCCTTTTTAGGGATGAACAATATTTCACTACAGGGATATACTATTTTTTTATCCACTCATTAGTTAGTGGATATTTGGGTTTTGCTCTAGTCTGAATCTAAAATGTCTCCCAAAGGCCCATGTGCCTGGTCCCAGGCCATGGCATTATTGGGAAGCAGTAACCTTTAGGAGGTGGTGCCTCCTAAAAGAAAGTTAAGTCATTGAAGGCATACTGGACAGAGCATTGGGACCCCAGTCTCTTCCTCTCTGTTTTGTTTCCTGCCTGCCATGAAATGAAGAGGCCTCCTCCACCATGAACTTCCACCATGATGTACTGTGCCACCACAGGCTCAAAACAATAAAGCCAAGAAACCATGAACTGAGACCCCTGAAACTATGAGCCAAAAGAAAACTTTTCTTCTTATAACTTGATTTTTAAGGCATTTTGTCACAGCAACAAAAAGAAGCTGACTATTGTGAATAATGCTACTTTGAACATTTGTGTGTTTAACCTGTTTTACAAGTAAATAGAGTAAGTCTTGGGATAAACAACTTTCCCAGGACCACACAGGTAATAAGTAGGGTTCAAATTAAAATCTGCTTAGAGTCATGCTATTTCCCCAGCTCATGCTACCTCTCAAGCAGCAGACATCCAAGATTTGAAAGGACATTGGTACACAGGCAATGGTGGGCACCAACAAGACCCATCACACCATCATCTCACTCTGTCTGCTTAAATGTAACTGTGACTTTAAGAGTCCTAGGCAGAGAGACAAATAAAAAGATAACCAACACTGGGGCTGGAGGTGTAGCTTAGTGGTAGAGCACTTGCCTAGTATGTGGAAGGCCCTAGGTTTCAGGTCTGGCACTACCAAACAAACAAACAAAAATAACACTGTAGTGATTATTTCATCACTAAATGATGAAAAGAATCCTGTCTTACTGAAATGCTTACATTGGCTCAGGAAAAATCACTAGGTAGCATATTTTCAAGCGTTACTCACACTTTTCTTATTTCTTCTTTCATAAAGTAAAAATGAACTAATGACAAGCTATGAAACAGGCACCATGAAATATAGAGATGAAATAAGATACAGTTCCAGACTAAAGGAACTCCAAAGTCTAATTAGAGGGGCAGGTCCATGGAAAAAGAATAATGGCTCAATTATAACATGGCACATAGCTGGCTCCAGGGTTTCACCTGGATATATATCTGTGTATTGTATATCCCCCTGATGGCACCCTAGTTTTTGGGTACAGGGAGTTGACTCATGGAGAGTGAAGTCAGCAGGACCCATGACTATATCTGTCTCACCGCAGATACCTCTATGCTTCTAGATCCAGAGCTATTGTGTCAGTCAGGTGGCAAGGTTTTTAAAAAGCCCCAGGAAATGAAATTTAGCCTAGAACTACTAAAGAGTGGATGCTGCAATGAGCTTGCCCAGATCACCCTTCAAAATAAGGCACTTAGTTCTCTGGCTATTGAGGGTGCTATTGACAGGCAGCCCCTGGAGCTCAGTCTCCAGAGATTTCCACAGTCATTTTGCCCAAGTTCATGATGCTTTCTCTGGGAAGTTCACTTCAAAAGACTGAGTGACAGGACAATATCAAGGCCTTGCCCTCTTGACTTGCTCAGGAAAGCCCTGAAGGGTCATCTCATCTTCAGTGCAGAGTCAGTTGAGGCTTCCACTGAAACTACTTCAGTCTGACGTCTCCCTCTGCCACAGCTGTGGATCCTCAGAGCTAACAAGCCTCTGCATACACTTCTCCATCTCCTCTGATGGCCACTCATTAGAATAGGCATAGCAGACTATAGCAATGTCTGAAGCATCTCAATTCCAGGGCGCTGGAGTGGCCTAGACCTCCTGAGAAACTTCTGGAAACAGGTCCAATGGAACCTCATTTGAAAATAGGGATGTTTTCTTTGGGGGTTTGGTGGGAAGAGCCTAATCTTCTCCATGATCCTTAACAGACTTACTAAGGAAATGAGAAATACAGCAATGACTGCTAAACACAGACTCAAGAATAGACTGAAGAGAATATTTTTGCCATGTTTAGAGTCTTGAAAAGGGGAAATTGAGATAAGAAAGTTTGTAATCAAATCCAAGGCCCATAGGAAAAGCTTACTTTTATATCATAGATCATAATTTTAAAATCTCACTAATGTTTATATAATAAAGGTTTGTGAAATGAACAAGAATGAATTTGTCATCTTAAAAAATCTCTAAGGGCCTAAGAAACAACAAATCTTATTATATGTACATTTTGAGTTATTTAGGAAAGAACTTGGAGTGAAATCCACATAATCTCCAAATTTCAATGAAACTTAAACAAGTATAAATGTTTAAATATTTTCTTCCACACATTTTTATCATGCTCTGCTAACTATATTTGCTTCAGTATAATTCTCAAATTAGATAAAAGGTGATTTTAGTCTCACTACAAGATTTCATAAAATATTCCATAAATAATTTACACCAAAGGTGGTTTTCCCAGATCTCATATTGTAGTTTAATTAACAAATTTAATGTGGTTTTTCACAAAAAAATATTAATATAATGCTTATTTAAATAGCCATTATTAAAGAGGACTATCAATGAGATAATATATCTAAGTCTCTTACCATAATGCTGTGCACATAATAAATGTATAAATATTGATTAATATCATCATTACTGTCCCTATACTTTTCTTCCCACCAAAGGTATTGGTAAATTTTATTTACAGTATGGGAGCCTTGGATAAAAAAACAAACTCATTTAATTCTGTGACCTTAGGTAAGATATCTCTTTGATGTTTTCTGGGCACCTCACTTCCATTTTTCAGATGATTTTGTAAAATGTAGATAGCAGCACTTCAGGGCTGCGGCAGGGATTGAATGAGTTGATATATGCAGAGCTTAGAAGGATGTAAATTATTATTGGTATCATGACTTTAATAAGTATAAATCTCCTTTCCACAAACATCTTGAGCCTCTCATAACCCTCTAGGGATTTTTGCTGTGTGAGCCCACAGATGACTTTGTAGCAGAAAACTCAAAGCTTCCTATCTGTACAGTATTGCTGAGCATGCTGGGATTTACCAGCAGAAAATTCCATCCCTCGTATCCCCTTGTCTGGAAAAGTGCTCATTTGGTGACATTATGTAGCAAGCCCTCTCAGAACCTCCAGGCCTGGACCCTGAACTCCAGCCTCCAACAGCAGATCAGCTAATCCAAAACAACTGTAGCCTCTTTGGGGTCACAGGTGCCGGATGACAGGTGTGTCCCTTGTCTTTCAAAGATATTATCCAAATGCTTTTGATGTCTCTGAAATATACAGCGTAATGAGAAGACGGAAAAGCTCTCTGTAGCCTGGGTACAAGTTTAGTACAATAAAAAAGGAAGGAGGGAGAATAAAAATGGAAAAACTGACTTCTAAAATAAATGTTTTTTCTCAAAACAGGTTTTTCCTTAAATGTTGATCATCTTTGGGCTACCAGGCTATCATTTTGAAATCTAAGAACATGTAATGATTTGAGTCTGGAAAAACTGTGTCTAAAAAGTAAGTTATCAAAATAATTATTTCCTCAATTTTAGTAAAGTGAGGAGAAAAGGAGTGGTATTACAAAGATAGAGGAGTAGAAGAAGATCAGTGGAGTAGAAGAAGGAGACTGGGGGGAGGGAGGAGGGATAGGGAAAGGGAGGAAATGAGGAATGAATTTGACAAAATTATGCTATGTGCATGTATAAATATACTACAGGGAATTCCATCTTTATGTATATATATAAAGCACCAATCAAAAATAAATGGGTGGAAGGAAGATCAGTAAAGTAGAGGAAGAATAGGGGGAGGGAAGAGGGGAAGAAAAGAGAAACATAAGAGTCTGAAATGGAGCATATTAAATTCCATGTTCATATTCTGATATCAAAATGAACACAACTAGTATTTATAACTATAATGCACTACTGAAAACATTACAAATTCCTTCCTAAACGTTTTCTCTACTATATAAGACAATCACAATGAAAGTTTTTGATATTTACAAAGTCATTTCATATATTGTCATACTTAATTTCCATGGCAACACCAGGAGGGAGAAAATAATAGTCCCACCTTGAAGGCTATGAATTGAAACTCCTAAAATGCATTAAATTACATGCCCAGAGTCCATAGTGAATTTACTGACACTCCAGGAATTTAATAGGTCTGTGACTCCACAATAACATGCCTTTCTCTCAAGAAAGATTCTATGAGATGGAATTACATGTCCTTGAATTTATCCAAGAACAACATATATTCTTCTCTCTGTTGAATCACTATTCAGTGCCAAACTTGGCCTCTGATTAATGTTTATAGGTACCAGTTTATACCCCATAAGCTACTGAGGAGAAATACTGACTTTCTTTGGGAGTGCAAACCAAAATGATGATTGACTAAGACAAGTTAGAAGACTCCTCCAAAGAAGTTCAATGCTTTGAAATAAGAACTCTACTTAAAATCAATCAAAAGAGATTTTATGTACAAATGCAAAGTTTTCTTGGCCCCAAAAGGAGCATTGTTGCCATGAACATTAATCTCCAGTGTTGAAATTGTGTTGATTTAAGGAAGATTCACTTGTTGAGGTAGGAAGAATTATGCTAAGCAAATTCTGATGAAAAGAACATCCTGGTAACTAGTAGAGAAATGACATGGCAGGAGAAACCCAGGGTGTGGTTTTGGATAAAGCAAGAGGCAAATTTGGCAAGGAAACAACTTGTGAAAATTACATGGAAGACACTTTAAGAGAATTCAGACTCTACCAACTGGACTGTGAAGAAAGGGCTACTTCAAAGGCATCTGTTTATGTGTAAAAAATTATTTTCAGGAAGAGTTTCCATGAAACTCACCTAAGGGGTATTTTTGATCAACACTCATATCCATTTTTTAAAATATTTTTTAGTTGTTGATGGATCTTTATTTTATTCATTTATTATTTATATGTGGTGCTGAGGATCGAACCCAGTGCCTCACGCATGCTAGGCAAGCACTCTACCACTGAGCTACAGCCCCAGCCACCATCCATTTCTTTTTAAAAAAAGCACCACTTCCAAATAAACATCATCTATGAGCAAGAATAAAGTGATATGAAAAATAAGGATTGTAATTATCAGGTATATTAGTCAGCTTTCTGTCACTAAAACAAAATACGTGAGATAATCAATCTGAACAGAGAAAAGGCTTATTTTTGCTCACAGTTGTGTAGATTTCAATCCAGGATCAATTGTCACCATGTCCTTGGACCTGTGGCACAACAGCAAATCATGGAAAGAACCCTTACCTATAGCCAGTGGGAGATGGAAAAAGAGAAGAAGAGGAAGGGGCTGGTGTCCTAAGATCCCCTTTAAGGGCACATCTACAATGATTGAAAGACCTCCCACTAGGTTCTACCTCTTTTTTTCTTTGTACCAGTGATTGAATTCAGGGGTACTCGACCACTGAGCCACATCTCCAGCCCTATTTTGTGTTTTATGTAGAGACAGGGTCTCACTGAGTTGCTTAGCCCCTCGCCATTGCTGAGGCTGGCTTTGAACTTGCGATTCTCCTGTGTCATCCTCCTAAAAGGCTGGGATTACAGGCATGCACCACCACGCCCGGCTAAATTCTACCTCTTAAAGGTTCCACAACCTCCCAATAATTCCAAGGTAGAAGGCTAAAGCTTTAACACATGGGCCATAAGAAACACTTAAGATCTAAGCTATAGCAGCAAGCATCAAAATCATCACCATTATCAGCACCATCATCATTGCCACCTCCATCATTATCATCATGGCTAACACTTTCTGAACATTTGCTGAATCCTTTCAAGTATTTTATACATCTAATTCATTTCTCTCTATCAATGACACTGTGAGGAAGTTATTATTCAGTTTTTAGATTACAAAACAGAGACAGAGAGAGGTTAAGAAACTTGCTTCAAATCACACAGTCAATAAGTTGTGATTCTGAAATTCAAACTCAGGCCCTCTGGGTTCTAAGCCTATGATATTTCAATCTACATATTATTACAGATGTGCTTATTATTACGTCTTTTGACTTGCCCAAGAAAATATAGGGCTAACCATCATATGACCCAGCAATACCACTCCTCAGTATGTATCCTAAAGAATTAAAGTCATCACACTATAGTGATATATATATCTCCATGTTTACAGCAGCACATTTCACAATAGCCTAACTATGGAACCAGCCTAGGTATACAGCAATGAATGAATGAATAAAGAAAATGTGTTACATATACACAACAGAGTTCTATGCAGCCATAAAAATAGTGAAATTATGTCATTTGTAGGGAAATGGATGAAAGTAGAGACCATTATGTTAGGTGAAATTAAGCCAAACTCAGAAGGTCAAGGATTATATGTTTTCTCTCATATGTGGAAGCTAGAGAGGAAAAAGGGAAACAAAAGTGGTGTGGTGGGGATCTCATGAAAATCAAAGGGCAATCAGTAGAGGAAAGGGAGGTGAGAAGTGGGGAGGGAGGAGGGAAATGCTAGGCAATGATACTGGTCAAATTATATTGTTAAATTGTGTACCTGTATGAATATATAACACCAAATCCCAGGATTAGGTACAACTATAACTCACTAATAAAAATGAGGGGAAAATAAAATGGAAGGCTATGAGTAGCTCTGATATGATAATACCTACATATCTTAGAGCTTCTGGAAGATATTAGCAAAAGATCACTGAGACAATGAGTGTTTCTTTCATAGCTAATAGAGATGAAATAATTCATGGCTTCTGTTACATTTATAAGCATTTCACTTTTCTTCCCTCTTGACATTATTTTTCACTATTTCACCTCTTCCATCTTCAAGCCTATGTATTTGTGCTCAGAAGTTTGTCACTGTGATAATATTTTCTCTTTCTTTGATCTGTATTATTTGGACCCACTCAAAGTTAATCTTTTAATTTAGAAGGCTCCTAAAACACCTCTAAAACCATTCACTATTCTCCCTCCCTCCTTCTCTTCCTCTCCCTCTCTCCCTCTCTTCCTCTCTCTCTCTCTCCCTCTCCCCCAGGTTTGAACTCAATAGTGCTCTCTACCACTGATATGCATCCCCAGTCCCTTTTAATTTTGCTTTGAGAAAAGGTCTCATTAAGTTGCCCAAGTTGACCTTGAAATTGTGATCTTCCCGCCTCAGCCTCCAGTAGCTGGGATTACAGGTGTGCACCACCATGCCCACCCCCCACCAATACCATTCTTATGCATAGTTTCAATTTAAAATTTTTATTTGGGGATACTGTCTCACATAATGGCTTTAAATCTCAAGGAAGGGCACAGGGTGCTAGCTAACTTATACTGAACTAAAGTGGGCTTCAGTGATGACGATGATAATGAGAAATGCAGGGTGTCATAAGTTTCAACTTGCACCTACTGACAACACTCTCATCTCCCACATGAACAAACATCAGTTTTGGATATCTTTAGAGCTAGAGAACAGAGCAGGATTCTTTGAAACTTTGATCATCAGTGAATGAGATATGAAGTAATAGAAATAATTATGATGTTATCTTAAGATGTTATAACATGCTGAATTTCACTTCTCTGAGAACCTCTGGAGTTGAATGATCTTCATTCTCAAAAATCATGATAATATAAGGTATTATTATTTCAGTGGGTTCTTTGTTAGACACCTAAATGGAGAAAGAGAATTGGCCCTTCACAGGAAAGAAGGTGTATTCTTTTGTATCTGCCCCAAAGAAAGAAAAGAGTAGTGAATTGGGTGAATTACCATCTGTGGTGAAGAATATACATAGACATTTGTTTGTGAAGAGAATCTACTTGCATATGTGGAAACTTCTGCAGAATACTGCTTTGAAAATAAGAGTCAGGGCTGGGCCGGCACACACCTATGGCCCAGTGATTTGGGAAGCTGAGGCAGGAGGATGGCAAGTTTGAAATATATTTTTCAATGTCATTAAGGAAATGCTTTATTATGCATCAATTTAACACAGCAACATCTCATATGAGTATATAGGAGATTTATCAGATCTGGTTAAAAGTTCAAACCATTAGTATAAACTAAATCTTATCATGGGAAAAGTAACAGATTTTAAAAGCCAAAGCTCTTTGCATAATTCAGCAATTTGGTGGTTAACTGAATTTTAACTCTAAAATATACTAAAAAATCAACTCAGACCCACTAAAGTTGAGAGTATTAGATTAAGAAGTAGCAATTTTGTGACGTTTCAGACAAAGTTATATGTGGATTTTTGGTACATCTAAATTAATTTCATTTAAGAAAATTGATATTTTATAGCAATTTTTAAATTTTGCACTAAACTTATCAATTTTTTGCAGCACTGTGGATGGAATCCAGGGTTTCACACATGCTAGGCAAGCATTCTACCACTGAGTTTTACCTCCAACTCAACCATATTTCCTAATTATGCTACTCACTACAAGTGAAAAACAAAATAAAATTAAGCATAGCTAAATCTAATTATATTTTAGGAATGTAAGTTATTTTCTACTTTTTCATTTGTTAACTTATTGCATATCCTCCCCAGTTAACACACAAGCTGCATGTGGACAGGGAGTTTTATTCATTTCTGTATCTGCAGTTTATTTATAATTTAACTATTGGCAAAGAAAATAGTCCTAGTTGTGAGATTTGAGTGAGTGTTGGTAGTATGTGTTGAGAAGGGGGAACCCTCTAGTTTCTTGACATCATTCTAGAAAAACACTTAATTTTCTTGTAGGACTTGATTACTTGTGACTAAAATATTTCAATTTTCCCTAAAGAGTGATGCCAAATCAAGATCTATCCAATTGTTTTCTAAAATAAACAGACTTGCAGAGCGCAGAGGCACACGCCTGTAATCCCAGAAGCTTGGGAGGCTGAGGCAGAGGATCACAAGTTCAAAGCCAGCCTCAGCAAAAGTGAGGTGCTAAGCAACTAGTGAGATCCTGTCTCTAAATAAAATGCAGAAAAGGACTGGGGATGTAGCTCAGTGGTGATGCTCCTGAGTTCAATCCCCGGTACACAAACACACACAAAAGATGGGACAGACTCACATGGGGCAAAGACCCATTCTTTCCATTATTCGTGCAAGAAACATATACCTAGGGCCTACTAAGTGTCATGTCCTGATCTAAGTGCTGAAGACACAGCAATGTGTGTGTGTGTATATATATATATATGTGTATGTGTATGCGTATGTGTGTGTGTGTGTACACATAGATTATATTTATGCAAAAAAATTATTTATATATTATATATAATATATGTATTATATATTTTAATCACATATTTATTTGTTTCTGCCCTCTTGGAGCTCACATTCTATCAGAAGGCAGATGAAAAACAAATAAGATAAAAAAATTCTATCAGAAGGCAGATGAAAAACAAATAAGATAAAATGATGTCAGGGTTTTATAAGTGCTATGAAAAAAGCAATAAAGAAAGGAGAACATAAATTAAGAATAGAGAATACCAGATGGGAGTGGAGGAGGCTATGCCTTATGTAGGGACTAGAGTCACCAGAGAAGGCTTCTCTGAGGAGGTGACATTTGAGTTAAGACCCAAGAAATAGCATTACAAATGGAGGAAATAGCAAGCATATTTTGGTTATCTACTGTTGCATAAAGAAATAAGAAGAGGATCACAAGTTCCAAGCTGGACTGGGGAACTTAGTGAGACTTAGTCTCAAAATAAAATTTTAAAAAGGGCTGGGATAGCTTGGTGCTACAGAACTTGCCTAGCATGGCTCTTCAGCATGGCCATCTCAGGGTATTTGAGCTTCTCCCATGGTCTACGTCACTCATCCAAGCTCTAAAAGTGAGTACTACAAGAGAAGTGGAACCCGCTGGTTTATTAAGGGCTAGATTACCAAACTGGAACAGTATCACTTCTGTCATATTATGCTAGTCAAAGCAGTGACAGAGCCCTGCCAGATTCAAAGCAAGTGGGCATGGAATCCATCATTCCCTGCCCATGGGAGCACCATCAAAGAGTGCATGGCCAGCCATCTGTTATCAACCTCCAAGCACAAAAGCCATGGGATCGGAATAAACTTGGCACAGTAGATGCCAGAGTGGCTGGAATAGAGCCAGGTTAGGTAGGTGGTGGAGGTATAACCTTTAGGTACTTATATGCCATGGTAAAGATTGGATTTTATTCATTCTCCTTCTAACCTATTTTTACTTCTTTTTTTCCCAGGGGTTCAACAGTTAAGAAACCTTACTCCAGCTTGGATACATAGAGAAGATGTTAACAGAACTCTGGGAGAAATGCCTGGAACCAATCAGGGAGAAATATGAGGTCCCCAAAATAGCAGCAGCACAACTACCCTGACCTTAGAAAGACAAAAGGCAGCTTATAACAACCTGTTGTTTTTTGATGGATTCACATCCCTTCTAATCCAAAGGATCAATGTCATTAGGTATCATGATGGCAGTCTTCAACTGCCAGAACATCTACTCTACATAAGTCATTCTTAAATATACAGTTTTATCTTCTCCTTTCTTCTTAAGAATGAAGTTATACATAAATCAATGCCTCTTCTAATCTTACTGTGTTTATGCTTTACATGGAAACAGGAAATCAGCCCAAGGTACATATGTAGCCATCTACTCCTATATTTATCTTCAGTGACACAGAGTCCGAGGAGTCTCACTAGAATGAGCAGCTTTAATACTTTTTTAAGTTCCTAGATTAAGAATTAAATGAGATGGTTTAATATTGTATAAATCTATTTTCTGTTGCTATAATAAATATTCAAAGGTACTTTATTTAAAAAGAGACAGTAGAATTAATTGGATATAACTTTCCTAGCCTTGTATTTGAATACACAACCAGGGTAACTCTGCATCATGTACAACCACAAGAGTAGGATCCTAGATAGAATAAATTATACTCTATGTATATATAATTTGCCAAAATACATTCTACTGTAATGTATAACTAAAAAGTACAAATATTTTTTTAAAAAGAGGTTTATTTAGTCATAGTTTGGGAGGTTAAAGAGAATGACACCAACATCAGCACCAACCCTGGAGAGGGCCCCCCTGGCTAAGTCACATCTTGGTGGATGGCATCGTGACAGGAGTGCATGTGTAGAAACATCATATGGCAAGACAGGAAGCCAGAAAAAGCAGGGAGGGGCCAGTCTTGTTCTTTTATAACAGCTCATTCTTGAGGGAACTAACCAGGGCCCTAAGAGATTTCCTTAATCATTAACTACCTTAATCTGTGCAGAACCTCCATGACCTAATAATCTCTCACTAGGCCCCACCTCTTAAAGGCCCCACCACTTCTTAACATCACTACACTGGGGACCAAATTTCCACAATCTGAATCCTTGGGGGACAAAGCATGCCCAAACTATAGAAAACATCTCCTTATAGTTTTTGAATAATCAACAAGATAATTCTTCCATGGCCTCCATGGGTACCTAATACTATGGGGAGATCAGGGAGGTCCTGGGAAGTCAAACAAGGATTAAAAAGTAATCCATAATGGGGCACGAGGCAGAAAAAGTCAGCATTAGGAAGCAAAATCAGAGTAAAAGTCAGAGCAAAAGTAGGAGAGTTGACTACCTCCCCTTAGCACCCTCAGTCTTTTCTTTCTCTTTCTGAGACTTCACCTACATATGATTCTCCACATAGGTCAACATCTCAACTGAACCACCAAGTCCCCAACCTCTGGAATAAGATGGATCAAGGTTAGAGCCCCTACTCTATCACCTACCAACTGGATGATCTGGAACAAAGCATATAAATGATTTGTGCCTTAATGCCCTTATGTATAAAGGAGAGATAATAAAAACCACTGGGCTTTTCTGAGTATTAGAGAAATAATGTATATAAAATTCCTAGTATAGTGTTTTGCATATATTGAAATCTCAAAAGATGACAATGATGATTTTTTGTGTGGTGCTAGGAAGCATGCTGGGAAAGCGCTCTACTATTGTGCCACATCTGAGGACCACAATTATTATTATTATCAAATTCAATTTTTATTGAATCTCCAAGATTCACCATGTACATGTGTATTTGGGTCAACTCAGGAGACTAAACTACAGGGATTTTTATGAATTAAACTTTTTTATTGGTTTGCACATAACTAGAATGTGTCTACAGCAGCTGCCCTTAACATTTGCCAACTTAAATAAAGGGGGAATGGTAAAGGTCAACAGTAAAGGGCTCCTTATCACTCCATAGCCCTTTTGCTTAGAATTTTGCATGAAGCATGTGTGCTGAAAGATGAAATGAGTAAATAAACTCCTTTCATGGAAGAAGGCTTGTTCTCTCTATTTTGCCTTATTTGTTGGACTCCTCTCAGACTGTATTTGAGAAAATCACCACTCAAAGTTCTTTGGGCCAGTTCTAAGGTTTCTCCACTGGTAGTCATAGTCAGGAACAAATTAACAAATTCATTAAAGTAATGATGCTATATGAAAAGCATTTATGGTCTTCATAAAGTTTTTTTCCTAAACTTATTGAACAGAATCCTTCAAGGTTTGGGGAAGTGTTCAAAGTATTCACTTATAGTTTTTTCTCTGATCACTTCCACCTCATTGAGTTCCAACTTGCTCACTTCCTCATGCATTAAAATTATAGGGATGTAGCAGCACCCTGTGCACACAGGAGAATTTTCTCCAAGTGATTCAAAACAACAGGCATACAAGGAATTTCATTTTGTTTACTCCCAAGTTATTTGTGATGCCAGCTATTGGTGATTGTCAGAAGAAGTGAAGTTAATTTATGATACAATGTAGGCTGTATGTTGGGAGGTTTAAGCATATATTTTGCAAAGGTGTTTATTTTTTAATTTAAGATGTGTTAGAAATGTTTGCAAAAGTACATGGAATATTTGGGTTGGGGTTGTAACTCAGTGGTAGAGCACTTGCCTAGCACATGTGAGGCACTGGGTTCAATCCTCAGCACCACATAAAAATAAATGAATAAATAAGTAAAGTTATTTTAAAAATACATGGAATATTCTAATATCTCAGGCCTGTGCTGTTTAATATAGTAGTCACTAGCCACATGTGGCTGTTGCACTTTTGGTATTGTGACTAGTCTAGTCCAAATCGAGATGTGCTACATACACACTCGACTTAAAAATATTTATTACAAAAATATATATATATATTTATTACAAATAAAGAATGTAAAATGTCTCATTAATGATATTTTATATTGATTATAAGTTGAGATAATAATTTTGAATATATTGGTTTAAATAAGATGTATTATTAAAATTAATTTCACCTATTTCTTTTAGCTTTTTAGTATGGATCCTAGAAAATTTAAAATTATTTATGTACACATATTTCTATTAGGCAGTGATGTTTTAAGCTATGTTAATGAGAATTCCCAGATTTCATTCATATGGCAGAAAGAGAAAATAAATAACATTTTAATTCTCTGATCTTAGCTCTATGACATGACTAAATCAATCCAATAGAAGGCATCTCAATTAGTCTAATCATAATCACTGTCCCATATCCAAGAGTAGAGCTAAAGAAAGCTTAAAAGGTAACACAACCAGAAAACAGTGCATTATTTCTCTTTCCTATGATCTAATTAGTCTGTGTGGGCATGAGAGTTTAGCTGAAGTCAAATGCTAATCTCCAAGCCTATTCATAATGCAGGAATCAAACCAAGAAGACTAGATTTATCAAGGAGGAACCCCCAGTTCAGTGTCTCAGGAGTCTACAAAAAATATGTTCAGGATGAATTTATTGGCCTGATTCTCTTGTGAAAAGAGTTTGTAAACATGATCCTACTTTGTGTCTCATCAAGTAAATTCTTACTTAGTAAGAACCCCACAAACCTATTAGAAAATTATGCTTTCAGAAGGAAATTAAACATATTAATCTTCTTATTAAAATGTTCTGAGGATCTTTAGTGTATCACATCAGTCTTCTTGGTGACAACGATGTCAATCAGTGTCCTCTCTTAATACCCTTTCTCTTTAAAACCTCGGAGCACTGGATTTTAGTACAAATATCCTCTCTTCAGATGGAGAAATCAACGGAAAAAAGAATAAATAACATGGCAAGGTCACACAAAAGGTCAATGATGATGATGGTGTGTGTGTGTGTGTGCATGCATGTGTGTATGAGAAAGCGGGGGAGTCTGGGAAATCCTACAGCCCAATAATACCAGGATAAAAGCCTTTGAGGTTCTGCATTAGAACAGGTGCTTTGGGATCTAGACTGTCAAAACTCAAAGAATCTAAGCCTGGCTGGAAGCAGTTTGATTATTGTTAATAGCTATGTAACCTGGGAGACTGCTAAGGCAGGCGAGAGGTCCAGAGCTCTACTGGCAACACAGAGTCTAACCTCTTCTCATAAACCATGAGCTCTCCAAAGTCTGTCTAATTACATTTTTAAAAATAAATATGAGAGGTGCTCTTTATAACCATGTCTAGCAATACAAAAATGTACAGAGAAGAAAGCAACATATGACCTCCATGTCACACCATCCACATTAAAAGAAAAAGCCATAGCAGTTGCTGTATGACATTTCAGACCGTTCTATAAGCATTTACAAGATAGAAAAATGGATAGATGAAGAGATGAATAGTTGCTGTAGAGGGATAAATAAAAAATGGACACTCAAGATAAGTAGGAAAGAAACAAGGGAAGAAAGAAGGAGAGAGGAAAGGATAAGGAAAGAAATAAAAAATATGAGAATTGAATCATATTATATTTGCTATTTTTTATGAGATAAATATACTTGAATTTAATGAAAGAAACACAAACTGAAGGTAATTGGAATAAGTGCTAAACTTCAAATAAATGTTTCATAAACCCTGGAAATATTAGTTCCTGAAAAAGTACTATAGCATTGTCAAAAGAGCTAAGAATAACTAAGAGATTTGAGTTTTTGTTTTTTTATGAACTACAAGTTCAATTTTCATGTAGATTGATTTCATACTATAAAAGAAGACTTAAGTGGCTAGTACCCTTTTTTTCTCACCTTCTCTACATTTTGATTTTGTTTATTATGTAATTTTTTACCATCTAAAGTTTTTTAACAATTATATTCTATACTACAATTGGAATTCCCCAATTTTTATATAAATCTATTTAAATGTATATTCAGTGTTTAACAACAATTTTGCCAAAGCTGACAATTCCTGAATTTTTTTTTGTTTTTGGTACTGGGAATTGAACCCAGAGGTGCCCTATCACTGAACTACATCCCCAATCCTTTTTATGTTGTCTTTTTGAGACAGGGTTTCACTAAGGTGCACAGTACTGGCCTCAAACTTGAAATCCTCCTGACTCAGCCTTCCAAGTCACTGAGATTACAGGCACATTCCTGAATTCTTTGTATCATCACATGGTGATGTTTTGAAACAGAGTACCACTATGATAAAATTTCCAATTATGTGTTATTGGCTTAACGAACAAGCTGCAGGTAGCCAGAAAATAGGTGTCACAGGATGGAAAGGTAGAGAAAGTGGCAAGGCATTGGTAAAATTGTGGCCTGGATAATTTGAAAAGCAAACCAAGTACTTATCAGCCTTGAAGCTTTAAGTGAATCTGCCAGAAAGAGATAGTGATATTTGGCTTTTACTTGTAAAATATATTTGTTTTCAGAAATCATTTAGTTCTAGAAATTGAAGAGCCAGGATTAGGAATTTAATTTTCCTTGCTATCAATTCTCAAATACAAAGATCTAAGGCTGCTCCCTTTTTCTAATTTGACTATGGCATGGGAATCTTTTTTTCTTCTTTATTTTATTCAGTAATTTTTCCTTTTTATGTTGTTGTATTTCACTTTATTTCACATGGAAGATAATCTTTGTACAAATCCATAACATCTGTATACCATATTGTCTCAAATTCAATCATTTACCCCAGTACCTCCCATATATTAGAGGCTGAATAAATGTTGGATGATTTGAATAGAGAACAAATCTTTCATTAATACTAAATAACTAGATATTGTTCTATTGTGTGCATGTACAAATATGTAACAATGAATCCCACTATTATTTGTAATTATAATTCACCAATAAAAATAGTAACCAATTGGCTACATAGCCATTATACTATAGTGTGTTCATATGACTGAATATTATTCATCTATTTAAAATGGTATTTATGAAGAACTTTTAATGATCTTGGAAAATATTTGTGAAATACTCACAAGTGAAAAAGCAGACCTCAAAATTTTTTCTATATGGAAAAGTATAAACATTGGAATAAAAGAATGTTGAATATAAACAAAATATTCTATATATGTGTGTAGTGTATGTGTTTATATATACATATGCAGCATATTTTGTTTATATTTAACATTATTGGATATATATATATATGCATACACAACTGTATATAAAATTATAAAATCTTGGAAATTCAAGTAACAGGAAGCTATTCATCCTATTTCCAAACAAGTTTTAAAAAGTGCCATCAGGAAAGTGTGGAGGATACCTGGCTTGGCAATGAGCCATTGGAATAACTGTAGTTAATTGTGGAAAGTTTTAAGAAAAAGAGAATCTTGAACTTGATTTTTCTAATACGTGAGGGGGCAAGTTTGGCAGTAAGGCAGACAGACCAGCTGAGTGCTACAGCTCAGGAGGAAATGACAGAATGCACCTCCCCACTCCATTCAGCAAACAATAAGCTCTTTATGATATGTTCTTGGCACCTGAAGACCAATTCATGCTCTGATCCCATTGCTTCCTGTCAGTTGTAATTAATATCTTTAACCTTTACGTCCTCATCTGGTGGCAGCAGAATCAAAGAGAAAAGCAAGACCATGTAATATACAGCTTGGGAATCCATGCCTAAACCTTTCTTCAAGCTGTTGCTGCAGAGGACTTAGTAAGACAGGATAATGCACTTGACACCACTTTGTCCTTCCTGCCAATCCCTTGGTGCTACAGGCTGCTGAATCTCTACAACTTGTTACATAGTATTCTTATTAATCATCATTCTTTGGTGAGTGGGACCTCTGTCATTGTGTCTTCTTTGGGCCATTTGGCCATACCTCATGCTCACATGGTATGATGTGGCAAAATTTTCCACAAGACTTAATGCTGTCTCCCCATTTCCCTTAGTGAATCTCACCATTGTAACTGAATTCTATCTATGTGTTCTGTATCCCCTACTCCCAGCATAATTTAAACCTCACTCTGTGTTTCCCACAAATCTAGTCACTGGTAAGTTTATCCAGATGTGCATGTGCATAGAGAATACATTTACTGATTTTATAGTATTTTAAGTTCCAAATAGGAATAAACAGGGCCAAGAATAATTCATTTCATATCCAAAATGTTGCTCCAAATTCAGTCATCAAAGGCATAATTTCAGCATATTATTACATGCCAAAGAGCTGCCCTTATTTTCTAAAGAACATAAATGAGCACGTTAGTTTCCACAATAACTATATAAACTTCAGAATGATCACTAGAAAAATGGGTCTCATTTACTGAAGAGGAGATTATTATTCTCCAATTTTTCTTTAAAAAATATTCCCATAATGATAGGACATACTTGCTCCCAACAAATAAGAAATGAAATGGAGTCTGGGTGGAGGTGGAAGAGACAATTCATTAAGCATACCTCAGATGGGGCATATCTGGGGAGCCAGTAAGCTCATCATGACATGGGTGAAGTTCATGTGAAATGAGCAGTTGTTCCTGGGTGAAAAACGAGAGTTTGTCTAACCTATTCCTGGAGACTCCTGTCATTATGAAAAAAGCAAGTACACTCTGGACTTAGATTCAGTCTTCTCTGGCTTAAGAGGTTTGGGCATAGGGGTGAGAAGAAGGCGACATTAGTGGCCTGAAGAAGACTGGACACTTCTGGCTTGTTGATCTCTGGGAGATGCCAAGGTCTATGCACCAGGATGATTTCCATTTGCTAAATGCTTATTATTTGAATATTTTAACTCCCAACATCACTACTATAATTCTGTTCCTATTCCCCAATATCAAGAAACAATTTAGACAGATTCACTGAAATGGTATTATAGATATCTATAATTTCTCTCCTCTGCCTTTATATGATTTTCAGCTACCATATTTTCAACGGGATTTCACAGTTAACTACAAGACAAGCTGTGCCAAATTTTCCTTCCTCTGTGGGGTTGTTTGAGCAATAGCAGTTATAGCAGCAAAAAGTCTCCCCATTCATGTGCCTCTGCATCATTGAAGCTGACCATATATATCACAAAATGGACTTTGACTAATGAGCTTGGCTTCTGCCCATTGGCAAATAAATTAAGACCAGAGTGTCTTTTTATTCAGTTTCTCCAGATAGCTGAAGTTTGGAAATGATTATCAATATGAAGTTCAGATCTGTATTTTAAGTCACACCTTCACATTGGCCAAACTCTTAGCAGATGAACCTTCAGTCCTAAGGCACTTTCATGGGCACTTTGGACTTCAGTTTCAAATTCCAGACCATTGAAAACTTCTGAGAAAGAGAAATTTTATTTGCCAATAGCCTAAATTGTACCAAACCTCAGAATTTTCTGCAACTTCTTCAAGGTAAGAACTCAAAAGAACAAACACACAAACAACAAAACAACCTTACACATGTGCACATAACAACATACAGACACAATGAAAGAGGAAGAGTCCTAAGTCAAAATATAGCAGGATTCCTTAAGATGTTTTTGTTTTTGTCTTTCTTTGTGATAACGAGGTATTCCCTAAAAGGGAACAATTTTTTAAAAATATTTTTTAGTTGTCTATGGACTTTATTTATTTATATGTAGTGCTGAGGATTGAACCAGTGCCTCACACATGCTAGGCAAGCACTCTACCACTGAGCTACAGCCGCAGCCCTGGAGGGAACAATTTTTGCAAGTCACTTCCAAGGCATCTAAATATCTGCCTTATAAACTATACTAGTAAAAATTAACATGACTATTCTCCAAACAACCTCAGTAGATGTTTAATAATAACTCTTGAGTACTAAAGACTGTATCTCTGACTTTGGAAGTGAAGAGAACACCTTACATAAATTTTTCCTGAAGCAATCACTTTTCCCACTCATAACTAAAATCTCAATATAGTTTGGTATTACATCTTTTATTACAAAGTCATCTTTGGAAAACCACATTTTAGCAACATGAAACAGATCTATAGTAGCACTAAAAATTAATGCCACTCACTAGAAATAAACATTTCTGACAGATTGGATCCAGACAATATAGGGACATGTTCATCACAATATACCAGAAATTTATGGGACCAATATGAACACACTCCGCCTATCAGCAGACCATTGCTTCTACAACTACTAAAGAACTTATGATATCAGGAGTCATCCTCTCTTGGGGAAGGACATCCTTTCACTTAAGTAGCTACCCCATCATGAACTGCTGTATCCTTCTCCTCTTCTAGATAGTTCCATTTCATCAGTTTCAATATCAACCAACATATCCAAGTTCCTTAATCAATGTTATTAAGGCTGCACACAAAATTCTATCTTCCATTACCAACCATGTAGGATATTTTTAAAAAATCAGATCCCTTTCAACAGGTTTATTCAAACAGAGGATCAGACAATATGGCAGTCAGCATACTTGATATGCTCAGGATTCAGTTTAAGAAATATATACAGGTCCACTGAAGAAACCAGGCACAAATATAATATTTACATGAACAGTAGTTTGAACTTGAGGACAGTATTCATTAAAACAGATAACAGAGGGAAATATTCAAATGTCTAAAGTGCCATCTTCCATGACAGAGGAGATAAATTTCTGAACCACATTCTCTAGCATGTAGTACGAGATAGAATGTCAATTCTTTTCAATAATTCCAGAAACAGACATAGACATTGAAGAAGCTTTTTACAGGTTCAAAATGAGAAAAATGACATGTGGCCAAAGACATGGATATGGTGAAAGTAAAGAACAAATATTTCGTTTGGGAAGGGCTTCTTAGGTATTAGGTCTTTATAATTTTTAATTATCATACAGCTCTGCACTGGATACAGCCACAAGGAGGTCAAATTGACACTTTTGTCAAGATTGCAAAACTCTTTGCTCCATAGAGTCATTAGTGTTTCAATTTGCCTCATTAGTGAGAACTAATCAGAGAGCAGGTCAGCATATCAAGCATATACACATATGCATATGCATAATTTTTTAATTTGATGATATTTTCCATTTCCTCCAGCAGAGGTCAGACAATAGCAATCCTGGAATATGAAAATCTAGGAACCAAAGATAATATTTTAGAGTGATTTTTCTCAAGATAGGCTTATGGAAGGGTTTGTTAATTGTTTTATTTACCCATATTTTTAAATTATATTTTCAATAGGCATGCTTTACTTTTTTAATAATGAAAAAGCAATTTCATTTATTTGCAATTTTATTAAGAGCACTGTTGGCACATGTATTTACCTTGTATTAAGTCAGAGATACTGCTTAATTACTTATATTTTCTCAGCTTCACAGAGATTATTGGAAATAGTCTAAGAAAACAACACATTTGGCCATCACTGTGAAAAATAATTTAAGCGTAACACTGTTTCTGCAACTAATAACTGGGAGCAATCTCTCAAACAAAGAACTTAATGGCAGCTGTAAGATTCTCAGGAGAAAACAAAGCATCCTGGACATAGCTGTGCTCTCCCAAGAAATCTCTTGGCATGCAAAAACAGAAAAGTGAATATAATCTCTGGTTATGTCCTTTGCCTGGGGGAATCATGACACTCTAGTGTTCTGAGAAGTCAATACTGCAAGTCATATATGTAAAAGAAGGAAGTCATTTTAAAAAATCAGTCAATTTGACCCACATTTTTAAAAAAGCAAAGAAACCCTACAATGGATATTTACTAAAAACTGCTGGTTACTGTTCAACAAATAACACTATCACCAATGCTATATTCTCATTTCTAATTTGTATCTTTTTTTGTTTGACTAGAAGCAAGAAAAGGCTTATAAAACAAAATTTGAATATTAACCAAAATATCTATTTATAAGTTAAGGAAAACCTTTTTACCTACATTACGTCAAATTAAGTTGAAAGCTTAGTTCCTGTTTTATTAAATGATTCATAATGTATGGTCTGTTATTTGTCCTTCTTGATACTATCACTCATAAATATTAAGGGCAAAAATTGTTATGTAAATGGAAACTGTTGCTAGTTTCTTATTTTTTGTTGTTTTAGTGTTTGTTGTGCTGAGGATAGAACCCAGGGACATGCACATGCTAAACCTGTGCCTCACCGCTGAACTATAGCCCCAGTCTCTCTGTGTCTTCAAAGGGGTTGATTTATATCTGTGCAAAATATGTCTTTACATTGCTGACTTACACCTCTAGGACAAGTGAGGAAAGGAAAAGAAAGGCAGAAATTCAAAATCTCTGCCAGTTCTTCTGTGGGATCCCAGGTGGGGCCTTGAATAAGTGGCTCTTTTCTTATCATAGAATATCTGTTAGTTTTTGGACCAAAGTAAGCATTCTGGGAAAACAGTGAAGCAGGAAGATGTGAATAGAATCTGAGGACCAGAAACATGGTGGAATCTGAAGAGAAACATGACCCATGAGAAATCCTCAGGTGTCCTTTGGTATAAGGGGTTATTGGAATGTCCAATATGCAGTTCTAAGTTGTTTGTGTTTCTGTCACTCAAAAGCCCTCTGTTGCTCAAAACCTCAGTCACATCTACTGCACAAAAATGTTTAGGTTTTGAGAAAAATCAAGATGAAGAGGTGACTTTGATCTCACTTGGCATATAGAAATGGAAAGAAAACAGTCACAGAATATGAAATGTGAATGAGCACAGGTGTCATGGAAGTAGGAACAATGAGTCATAAATGATCATGAGAATGAGAGATCCAGAACACTGTCAGAAATTGTGGGGAGATCAATGGAAGTATCCTGAAAAATATGGGATTTGGGACTTGAGCCACTTTTACATCAATCTTCAAAGAAGAATAACTTCAACTGACATATGATACAATAATAAAATTTCAAAATATTCCATGAGCCATATTTCAGATAGTATTTATACTATAAAGTCTAAGGCAGTATTTGTAAGACTGTATGCAGATTTTTATAAACATGAAAGTGGCAATGGGTATTTAGATGTTTAATAAATAAATGACAAAACTTTTTTACTGAAATTAAAAATTTTATCAAATGGAGAATAACAGTTTGTCAATAACCGTCCTAAATAAGTTTAGGATTTTCACCTAATTCTCCTTTCATAATAACAAATAAATTCTCAGAATGGCTGAATTTATAAAATACATATGCTTCATCCAGAGATGAAAAAAATTCTCTGAGAGAATGACCTGGAACTCATATAGGGGAATACTAATAGAGTATTTCAAATCCTTTAATGTCTGGCCTTGGCTTACCTTTACATGGTGGATCAGACGTCCAACTTCATTTACTTTGTAGGTCTCCAGTCCTAGCTCCTTGGCTAATCTTAAGATACGATTCTGGGTTGGTCCAACATAGGATCCTCCAAGGTCCACATATTTAACCTTTTGGTTCTGTTTCCCCATGGAAAAAAATAAATATTTGTGAAAATATTCCTAAAATTAAAAAGTCACCAAATAAGAAAAATGGCATTTCACAGGTTATATAGACATTTTGAGTTGTATTCATAGAAAACCGGATTCTGTTCATAACTCTACTGTACTTCACTCACATGGCTTAATATTTACTAAATATTTTCTTTTTTCTTTTTGGTACCAGGGATTGAACCTAGGGGCGCTTAACCATTGAGCCACATCCCCAGACCTTTCTTTTATATTTTATTAGAGACAAGGTCTTGCTGAGTTGCTTAGGGCCTCGCTAAGCTGCTGAGGCTGAATTTGAACTCATGATTCTCCTTCCTCAGCCTCCTGAGTTGCTGGTATTATAGGCATGTGCCACCACACTCCACTTAAAACAATCTTTAATTGAAAGAAAATTTGCTTTTACATTGAATAGGCAAGATATTTCAGAAACCATCATTCACAATATTTGTTCATTAAAATAATATAAATTTTAAAATAAAAGCAGAAATAATAAATAAGACCACAATCTCTCTGCCAAAAAGAAAGTTTAACTTGTGTGATTGAAATGATTATGTTGGTGCTAGAGAAGCCTCACAGTCAGAGGTGGAGACTATAGACTTGTGATATTCTTCTTCCTACTTCAAACACACACATACACATACCCTCCCTATTTCCCTCCTCCTCAGTCCTAACTCTATGATGCAATATCTCATAAAGTGAGAAGACTAAAAGGAAGAAAAGAAAGAGTTGAAAGGGAGGCAAGTTAAGAGAGAGGCTGGGGCTGGGGATGTAGCACAGTGGTTGAGCATGTGTTTAGCATGTGCAAAGTCCTGGGTTCCATCCACAGCACCAAAAGAGAGAGACAAAGGATAATGAGTGAGGCTATGACAATTTTTCCTGAGTATTTTATCTTCTCTGTAAGAATCAAATGGAATTGAAGGCTTTCAGAAAAAAAAAAAACACTCAGATTCAGTCTCATATTCCCACCCATCATTAGTGTCTTACCCTGATGGTGTAAGTCCTGCCTCCCACACGGTCTCGAGCTTCTAGAACTACCACGTTTAGGCCAGAGTCATGCAGAAGTTTGGCTGCTGCCATACCTGTGGGAAAGTACAATAAAACATCAGGATCAAATACCTTACAGGAACTCTAGACAAACTCCTTATGCTATGGCCCATGAAAAAAAATCACGTTATCTCACACACATGGCCGACCACTACCTCCAACCTCTAGGCTGATAGATTTTCTTAGGAAAGGCCCAGAGTCTGTCAAATCAACTGATATTTCTAGAAAAAATTAAAAAGGACTTCAGTTTTGAATTTCAACACTCAAAAACATCCTCAGTCACTATATCAAAATGTCTACCTTAATAACTAAATTACAGATCTAAAAATGTAAATGAAAACAAGCAAGGCCACACTCAAGATAATCATACACTCTGCAGCAGACACAAGCCCAAAGCTGGACAGTGACTTCATTCTCAGGGTACATCTGAAAAACCAATCAACAGGGGCAGAGTTGGCCTTCAATTGATATTTGAAGTCCTGGAATTTACTGTTAAATCAGACTTTTGAAGTTGACATAAAGTTTCAAAACCAAGGACCCAAGGATATAAAAATTCACCCTCTCTGGGCTGGGGTTGTAGCTCAGTAGTAGAGTGCTTAACTAGTATTTGTTTTTGTTTTGTTTTGCTTGTTTTTTGGTACCAGGGATTGAACTCAGGGGCACTCAACCACTGAGCCACATCCCCAGCCCTATTTTGTGTTTTATTTAGAGACAGAGTCTCACTGAGTTGCTTAGCGCCTCGCCATTGCTGAGGCTGGCTTTGAACTCGCAATTCTTCTGTCTCAGCCTCCCAAAGCGTGGGGATTACAGACATGTGTCACCGTGCCCAGCTTGACTGGCATTTGTGAAGCCCTGGGTTTGATCCTCAGCACCACATAAAAAAACAAATAAATTAAAAATAAAGGTATTGTGTCCATCTATAACTAAAAAATATATTTTTTAAAAATTCACCCCTTCTACATCCTAATTCCACAATGTGTTCCATCACTAAAGAATGACTACATTTATGTACCTATTTAGCTTTTCATTTAGTCAAAAATATTTACTGAATAATTATAACATTCTCATCACCATGGACTCAGCTTTTAAAAACCCACGATTTTAGCCAGGCATGGTGGCACACGCCTGTAATCCCAGCAGCTCAGGAGACTAAGACAGGAGGATCACAAGTTTGAGGCTTGCCTCAGCAATTTATTAAGGCCCTAATCAACTTAGCAAGACCCTATCTGAAAAAAAAAAGGCTGGGGATGTAGCTCAGTGTTTAAGCACCCCTAGGTTCAAACTCTGGTATCAAAAAAAAAAAAAAAAAACCACAGTCTTATTGAGATAAATATAAATTTCACCTATTTAGTATAGAGTTCAGTAAATTTTTACAAAGCACAAAGCTTAGCATAGAGTGTATATATATAGTCTTTGCTAGTAATACATTTAAGATGTAGATTTTTTGGTTATTAGAGCTCTTAAAATCTCATGTGTTCAAAGCTGCCATTAGGCTAGGATTGTAGCTCATTGGTAGGGCACTTGTTTGGCATGTGGGAGGTCACATGTTCCATCTCCAGCATCACAAGGCATAAAAAATAAATTAAAACTACAATAAAACTACTCTTACAGATTTTAGCAAGTATTACCTCCAAGAACAGAGCTCTAGTGCTCTTTGGATAAGTTTAATTTGTTCAATTCCAATTACTTTCTTCATTTGCTTCATGGGACCAAAAGAAATCAAGGAAATGCCAAGAACTGTTGTGTTTTTTAGATAAATAAAACAGCTTCAGAGTGGTCTTACAGCAGTAAGAATTCTGTGACTTTTAGATTCCACTGGTAAAAAAAAAGATTCCTATAAATAGCTAATACTTGTATAATACCCACTATTATAAACCACTTAAACCACTGTTTTAAGTATTTTAGTACATTAATTCAGGCTGAGGGTGTAGCTCAGTGGTAAAGCACTTACCTAGTATGCATGGGGTCCTGGGTTTCATCCCCAGGATTCCCCCTCCAAATTTGTTTTTATTTTATTTTATTTTTTGGTACTGGGGATTGAACTCAGGGGCACTCGACCACTGAGCCACATCCCCAGCCCTATTTTGTGTTTTATGTAGAGACAGGGTCTCACTGAGTTGCTTAGTGAGACAGTGAGACAGGGTCTCACTGTTGCTGAGGCTGGCTTTGAACTTGCGATTCTCCTGTCTCAGCCTCCTTAAGTGCTGGGATTACAGGCTTGCGCCACAGCACCCAGCCCAAATTTTAAAATATATTAATTCAACAAATTAAGGTAAAGTACTATGAATAGTCCCAATTTATGGCTGAGGAAATGGAAGCATATGGAATAGTGGCAAAACCATCTCTGGTCCAACATCTGAGAGGTACACTGCTCCACCTTCCATGGGGCCTCATAGACATCCTCATAATTGATCACATCTCTCAATATTTGCTACTGGAAGGAATTACATTTCAAAAAGTATTTTCACTGTATTTGAATCAATGTGCTTTGAAGATACACTTGAATCATGTGGGTTGGTAAGAATCCCTAGAACATAAAATATGAGCCCACATGAAAAACCATAATGTTGGTGATCTTAAGAGAGGAAATCCATTTTTCAAAGAGGTTGATTTGACATTTCATTATTCGAATTCATGTCTCTTTCCATCTATACCCCTGGGGGCAGGGCTCAGATTTCTAGTTGGGGGCCAGATAATGGGTCCCAAAGTCCAAGCCCACAGGCAATATACACAAGCACACAAAGCATTGCTCAAACCAGATTTAGGAATACAGGGTTTGGACTTTTAACTCATTTCCTAATTTTACCTCCATAAGGGGGAAAAATCACCTCTTCTGTTTAAATTCAGGATTGCAGGCATTTCAATGGCATTTCTCTTATCAAGCAACAGTTCAAGAAATGGAAATAACATGCAGCCATAGTAACAGCTGTTATCAGTGAATTCAGATAAATGGCAGAAGCATGCTGAGGCTTAAACAAAAGGGTTGAGAAAGACAACATCATGCATATACACAAGCATATTAGATTTCAGAAAAGTACTGTCTTTGAATAAATGCAATTACCCAATAACATCTGGTGCAAAATGTAAACAGTTATTAGAACAAACCAGGGGCTTATCAAACCACTGAACAGAGTTCCCTCTGCTCATGTGCCTTGAAACATTCTCAATAAAAATTATAAAAATATGTTTAAGTAGAGCAACACGAAAGTATTTTGTCAAAAATAACTTGCAATTTCTCTCACAAATGTTCCTGAGGAGTTAGTAAAAATGCTTATTGGTATAAATTAAAATAATAGTCATAATGATAATAGAAGGGAGATCGATAGAGAAGATATAACAAGGGGGTCTGGAGAGGGAGGAAGGGAAGTAAAGGGAAAGTCTTGGGGAATGGGATTAATCAAATTACATCATGTGCATGTATAAATATGGTATAACAGGCTAGGATTGTGGCTCAGTGGTATAATGCTTGCCTTGCATGCGTGAGGCACTGGGTTCGATCCTCAGCACCACATAAAAATAAATAAATAAAGATATTGTGTCTATCTACAACTAAAAAAAATTTAAAAAATATGATATAACAAACCCCACATTTAAGTTTAATTATAATGCACCAATAAAAAAATGCTTGTTGGGCACTGACTGACAAAGATTGATTTGAAAAACAATTGACTGGCTTAAAGAAGTGATTGCATTTTAGGAGGAAGGATTTTTTTGGATACATAAGCAATTGGACAGCTTGGGAGTCTGGCCAGGAGGCAATTTAGATTGCCAAAAGGACATAACTGCCCAGAGAACCCTCAGTGATGACTAATAAAAGGATTAAGGGTTTGACTACTCAAAGAATAAGCAGACAACTTTAAACGGGGTTTTTTTTTTCCAAGCGTTCCTTTCTATGTTGGTTGTTTGGAACTTTTAACACATTCTGCCATAGAAACAAAAATATGAGGGATGGTACATTCTCTGAGAAGTCTGGGAATTTTCAAGGGCAATAAATAGCATTGTCAAAAAAATTCATAAAGTAGCAGAGACATATCTGCCCTAAAAACGCTAGACAATGTAATTGGCACAGTTTAAATACAAGAGTTTTCCAACATAATGCAGTAAGTGTAGGTTTTTTAATACCCACAGTGGTACCAGCCACCACCATAAAGCATGAAGCACTTACTTGGTTCTGTGTGCAGTGATTTACACCCAAAAGCCCACTTGATCCTCACCAGAAGGACAAGAAGTAAGTATTTTTAATCTTCATTTTAAGAAAAACAGAATGGTGATTTGCCATAGGTTGTGAAATTATTAAATGGCAGGGTTAAAGTTCAACTCCAAACCTGAATTCTTAGCCACTACCCTTGGACCAAAAAGGGAAAAATTAAAATTACAATAATAGCATACATTAATCCTCACAAAGAATCTTAAAACATTGTGCTCTGTAGCTAAATATAAGAATCTTAAAATATCAGGTTTTCTCTAAAATACATTTTTAACTTTTGCAAACAATTTACGACAAAGCTTATAGTCACTTTGTATTTCTAAAAAACCAATGAAACTCAGATTTAACGTGCAAGATCAATTAATATTTCATAAGCAAATGATCATTCAGCACTTTCAAAAGCTGTCCCTATGTGCCCCTGACAGGCCCTTGCCTAAATAATCCTACATAAATCACACATAAATAATAACAGATTAATATCTAATGCCATGAAATTATACAACTATTGCATCTCCATGAGTAGTTTACTTTCAAAGGGTTTTGTCTAAGTGATGAATACAACAATTATGATTAGACATACAAATTATTTTGAAGATCTAGAAATCAGTGATGTGTAACATTAACATTTTGTGTTTACAGTTTTGTGCCATAGAAAGTGATCCGAGCTAGATCCTGGAGGACACTCACAAATATACAGTAGAAGAAACATGGAAGGGGCCCATTCAAAGTGTCTTCAGGGCAGTGGAGAAGTTAGAAAAAGGAGGGAAGAATAAAATCAAAATCAACCCCTGCCTCATTTTTTGCATGGTCAATCTGTTTCTCATGCCCTTCATATCAACATGTGATATAACAAAAATTGTAAACACTTGAAAATACAAAGTTGTCTTGAAAATATTATGAAATAGCAGTACTTTGATACTATATAAGAACATTTTCTCAGTTTAAAGTTACCAAAATGAGGGGAGAATCATTGTAACTAAAAGTGACAATGAAATTCACTGTACCCCCAAAGCATCTCTAATCCTATAACTTTGGGAAACTATATAGGCATTCTCTCAGGACCTATAAAAGTGGAGAATATGCAAATAGCCCCAATCACCTCTGTCACTTCTGACAAGGCAATGGTTTTATGAGGAAATTCTAGAAAGAACCAAGTGACCTTCTGATCAAAGAACTGGAATTCCTTGATGTCTCCAAAGAGAATGCTTTTTCTAGTTATTTAACACAAATACACATAAAAAGATCTGGAATAAGAAGAAAAACATCTTCATTTGAAGTCAAATTCATTACAGGAAAAGTGGTATTTGTAGGGAGAATTCAGATGTTCGTTGCTGAACTTTGAATCTCAGAGAAGAGACCTTGTGCAGGTAAAGCCACCACTGAAATAGCTAACATTTTGAGCACCAATTTTGTGACAGTTCTAGGTGTTTTACATATAAAAACTTATTCATCTCAACAATACTATAATGTGGACAGATACAGACAGTGAAACACAGAGGCCAAGTAATGTGCCTAAAGTCACACAACTAGCAGGTGGCAGAGCCAATATTCAAATCCAGACAATCTCATTCCAGGTAACAAATACACCAGCATACATAGCAATGAGATATCAAAAACCTTCCCTTTAACATAATGCACCACACAAACATCAAGGCTGCTGCTAGCACATTCCATGCCTTTGTGTAAATTATAAGAAAGCACACATTCCTGACAGGCAAATCTCTCTCTCTCGCACACACACACACACAAAAGATGCAGCCCACATGGGTGCAAGAGGCTTGGCTGGCAGAGTGGGGGCTGGATTGCATCTCCCTTTTACTATATCACCCAGGTGCCCTTCAAGCTTATTTCCTGAACAAGATTATAATTATCTATTTTTTCTCTCCTCAATGCTGAGACGCAGTTGGCACTTAAATGTTTGTTGAATGAATGTACCTAATATCCTTCAACAAAGATGGTAATTACTTTTCCATAAATAAGTGGCTACAGTATTATCTATCTAAGCATAAGTTATTTGATACAATATAAGAAACAAAAATATTTAGACATTGATATTGGGTATGATAATAGACACTCTTGATTTTTTTCAGCTGGAAAAAAGACAACCACCCTATAATAAGAACTACCTCACATTTGTGCAGCAGTGTACATTTCCTAACATTCCCACACCCAGACATTCAATATTTAACAATAACTCCATGAGATTGGCATCATCATGCCTATATCTCAGATTAGTAAATAGAGGTTCAGAGATTGAAGGGCTTTTTCAGAGTTACACAGTGAGAGCAGAGTCAGGTCTGAAATCTCATTATGTTTCTGTGTCCTATGTATTTTTCATCAGCCACGTTACCTCCTATAACATACAAAGGCTTATGTTGTTAAAATAAAATCTGGCTGGGCACAGTGGTATACACCTGTAATCCCAGCTATTCAGGAAGCTAAGGCTGAAAGAACACACATTCAAGGCCAGCTTTGTCAACTTAGCGAGACCCTGTCTCAAAATAAAAAATAAAAAAAGTCTAGGGACATAATTCAGTAGTAAAGCACTCCTGAGTTCAATTCCCAGTAGTGTAAAAATAAATAAATATGAATAAAATTTAAAAATAAAATAAATTCTGAAAGCAGACAGGATTTAAAAAGCAGAACATTTTTCTTTATTAATATTCTTGGAAAGAATACCTTGATAAAAATCTCTGGAAGCCTATCAGTGTCCAAAGTCCTGAACCCTGTCATTAGAGGGAGGGACATCTTAATGCATTTGGAGCAAGCAGTGCTTTCTGGGACAGCTGGACCCCTAAACACGAAGAGGGGCTTTGCAAAACAGTTCCTCCTCCCTGAATTCAAACTGACTTCCCTTCTCTGGGAACACAACCATCACAATTTGGGGGAAAACTGAAGTAACACATGTTATAGACCACACACATCAATGTGTACCATCATTTTGATCACTGAGAAAAATATTAGAATTATGGTATTTGTATCTTGTTCCCTAAAATGAAAAACACTCCAAACCTTCTCGGAAGCATGATAACCTTTGCTCTATTTTCTTTAAGATGATAAAAATGCATAACACAAAAACAAATGGCAAAAGCGTGTAAAATAAAGGAGACCTTTACTGGAGCCTCAGGCTATGGTATGATTTATGCTCTTGAAAAGGATAGAAAACATCAAGCTTCCATAAGTTGCCATAGAAACCTTTCTCCAGATGCAGCCCCTTCGAGATACTAGAATGAGATTGCCTTCCCAGTGCTTTCAGAATCTTTCTAAAACCATAAAAACGGTTTCTTCATCACACTTTATATGCAAATGATTGCATTTTTCTAAAATGTCAGCAACCATAATAAGTCTCTGTCTCATATCCGAGCTTTTGTCTTTCCCCTTTGTTGTTTGAAAGGAGTAGACTATCTTTTGTGTATTGTAATCATGGTAGACAAAATTTGTTTTCTTTTTATCTCAACACCATTTCTCATTAATAAAGGAAACAAACCCAGAAATTATAGCTACATCTTTCTCAAGTATGTGTGCTATACTATTCAGGTTTTCCTTTCTTTCTTTCTTTCTTTCTTTCTTTCTTTCTTTCTTTTTCTTTTCTTTCTTTCTTTTTTTGTATCAGGGATTGAACTCACGGGTGCTTACTCACTGAGCCACATCCACAGCCTATTTTATATTTTTTATTTAGAGACAGGGTCTCGCTAAGTTGCTTAGAGCCTCGCTATGTTGTTGAGGCTGGCTTTGAACTGCTATCTTCCCACCTTAGCCTCCTAAGCTGCTGGGATTACAGGTGTGCACCAGTACACCTGGCTATACTATTCGGTTTTTAAAATTGTTTTAGTTGTAGATGGATACAATACCTTTATTTTATTTATTTTACTTATTTCTGTGGTGCTGAGGATCAAACCCAGTGCCCCACGCATGCGAGGCAAGTGCTCTACCACTGAGCCACAACCCCAGCCCTATACTATTCAGTTTTAAAACTTCAGTTCTACAACTTTTAATTCACTGGCCTCAAATCCTCTTGGGAATTAGATGAACTATGGATGAATAAATAAATATGCACTCTTTTAATAAAACTGTTTTTTTTTTTGTTTTCTTACTTCTTTCTTTTCTTTTTTTTTTTTCCAGTGCTCGGAATCAAACCCATAGCCTTGCATGTACAAGGCAAGCACTCTACCACTGGGCTACACTCCCAGCCTGCAAAATGGTTTTTAAGTATAGAAGACAATCATAGGATGTTGTGATGGTTTCCTTGACAGTGATCTGAGGATAAAGTGTCTCTCAGCACCACAGTAGCCCTCCTATGGATTGTCAACCTCATTTTTATTATCACAAACATCTTCAAGGCAGAATATAAAACTTGCAGAGCTACCATATGCCCTGAGGTTCACCCTCTCCCAATATCCTACTCTCTGAAAGAGATGACTGTTACAAATGACATGAAGTGTCAGAAATCTACTTCTCCATTAAAACATCCCCTTTCACCAAAGGTGGGGTGATGGACTAAGAAATCTAGAAGGAGAGGATAAAATGTAGGTATTGTCAAGATATCTGGAGTGATGTAATGAGTTACTAGAAGATAGTTACAAATTAGTTATTTGGCCCTTCCTCCATCTTCTGGCAAGCCTGTGGGGCTGGGGCCTGGTTCAGGAGCTTTACTTTTCTTGGCCCCAAAACATGCCCATGAAACAAAGTCCAAGGTAGTCAGAGGTGTGCAAGGACCACAGTGGCAGGAAAATAGCCCAATTCCAGAACAAGTCAGAGTGATGCCCTTCTGTAGGAAAAGCCCTCTGCCTAGCATGCGACTAGGCATTATACAACTTCCTGGTTGTATAATCTCAGGCAAAAGTCCTCACTTTTCTGGGTCTCATTTTGCCCTTCTTTAAAAATAATGTGATTAAAATTAGGCTCCTTACAACCTGTGATTAAACTAAATGAAACTGAATGGTGATCTCACATAAGCTGAGATTTCATTACATATGTGGTATCTTCAAGACCCCAAAACAGTTGTCCTTTGTAGCTAGACATATGGGTGACATCGGTGGAGTAAATAAAAATGTGATTTTTGTGCTCATGAAGGGCAAGGAAATGCTGATTTAAATAAAGCTGCTTAGGAGTAGGTATGCTAAGATAATTGGGATGAAACATCATGATGTCTGTGATTTACTTTGACATGCATCTCAAAACAAGAGAGTTTGATGGAGAGAGGTATAGCTAGATGGATATAATAAAATAATGCAAATATAGCAAAAATGCTAATTGTACAATCTAGTATCTATGTATATGAGTTCACTGTACAATTCTTTGAAATTTCCCATAATTAATAAATTCTGGAAAAAGTTAAAATAGTTTCTATTCAGCTGGACTTATCAGAGGCTTAAATTAATGCATCCTATACTTCCATCAAACAAAGGTACTATATGTAGTATTTATATAATTTCTTCTTTTTTGTAACTTACTGGGGAATAGGGATAGAAGTAATTTTTGTCTGGGTAGAAATTTGTTCCTACATGTTTTTGGAAACATACCTAAAGCAACTGGTTAGTCTGGTCAATGTGGCTAAACCTGATGGTGGATTTGTCAAAGAATCTTCCCCTCAAAACAAAATCTTTCTCCCTTCTTCCCAACAATTTAAACATTGTTAATGACATCACTGTCCTAGGTTGTGCATTATCAAGGATTAATGTCTAAACATGGCTTGCCTATAGAAAAGAACAAAGCTTAATAGGAGAAGCACCACAAGGGTAGGGAAGAGGGTGACTATAAGGTACAGTCAAGCTATGGATAATGATACTTTGGTCAACAATGAATCACATATATGATGATGATACCATAAGATGACATTGCCTAGTGACATTGTAGCTGGCTTAGTTTTTTAAGTGCACTATGGTGTTTACACAATAATGAAGTTGCCTAACAACACATTATCTAGAAAATGTTCCCATCATTAAACAGTGTGTGACTATATTTGGAAAGGGAGTTTCCTGGGGAGGCCAGAAGTACATTTGATGTAGCTGAGTTACAGAAAAGTGGAAAATAATGATATGAAAAGTAAAAGAAAAAAAAAGGAGCCCTACCAAGAAAGAAATGGGAAGGTTCCTTCTTTATTTTTTCAGGACATGCCAGAGTAGCAGATTTACCTAGGCAAAGGCAGACCAGAGATGGCAGAGAGATCAGGAACCTGGAGGAAGGGAAAAGGTGCTATCATCTCAGAGGAGCCCATGAATTGGCTGAGGGACTGAATGAGTAAATTTGCTTAGCATGGTGGTGTTATGAGTTGAATCGTGTCTCTCCCTAATTCATATGTTGAATTCCAAGTCCCCTAGAACCTTAGAATATGACCTCGCTTGGAAGTAATCTTTACAGTAATTATGAAATTAAAATGAAGCCATTGTGACTAACTCTAATCCAATCTGACTGGTGTCCTTAGAAAAAGGAGAAATTTGAACACGGAGAATGTCCCTTGAAGATGAAGGTAGACAACAGAGTGATATACTGACAAGCTAAGGAATGCCAAATTTGGCCAGAAAACCATCAGAAATTAGGGGAAGGACAGGGAACAGATTCCCTAACAGCCCTCAGAAGGAACCAATCCTGTCAACACTTTGATCTTGAACTTCTGGCCTCCAGAACTGTGAAATCATTCATTTCTTTTGTTTGAAGCCACCTCTGTTGTGTTTCTTTGTTATGGCAGCCCTAGCAAACTAATGAACATGGGGAATCTTATCTTCCACATTAATTTCACTGTTAACTGCATTTATGTGTGGATAACATGGTAATGAAAGTGCTAGTTAACCACACTATGCTGGCATTTCTTATCTTGCCAGGAATGCTGGGGTGTTGGTAGGGAAAGGGTGAAAAAACAAAGGGGGCATTCCTAGCAGAAGTACTATTTCAGGTGATCTGTTGGACTTGAGGAATGAGGCATTGGCTCACACAGGTATTACATAAGTAGATGGGTTCGAGGTTCTAGCCTTGGAACTGTAAACAGCATAATAGAAGGGGAGAACTTTCACCACTGGCCACACACCAGCACATAATATTGAGGTTATGTGAATGATCTAGAACCCAGGTGAGGAATAAAGCTTTCTTAGATGTGATTTAATAAGTCAGGCTGTGGATGTAACTCCATGGTAGAGCACTTGCTTAGCGTGGACAATGTCCTGGGTTCCATTACCAGCGCCACACACACACACACACACACACACACACATACAAACACACAAATAGCCATTGCCAATATTATACAAATTCTATGCTTGATATGAATTCTGTAGAATTTTTAGAATGCCTGATGTTTAATTTTGCCATCAAACTATAAAGTTAAAAGATTGTCCATAACATTTATGTAACTATTCAACTCACTAAGAAACACTCTGGCTCCAGGGCCTCAATGCTTTTCTCAGTGCCACAGAGAAGTTTTGACAAGCCCAGACACAAGAAGTTCTATCCTGCCAACTCAGGTGCTCTGAGTCTCTTGGTAACCCAGACCAGATGGGATGGAAACTCAGTGACAAGAGTGTGAACTTAACTGGGTGTAAGTCATTCAAAAAACATATATGTGGAAATCTGTCCTTTAAGGCCTTAACAGTCACTTCAAACAGAAGCCAAAAGAGGTAGAGGAATCAGTTCTGGCATGAAAACATTGGCCCCCCAAAATCACAGGTCAAGCAGATTCTTCTTTATAAAATTTCATTTTAAAGGCACTGTAGAGTCCCACCCTAACAGTGTGACCTTGAGCCATATAAAGTGCATGGGTTTGTGCTCAGTATGCAGTAAATTAGTGTTTCCATTTGTACACACAAGTATGCACAAAACCAGATGCAAGCATGCAAATGCTGAATCTGTGAGCAACATACATGACCTACAATTGGGATCTTTGAGAATATTCTTTTCTTGATTCAACTAGAACAAACTGCAGATCAATAAAGGGACATGAAGAAAAGGTCCAAAAAAGCATGGTTCTCCTGGCAAACACTGCCAAGGCAAGTGTCCTATGGGGAATAAGCAAGAGGGCATAAAATGGGAAGACAGGCAAGGCTGATACACAAAAACACTTTCCAGGAGTGCTGCAGTATGTCTCACCCTGGGTTCTACCTTCCTGAGAAAGGAAAGGCATCTGCCCATGTGGCTGCAAAGAATTTCCTTCCCCATTTCTGGCTTCCCTGTAAGGTGCTTTCACCTCTCCCCTCTTCAGTGCCATCCCCTGGAAATTCCATTGCCTGGATTTGTCTCAGAGTTATAGTAAGTTGTGGCAAGGTCTCTCTTTATTTTACATTCCAAATCAAGGTTTGACAACCCAAAAGTTCCAGGGAGCTGAGCAGAGCAGGTAAAGGGTGAAGCAGGCAGATGTAAAACAAAAGCCTTGAACATGGGCTTTAGAGAGCTGAACCAAAGCACTAAGATTAAATTTTGAGACACTAGAAAGCCAACCCCAAGTTTCCTGTGGTTACTGGTTTAGAACCTTTGCTTTCAACTACCAGCTGGGCCTCATTTCATTACTGGGGTTGCAGCTCCAGCAGAGAACACCATTTTCCTGGTTCAAATTAGCTCCCTGTTCCCAAGAAGAGCTCTTTGTGAAACTAAGGAATTTGCCAGTTTTCAGGATATTTACAATGTAAGGATCATTGACCATCCTGAAACCAACAAATAATCAAATCCTGCACATTTTCTTAAGTTTATTTTTTTCTGACTCATTTCATGGACCCAGGTATCTGCCCAAGAGCTCAAGCTAAAAGCCTAGGCTTCATCCTTGAGTCTTTCTGGTCTCGTACCCCATTTTACCCCAAATGCACAACCTAACCCTTGCCAGTTTCTCTAGCTTCTTCTACTCCCTACTCTACACTGGCAATACTGCACCATTTCCCTCATGGTTCTTTTCCATACCCCACATTGCTAAGTGTTTCTAAGCTTTTGTTCTGTTGAGATTTCACCTAATTCCATCTCACCATCACCACCCCCAAACACAGCTCAGGTGTGATTTCCTCTAGACAGCTTGCCCTAACCAGCTCCCAGGGCATCAGGAACCCCAAGTAGGGGTTTCCACAGCAATAAATACTTCATTCCTTATTGGACCACCCACATCAAGAGGGAAACCACAGGAAAAGGAAAACTGAGGCAGAGTTCACATCTAAATCCACAGGAATCTTTTTGGGAACTCCACAATTTTAAACTATTTGCTTCAAGTATTTTTGGAAAGAAGTTTTTCCTGTTATTCCATACCAACAGATTGAAGATAGGTTGAAACCTTTCCATGTCTGGCCAAAACCCAGCTGGTGATTTGACAAAAGACTAAATAGAAAGCCAAAACAAGCTGGCAATGTTTGTTAAGTACAAGGCCTCAAATGGAAATCAAATGAAATTACTTATACTTTTATTAGGTTTAATCTATTTTTGAGAAAAGTATACTTTTAAAAAATGATAATTCCAGATCTCAGTGAGAGGTCCATGACTCAGTTATCAAGATCAGTATCATAAGAGGACCTGGCACATAAAAATTAACACTACTGCAACAGGTTAGGGGGAAAATACCCATTGCTGTTGGGGCAAATTATTCCAGGGATGTTTGTGGCTGAGACTCAGCTTCCCCATTCATTTTAGAACATTTGCACAATCACCCTAAATTAAAAACAAACCTAGATGATTTTAGTTGAATATCTAGATCTCATGCTGAGTGATGGGTCCTAATCCTTGGCAATCCAATTATTTTAATTAATTCTTTATGTTAAGTTGGCTTCAAAAAGGAAATTTTCATACAGTTATAAAAATTAGACATCTTTCATATTTTGGGTCTTCCATTGACTAGGTGATAACTTGATCAAATTTATTCCATTTTTAAATTTGCATATCTGTAAAAGAGTAACTGTTTTTCCCCACATCATCAAGTAGTTGTGATAGAAAATGACACCACATATATATGGTATTTGGCACAGTGCCTATTGCATGGCAAGTACCCCACAAATACTTGTTTAATGAATGAATGAGTCCAATACCTTAGAAAGCATTTGGCTTTGAAATTGGAAGAATTTGATTCCAAATCCACCCTCTTAGGCACTGCGAATCTTGGGCAAGTAGTTCCTTTACTTCTCCTAAGTCCAATGTATAAAATGGGCACTATACCTTACAATCAGGATTAATGAAAAGATTATCTGTGCAAAATTATTTGCATGTATTGGGCCTGCTGTTGCTATCTGGTGATGGTCTTGAGAATGAATGATTCTTCTACTTCTTCATTTTCATCTTCTTACAAATGCTTATTGACAATTTAGGGCTTTTTACACGCCATATTTTATTATCCTGTGATTCAATATATGACTTATCTATAGATCAAGTCTTCCAATAATGACAAGACCTCCTAGGTTTTAATATTTCTTCAAACTGTGCATCATACACACATACCCACGTTCACACAAGTCAGTCAGTCTAAAACTGCCCTCTTTTTAACCTATAGCAAAACAAATAGATAACTACCAACCAGAGCAAAGGCAAGGTCACTTTTTCCAGATTGATAATATTTTAGTCATGGACTTAGAGCAATCTAAGCAGTGTCTTTTGCTTAGTTGTAATTAGAATGAATATTGTAGCCTCTCTTCTCTGAAATTAAGGCTGTTGTATTTGACAGATTTCTTCCTACAACTAAATGAATATTTTAAAATACAAGTTCATAATTTCCTGCTGTCCAAAATAGCTGTTTCATACTTTTTCTTCTTAAATTTCTTACATGACATCAACCCACCTCCATCTCTCTTCAACTAGTAACCCTGTACTATGGTTTGGATATGGTTTGTCCCCCAAGGATTCATTTGCTGGATGCTTCTTCTCCAGTGTGGCAGCATTAAAGTGATGGAACCTTTAAGAGGTGGGGCCTAGTGGAAAGTAATTGTGTCAGTTATGGGGCCTTCACCCTCATGAATGGATAAATGCTGGTCTCAAGAAATGTGTTGGGTATGGGAGGAGTGGATTAGTTTCCAGGAGAGTCGGTTTTTATAAAAGAGTAAGCCTGGTCCAACTCCATCTTTTACTTCCTGTTTCATCATGCAATCCTTTCTTCCTTCAGCCTTTTCCCTTTTCATTTCTCCCCCATGTTGTCATGTAGCCAGGGGGCCCTCATCAGGATGCTGGTGCCATGTTATTTGAACAGTCCAGCCACCAGAATTGTGAAACAAATCTCTTTACTTTATAAAGTACCTAGCCTCAGGTATTGTTTTATACCAACACAAAATGGACTTAGGACACTGACTCATTAAGAATTTGCTCATCTTTTCAAAATAAACCTACTTACACACCTTCTCCTGTGCTTGCGTTGCTGCTTTACTTCATTAAACGAAGGGTCTAATGAATTAATTGGCGTTGCTTAAATGAAATGTGATTTTTTTTAGGGCAGCCAATACTCCCTACTGTCTTTGGATTCTAATACTCCCAGGTTTTGTTCCCCTAATTATATTTTGTTCCCCTTCTCTCCCGAATCAGCAACTGCTCTTTCTCTTCTGGATCAATTACCACCAGCCCCCAAAACCGTGCTAGGATCTCCCATTTCCAACCAACCTAACTTTTGGCCCGACATCTCTGTTCTACTACAACCCCTTTCCTCTGAATTACTTCACAGCACTTCTTCAAGAGTAATCTATATATGCTGCCACTATTTCCCCACCTCCCATCTCTATCATTCTACAGAATTTGCTCTTGTCCAGGATGTGAGTGACTTTCATGGTGCCAAATCCAGTCTTGGATCAATCTTTGTCCTTAAATTATTTGTTTTCTTAACAGCTTTTGCTTATGCCCTCCTTCTTTCCCTACTGGCTTTGTTTTATTTCTATGTCATATACTTCTTTGTGTTTCTTCCTTTTTACCTTGTTGCTCCTTCTCAGACTCCTTTGCTGGATTTGTCACTTCTACCCAACTTTTAGGTGTTGGAGAAACCCAGGACTCAGTCCTTGGACTTCTTTATTGTTACCTTTTTAGTAAAATTCCCAGGTATTATTATCCAATCCTATGGCCCTAAAGCTTCAGACTTGATATAAAAACTGTCTACTTATTTGTACTTTCAATTATGTAATAAACATCTTACACTTAATATGTCCTAAGTAGCAAGCTTGAATCCCCTCTCCCAAAAAAACTGCTTTCCAGATTTTCCATCTCAGTAATGGTACCACAATCCCATTTATTTAGGACAAAATCCAGGAATTGTCCTTGATTATTTATTTCTCTGACCACTCTGCCCTCCAGTCAATACAATACATCAGCAAGTCAACTCTACTTAAATACTACCATATCTTAGCATCCCTATTACTATGTTGGTCTTAGATGATACCATCTCTTCTTTGGGTCATTGTAATAGACTTGCAATTGCTTCCACTCTTGCCTGTCTAAGAGTTACACAGCACAGAGTATATTTTTAACAAAATAAAACTCAAGATAGTTCTTTGTTCCAGATCTTTCAGTGATTTACATTGCAAACAGGAGATCTCACCCCAATACCTGACATATAGGGCCTCATTATCCCACTGTTACCTACTTATCTTCCCTTACCACCCCTTCCTCATGTCACACCACCATGATCTTTGAACATGTAAAGGTCATTTCCATCTTAGGGTCTTTGCAATAAATTGTCTCAATCTGCTGTAACACTGTTTCCCTTGATATTACATGTTCGGCATCACAGATCTCAGCTCACATCTCATCTTTAAGGAAGAGGCATCCTCTGACTCTGTTCTGTGGCCCCATCCTATTTTATTTGAAAGGAATTACTTATCAATAGCAGTACTTTGTAAGGAGGTAAGTATCTATTTGGTTGGTTCATTGGTTATTTATTATGTGTCACCCACATGCACTGGACTATCACTTCTGTCAGGGTTGGAACAAAGCTTGTGTCGCTTCCTGCTTTATCCCTAGCATCTGGCAAACAGACAACTTCAATAAGTATTAGTTGCTGGCATGAAAGACATCAGGCAAGACAATTAGTTCAGCTGGGAAGGATGAAGAGTGGCTCATTTTGCAAATAACTTACTCCATTAGACTCCTCAGAATGAATTTCTACTCAACATCAGATGCATCACAGAATTCATTTTAATGTTAATGTGACCGCTTGATCACAGGTGTCCCTTAATTTTTTCAGCCCCCAATTTTCTGCTCCAAATGTCTTTTTAATTATAAATTTAATATGAACTTTTACTTGGAAAAAAATTAAATTACTAATGCAAAAGTACAGTCTTCCACCTGGACAAGGATTCAAAACAGGCCCCCAAATAGCGACAGCATAATGTCAACTCTGCAACTTGCCTACTTCATGTCTAAAGTCTATAGTATGCCCTTTAGTCCATATAACATCATTTGGGGCCCTTGTAAGAAAATTAAAGAGCTGTCTCTGCTGAAGGTCACTTGAACACCTGCAATTCTAGAGTCATTCTAAGGGTTTTATTAATTATTAATTCTCCTGCAGCATTTAAATTCTATGCCTGTACTGTTAGATTGTTGGAAATAAAAATACTCAGTCTATGGTATCCTAGCCACTTACAGAAATTTTTTACAGATTAAATGTATTTTAATCTGTATTTTAACTTAAATAACCTGCATGCACATGCATACACACACACGTGTGTGTGTGTGTGTGTGTGTGTGTGTGTGTGTGTGTGTGTGTTGTGAAGTACTTTAAACAAACTCTCTGTACTCCCAAGCTTTGGGCACAGCCTTAAAACTCATATCATCCAGCTTTCCAAGTTGAAAGGCGAAACAACTTCTGCTGGCAGAGGCCAATTCTATCTTGTTGAAGGAAGTATAATCCAGATCTGAGGAACCTTTAATCCTTAACAAATTCCTACTAGAAAAAGGAACAAATATTTTGTCAACTGAAAATGGCAATGTCACCACTCACACCCACAGATGCTAAAAATACATTTTAAAGATCTTTAGTGCCAAATTTCTAAATCCAGAAAATTATGCTGTGATAGTATGTTCTTCTGTGCTTCTTTGTCCCTCTGGATTTATGTTTGATCCCATGAGCCTTTATTTCTGGAGCTCCTTTGGTCTGTGCTGTGTCTATGTAGGTGTCTCCATGTATATTCTTAGCTTTGTGTCTACCATGTCCATCTTCCCCAGTGTTTGCCCAATTCCTTCTGCCTCCCTTAACTGACCAAAAAGCAAAGCCAATAAATATTTACTGATTTTCACAAGTTGAAAATTGATTTGTTGGCTTGGATGAGAATGTATAGGCATTGGAAAGTCATCTTAGTAAAGGTGAGTTTTGAAACTCCACTGAGTTCCCCTGGAGATTTGTAAAAGTAGTAGAAACACAAAACAATTTGAATAATAACACTACACAGAAAACACATTCAAGAAAGCCTGTTTATTGGATTAGGTCATTTTAATTGCAGTATCAGGAATCATGCTGCAGCTTTGGCCAAACACCTGGGTGAGAACTCTGGATGCTAGACATGTTTGGGAGGCCCATAGAAGAAAGTACATACACCAGAAGGACATAAGAGCTCTCAAAGGCAAAGGAGTAATTTGTCAGCTTGGCCAAGATGTTTCTGGTATTAATTACTTATCAATTCAGAAACATAAAACATGAATAAACACTGGTTTATTCAAATCAAAAATGGATCCCACTTCTAGTTCCAGCAACAAGTCAAGAAAAAATTAAAATAAAAATCACCTTCCCAGAAAATATAATTGAGTTATAGATGAGAAAAATGTTTGACTTTTCTAGTAATTAAAAATGAAAAACAACCATTTTTACTTCTCAATTTGAGGAAGATAGAACAAAAGGATGATGTTAAATGCTCCCAACAGTGTGATGAAACAAAGCTGCTGGAAGAATAGTTGGGAAAACACTTGAGAAAAGCAATTTGGCAGCATCTGTCAAAAACTTCAAAATCTCCATATTTTTAAATCAGAAGTTATTACTCTGATTCAATTTTAAGGAAATAATACCAAATATGGAAAAAGTAATTATGCCTAAAGATATTGAGTGCACTGCCATTTATAATAAACATACGAACACATAATACATTATGTCCTAGAGTCTGCAGTTAGTTGAGCAAGTTATGATATGCCTTATTTGATTTTATTTGAATTATGTTCATGAAGACTGTAATAATATGGAAAATGCTTATGTTGTAATATCAGATGAAAAGATACAAAGTTGTGTTTATGAGAAGACTACAGATATAAATGTGTGGCACAAGTTCTCATGCACATGCATGTTCATGTGTGGGCACACACATACACATATGCACACAAACCCAAAATAAATGTATGAAAAAATACTGGAAGAAAATATACTCAAATGTTAACAGTAGTTATCTTTGAATAATAAGAGTTTAAAATAAACGTATAAAAGTAATTTATCCGAAAGTGTAACTCAGTGGTAGAGTACCTGCTTAGCACGCATAAAGTCCTGTGTTCCATCTCTAGCAACACACACACACATAAACACATACACACACACTACTCAGAATTAGTCATCAGTCCCAAAGCCCCTATCTTGTCATAATATCATTCTGGACAATTTAATTTACTGGACTACTTCCAGAATTCTCTATATAAATGATCAACTTTTTCTTCAAAAATTCATACATTTTAGAGAACTAAAATTAAGCATTTAGAGTCACATAATTGCAAAACTTCTCTACAAATAAGTCTATCTTCCTTTATATTGACATGAAACTTCCCTATTTCAGAAAAAAATGGATGCAAGTAAATTGATAGAAATGCTTTCCCAAAGGTCAGCTATATACCAAATTAAATAAAAACAAATTCAACTACTTGATATTTTATGAAATTTACTTCAATTACAACCTACTGATCAGACTGGGAATTGGAGAGAATGACACACATTAGTTTTTCAAGGCTAGGGAGCTGTTTCCCTTAATTGTGTTTTCTTTAACACCACCAATACATCTTTATTAGATTACACTGTAAACTTTAGAATTTAATAACATTGTTTATATTGTGCTTTCTAAGCTGATAAATACAATGTAATTATTGCTCACCAATTAAGGGATTGAATTTGGCATCTCTATCTGTAACTCTAGGCTCAGGGTCTAACAAAAATGCCCTGGCATTCACATAAAAAATAACTAAGGAAAATACTTATTACACATTAAATATAATAAGTACATATATTTTTTCATGCAAATATATACAACATATACATAAAAATGCATACACTTAAATATATATGAAATTTTTTCTTTAACAGGTGGTAATGTGAACATTGGGGCATTTTGTTTATTTTTTAAGCATATATGCATGTATATATATATACATTATATACATAAGTATATAATCTATATACATATGTAAAATATTATTACCACATCTGTTATTTAGGATAATCTTTTCTAATGATGAATATGTTTTACCTTTTTGGTCTCATGAGTGTTATTTATGAGTGGAAACTAAAAAGTGTGTCCAAATTTCCGTTTAGTTTGCATTTCATTCCTGGAAGCTCACCTTATTTCACACTATTTCCCAAGACTGCCTATTGTCAGGGCTATCATCCAGCAAATAGTCATCTCAAACAATAGATACATAAACAGTATCTTGATGAATGGGTTTATCTCTGCCCAGGAGATCTTATTTGGACTTTGGGCCTAACTTCACAGAAGGGGCTTAGATTTGATTATTAATTCAACAATCAAGATGGCCCAGAGTTAGCTTTTTTAAAGGATGGGGGTGCTGCAGTTTGGCCTGGTTCATGGATCCCATGTCTCTGTTTAGCCTTTGGAAGACTAAGTAAGATCAGAACTAGGTCAGCCTCAAGCAATATCTTACCTGAAGAAGCTGAGCTGGCTAAGAGTTTTTTCCAATGGATCTCTTGCAAACCCAACTACCTGGGAAATATATATGAGAGAAGCAGACAACTCCACAAGCCGGGAACCTCTACCCTCTTTCCAGAAGGCAACATATAATAATGACTTTCTAGGTGCACCTGTACTATGAGAAATCCAATAAATCATTGCAGATCATATCTTTAAATCTTAAGAAGTTGATCTTCAAAAGGTTAAACACAGAGTTCCCATTATGGCCCAGCAGTTATGCCTCTAGTTATATATCCAAAAGAAATGAAATCATGAACACACAGAAACTTGTATACAAATGTTCATGGCAGCACTATTTATAATAACCAACAACATCTCAAGAGTTCATCAACTAATAAATAGATTATGTTTTATCCATACAATGGAATATTATTCATCCTTGAAAAGAAATGAAGTGCTGATACATGCAACAACATGGATAAACCCTGAAATCATGCTAAATGAAAGAAGCTAGGCACTAAAGGTCACTTATAGTATGATTCATTATGGTTTAGGTATGAGGTGTCCCCCGAAAGCTCATGTGTGAGACAATGTAAGAATATTTAGAGGTGAACGGATTTGGTTGTGAAAGCCTTAACCTAATTAATGAATTAATTCCCTGATAGGATTAACTGAGTGGTAGCAGTAGGCAAGTAGGGTAGGGTGTGGCTGGAGGAGGTGGGCCACTGAGGGCATACTTTGGGGGTATATATTTTGTCCCTGGCGAGAAGAGCTCTCTCTCTGCTTTTTAAAATTTTTTTCTTTGTAGTTATAGATGGACAGAATGCCTTTATTTGTTTATTTTTATGTGGTGCTGAGGATTCAACCCAGTGCCTCAGGCATGCGAAGCAAGCGCTCTACCACTGAGCTATGGCCTCAGGCCTCTCTCTGCTTCTTGATTGTCATGCCTGAGCTGTCATGTTTTTCTGCCCTGATATGCTGCTTCACTTTGAACACAGAGTGATAGAACAAGGCGTCTATGGGCTGAGACCTCTGAAACCATTAGCCCCAAAATAAACTTTTCCTTTTTTTGCTGGTCTTGTCAGGTCTTTTGGTCACAGCAATGAAAAAGCTAACACATACAGTATGAGTCCATTTATATGAAATGTAAGTTATCTGCACCCCTGGTAATCACTAGCCTGCTTTCTATCTCTATAGAATAGACAAAGCAGGTCAGTGGTTGCCAGGGATGCAGATAATGGTGGTGGCAGCCAGGAATGGGGAATGACTATTAATGGGTATGGGATTTCCTTTGGGGGAAACAAAAATGTTTGAAAATTACATTAGGGTAATAATCATATGATCCTGTGAATATATTTAAAAACAATGAATTGGACACTTTGAGTGAATTCTATGTGAGTGATAAATTAACAAAGCTTTTATTTTAAAAATCTTAGGAAGGTGAGATTTTGGACCTCAATAAGGATGATGTATTTATTGCTTCTTCAGGTTAGTGAAGGTTTTAATAAAAGATGTCACAGAAATGCTGTTGATGCCCAATTCATATTCCCTCCTCATGCACTTTTATAGGCATCCATTGCTTCCTTGAGCCTCCCTGATCCTTTGCCCAAAAGCTTTTTTTCTGGTTACAGGTGCCATTGAGCCATTAAATCCTGAAGCTCCTTCACACCTCAGTGGGGATAACTGAGGAATACCCTACACCCCGGTTCCCCAAAAGGATTGAGCTCCAGGCTTGAAAGCACACCATTTCTCCATTCACTTCCTTGCTTGCCGCACCTCTCTTCTCCACTCTTCACTCCCCTACCGGTACAACTGGACTCACCTCCCAAATAAATGACTTGCACTCAAATCCTTGCCTCAGGGTCTGCTCCTAGGAGCACCTAAACCAGGATACATTTTACTCTTTCTTTTCTTCTCAAATAATATTCTTATCATACACTACTAGAAAGATCCAAAATGATTGTTGGTCAAGTCATAAAAGAACATTTCTGTGGTTTTCTGTTTAGCCAACACAGATATATTTTAGAATTAGATTTTATGATTTGTATTGACAAATAACACTGAGTTTCTCTAATTTACCATAATTGCAGTGTATGTTTAGATGGACTGAGGCTATAGACCAGGCTACATGGGAAATATGGTAGCCTTTGCAACAGGGGTCTCCAGAGGCATTGCCTCACCTGGGGCTCAGTCTATAAGTTCTGAGGCCTCAGCTTTACCAGTATAGGAAAAACTAGTAGCATAACAGCCGTGTCTCCAGCCCATACAGACACTATAAAGGGTTTCAGGGAGGCAGAGCAGGAACACTGAGACTAGCAGAGACTAGCACATAGAAGGTCCCAGAATCAGCCAAGTGTTAGTGACTATTCTGTGTCCTTTAGGATTTAGTATAAATGATGGCCCTGCTCAGAGGGTCAGAAAAGTATGTCATGGAAGTGCGGTCATCAAAGCATCAAAAGCACAAAATGAGGACATTTTGTTGAGACTCCCACTATTAAATTTTTGCTAAAGTTTGGTGAGAATAACCAGATCCTTTCTGAGAACAATGAGCCATATGCATTAGCAAAACAAAATGTCAACTAAAAAACAAAAACTTTAAGATGGAAAAAATGGTATATTACCATTTTACTTGAAGTATTTACTTATTTATTTATTTAATTAACTTATTTTTGCAGTACCAAGGATTTAACCCAGGGATGTTCTTCCACTGAAATACATTCTCAGCCCTTTTCTATTTTTTGAGACAGGGTCTCACTAAGTTGCCCACACTGACCTCAAACCTGCGATCTTCCTGCCTTGGCCTCCCAAATAGCTGGGATTACAGGCATATGCCATGATATACTCTTTTTTAATGCATGCTGTCCTCCTGGTATATACTTTAAATGATTTTGCTGATCTTAAACACTTAGGACCAAGTGCATTTCACAATTGTGAAATTTTCAGATTAAGGTAATACAATGAATATGTACATATTATCTAATAGCACTAGCAAGAGCTGAAACAACCACCCTATAATCATCTGCATTATTATGTCTGCAGTAAAATATGGCTAGTTGTAAACTAAACGCAACAGTTCTGGTCAAGTTTTGCTCAAAACTCCAGAAGAGCTCTAGGGATTGCAGAAATGCAAATAAGGATTGTAGCCTGTATTACGTTGGATTAGAGCCACAGCTGCTATCAAACAACTGCTGAGTATGTGGATGTTGAAAATGGGATTAAAAAGACTCAGGAAAAATAAAGACACTTCCTTTACCACCAATATAATTTTCTTGGCCAAAAAGGTGGTTTCAAAACAAGTGTAACTAAAAGACACCCTCTAACTCATCATAGTAACAATATTAAAGTAACTCAGAAAAGAGGGACAGCATAGAAAAGCCCAAATGCAATTCAAAGTTCTTAATTTATTTCCCCAAGAAAGATTGAATGAACAATAAATATTTATTTTGAGCATACTATGTAGCAGGCACTGTGAAAATGGTGAAGAACATACAGTACCTGTCCCCTGAGACATTATAGTAGATGTAGAGCAAAGTGCCACAGGAAGGCAAAACTAGGAGATGCAATGTAGTCTACATGGAGCTGTCCCAAGGAGACCCCCCAAAAAGTGAATTTTTAAAATAAATCCAGAAGGTTGATCAAAAGTCAGACCCAAGTTTGGGGTTGGCAAGAAAGAGAGCTAGGAAGAGATTCCATGCGGGAGAAGACAACGTATGAAGACCAGAGACCTTGTAGTAGATAATTCAAGAACTTGAAAGTGGCCAGTGTGACTGCAGAGCCAAAGGCAGAAAATGGCAGGAGACAAGTCTTTCAAGTTAGGCAGGGGTCATGTCTGTGGTGCCTAGGCCACAGTCATTCTTTCAGACTTTATTTTGGGAATAAGAGATTATTGAAGGGTGAAGTAGAAGAATAACCTGATGAGATTTACATTTTCAAAAAGCTGACCTTCTAGGAGAAATGTATGGAAAGGCACACACTAGGCTGTTAACACAAGTTGCCTCAGAAGGGTAGGGAAGGGACAAAGATCAACAAATAGTCATTAGCTTTGCCTTTGAATAACTTTATTTGCTTCACTTTTGACAATATTTTATGTGACTTAAACATGGTTTGATCATTAAAAACAAACTGTTCTCAAAAACAAACTGTTCTCATTTAGTCTAAGTATGGATAAACCTTGAAAACACTGTGCTAAGTGAAATAGGCCAGACATGAATGAACAAATACTGTTCAGTTCCACTCATATAAGGACCTAGAGCAGTCAAATTTATAGAGACAGAAAGCAGAGTGGTGTCTGTCAGGGACTGTGGGAAGGGAGGAATAAGGAATTAGTGCTTAAGGGGTAGAGAGTTTTTGTTTGGGAAGATGCAAACGTGCTGGAAATGGATGGTGCTGATGGATGTACAGCAATTTGTATGTCTTAATGCCATTGAACTGTATACTTTGAAATGGTTGAAGTAGTAAATTTTGTGTTATGTGTATTTTACTACAATAAAAATTGCATGGACTAAAAAGGGGCTGGAATTACTGATGGAGTATAAATGAGCAGACTAGGAAACATAGTGGTGCAAGTGAGCAGCCCCAGATACAGAAAGGGCATGGAGACAGTGAGGTGGACAAGTTCAATGTATGTTTTGAAACTAGAAGTAACAGGGCTTTAGAAATGATAAAAGAATACAAGAACAAAACTAGAATAATTGTGTCTTAATTTGAGTTGGTCCAAAAACAGACCCTGAGATTAGGATTTGGGTGTAACTAATTTATTTGGGAAGTAATCTCAAGACTTGCTAGTGGGGATCTGGGGAGAAGAGACAAAGGATGGCCATCAATGAAGGGGGAAGCATCAAGTGGGCTGCCACTATGGGCAATTGTGGGGGGCATTTGCGAGACAGCATGGAACACACCTTAATTATTCTGTGCAGGAGGTGAGGAAGCTGGGTTATCTACCCATCACATGATATCAGTCATAGGCTAACAGTTGCCCCTGTGTGTCATTAAGTCCATCCCCACTGCTGGTCTGCCCAGAGGATGAGCTAAGATGGGCTTCAGTGGACACAGAAATTCATAAGGCAAAGACCTGCAGCAGACAGAAGCCCTAAGTATATAGGAAATGAATGCCAAGGGGAGATAGTGGTAACCTGACAAGTTGTCCCCAAATGTCAAGGCTCTTGGCTTGAAAACTGGTCTGAAGGTGGTTCCACTTCCCAAAACAGGAAACAAGGCAAAGCAAGTAGGGGTGGGCAGAGGAAGAGAGCTGGCAAAGGAGATTGAAGGAACACCTAGAGATTTGAGAGGGAAGCAGGAAACTGGTATCAGGAGTGATAAGGAGAGGTGATGTTTCAGAATATCCAATGAATATATAGCATGAGAAGCTGTAAAATCTTTTCTTAGGTTGTGGGAACTATTTTAGAAAAGAGTATTAATTAAATAGCAGTTTATGGGAGTGGAGGAAAATACTGGGGAGTGATATTGACCAAAATACATTGTGATATTGTATGCACGTACGAATATTTAACAATGAATCCCACCTCCATGTACAAATACAATGCACCAAAAATGTGGAAACAAAAACATTTTGTGGGATACAAACACCCCTATGGTGACTGTAGAAGCTTAGATGCCAAAGATTGAGATAATAACATTCAACTAAGCAACAGTATAAGATACATATGAACTCTCAACCTGGTTTTCCACCCTTTGTCTCTTTCTGACTGTCCACACTGAATGTATGAATGATTAAAAAAAAAACATTATTCACAAGCCATCTTACAGGAAAAAAATGTATTTGTTAAGGGAAAAATGTAATATCGCCTTCCTTATCGTGTGGATAAGAATTATACATAACCAAGGTCCCTTAGACAGATCAGTCAGATGTTATTGTTATATTTTGCACATGTGTTTTTTTTATTCTTCACATCAGTTGCAGTTGTTTTAGTGGCAAGATTCAATACGCTTTCACTTTAAAAATTACCCATAGACATCATTTTTCATTGTCACTGAGGTCTGCATCTAATGTATTTGAAAACTGTTGAAAAACAGTGGTAAAAATTTATGTATAGAATGCATTAATTTGAAGACTGATTTGAATTCTAAGTGCTAATACTTTTATAAAATCCCAATTTTCTATGAAAAGGAATTCAAACAAAAATATGTATATTATTTTTTGAATATATATGTATATATATATATTCACTGGAAATTTAAAATTCACTAATACTCATGATTTTAAAGATCAGTTTTCAATTTATTCTCAATCTTTAAACCTACAAACTCCTTCCAAAGAATTTAGGTATGGGAAAGGAAGATGGATTTCAAAGATATGTTTGCTAAAATATATTTTAAAACAACACAGTAGGAAGGAAAAAAAATGCTCTTTTATCTCTGTCAGCCTCTCATAGTTTTGTGCTCACAAACTAAAACCCAGAAATAAAACAAGCACAAGCCCCAAATGATTTTTCTTCTATGCACAAATGCTTCTGCCTGCTCTACCTTCTCGTCGTCTCTTTGTAATTTTCCCCATTTCTCAGACCTGTCCACTGAAAGCTCAAAACTGTGGCAGACTGATTTATCTACAGAAAACGCATTTTCCCCTTGGACACATTCTCCATTAAATTGGAGAGAAAAGAACGAAGGGAGAAACACAGAACACAGGCAGTGCATGTTGGATGCTCTGCTTTTTATCAAGCAAGACCACGTGATTTCCTTTCAGCTCTGCCCGCTCCTGAGCTCAGCTCGACTTCTGATAACATAAAAGGCACATGTGATAGTCTCCTTACCCTTCCTAAGGCCAGAAATATTACACGAACTATGAATAAAATTTTTTAAAAGCTAGCAGAGGACCAAGCACTTAGAAACCAAAATCAAAATGATCTTTGCACCCTTTCTGACTTTGTCCAAAGGGAAGATCTTTCATGGGACCAAGAGGCTTCTATCATTTGAAAAATACATTTTGTACACCTGAGCCAGTGATATATGGGCATATTATTTCATCTGTGTGTGTGCACACATGCACATCTAGCTGGAACTGTTTCCTAATTGTTTTTCCTAGCACCTAGCATGTATAAAGCATTCAGTTAATGTTTTCTAAATGAAAGACTAGTGGCAGCCAGATAGAATGGCATGATGCCATCCAAACTTTGGGTGGATAGAAAATATAAAGAGGTTGAATCACAGGACTAAAAACCATTCCACAATTTCCTTTTATAGACATGTCCATAAATAATGTGCTTTTTTTCTTTTTCAATCCAAGAACAGAATCCTCAAAGTGCTAGACAGCATAATACTAATTAATAGCCTAGCTCCATAAGGTTTGGTTTGGTGAAGCATGGGAAGAACAAGATCTCTCTCTCTCTCTCTCTCTCTCTCTCTCTCTCTGAACAAAGAGAGAGAACAAAATGCAACAGAACAAAGTGCCGTCCTTACTGGAATTTAAATAATGCTGAATTATACAGTCTCTGCCTTTTTCTCTATATTTTTCTAATCACCATCAAGAAAACAAGCCAGGCCAGGCACAGTGGTGCACATCTGTAATCTCGGTGGCTCAGAAGGCTGAGGCAGGAAGGAAGATCATAAGTTCAAAGCCAGCCTCTGCAACTTAACAGCCCTAAGCAACTTAGCAAGATCCTGTATCAAATTTTAAAAGGGGGGCGCTGTGGATGTGGCTCAGTGGATAAGCCCCCCTGGGTTCAATCCATGGTAAAAGAAGGAAGGAAGGAAGGAAGGAAGGAAGGAAGGAAGGAAGAAAAGAAGGAAGGAAGGAAGTAAGCCAGCCAGCCAGCCAGCCAGTAGGTACAGTCTATTGTAGACTCCTTCCTGCTTCACATTGCTGGGTCTGGGCACTTTGCTTTGGGTCCATTCCCCATCCTGCTGTATATTATTTTCTTCCAAGAGATTGCATCAAATTTTAATACATGCCTCTATGTAGAATCTTAAGGACTCAAGGTGTACAGTTCCTGCCTTTCTCAATCTAGCAAAGAGGCCTATCAGTCATGTCTAAACTTAGACCATGTAATTCTCTATCCAATTGTAAAGCCAATGGCTGGTTTAGTTTAAAAACAAAAAATACTATTCTTTTGGATCTTAAATCACTTGTTGAATCACACAGAAGTTTACACCTCAGGACATGCTGATTCAAAATGTTATGGATAGGGCCTGAGGATGAAACTCAGAATTTAGCATGCATGCAATCCTGGGTTTGCTCACCCAACCATAATAAGAAAGGAAGGAATAGAGGAAGGGAGAGAGAAAGGAAAGGTGGATTATAGTCATTTTAGAAATAGAAATAGAATCAAAAGGTTACCTGCCAAAAGCCCATGGCACATTACCTCTCAGTCACAATCATCTATCCTTCCAGTTCACTTGCTCAAATTCTTCCAATATGAATGTCCTTCAACCAAAAATCTCAAATCTATTACCCTCTCCATTTGAACTGCTTAACCAGCTAGCTCATTCACAGTCTTCCTTCCTTGTCCATGTAGGATTCTATTGCCCATTTTTATAATCATGTTCAGTACCTTCAACTCCCTGTGAGAATTCCTATAGGAATATACATAAAATAGTGGCATGATTAGGGAAAGAATAGAGGTAGGCACCAACAATGGTATTTTCGCAAGAACCCAGACTCCAAGCTAGATCCAAAATGGTGGTCTGGGATAGATGAACAGCCTCCAACTTCTCTATCCAGTCTTCACATATTAATGTTGTCTGTTTCATCATTTCTACCTTGACCACATTGCCACAACTTTTTCCAATAAAGGAAGACATACATATTAAGCACTTCCACATGAAAGGCTCTACTCTCAGCTCTAAATCCACCCATAGAATTTGATTTCCTGAGCATGTTTGGGCCATTGTAGCAATCAGCCTTCACTTTCCACCCCTGATCCTGGGGCTCTCAGGAAGTCAGAGATGTTGTATAGAAGTGATGAGGTTATGTACTCTCCCTAGGTCCTAATGGCTTCTTGTATTCTTGATGGAAAATACTGCATCCTTTAATGGCTTCCACCTTCAACTGGCCAAAGATTCATAATTAGAACATCTTGTGATATATGGAACAAAATGTCCTTCAATCATTGTCTCTCTTGATTAAGGTCCCTGGGAAGCAAGTCTTGGAGAGAGATTTGCATGTAGAAGCTTCACCAAAGGTCAAGATGTATAAAGAAGTAAGGGAAGAAGGATTGAGCAGGAGGAAGTGAATTGCTATGCTGTCATGATAGGGAAATCAGTCAATCTTTTAGGGAGCTCTGAAGCTGAGATGGCCCTTCTGAGTTGTCCTGAGCTGAGGCAATGAAGCCAGGCCTTCATGTGCCCACATTGGCTGCGGGATGCCTCCAAGGAATAGGCATGCCCTTGGGTGAATCAGTTCCCTTCAGTCAAGGGCAATATCCAGAGAAGGTCTCAACTGTAAGCCAGTGGCAGCCAACACTCTTAGCAGGTCCAGAAGGGGGCTCCAAGAGGCCTATGGCATCATACATTACACTGCCATTACAGGGTCAAGAGAAAAAAAAAGAGTGAACTTGAAATTTCAATACCCTATATATGTTACAGGATGGATTTAAGTTTTAACCACTTAAAGCTATATTTGAAGGAAGAATATTTGAACTGGTTGATAATTTCTCTAATAAATCCTATTGTCAAATCTTCCTTCAGGGCCTGAGGCCCTTGAAGTGAAGCTGCCATATTCTTCATGTCTTTCTCAGACCTGTCAGCCCTCGGGGCATTCACCTGTACATGTCTGCTTCTCTTTGTTTGGTGTATCCCTCAAAGGTGGGCATATGTATTACCCATCTATATCCTCACATCTAGCCCAGTGTTTGGTAAATAATGCACCTGAAAAGGGTTTAATGAATTAATAAATGAAGAAAAAATGAACAAATGTATTTACCCCTCTGCAAAAATAACAAGATGGGAAAACACATTTGATGAAACGAGGACAATTCATTTTAGTGCACGCCTTTATGTGTGCTTATCAGCAGTGTTAACAAAGACTATGTGATTTCCAATAACCGCAATGGCATAAAAGGGCTATTCTGAAACAGTCAACTGTATCCTACAGGTCTCCTAAATAAACTAAAATCTACCACAGGATTTGAATGCAAACTAGAGAGGAAATTAAAATGCAAAACATGAAACAGCTGTTTGATCAGCTGTTATAATAGGTTGTGGACAAAGGCTATATTTATGTCTTATCTAGATGAGTAGAAGTAATTAATCATAGAAAATGGTTGGTTACAGGGTTATTTTCTTTTCTTTTCTGCCTTGAAACACAACAGTCATCTAATTAATGATGTCAGACTTCTGGAAGCACAGGATAAATGGTATCCAATAAATTAAACACTGCTATAAAAATATGTGTTCCTAAATAAACAATGGTAAGGCCTAAGGTAGTAACTGCTAAAGCCAGTTTTTCTGCATGTAGTAGAGGGCAAAATTTACTAACCACCACTAAGGTTTTACAAACTGAACATATTCGTGATTTAATTTCTGGAACCTATAACTTCAATGAATTACAATTACAAACTGGTGAAGAATCATAGTTTCCTATGTGCTGTGCCAGAGGTGGGGAAAGTGTTGGCTTCCTATCATAATGCTTAAGAAGCCATGATTAACAATTCACCATGAAGTAAATTGGTGAAACTTGCTTGGAGTGACAGTTTTGCTATAAATGTTAAATACCTTACAAAGAAATCTCAAAATTTATTTCTAGGAATTTTTCTAAAGAAATACCTGGAATTATGCCCAACAATTTAGGATTGTAATAGCTTTGTTTAAAATAACATAAATTTGGAAATAACACAAATGCTCAGCAATAGGAGACTGTTCAATTTATAAAATAATCATGTGAATTAATATTATAAAGTTATCAAAATCATATGAAAGAAGAGAATTTAAATGTGACTAACCATTCATAGCATTCATTATTTTTAAAGGGATACCAATTAGTATGGCAAATACAATATATGGTTTGCATAAAGAAAATAATTGTAAGAGTGATTATTTTGTGGGTTTCAATTATGGATGATTTCATTTTCTTCTTGCTATTTTCTGTAATGTACAGATTTTCACAATAAATATCTATTAATTTTGCAATTTGTGTTATTAAAAAAATTCCCATCCCTCTAAAAAATTTCTTCGAACTATAAATCACCAAGATAGAATGTGATTGCATTTTTATTTGTATCAGTGGATTTTCTTCTTCAAAACTTTTGAGAGAATTTTGGTTATTAATTAATACGATTATTATTTTTTCCTTATCCTTCTGGAAAAGACTTCCTATCTAATAACAAAAGCCCACTCAGGAGCTTGTTTCTTTAACAAAGAAAACTGGAAAATAACCCAAAGAAATGTGATATAATTAAAAATATATAATTATGAAGACATAATTTAAGATAGAAACACAACAGAGATTACAGGAACAAAAAATAGCCCAACACCAAAAGATGGGGTTGGCCTCCCAAATTCAATACAAAAGAATCACTAGAAACATTGGAGAGGCTAATCAAAAGGGAGGGTTATATAGGCTAGAAGGAGAGCAAATTAAAATTAAGGACCCATTAGGGCACTTCCGCCATTCTGCAATTCTGATAAATGTTGATGAGGAAGAGGCCAGAATGAAAAATGACCTAAGTAAGAAATGACTAACATAAGATGAAGAGCTTAAACATCAGACATGATGTGGAAATTAACTAGAATATAACATTTAAGATGCCATTTAACAAAGTATGGTAAAATGACTAACTTTTGAAAGGTCAGACCTACCCGAAGACTCTTTCTGATGATGTTCCTTCTGTTACAAAACAAAAGGTTTCAATGACAGTTTTTATGTAACAAATAGATAAAATCTGTGTCTCAGTTTGCCCAAGTTATGTGTTTATCATTTAGTAAACTGGATCACAGCCCTTAGAATGAAAATCAATCTCTTCCTCCCCCTCCCCCCTCCTCTCTGTTTTCTTTTGGTACTGGGGATTGAACCCAGGGGTGTTGTTTACTACTGAGCTACATCTCCACCCCACCTTATTTTGAGACAGGCTCTTGCTAAGTTGCTTAGGGCCTCACTAATTTCCCGAGGTTGGCCTCAAACTTGTAATCCTCCTGTCTCAGCCTCCTAAATTGCTAGGATTATAGGCATGCACCACTGTGCCCAGCTCTTTGTTTTTATTTCTTAAAAAGTAAGAAGACTTCAATCATAGTTAAGTTTTTCTATTTCCATTATAAAACTTCAGAGGGAAAACACTAATTATTGTTTGTGATACTTCTCTTCTGGATGGGTGTTCAGTAAAACGGTGAAGGAAGCCAAATGAGTGAAGACCTCCTCCCCATTCTTGCCTCCTTCCCACCCCACCCCACTGCTTTCTCTTGAAACCTCCCTTGGCCATTAAGGGTATCTAAGTCATTACAATCAGCTGATCATCTCTCAATCTTTTTCTGAATTTCTATCCATGTCTTGGCTTCCTTGTTCAGGTTCTTGACCACCCACTGGATCTGTATAGTATAAATTTTCAGTGGCTCCCTATTTCCAACCACAAGAACTTTTTACTTCTCTTTTCAATATTTCACTTTCTGATCCTGCCTTTCTTCTACTAACTTTTTTACTCATGTCTCCTTATCCTTTTATTCTATCCACATGGGACTTCCTACTGTCATATAAATATAAACATTATCTGCTAACTGGAGTTCTTTGGCCCTATGACTAGTTTTGCTCCCATCTTTAAGCCCTTCTGTCCTTCTCAACGCACTCAAAACTAAACTGCTTTTTAGGACTTCTAAATTCCACACTCTTGGGGATGGGAGTGTATCTGGGTGGTAAGGCCCTTGCCTAGCACACACAAGGCTGTAGATTCCATCCCCAGCACTGCAAAATTAAGTAACTACTTTAATTCCACTTTAATTCTACCTTGATAACAATTTCTCCAATTCTGGGGATTGTCAGTGATGTCTTCTAATTCTTGGGTCCCATGATTTTCACTGTTCCTTATTCTTTGTGTGTCCTAGCCTTGTGGCTTCTGCTGCATCTTAGGTTTCCTTTGGTAAAGAACTTGGTCTTACTCTTCTACAGTTCCCTTCAATAAATAAATGCATGCTAACTCTGGAAACACTGCTAACTGGATCTTGAGTTTCTATGGTATTTTATTTACTGAATTGACTAAGGAGGTTGAATATGGATGTATTTTGTGAACATGAAAGTAGGACCAGGTGATCTTAACTAGTAGGTAAAAATTTAAAGATGTTTTATCTTTAGATATCAGTAATTTTATCAAAGCCAAACAAAACACTTTCAGCTCAAAAGAAGACAAAAATGATGTTCAAAATCATGAAGGAATATTACACCTGTATGCCCCTCTCTTAGGGGAGGTAACTTTTCTGCAGACACACTAGTAATAAGCTAAGCCTAACAAACTTGAGGCCTGTGCAAAATGATAATGCTGCATTCTTAACCAGAGCAAACCTCTAAAACATTCTGTTGTAGGGATGAAAACACTGATTGTCCAGACATACAACACCTCTGAACACTGGCCTCTCATTTTGGCTTCTTTTTTTTTTTGGAACTAGAAGGGATTCGATCTTCCAAGTTTCCAGAGTTTCCTCAGTGAAGTACTGCTCAGTGACTTATAAAACTAGCAAAGTTAACATTTATTGAATAATCTGGGAGTTATCCCCAGAGCCATCCTCCTACTTTATAAGTAAGGATCTTAAGGCTGAAGAATTAGGTAACTTGCCCAATCTGCATATTTAGGGTCCCTTGAAGTCAAGTCCCAATTGTAACATTCATCAAATCCAAAGGTGAAAGTGAAGCTAACAGTAGTTCTTATAAAGGGTCACATACAACTGTACCCATTCCATTTGTTCTGGGTGCTGACTGACATGTGTCATTACACATCTTGTCACTGGTACTAATTTAATATATAAATATATATGTAGTATATAACTTTACATACTATCTAAACTGGAGAAGTTCTAATTCTACATATATCAATCAAATATACCTGCATTTATTGTTTGAATATTGACAAAAATAAATAAATGTACCAAAACACTAGAAATAGAATATATGCTATTTGTCATTGTTGATGTTTGGAGAAATACTGTTGACAATGATACAATATTATATAAACTTTGCTATGTTAGCAGAACATAGAAATGCTATTGAGGTACAAAATTTTGGAAAAATAACTTAGAATCTAAATTATCTCTTCAAGTTCACAGGAAAAATTTGACCCAGAGGCCACCTGAGTTCTTATTGTCAAAACTTCAGGAATCATTAGAACAATTGAGTTCTTCAGTTATATACTGTAGTCTTTTAAAACAAACTTTGATTAGTTACATGAAATAACTGCTCTACTAAAATCTTCTAACATGTGTATCTTTACAGCCATGTGAGTGTGAATGAATGATACCCTAGCAAATTCTAAATTATCATTGAAGAGGAAATAGCTGCACTGGTAATGGACAAACATTAAAAGACTAGAAGTAGCTTCTCCCATAATGACATTTTCACTGGGATTAAAAGAAACCAAACATGGAAATGGATGCTAAATGGTAAAACAATGGGGTAATCCTAACATTAATATCTGCCATGCACCAAATCAATTATGAGTCTTGGTATTGCAGAGGATTCATTTATAGTATCTGACATATTTATCTTTTAAATATATCTTTAAAAATAAAGAGGGCTGGGGATGTGGCTCAGTGGAAGAGTGCTTGCCTAGCATGTGTAAGAGCCTGGATTCAATCCTTAGCACTGCAAAAAAAAGAGTTTAAGCTTTTTCTTTAAATTTAGTGGCAGGGTTGCTTACATCATCTGTGTTAGTAAATCATATACTAACCAGGAAAGCATCATTCCATTACAGGATAATAGTCCCCTGAGTCTGTGTGTGTGTGTGTGTGTGTGTATGAGAGAGAGAAAGTATATGCACACACAGCCACAAACCATGTCCTCAACCCATGAGTGGGTAAGCGACATTTTGTCAGCCTGATTAACAAAAACATCCAATGTCTATTGTGCGCTTTACAGATGCCAGGCCCTGTTCCAAGCTCTTTTAATTCTCTCAACCACTTTATGAAATAGATACCATAATTATCCCCATTTGCTAGATGAGAAAATGAAGGCATGGGAAAGCTAACCATTTTGCCTAAGGTAGCACCTCCAGTTAGTGGTAGAATCAGAGTAGACACTATGCTCTTAACCTCTGTGCTCTGCTGCTGCCCCTGTATGGCAGGGAGCTCACAACTCAGCACCCAGCCTGTGAGGAAGGGAATTCTTGTCATTGTTAATGGCTCCCCATGCTTTAAGCCTACGCTGGTGACTTCTGAGAATATACAAAGACCCAGAATTGTGGCTCTAGCAGCACCTCACTTTGTCCACATAGCCCAACTGGCTCCACTCACCAATGAGCCCTAGGTGTAAGAGTCAAGCAGAAGAACAAGGAGTTTTCATTCCAAACTCTTACAGAGCTACCATGGAAATTCAAGTTCCTAACAGCTTGCCCAACATGTAGACAATGCTTGATATGCTTCCTCCATTTATTATTGAATAATATTATTAATATTAATGCATTTATTTTATATTATAATTAAGGCAGGAGTTGGGTGGCTGAAATGAGGACTAGGCCAGAATTGGAAAAACTGCCAGGCTGGGATGATACTGAAGTACAGATCTAGGGCTTCCAAAATTTCTCCTGATGAAGAACCCTGTGGGTCCAGCGCCCAAGGTAAGCCTGAATTGCTCAGACTCTTCCATGGGGAAAATAAAAGATGGGTTGGGGCAGGATGAGGGTGAAACTGGGCAGGTCCCTTCTGATATCTACAGTGTATACCCTGCTTCCTATTGCCACTTCATATATGTCTCACATCCAGAAAAATTGTTGTTTGAAGAAAAGGAAGAAATTATTATATAGGAACACCTGTTTTTGTTTCCAGAAGCTAAACTGGAGGACATTATGTTAAGGGAAATCAGCCAGGCCCAGAAAGACAAACACTGCATGTTCTCATTTATATGTGGAAGTAAAAACATTGGTGTCATAGAAGAGAGTAGGATAGTGGACACTAGAGGCTGGAAAGAGTAGGGAGGAGGGGGATAGAGAGAGAGCAGACAATGGGTAGAAAAATACAGACATCTTCTTTGTGGACTTAAACATTTTCTTTAACAACTTTCTTGAATTTTTTTAGAAATATACTCTTTCTCTTGCTTTGTGTTCAATGAGAAGGTCTTTAACCTTTCGTACTCACTGAGAAGTATTGATTCAATGTTGGACCTGCTAAAGCATTTCTGATTTGAATGTTTTTGCATATTTGTTATAGATTATTAAAACTTCTAGTAAAAAAAAGCCAAAGCAATGGAAAGACAAGTTACATAACTTACTGGGTTACCGGATACATAAGCATGGGAAATGGGACTCACGGTCATTCTGTGTGACACTGAAGCCTATGTTGATTCAACTTTGCGTTATTGCCCCTCTGCTATCTCCTTCACCAGGTTATACAAATTTCCAAACACAGCAGTACAATTGTACAGTACAGTACAAGTATAAAGAAAGAATAAGTTGTAATGATATATAACACAGTAGGGTAATTATAGATTATAATGATTATTACATATGATTATATATAATAAATAAAGAACTTTAAGATAGGTGTTCAAAGGCTCCCAACACAAAGAAATGGTGTTAAAGGAGAGGGAAAGGCTAATTATTCTAATGTGATTATACATTATATATGTGTGTTTGTACACATATTTCAAATTATCACACTGATCCTTAAATATGCACAATTATTATGTGTCAATTAAGAAATAAAAAGATTGGAGCTGGGGTTATGGCTTAGTGTTAGCGTGCTCGCCCAGCACGTGTGAGGCACTAGGTTCAATCCTCAGCACCACATAAAAATAAAATAAAGATATTTTGTCCACCTACAACTAAAAAACAAATATTAAAAAGAAAAGATTGATACTTAGAGGGGCTAGGGTTATGGCTCAGTGGTAGCATGCTCGCTTAGCATGCGTGAGGCACTAGATTCGATCCTCAGCACCACATTAAAAAAATAAAGATATTAAAAAAGAAATAAAAAGATTAATCTGGCTAATGTGAGATAAAGCAGATGTAGGATTCTCATTAATGAAAGATGTATTAAAAACTATTAAATATTTTGTGAACGGCTAGAGAAGGGGAGCTTGAAGGCTCCAAACACAAAATCATAATGAGAGGAAAATGTTAACTACCCTGATTTGATCATTACACACAGCATACACATATTAAACTATCATATGATAAACCCATAAACTTGTGCAATTGAAACTATATTTTTAAAAATAAAATGTATACAAAAGAGAAAAGAAAGCTGGGCTCAGTGGTGCATGCCTGTAATCCCAGAGATTAGAAAGGCTGAGGCAGGAGGATCACAAGTTCAAGGCCAGACTCCGCAATTTAGTGAGGCCCCATTTCAAAATAAAAGAAAAAGAAAAAGAAAAAAAAAATGGATTGGGATGTAGCTCAGTGGTAGAGTATCCTTGGGTTCAATGCTTAGTACCACAAATCTTTTTTTAAAGATGTTTTCAAAATCATTATTACTATTGTATAGACATGATAATTTTTAAAACACCTTATAGCACAATGTAATCTATATCATAACAATAGCATATTTAAATTGCTTTTTAAAAGAAAAGAAAAAAGAAAAACCCTAGAAGAAAAATAAGTATCTATTTTTTGAAAGAAGCATAAAGCAACCTCAAGCCAAAGATATAGAGACCAACATTTACAGTCCTTCACATGCATTTCTTATTTTTTTAACAGTATTGGGGCTCAAATTCAGGGCCTCACGCATGCTAGACAAGCACTGAGCTACATCCCAGCTCTTTTTTCAGTTTTTATTTTGAGACAGGGTCTCCCTAAGTTGCCCAGGCTGGCCTCCAACTTGTGATCCTCCTGTCTCAGCCTCCTTAGCAGCTGGGATGACAGATGTGTGCCACCATGTCAGCCTCACATTCATTCTTTCTAATTTTTGAAACAGGCCCACCAGGAAGGCATTTATGAATCCCATTTTATAGAAGAGGTGAGGGTTAGAGATGTGGCTCAGTGGAAGAGTGCTTGTGTGTGAGGCCCCGGATTCCATTCTCAGGATCAAAAAAAAAAAATCATTGTGGACTTAAACATTTTCTTTAACAACTTTCTTGAATTTTTTTAGAAATATACTCTTTCTCTTGCTTTGTGTTCAATGAGAAGGTCTTTAACCTTTTGTACTCACTGAGAAGTATTGATTCAATGTTGGACCTGCTAAAGCATTTCTGATATGAATGTTTTTGCATATTTGTTATAGATTATTAAAACTTCTAGTAAAAAAAAGCCAAAGCAATGGAAGGACAAGTTACATAACTTATTGGGTTACCCGATACATAAGCATGGGAAATGGGACTCACGGTCATTCTGTGTGACACTGAAGCCTGTGTTGATTCAACATTGCGTTATTGCCCCTCTGCTATCTCCTTCACCAGGTTATACAAATTTCCAAGCACAGCAGTACAATTGTTACTTTTTAGAATATTCAGTGAGTTAAAGGAGCCCAGAGAAGTTTTTCATTCTTCTTCACCAAAGGTGAGGAGGAGAGCTGGGGGTGTAGCTCAGTGATAGAGTGCTTGCCTAGCACATGTGGTACACTGGGTTCAATCCTCAGCACCGCATAAAAAAATAAATAAATGAAATAAAATATTGTGTTCAACTACAACTAAATTTAAAAAAAAAATGTTAGGAGGACATTTAGCCATCAACACCTGGGCCACATCTGCCCATAGTGTCCCTCAACTCATGATCCCTCATGAGCCATCTCTTTCGCTTCTGGCCCAGACTAGTCCCACTACCTAGCAACAGGGTTTGCTCTCTGGCCATACAGATCACCTGCCAGGTGTTCATTACCATTTAGAAGGCTCGGTCCAACTCTTCCAAGGATCAAATGAGTGCCTGCCACCTTCAAAGGGCTGTATTTCCTCTCCCAAGCCTGGCATCAAAAAACTCTTGTTTCTGTTTTGAGTTGCCATTTCTTAGCTTTTATTTTGTGGATTGAGCAAGATCCATTCAGTGTTGCAAAAGATAGTTCCCATGGTTTCACCAACCCAAACACTAAAACTGAAATGTAAGATAGAGGCAACATGCTGCTGGCCAGCTCCAAGTGGGAGATGTTATTTGTTCTGCCAAGTTTCCAGTTATGACCTGCCCCTTGGATGGAAGAGACTATAGCAGGGATTCATTTACATACCATACGCATTTCTTTTTTAAAAAGTATTCTACAATTGTCTTGGAATTTTTTAAACATCAGAAAAGAAAGTTATAAATTAACTAGCTATACTCTTAGTGTATCTCTGTTTATCCCCAAGGGAGTGATTAAAATTTGCTGACAGCTTTAAAAATTATCAGGGAATTACCAGGATGTCCCAAGTTTAATTATTAACAAAGTTTAAAAACCAGAGTGGAATCCAGAGACTTTTAAACATGGATTGTTGTGTCAATCATCTACTGATTCTAAAATTCTACACTCTTCATTCTTAATTTTGGCCATTTCATCCACTGCAGTGGCTTCAACTAAAACTTCTCTGTCATATACATCTTTAACCTCACATTCTTTCTCACATTTCTAATTGCTAGAATTCTCTTCCTGGGTGTCTTCCCAGCACCTTCAACTCTGGATATTCTGTCTTTCCCCAAACCTGTCCTCTTTCCTCTCCACTTCCCCTGTTTTTGCCAACACCATCCCCATATTCCCAGTCATTGTATGCATATATCTTTGTGAATAAAAAAAAATCAATGTTGAGGCTGGGGTTGTGGCTAAGTTGTAGTAGAGCACTTACCTGGTCCGTGTGAGGCACTGGGTTCAATCCTCAGTACCACATAAAAATAAATAAATAAAGGTTAAAAAAAATCAGTGCTCTCTGATGACCACAGAAAGAGCTAAAATTTGAGGGGATGACATACAAGCTTCACCATAATTCATTCCATTGATCTTTTTAGTTTCGTCTCCCACAAGACCCTTCAACTCTCCACACTAAAATTCTTAAAGTTTCCTAAACATGTTACCACGTTCTTTTACATATTTTTAATTGTATATAAATCACTACTTAGCTTAAAATGCTTTTGTCATCTAGTCTCCTGGTGAATTCATTTTCGTTATTTTAAAAGTTAGTTCGCCGTCACCTCCTCTGTGAAGTTGTGAAGTCTTCCCAGGTTTTCTATATGATGTTTTTGTCTAATCACCTTCCCTAAAATTTTTTTTTTGGTACCAGGGATCAAACCCAGGGGTGCTTAACTACTGAGCCACATCCCCAGCCCTTTTGAAACATATTTTATTTAGATACATTTATTTAGCTGAGTTGTGGAGGGCCTTGCTAAATTGCTGAAGCTGGCTTTGAACTCTCTATCCTCCTGCCTTAGCCTCCAGAGCCACTGGGATTATAGGTGTGTGCCACCATGCCTGGCTCCCTAAAACTTTTATGTATGCTACTAAAAGCACCTATCGTAGGTCATTAAGAATCAGTTGTCCATGACTCTGTGTCCCACATTCACCCAGGAGCAATGACCAGGTATTATTCACCTTTTATTCCATATGGGACAGGATGTGGGACAGAGAGTAAATCTTCATTACATGTCTGAATAATGAATGTACCCCTCCTGTGGCATGCATCACCTTCTTCTACCTTGTAGTGTCTTTTTAAATTGTTTTGAATTGACACATTTAATTGTACATATTTATGAGATACCACTTATTGTTTTGACACAGGTATGCATTGTGTAATGTCCAAATCAGGGTAAGCCTATCTATCTCCCCAAACATTTATTATTTCTTGGTGATGAAAACATTCAAACTCTTTCTTTTAACTTTTTGAAATATACAGTACATTATCATTATCCATAGTCACCCTACTGTGCAATATAACCCTAGAAGTCATTTCTCCTGTCAAATTGTAATACCTTATATTTTCCTTATTTGGGTATCTCTTCTCTTTTCTTGCATTCACAAGTCTTCCAGGGCAAAAACAGCATGATCCATTTTTTAATCCCCTACCAGAGCCTCCCTTAATGTGTATTGTCTGAAGAAGTGTGTAAAACTCAGGTGGAGCCTTGTGCCATATTTTAGACTTTGCAAAGCTATCACACACACAATGTTTCATTTGCCCTTCATGACCATCCTGTAATCTAGCTATAACTAACTGGTGTTATCCCCACACAGCAGATAAAACAATTGAGCAAGGCAGGGCCTTGAAATTCCACTTCTTTGGTTCTTAGAACAATGGCTATTCCATGTAATGTTGGCAACAAAAGACATGTCCCATTCATCCTTTCCTTGTTTTGATCAGAGTTTGGGGGTGAATGTAGAGATTTACTGCTTGTAAAAACAACTAAACTCTATGTCTCCTGTATGAGTCTAACAGGAATACGTTGAATAAGCTTGAAGATTTGCAGTATGAATCAGAAAGGGCAAAATAACCCATGAAGCATACTGTGGGTAGAAAAGGACCTCTGGGACCTGGAAAAAGAACATTCAGTTTCTGTAAGATGGGGTGCTGTGCAAGGAAACATTAAAAGGCTCTTAGTAATATTTTCTAAAACACGTAGATAGATATGTGTAAGTTCCTCTGGGAGAGAAGATGTCAAAAATACCCAAAGAAAACAATCTATGCACAGTCTCAATGATCTCAGCATGCTGTGCTTATGGCCTCATGTACCCATATCACCAGGCCCACAGTTTGTGGCATGGGAGTTTTATCAAGGCTGACTTGACAGAAGTGGTAGCCTGAGATCTGACCCGAAGGTGAGGAGGGCTGCAGCAAAAGCAGCAGCACTCAACATCCAACCATGGATTTCCTCTCCAGGCAGAAGAAAGTCTGGTTGCCTCTCTCCTGCCTCCTCATAGGGAGCTAGACTACTTGAGATCTGGTTAGAATGTCTTAGATAACATATCTCTGGGTTCCTGAGGTGTCCTAATTGCTACTCAAATACCAGGAGACCATAAAAGTTAAGTCAAAGCATCTAGGGGGTGGGGATCTATTAAACTAGCAGGGCTGGGAGCATTGCTTATTTCCACTGACACCCCCTCCCCATACAATCTGCCTGCCCCTCCTCAAAGGGTAAATTCCCCCACTGACTCCATCCCTCCTGTGCTCTGTGTTTGGGGGCTCCTTCTGTGTCCACAGCCTTCCTGAGGCCTAAGGAGCAGTCTTTATCCCCATCTTTGCCAAATATGGGCTGGGCCAGAGAGCCCAGTTGCAGCTTCGCCACCCTGTACTTCGGGTGTGGGGGAAGAGCCAGGGGAGGGGTGATGAGAGAAGAGGCATTTGCCAAGAAAGCCCTGCAGGCTCAGGTAGACCCACAACAAGGAACCACAGAGAATCAGGGGAGTCTGAAAGGTCTTTGACAATCGATAGGCCAGGGCCTAACCTCTTCTTCCTGTTCAAGGCCATTTCACAATTCCAAGATAATAATACGTTGTGGTGCTTGCCTGCCCCAATCGAGGGCTGGGGACGAGTGTCTAAGTCAAACTGAAGCAAATGACTACTGACCTTTGCGGCAACCCCCAACAGGTGTCTTCCACCTTCCCACCCCTTTTCCCCTCTGAAAACTGCAGCCAGCTCAGGCCTGGCAGTCTTCTGCAACAGAAGTTCAAAGCCTGGGCCAGAGCCTCAACAGGTTTCCAGTCCCAGACTCTGTCCAAGGGCGTGCCAAATCCTTCCCCCACGGCGGATTTGGTGTGCAGGGCTCGGGACCTGCTAGATCCCCGCCGCTGCACAGAGAGTCTAAGGGCTCTAGGATCAGCCTCCACCCGGCCGCCATCCTGCGCCTTACCCTAGCGGCCACCTGTTCCAGCGCACGCAGCGCCCACTGACCTGAGATGCCGCCCCCCACCACGACCACGTCGTATTTGTTGCACATGGTGCTCGCCCCGCTCCGCGCGGTCTGGGTACCAGCTGCTCCGGTGTCTGGGCCTCTGCCCCGCCCGCAAGCTGCGCGTCGCCCCCGCTCACTAGCGCCTTGGGCTGAGCCGCTATATTACCGGCCCCGGGTGCCCAGTCGCACAGCCCCGCCCGCCCCGCAGCCGACGCGCAAGCTGGGTTGGAGCGCTGGGCCACCGCCCCCGCCAGCAGCTACGCCGCCCAGGCCTGGGGAGGGAGTGAAGCAACCTGGGACCTCAAAGAGTCCCTCCCCCGGGGCCACCACCCCGTGGCCTTCAGTATGGTATTTCCCAATCAGCTTCCCTAATATGCTACTGAGATTGGGGGCAGGGAGGATGGCAGATCTGGGTGTCTTCCTCCAGCTCCCCAATTACTCCTGGGTGTGGAGCAAATAATAAATACTGAGTGTATTCCAGGTACCAGGCACTAGGCTAAATGTTTCACTCAAGAATCCTGTTCAACCTTACAAAGAATCATTTTACAAATGAAGAAAGTAAATGAAGTAGTTGTGATTAAAAAGCCAGAAAGAAAAAAAAAAGAAAGCCATGTATCAAAATATCACACTGAACCCCACAAATATGCATAATTTATGTAGATTTATTTACAACAGCAATAATAACAAAAGCAAGGAAGATTCTGCGATTCGCTTTGATCCACCACACAGTATTACCATTACGAGGGCAGATACGGGGGTGAGATTCCCAGTCCACCTCACCCTTCTTCCAAACACCTACTTCTTAATCAATTCCCCCGGGCAATTAACTGAGGCTTCTCCTTAGTGTTGCAAATGCGACAACTAAAGACATTTAAATTTCTCCACCTTTGTGAGTAATCAGAACAGCCAGCTGTGGAGGTGTAGCTCAGCTATAGGGGCCTGGGCTAGCATGCTCAAAGCCTTGGGTTCCATCCCCAGCACTGCAAAAGGAAAAAAGAAAAACACAACCAACTGCAGGTTAACCAACCCAGTAAGTCAGACCCACAGCAGAGGAAGCTGTTGAGGCTGCACCCAGGAGGCTGGTGGTGGCAGGACAGAGGCCTTGAATGGGCAGGGTGGGATTCAAAGTCACCTGTAAGCGACATGCCTGAGTGACCCTGGGATGTGGGTCTCAGGACTCCAGCTCTTCTAAATACAGGTAACTCAACAGGTACATATAGGTTGCTTAAATTGAGGTGGCTTCAGGTAAAACAGGGACATATTTCTTCTCAGCAATAAAAGACCCACCTTAGAGAACTAAAAGTGGGAAGAAGCAATGTAAGATGGCTTTTCAAGAAATAGTTGGGTGAGTTGGGTGGGATGGTGCACACCAGTGACTGGGGAGGTTGAGGCAGGAGGATCACAAGATCCAGGCCAGCCTCAGCAACTCACCGAGTCCCTAAGCAACTTAGCAAGACCTTTTCTCAAAATAAAAAGGGCTGGGGATGTGGCTCAGTGGTTAGGCACCCCTGTGTTCAATTCCCAGTACCAAAAAATAAGTAAATGAATAGATAAGTAAACAAAGAAAGAAAGAAATAGGTAAAACTAGGTATGGTGGTGCTTGCCTGTAATCCCAGTGACTCAGGAGGCTGAGGCAGGAGGATCACAAGTTCAAGTAAAGCCTGGACAACTTAGCAAGACCCTGTCTCAAAATAAAAAATTAAAAGGGCTAGGGAAGTGGCTCAGTGGTAGAGTGCCCATGAATTCAATCCCCAGTACCAGAGAAGAAATCTAAAAATTGGGTGAAGTGCTTCTGTTCAGTTTAGGGGAGCTGTCAATCTGGAAAAGACTGGCTCCAGTGAATTGCTGACTTGATAGGAACCTAAAGGAAACCCCTACCTCATCCATCCTACTCCACTTCCTGTACCCACCTGCCACCAAGGAATCCTGAGCTTCTGTTGCCCTCAGGTTAAAAGAGGACTGGGGTACTTCTTGATTTAACAGTTAGTGATAGCAGAAAAAGTTTTGGTCCAACTGTAACAGATTCTAGAAACTTCTACTCCCTGTGCCTGAACCCTGAGATCCATCCCATGTTCCCACTGCAGGGAGTGAAACTGCCTCACCCTAACGAGAGCCTGTGTTGACTCATTCCTAGCCATGCCCTAACTGGTCCTTCTCTGTACACAGAGCCCTGAAGCTATGAGCTCCTTAGTCATCAGCACTCTGTTCCCTCACTAGCCTGCAAGTGCATCACATGTCAAATGGGTTGGGGTGGATGAAGAGGATTCTTGTAGGATCTATTTGAAATCTCTTTTGTTTGGTCCCAGCAGTGTGAAGTCAGACAGGAGCCTGGGAATCTAAGACTTTGAGTCCAAGGCAGACTGACTATCCCTTCTCTATGTCCGCCAGCAACAAAGCCAAGAGAGGGGGCCACTCTTCCATAGTGCCAGGAGAAAACTCATTGGCATATGGTATTTTTCCCAGACAAAGGTAATCAGTTACTCCCTGAGGTAAAAAATAAAATAAAAAAATGAATGGGTTAAATTAGAACTCAGGCCTTGGTAGTAGGAGAGAGGAAACGGTTACTTCCCTTCCACTTTTCCAACACACATGGAGTAGTATGTAGCCCTCCCCAGAAGCCAGGCAGATTCCAACACCATGCTCTTAGCCTCCCAGAACTGTGAGTCAAAACAAACCTCTTTCCTTTATAAATTACCCAGCCTCTGGTATTTTGTTTTAGTAATAGAAAATGGACTAATTCAATGTCTGTTTATTAGATCAGCATTTATTGAACACTTGCTATGCTGAGCCCTGGGGAAGAGAAGAAGATGGAAGCTGTCCTTACTCTCATGGGGCTCATGTCCCATCGGGGAAGAAATCAAAGAAGAATGGTCAAAAGTGTAATTCTGAATGTTACTCTGGAGAATATAGCAGGACCAGATAACCTAGCCAAGGCAATCATGGAGGACCTCCAGGAGAAAATGATATTTCTACTGAGTTAGCTAGTAGACAAATGGCTAGGGAGTATTCAATTACTGAGGAACACAAGTGCTTTAGGCAGAGTGAGCAGCAAGTATTAAATAGGGAGGCAAACCTGAGGCTGGAACATTGGAAGACATGGACATGATCTGATGAAGAAAAAAGCACCTTTAACCACCTTTAGGACTTCTCACAAACACCACAAAATTAATAGAAAATAATGAATAATGACAGTGAATGATTAACAGTAAATAAAATGATAGGAGTATCATTTATTTATGTGTGCATTTCTGTTTTCTGTTCCCAATTAGATCATAAATTCCTACAGGAAAGAATAATGCAGCATCTTTTATTCATCCATTCAAGAATAACTTATTGAGCACCAATTCCATGTCAGGCATTGTGCCTATTGTTAGAAATTTTCTGTTATAAATAAAAAATGATGCTAATCCTGGGAAAACTAAAATATGAAAATGGATAATTAGGAGAAACCTAATTCAAGTGATTTAGGTTGAATGAAGCGATGCTCAACACCTCTAACCAAGACATGCAGAGGAATGCTGTTTGCCCCAGTAGTGTTTATCTGCCTTTTCAACTTTATGAAATCCGTGCTTCTTTCATCAATTAAAATGAACATGCTTTCCTTTCATTTTTTTTTCATTAGAAGACTGCCAAAGAGATAAAATGTTCTTATTACTTCGTTCTTGCTGTCCAGCTTTTCATTAATGGATATTTCACTGAGTCTCTTATGATACCACTGGAGGTTTCAATAAAGAGGCTGGCTGTGCAGAACAGAGTTCACCAGATATTATCTAAGTTGTACATTTTGCCTTTTTTTTTTTGGAATGCTGGAAACTTGATGGGAGACAGAAAATTTGTTTTAAAATTAGATTTTTTAGAGCTTACCAGTTTCTTTTCCTCAACTACTCTGTTAATCTTTTTTAAAACATACATTGAGGGATAAAATAATGAAAGGGCCCAGCCATCACAACCCAAATAGCTCTTCAATATCAACTGTGAGTGTTGTAAGAGCCCTGGTTCTGTGTAGTAAAGTATCCATAATCTGCTTGAATACTAATATGAGTGTTCAAATTTACTCCTTGGGGACAAAAAGAAGGCAATGGGGGGCCCTTGTATGGGTCAAGACCTTTCTTTAGCCCCCAAGAAGTTTCTTTCTTTTTTTATTTTTGGTACTGGGGATTGAACTGAGGGGCATTCGACCACTGAGCCACATCCCCAGCCCTGTTTTGTGTTTTATGTAGAGACAGGGTCTCACTGAGTTGCTTAGTGCCTCGCTTTTTGCTGAGGCTGGCTTTGAACTCGTGATTCTCCTGTCTCAACCTCCCTAAGTGCTGAGATTACAAGCTTGCGCCGAGAAGTTTCTTTTTTTTTTTTTTTTTTTTATACTAAAAGAATAAAGATTTTTATTAAGCATTGTAAGTTGCATTCAATAGCCTCCGGATACGCCACACCACAATCCATCGACAATCAGACCCAACAGCAGTTCATTCTTCACAATCCATGAGTTAGGGCAGAACTCCCTTCAACTTACAGTAAGATCCTACTTAGCTCTTGCGGGAAGGGATTGGGGAATTACACCTCATTTCTGATCACTAATGTGATGAAGAGCATCAGAAGTATATGAAAACGATAAGAAGTGATTCTGATTTCAAAGTACATTGTTTGGAAACATTAACAAAAACATCAAAATGATAGAAGTATACCTGCTTCTACTAAATTCTTGATGGGAAAGTTCTCAAGAACAAGCAATTTGTTTCCTGCTACAGAAGGGGGGGTGGTTTTTTTTTTTAAGATCAAAGGGTTTTTTTTTCTTCACAGAATTTCATATTTTGCTAATATGAAGGCATAAAACAGCAACAAAGAACAATAATGCATACAGCAGTGAATACACCAGGGTAATGTTGATATTCGAAAACGGCTAGATAATTTTTGGGGGATTTTAGAATAAATGCAACAGAGGTCAATAATCACAAAATTTTAAGGTTAGAGCAAGATCAGTCAATGACTAAACAGAGTTAACATTTCTTCCTCAAGCAGCCTAAGAGTTGGGAGGACCTCAATAAAATCTAAGTCAAGGCCCCTCCCAGGAAGCTGGACTAGATAATCCAAATCCAACTCAAAAATCCACACACTGGTTTAAGATGCAAAGGCAAGGTTTACCCCAGAGCCTGAAGACTTACCTTAACAGCCTGAAAGCTTTGTGGTTTCCTTGAGATGGTTTATTGAGACACAGTTGAGATGGACAGAAAAATGATTCTTCCTATCCAAAGAACACAAATATAGCTCTTTCCCCCATGATCTCAATATATAGTCAAGCAGAGACACCAACCTACAAGACTTCTGAATGACAGATGTCATTTTCAGGTATGTTGTAGAGAATGTTGAAGCAAAAAAGATCTTATTTGTATTATAAGTGTTAATCAATCTGTGAATTGATTTACAAGATTTTTTTTACCATGACTAATGTCAAGACTAAGAATATTTCTACAAATCATAAATAGGATCCTAAAGAAGGAATGACCCATTAGAACAGATGATGTGACAAGAACTTTATGGGACATACAGAGGAAGGGGAAACATTCAGCTGACACACAAGAGAAAAATTAGAACAGAGGTTGCCCAAGAATAACAGGTTAAGGGCTTTCACCAATAATTTTCATAAAGTAGTAATTATATAATTCTAATTTCATAGTATAAGTTCACTGATACATAATCAATTCTTTGGTTTTATTTATGTAGTTTTGAATTAAATAGTCTTTCCATATTTAATTATAGATAGATATTTACATCATGTAGACTCCATGATTGCAATTTAGAGTCTGGTGATCATAGTAATCAAATAAGAAGAGCAGTTTCTTTTCTTATCTCTGGCTGAGAGGGCTCATCACCAGCAAGTCCAAGCCTTGATTAGAAGATTGTACATATTAGCCCCGTCTGCCAACTCCATGTAGGGTTGATGGACTGAAGCTTAAATCAATCAATGATGGACAATGATTATTTGATCAATCAAGTTGATATAACAAAACCTCCATAAAACTCCCTAAATAATGGGGTTCAGACAGTTTGAGTCAGTGAACACATCCATATGTCTCAAAATATCTTATTGTACTATGCTCGCCCTTATTCTGTTGATAATGTGCCTATGTGATGAGATAAAGTGAAGTGAATGATGTAGGCATTGTTACTTAGCATCAGGCTACTAAGTGAGAGTTACTTGCACACAAGCCCTCTAACAGATCTTATTATAACCAAGGTGATTACTAAATGATTAACAGGCAGGGAGCATATATGGTATGGATACATTGGCCAAAGGGATGATTTGCATCTTGGGCTGAATGAAACAGGATAGAATGAGATTTCATAACACTGCTCTACTCAGAACAATGCACAATTTAAAACTCATAAATTGCCTATTTCTAGAATTTTCCAATCAATATTTTCAACCTTGGTTGAATGTAGATAACTGAAACCACAGATGGCCAAACTGCAGATAAGGGGTGACTATCACATGTGTGTGTGTACATGTGCACATGTATAATTAAAATCTCTTCTCACTTGCAGCAGCTTTTCCACTGATTTATTTGGACTTTCCACAAAAGTTCTGAAAATAGAGATAGACCCAGAAAGACCTAGAAAAAGAATAGTAAAAATAAAGGGAGGAAAAGGACAGGTCCTATAAGACATAAAAACATATAGTTTTAGTTTAATTTAAAATTTTTCCATCTTAAAGAGGAGTGTAGTGATGCATACCTGTAATCTCAGAGGCTCAGGAGGCTGAGACAGAAGGTTCACAAGATCAAAGCAAGCCTTAGCAATTTAGAGAGGCCTTGAGCAACTTAGCAAGACCCTGTCTCAAAATAAAAAATAAAAAGGGCTGGGGATGTGACTTAGGAGTTAAGTGCCCCTAGGTTCAATTCCTGGTACCAAAAATAAACAAAAACCACAAATCCATCTTTTTTGAGATATAATTGACAAATGAAAATTGTATATACTCAATTAGTACAGTAACATGGTTTGATATACACTAATATTGTGAAATGATTAACACAAAAAATTAACCCTTTAATCAGCACGTAGTTATCATGTGTAGTCCAAATGCTGAGGACACTTAAGATCAGTGCTCTTGGGCTGAGGATGTAGCTCAGTGGTAGAGCACTTGCCAGCATGCTTAAGGTCCTAGGTTACAACCCCAGTGCTGAGCACACATGCGCACGTGCACACACACTTGCAGTGGAATTAGCTACAAATTTTACTGTGATTTCTATAACAGATAGTCTTGACTTTGGATAGTATTTTGGGGAGCATTTATTTTAAATTGAAAAAATTTTTTTAAATATTTATTTTTTAGTTGTAGGTGGACACAATAGCTTTATTTTATTTTTATGTGGTGCTGAGGATTGAACCCAGTGCCTCCCGTGTGCTAGGCGAGCACGCTACCACTGCACCATAACCCTAGCCCTTAAATTGAAAATTTTTAGCTAAAACATTTTTACAGTAAAGCCAATGAAATTCAAGTAAGTCTTTTACACATTTTATGAAAGAAGCTATATAATAAAGATTTTAGTTTAGTTTAGCTGTGCATCATTTGGAATATTGATATAAGAATAGACTTTTAACATTCTTATCATAAAAAATAAATTGGTGAAGTGATGGATATGTTAATTAAATCAATATAATCTTTTTATAAATTTATTTATAGATTTACCTTTATTTTAATATTTATTTATTTTTATGTGGTACTGAGGATCAAACCCAGAGCCTCACACTTGCTGAGCAAGCACTCTAACATTAAGCTACACCCCCAGCTCTCAATCTTTCTACAGATATACATAAATGAATACATCCCATTGTAGTCCATAAATATACACAATATTTTAAATTTATCAATTTAAAATTAAATATTATTGGTTAAGAAAGAAAAAGTTATGTATAGTATATATATAGTTCATATACAGGGAAATTTTATCATACTAAGTATCTCAAGATTCTCTGAAATTTTAAAATATTTTCTAAATTGTCCAGCAGAAAATGATTAAATGTTGCTCATTATAACTGATATTTAAGAACCCAACCAATTCCAATGTGTAGAATTGTTTGGATACTGATCAGAGTAAACCAACTGTATTTGGGGAGCTACTACAGAAAATTGAATATATACTAACTGCCAGATGATATCAAGCAATTATTGTTAATTTTGGTGTATGTCCTAAGGTCATGGTGGTCATATTAAAAATGCCTTTATCAGTTATAGATACAGACTTAAGTATTTGAGGGTGAAATGACATAGTGTGTGGCATTTGTTTTAAAATACTCTAAGAGGGGGGCTGGGATTGTAACTCAGCGATACAGCGCTTGCCTCGCATGCGTGAGGCCCTGGGTTCGAACCTCAGCACCACATACAAAGCAATAAAATAAAGACATTGTGTCCATCTACAACTAAAAAAAAAATACTCTAGGAGGACTGGGGGCATAGCACAGTGGTAGAGCGCATGCTCAGCATGCACAAGGCCATGGGGTCCATCTCAGAACCAAAAAAATAATTAATGAATCCATTTAAAACCCTAGGAAAAAGTAGTGGTAGCTGTAGATAAAACTGGCAAAACAGTACAGTGACAGATGCTGAGGCTGGGTGATAAGTACATGAGAGACTCGTTATATTATTCTTTCCATTTTTGTGCATTTATAAAAATTTTCAGAATAAAATGTGTTGACTGTAATGTTATTAGGTATATTTTAATTTACTCAAATGATTTGAAAATTGTTCTTCAATTGATAAACTGGGTAGGATAATAGAAGAGTTGCTGTATTCTAAAGAAAGAAAAGCTTCCCCATCCCCTCACTCTGAAAAACCATTCGGTTCATTTCTTCTCCAATTGGATATTACTTAGAACAAACACAGATGAATCTTCTCACCTCCTCAAGACAAATGAGAATTAATACCTTTCATTTTTAAGAAGACTAATGATGTGCACCATCTGCAGTTTTGGAAAAGATCTTTGGGGCCATCTAGTCTAACCCTCTTCTGTCACCTCCTTCTGCTGTAGCAGCCCACCTAAAACAGGGGAGATAATCTCATCTCTGACTCTGTCCTCCTGTAAGCAATAGACCCCATTTATACAAAGCATAAGACTTCTGGCTATGAAATCAAATATAAAAAAAATTTCAAATGGTGTGAAGTTGTTATAACATTTTGTATGTAGTGCTCTATATATATGTAGGACATTCATCAGCCAATTCCAGGTAGCTGAACATTTTCAAGCTTCCAAAAGTAATACTCATTGTTGTTGAAAAATAAAAAATGACTTTCTGGGCTCAGGTGGGGTAGAATGGCCATGCTTTCTTGATATTCAAATCAAATAATTTTATCAGTTGTAAGAGTTCAAGACAGTCCCTGGAATTTGCCATCATAATGTTCACTGCAGAAATAGAATAATGTTCATGAACAGCAAACTTCTCAATGGACAAATACTATTGGGGATCATATTTCCATGATTAATTATCCATGTAATTGAGGTTCAAACAAATTGTTTCCCTCCATTACCAACATACAATACCAATGCCCTACTTAAGACTCAGTTTTGGAATGTAAGGTACTAACAGGTAAACTCTCATCCACCCTATCCTTCAGAGAAAAAAAAAGTTCCTAGGGCTTAGATTCTCTTCTCTCCTAATTGACATTTTAGGAGTCATGTTGAAAATATCACCATTACCCGGAAGACTCTTCCTTTCTTTAGATCACATCTCATTTGACTAGAACTTACCATCAGAGGAAGAATATTTTCACTATCTACCTACCTTAAAGGAATAAGAAAACTGATGTTTATTTGGGTACTGACTGTACAGCCTGCCCTTTGTCACATGTCCTCAGATGCAGAGAAAATGCTAGAGTCTTTGCTCTAAACAGGGTTGCCAGATTCAGCAAAGAAAAATACAGGCTGTCCAGTTAAACTTGAATTTCAAATAAGCATTGAAAAAAATAATACAAATGTGTCCCATGCAACATTTCCAATATATTTATACCAAAAACTTCTGTCATTTACCTGAGACACAAAATTAACTGTATATTCTGTATTTTATATGGCAACACTAGCCTGAAAAGGGATTTTGTTCTGGTTCAGGAAAGGAAATCAGCACAGAGAAATCAAATTGAGTATAATAAGAAACAAAATATGATCAAGTATTATATTATGGGATGCAGAAAAGGGAAATGTTAATGGAAGTCAGAATTCCTCCATCAGTGACCTGTTCAAGAAACTCTGTCTTTGGAGGGTTTTCCTATGTCCCCTGCCATTAGCATTGTGGCAATGGTGTTTAATATACTCAATGTATTTAATTAATTTGTAAATAAATGAATACATCAGTTAATATGAGAAGACTTGAGACGGGTCTTGAAGGAAAATCAGTATCTGTGTAGGAAAGACTAGTAAAGAGAAGGAATGAATAATTAATTCCTCAGCTTATTTTGGCAATAAGCTGGGCAGGAGGAGTGGTTACAAAGGACAGTTTCAATACTGTGGCTCACAAAACTTTTTCTGATTGATGATTACTTATGGCAGAGCCAAAGATTCTACAACTGGCCTTGCAGTAGAAACAAAAAAGAGAAATGAAATAAAAATAAATAAAAGTCTATAGCATTTCATGAGAATAGAAAGACTGATCTGAAGATTTACCTTTTTAGGTCACTTTATATCTCTCTGAGGGACTCTTTGTCACCCACAAGTAGCCTAAGAACTGTATTTTGAGCAACTTTCAACTACAGTATAGGAACTAAGTTTCATAAACAGGAAAAATAAAAAGTAAGAGACCAAATCTTAGGTCCTTGACATTCTGATATGAAAGTGTTAATGTCAAGAACATACACTCTGGCCTGGCAGACTTCAAAGGAATTTGAAAAAGTTACGTAAAATTACCTTTGCTGGGTGAAATGGCACATAACTACAATCCCAGCAAATTGAGAGGCTGAGGCAGGAAGATTGCACATTTAAGGCCACCCATGACAACTCAGTGAGACTCTGTCTCAAAATAAAATTTTAAAAATGACCTTAGTATATCACTCCCGAGTTCAATCACCAGTAACACGATCTATCTATCTATCTATCTATCTATCTATCTATCTATCTATCTATCTATCTAGGACCAACAAGAAATAAGACTTATATTGCTAGAATTGCTTCAAAATAAATCTGGATTTCTGAACTTAAGCGCAATTGACACTTGAACACAATGATTCTTTGTTGTGGGGGCCCATTCTGCATTATAGGATAGAGCGTCCAAAACTTCTACCCCCTTGCTGCAGCTAACATGTTTGTGTCCTTCAAATTCATATTGAAACACAAAATCTGATGCAATTGTATTAATAGGTGAGGTCTTTAGAAAGTGATTGAGTCATGAAGATCCTTCCTCGAGAACAGGATTACGGCTTTCATAAAGAGGCTTCACACATCTTGGTCCCTTTTTCTCTTCTTCTGAATTCTACCATGTGATAACACATCTTTTGCCTCTTCTGTCATTTGAGATGCAGCAAGAGAGCCCTCATCACACACTGAATCTGTCTGTGCCTTGATCTTGAACTTCCCAGCCTCCAGGACTATGACAAATAAATTTATTCTTTATAAATTATCCACCTGTGGAGACTGAGGATGTTGTTCAATAGTAGAGCACCTACCTAGCATTCACAAGCCCTAGTTTCCACACCCAGCACTAAAAAAATCAATCAATAAATAAATAACCCATATGCAGTATTTTGTTATAGCAACCCAAATGGACTAAGACAGCACTAGATGACAGTAGCACTCTCTCTCTTATTTGTTTGTGATGAAGAAAAACGACAAATGTCCTATGGGGTGGGGGGCAAAATCAACTCTTTCTTAGAACCACTGGTCTAGATGAAAGCATCCTGTACTGTTTGAATTAGATGTCTAAGAAGTCTCTTCTATAATTCTCTTCTTATTCAAGTGAGGAAATAAGGGACAATTTAAACAAATAAAGGCTATGCATTTGAAAAACTTGTCTCAGAGATGAATGAAAGTGCTGCTAAACATAAATACTGGATGATGAAAAGGCAAATGATAATCTATATCCATTAAAATCATATGCACTTACTTCAAAGTTGCAGACTTCAGTGGTCCTGGGTCAAGCTCTATTAGATTCACTCATTAAAATAAATGCACTTGACAATGAAAGGCAAGTAGTTACTGGCTAATTACAGGGATGATTACCTTTAATGTGTGCTTCTGCATCTGCAATGTTAGACCAAAGAAAAATAAGAAAAATTGCCAATGGTAAAGGGAATGGGGAAAAACCCTTGGAAATCTGGGGTCCCTCCCAAGAGCAACTCCCCTCAATAAATGTTGTAAAATAAAAGATAAATGTATTCTAGCAGTTCAAAAATCCTCCGGAAATTTGTGTGCTTGGTATTATCTCTCCAAAATAGACAGGTCCTGTATTGTTGGCCTCTGGTAATCCTATTCTAGAGATATCAGTATATCTTTTTGAAAAACAATTGCCACCTCCAACTGATATTTGGGAACCCATAATAATTGATCCCCATGGGAAAGATCAGCAGTATATTTTTCCACATAATAACTGCGTTTTCTTCCTATGGTGAAGTTAGAAACTTTAAACAAAATTTTTTTTCCTTGAGTTTATTAAGTGAAATTTAGTATAGTATCCAAAAATATGGATAAAATAAATTTGTGTATAGAAAGATATAGATATGTCGTGGTGCTGAGTATTGAACCAGGGTTTCACTCATGCTAGGCAAGAGCTCTACCACTGAACTACAACCCCAGCCCAAATAAATTTATATTTTGAATGCCCACTCTTTTAAGAGAATTATTGACCAAATATTAGAAGAAACTGTCTTATCTTTGCCTTAAAATAAACAATGCACTGAATGGAAGTTTTGAAATTCCATGTAATAAATGTCAGTCATAGGGATTTTCAATAAAGTCCCTTAATTTCCTGCTCATGGTAACATTAAGTAATAATCAGATATAAACCTTCTATTTCCAGTAACATGATATAGTACATGTCCTGAAACTTCCTCCAATAAAAAGTAGCTAAAAGTTCTAGAAAAATAAAACAAACCACATTATTCTAAGCACAAGTAGACAGAACCAAAAGGTCATATAACTGCATGATTTCTTTTATATAAAATATCCAAAATAGGTAACTCCATAAAAACAGAAAGCAGAATGATGTGTGCCATGGACTGGGGAGAGGGGCAAATGGAAACTCAGTTGTTCAATGGGTGTGGGGATTCCCTATGGATTCATGAAAATGTTTTAGAGGTAAATGAAGTGGTGGTTACCCAACATTGTGATGTACAAAGTGCCACTAAACTGTACACTTCAGATAGCACATGCATGTGCTCCCAGCAGTTTGAGAGGCTGAGGCAGGAGGATCACAAGTTCAAGGTCAGCCTGGGAAGTGAAGCCCTCTTTTATTTTATTTTATTTTTATTTTTAGTACTGGGGATTGAACTCAGGGGCCCCTGACCACTGAGCCACATCCCCAGCCCTATTTTGTGTTTTATGTAGAGACAGGGTCTCATTGAGTTGCTTAGCACCTCGCCATTGCTGAGGCTGGCTTTGAACTCGCGATTCTCCTGTCTCAGCCTCCCTAAGTGCTGGGATTACAGGCTTGAGCCACCGCACCTGGCTGAGTGAAGCCCTCTTTTAAAAAAATTAAAAGGAAATGGGCTAAAGAGCTGAACAGACACTTCTCAGAAGAATATATACAATCGATCAACAAACACATGAAGAAATGTTCAGCATCTTTAGTGATTAGAGAAATGCAAATCAAAACTACTCTAAGATTTTATCTCACACCAGTCAGAATGGCAGTTATCAAGAATAAAAAGAGCAATAAGCATTGGCGAGGATGTGGGGAGAAAGACACACTCATACGTTGCTGGTGGGACTACAAATTGATGCAACCAATCTGGAAAGCAGTATGGAGATTCCTTAGAAAACTTGGAATGGGACCACCATTTGACCCAGCTATCCAACTCCTCGGTCTATACCCAAAGGACTTAAAAACAGCATACTACAGTGACACAGCCATCTCAATGTTTATAGCTGCACAATTCACTAAAGCTAAACTGTGGAACCAACCTAGATGCCCTTCAATAGATGAATGGAGGGGCTGGGGGTGTGGCTCAGTGGTAGAGCACTTGCCTAGCATGTGTGAGGCACTGGGTTCGATTCTCAGCACCGCATATTAATAAAATAAAATAAAGGTCCATTGACAACTAAAATTTTTTTAAATAGATGAATGGATAAAGAAACTGTGGTATATATACAAAATGGTATATTACTCAGCATTAAAAGAGAATAAAATTAGGGCATTTGCAGGTAAATGGATGGAGTTGGAGAATGTCATGCTAAGTGAAGTAAGCCATTCCCCAAAAAACAAATGCCAAATGTTCTTTCTGATAAGTGGATACTGATCCATAATGGGGGAGGGGGAATGGGAAGAATGGAGGAACATTGGTCAAAGGGGAGGGAAGAGAGGGGAAGGGACATGGGTGCAGGAAAGATAGTGGAATGAGACGGACATCAATGCCCTAGGTACATGTATGACTGCACATATGGTATAACTCTATATTGTGTACAACCAGAGAAATGAGAAGTTGTGCTCCATTTGTGTATAATGAATCAAAATGCATTCTGCTGTCATGTATACTTAATTAGAATAAATAAAATTAAAAAATTAGAAGGGCTGGGAATGTAGTTCAGTGGTAGAGTGCCACTGGGTTCAATCTCCAATACTGAAAAAAGTACGCTTTAAAATAGTTGTTTTTATGTTATGTGAATGTCATCTCAATTGTTTATATATATACATTTTTCATATATTAATATATATATATATAAACAAACTTCTTTTTTTTTTTGGTACTGGGGATTGAACTCAGGGCTACTCGACCACTGAGCCACATCCTCAGCCCTATTTTGTGTTTTATGTAGAGACAGGGTCTCACTGAGTTGCTTGCTTAGCACCTCGCTGTTGCTGAGGCTGGCTTTGAACTCGCGATTCTCCTGTCTCAGCCTCCCTAAGTGCTGAGATTACAGGCTTGAGCCACCGCGTCAGGCTCAAACTTCTTAAACATGAAGCCAGGTTAATAAGAAAGTGAGAATCCAGCCGGGCGCGGTGGCTCACACTTTTAATCCCAGCACTTTGGGAGGCTGAGACAGGAGAATCGCGAGTTCAAAGCCAGCCTCAGCAATGGCGAGGCGCTAAGCAACTCAGTGAGACCCTGTCTGTACATAAAACACAAAATAGGGCTGAGGATGTGGCTCAGTGGTCGAGTGCCCCTGAGTTCAATTCCCAGTATCAAAAAAAAAAAAAGAAAGAAAGTGAGAATCCACAAGGGGCTCAAGGTAAGAAGCAGCTAGAAATACAAGTGATCATTAGAAACTATAGCTATCCTGAGGCCTTTGATGATTTTCCTAACTGAGAGAACTGAGTTTTAAAAGCAGAACTGGGACAAGAGGCAGAGCTTTGGGCCATCATGGTGTGAAGCATTATTGAAGGTGAGGCCCCTAAATGAAGACCACACACTAAAAGTAACAAGTTAATCAAATTGCTCATTAGATACAAGTCACCTTCCTGGAAGATACAAGCAAGCAATATATCTTGTCTGGGATCTGGATTTGCAAAAACAAAGCAAAATAAAAATGGTTTCTTCCCTGTAAAAGTAGATTACAATGAATGGTAGTAATGAGGGTGAAAAGTAACAAAGAGTGAAAGAAGATAAATATTTTATCATATTAACTAAACTATTTTAACAAAATAGTTAAAACATAAAGAATCGAAATCAAAAGAAGTCAGTGCATTGGAACTAAAAAGGAAAAGAAATGAAATATATAAAGACAAGTTTAAAAGGAAAAGGTTGACTGTTGTATGTACACTAATAGACATTTGTTCAGCATGCATGAGGCCATGGCACCACACACACACACACACACAAAGACATATTAAATGAACAGGTAACCAGAGGGTTTTTGTTTTGTGAGGGGTTTTGTGAGGGGTTTTTTGTTTGTTTTGTAGTGCTGGTAATAGAATCCAGAGCCTTGTGCCTGCTAAGCAAGTGTTCTACCACTGAACTACATCCCCAGCCCACTGGGAAGGGTTTTAAGAATAAAAAAGAATAGCTGGGCACTGTGGTGCATGCCTGTAATCCCGGTGGCTCAGGAGGCAGAGACAGGAAGATTATGAGTTCAAAGCCAGCCTCAGCAACGGCAAGGCAGTAAGCAACTCAGTGAGATCCTGTCTCTAAATAAAATACAAAGTAGGACTGGGGATGTGGCTCACTGGTTGGATGCCCCAGAGTTCTATCCCTGGTACCCCCAAAAAAAAGAAAAAGAAAAGAAGAAACTAATTCATAGACAAAATAATTTTTAAAAATTAAACAAAGAAATGCCAAACTGCAAATAATTTTAAGATACAATAAATATGTAATTAATCACAGCAAAGAAAAATAACAGCCATACAACTAAACCAGACTGGGTGAGAATTTCTAACCCAATGACAGACTGTGACTACACCCTTCGAGGCCTCCTGGGGCAAGAGTCCAAATTCCCTACCCTTTGACTATTTACCAGATTACCTGAAATTCAAGACACCCCACTGTCCAAACACACACGTAGAGACTTTATACTAGGGATTGAGTTTTCTTCCACAGCACACAACTAATAAATGGCAAAGTTATTATTTCATCCATGGTCTTCTGAAGCTGAGAACAAAGATGGCTATCATTTCCTCAAATTCTTATCTTTGAAAAACAAACAGTGAAGCAATTTAATTTCTTGGCTTTGGAAACTCAGAAATGTTATATCTCTTTAGAAGAATAATAGGATAAGACAAATATAAATCCTTTTGCTCTGAAAGGAACAGAGCAGAGTGACAGTGCTCAGAGGGAAGGACAGTGGGCACAGGGACCCAAAATACAAGGAGACATAGCAATGTCCACATGGGAGCCCTGAAGGAGCAGGTGATGCCTGAGCCCTGCTCGGAATTACCAACCCTCCTAAAAATACAAAACTGAAGGATGCTGTACTGAAGTTTCAGAAAGCTAAGATTACATTAGTTTTCAGATCATCACCTGATCTGAGATTATATCCTCATGCTGTTGCCGCTAACAAGACTTTTCTTCTATAAAACTGATGGCAAAAGTAGGTAATCACTCAAATCTCTGTATTTGGGGAAATTAAGATTTGACAACCTTAAATTATCCAATTGATCATTACTTTGATTTTTATGGAAATTGGATCAGTCTGTGAAATGACAAAGTCTAAGTATTCCACATTTGTAGGGAAGTATGATAAACCTTAATAAGAGTGCTAGAAGCCACATTATGTGTGTGTGTGTGTGTGTGTGCACCCATGAGAGAGAAAGCTAGAGACTCACAAAAAGCAAAAAAGAAACAGGGAAAGCCAGTGTAGAATATGGGGGGGGGGGGTTAGACAGGCATTCTGGAAACATGGAGGAGAAAAGGTAAGATGAATGAGGTTTGAGAATACCAATGCCTTTTCTCATCTCTGCATAAATACAGTCCTTGCCTTAGCCTGGGACAAGGGTGTTCATATGGATAGTTTATTTTGGAAAGTGACTCCAGGAAGTGGTAATGGGGACTAGGAAAAGGGAAACGAAGGAAGGAGGGACATAACATGGGCACTGGGGCTCAAATTCACTGGGATCTTCTGTGGAGCTACATAGAACACATTTCACAATTATCTACCAGTGGCAAAGAAGGGGACAATATTCATTGACTGATTCACAGTCCCCATTGCTCCAAGGTCATTCCATGGGATATTAACTACTCCACACTTCCAGTATATGTACATATGAATGCCAAGAGAGTTTCTGTGGGTGTCCCAGAGAGTGGTGTCAGGGGAACCCTAGGGCAGAAAGTGTGAAGTACAAGATACAGTTTAGATGAAGCGGATGAAATTATATGTTGCCACTTTAATGGTTGGAACAGAAGGTGAGCCAGGAGGATGTAAGGCAATGCGTCTGAATTATCTGCTACAATGCTTTTGTCAGGTAGAAGGATCCAGAAGCAGCTGCCTCATCATATTAAATCAAAGCTTGCAGGGGAAATTTCAGTTTTAGGTGATGGTCTTTCCATGAGCTTGTAGAGATTCTAGCCTCATCCTAGTGACAGCTTGGGTAGAAAGGCATTCTTATATATGCCATGTGACTAAGCCCAGATAAGACTACAACTGAAGTCTCAGGGTTTCTTACTTCCCAAGGTCCCCAAGGTCCTCTCACATTTACACAGTAGCTATGGTGACCTGCTTTCCTTTTGAATAATTACTTAATAATTCAGTCTTAAGTGTTACCTTAATTGGCCTCCTTCAGTTTTCCATGATACAGACTAGCTCAGGCCCAGCCTGGGATAAGTCTGGACTGCCACTGCCACATTTATATGGCCTTACTAAAGTTACATGACATTTCACATGACATTTCTCATTTGACCCTCACAAAAACCATGGAAGAATAGGTCTCAAGTGGTGAAAGTGACAGCCATATTCCAGAGGTAACTTGGTGTTCAAGCTGTTGGTTGTTAGGGTTTCTGACCATTCTCTTTCCTTGTAAATATTCTGTTTCTTGTTCATAATAATTCACAATAATCTGAAAACAGATCTCTGGCCAAAATGACTCACTTCTTATAAATTAATGCTAGGTCATTGCATTATGAACAGTTTCTGTCACCATTGTCAGTGTATACCTAGTAAGACGTTTTATATTCATAGTATAAAGGACCAAAGTAGATACAGCCTATATTAAGAAAGAAAGAACATGCTGAGAAGATATAGGTTGCTTCACAGAATTAGGGAGAAATCTAAAGAACTAGGCTAATGAATAAACAGGAACCAAAGTGACAAGGTTATCTTTAAGTTACTTAAATCAATAAAGGCTTATTTCTTGCTCAAACCCCTTAGGGTATTAGAGGACTCTGCTCAGTCTGCAGGGCCCTAGATTGATAAAGCAAGCACTATCTCAAACATTGCCAGTGGTCAAGCCAGAGGGAAAACAGAACTCTGGAAAGTCTTGCTCAACTCATTCGAGTCCAAGTCCTGCATAACACACATCGCTTCCAGCCCAACTCAGTGGACATTCCTGATCACATGGCTCCACTCAACCACGAGGCAGCCGGGAGATGAAATAATACCATGCAAAAGTATTCAAAAATATTTAATACTTTTGAAAACTGGAAAAAGTTTTAAAACACTACTCAATACTACCACAGGCATTCAGAAGAAAATTTCTCTGGTTAAGATGTCACCATTGGACACTGTTAGTCACCACTGGCATTTCCAGAATGAAGCCTAAACTACCTTTCTCACTCATTCTGGATTCTAATCCCTGAATTTGTTATGAATTCAGAGTCCATATTAATTGACTGAGCTTGGGTCACATGCATATGCCCTAGCAGTCAGTACCTGTCTCCTATCATGTCATTGTGTGAATTCCCCGGCAGAATCCCCAAATGTAAGAAAGGGGTTTAGATCCTGGACAATCAAAAGGAGCAAAAATGTCCACTGCATGATAAATGTCTAATACATTCACCTTGCAGAAGAAAATAGAAAAGTGGATATAAGGGCAAAAGATTTATACAATCTGAAGAGAAACCAGAGTATAGAAAAATGGACATACAAATAATCCTATTTCAAGTGTCATTTTTTTGTCATCCAATTAGTATGGAAATTAATGCAGCATGGGCCATTCACTCACCTCTATCCACATGTTCAATTAGATAACAAAAGTTCATTGAGATCTCACCTACTTCAAGGTACTCTGAAGATACCAAGATGGATAAGACATGGTTCTTGTATTCTAAAACAGAAGGTAGACATTAAATAAATAATTTTAATGCAATGTGGCATGTCTTAGATAGATATTAATGCTAAGGAATAGTGTTGGTACAGATTAGAGTAATTCACTTTAATATGGGTAGGATGTCCTAGTCAAGGATGGCCATTCTACGAAGAAACTGTAGTAAGAATCAGAGTAACTATATAATACACACACACACACACATATATAATGTAATATATCAGAGGCACAGAAAACCTGACAGAACTAAGGCTGGAGAAGGAGGGAGAGCCCAGACCAGAGAAGGCCTTCCTGTCCAGGCTGGAAATGAACTTTGCCCTCTAGGCAGTAGAAGCATTGACATTAAGAGTAGAATGGTTGGCCCAGACTAGGGGAAAGGTGGGCTGGCACCTATAGATTGGTACAAATTTCCAAAGGACAACCAGATAGGACAACCAGATAGCAAGTTCAGGACCACTGGAGCCCAGCAGAGTTAACAAGGGTCATTCTAGCTAAAACAGGAAGTCTAGCTACATATGTCATTTACAGGGAGGGGACCTCAGCCACTGGACTGGAGTCGGAGCAGTGCTCATGGTTGGAGGGTGTGAAGTCTCCAAGTTCTACCAGTTGGTAGCAGGTGCAAGGGAAGCACAAAGCTAGTGCCTGCAGTCTGCAGCCTGGGGCTGGGAACTGTGACTTAAGGGAGCCAGTAGTTGATACCTGGAAGTTCAATTTAGGAGACCTCCAGAGTAGTCAAAAAAATGGGAGACCAGAAAGCTAATGAACAATCCTGAGGTCAGGCTGAACAATCTGTAGGGAGCCTCGGAAATTGAAAAACTTGCTGGCTCAGGATTTATCTTTTTTTTTTTCACTTCTGGGGATAAAACCTGGGCCACATGCATGCTAGGCAAATGCTCTGACACTGAACTATACCCCCAGCCCAGGATTTATCTCTTAAAGGGCTAGGTACAACAGAGTCTATAAAACAAGGGTGAAATGAAGTAGATAACCCAGGTCCAGGTTTGGAGGAAAGAACAGAGGTATTGGGCATATTGCCAGTTTGACCTAGTATTACTGACTCAGAATAACTTCATATAATAAATGGCTTCATTATAGAAAGATGGAGGGGGGAAAAAAACCCTGATAGTTAGAGAGTTGGATCCCAAGACACATCCAGCAGAAGGCTTATTGAATCCTCAGCAACATCTGTTATTGAAACATGGCTCCTTAAAAACAGTGTTGGAGGGGAACTGGGAGGGGAACTGGGAGGTATGGTAGAGGGATAATTGAAAAATTATTTTGTTATAGTGTGTGCATATACGAATATATATCAACAAATCCCATCAATACATACAACTATAATGTGCCAAGAAAATAATGTGAGACAAGTGAGGAAAAAACTATAAAACAAACAAAAAAACAGTGTTGTAGCTTTTCCACAGGAAAGAAAAAGAAGAAATTTCAGGACAGGGAGCCAAGCATAATTTTGCAGACATGATTAGAAGTAATGGATATGAGCAAGTTCAGAAAATATAAGCCCTTGCTACAAACATCCAGGCATTCTGGATCTGCAGAGTAAATTGTTCTCCTCCAACTTTCAGCGTCTTCTAAGTTTGCTCAAACTGGAAAGAAGAATTAAGTATATGCTCCTTAGCATGGGACACCCTTTCCCTGCTCTGGTGCCTACCTATAAGGAGCCTTATTTACCACCCTTCTGCCTCATATTTGACCCTCTTGTAACTGACTAGTCTCTCCTCTGTACTGTTGTTAAAGCTATTCCTTTAATCTAGACTTGGGATTGCCAGATTTAGTAAATAAATATACGGAGTGGTCAATTACACTTGAATTTTGTTAAAAAAAATGAATACAGGCTGGGGTTGTGGCTCAGTGGCAGAGCACTTGCCTAGCATGTGTGAGGCACTGAGTTCGATTCTCAGCACCACATATAAATAAATAAAATAAAAGTCCATTGACAACTAAAAAAAAACATTTAAAAAATGAATACATAGTGGGCATATTAGTGTGCCTTATGCAATATCCAGGACACACTTATACCAAAATTTCCTCATTGTTTATGTAAAATTCAAATTCATCTGTGTCTCATACTGTACCTGGCCAACTGCTATGGTTTGAATGGGCCTTCCTTACAATTTTATGTGTTGAAAACTTAATCCCCAAATCCATATGTTGATGGTATTTGGAGGTAGGGCTTTTGGAGGTAATTAGAATTAAACAAGCTCATCAGAGTGGGGGCTCCATGATGAAGCTGGTGACTATATAAGAAGAAGAAGAGAGACCTGAACTGACACACATCCTTGCTCTGTCTCACCATGTGATGCCTTCTGCCATTTTATGATACAAGAAGAGGTCCTCACCAGATGCTAAGCAGATGTCATCAGCACTATGCTCTTGAACTTCCCTGCCTCCATAAACTGTAAGCCAAATAAACTTCTATTCTTTATGAAATACATGGTTTCAGGTATTTTGCTATAGTAACAGAAAACAGACACCATCCTCACAGGAATGCTTTCTTACTCATTCTTTCTGATACATTTCTAATAAATATCCCATCATATAGGAAATCTTCCCTGAACCCCTAGATTGGCCTGAATGTCCTCTACTGACCAGCTCTGGGTCCATGTGTGTGCCTCCATCCTCACATATGGCACATTACCATAAGATTATCTTTGGAGGTGTTGATTACCACCATATTAGCCTCTAGGTTTCCCCAGAGCCTGATAAAATGAACTTTGTATTCCTATCACAAAGGCTGCCCAATAAATGTTGATTGACTTGAATTAATATACAATTAGAATATAGTTGGCCCCATGCATCCATAAGCTCCACATCTGTGGGTTCAACCAACTGAGGATCAAAATATTTGAGGAAAAAAATGTGTCTGCACATTTTATACACATACAAAAATTTTTCTTGTCATTATTCCCTAATCAATAGAGTATAACAACTCTTTATATTGCATTTACTTTGCTTTAAGTATTATTAGTAATCTAGAGATGATTTAAAATATACTGGAGGATTATGCCTATATTTTATGCAAATAAATACTACTACATTTTACATAAGAAACTTGAGCATCTGGGAATTTGAGTGTCTTGAAGTGGTGGTCCTGGAACCAATCTCCTGTGGATACTGAGGCATGACTGCATTTGTAGCTTTACAAGTAAGTGCTGCAAATGGACTAGCATGGAGAGGTTTAAAGAAAAAAATCGCCATTGCTCTCTCTGTTTCTTGGATGATAAAAGAAAAGCAAAGTGAGACTTTCTGATAGCTGAGCCCACACCTTACTCTGGTGCAGGGTGAATGTAAAGCAAAGTCATAAAGAGCTTAAAGAAATCAGATTGTAAAAAGAAAGAAAGAAAGAAATCAGATTGTACTCTCCACAAAGCATCAAAGTTCAAACAACGGAGAAGTTTGACCTTTGAGTGTAAAGATATGTTTGCTTTGCAACTTTGTCAGGAAGGATATTTTGCATTTTTCCATCTCAAGATGCTGTTAAGACAATAAAAACATGTGAACTATGCAGTGTTTTAAGAAGAAAATCATTATTACAAGCCAATTAATGACCCAGCAAGGAAATCCAGACACTTCCTTGACTTGATATAAAAATCATTCTAATAAATGAGACTCTAAACCAAAAATCCAAAGTGTCCTTTATTAATTCAAAGCTGCCACTTTACATATAGAAAAGATCCAGAGAGGCTAAGTGATTTGTCCAAGGTCAATAAACTGATGGATCACTAAAGGTTAAAAGGTCTTCTTAGTCCAGAGTTCTTGTAATTGCTTACAAAAATCTCCAAAGGGTCTAGGGCTGTAGCTCAGTGGTAGAGCGCTTGCCTAGCATGCATGAGGCACTGGGTTTAATCCTCAGCACCACATATAAATAATAAATGAATAAAATAAAGATCTATCAACAACTAAAACATATTTAAAAAAAATCTCCAAAGCACAATTCTAACATTATTGAGGAATCTATTCAGGTGTTTATTAGAGGATACTTTTTTATTCCACCTCATAATAAGGATTGAATCCAGGGGCTCTGTACCTCTGAGTGATACCCCCAGCTCTCTTTTAAAATTATTTTTTATTTTGGACAGAGTCTTACTAAGTTGCCCAGGCTGGCCTGGAACTTTTGATCCTCCTGCCTCAGCCTCAAGTAGCTGAAATTACAGGCCTATGTCACCCTACCTGGCTTGTTAGAGAATTCTTATTACTTAAAAATATCCTTTTCTTCCATCTTAACTAAATCTTTCATTCTTTTAAAAAATATTTTTTCAATTAAAAAGAAAAAAATAAGCAAGAATCAAAGGTGATCTTTTTAGTCTAATTTGGCCACTTTACAGATAAAAAAATTAAGACCCAGAGATGGTAAGTGACTTGCCCAAGATCATGAAACTGATGAGTCACTAAGGGTTAAAAGGTCTTCTGATCCCCAGCCCAGAGCTCTTGGGACTGTTTACAGAAAACTTTGATGCAAGATTCCAACGTCATCCAACGTCACTGGGAAATCCATTCAAATGTTTATTAGATGATTCTTATCTAAAACTCCTTGATTTCTTCCATCCTTTTCTTGTACTGGGCATTGAACCCAGGGGCACTTAGCCACTGAGCCACATCCTCAGCCCTTTTTTATGTTTTATTTAGAGCCAGGGTCTCACTTAGTTGCTTAGGGCTTCCCTAAATTGCTGAGGCTGGCTTTGAACTCTCGATCTTCCTGCCTCAGCCTCCGGAGCTACTGGGATTACTGGTGTGCACTACTATGCCTAGCTATTTCTTCCATCTTATCTGAGTCCTTTATTCTTTCAAAGTCTTTTTTGAATGAAAAGGAAAAAAATATAAGCCTCACTCTCACCACTCTGTGCTTTGTATATTTAAAGACCATTATTGAGTTGACCTCAAATGTCTTCTCAATTCTTAGACAAAACAATAAAAAAATAAGCAAACAATTTTATGGAGTTCATTGTCCTGGCCAGGTGACTGTCCTTTGCACTATTCCCTAGATTTTTAGCTCCTTTATATATAGAATGGATATGACATTTTTAATATAAACCTAGCCAGTCTGGAAATAAAGGAAATATTACTTGTGCATTTTCATATATCCCTGTATATCTTATGATTGCATTTCCTTTAAGAAAAAAAAAGGCGGAGAAAATAGCATGTAGTTACCAATTCATGATCATACCATTTACTCCAAACCATGACATAGTTCTACTGTTATCAACAGTAAAGGTTCAGGAGATGGGGGTATAGTTCAGAGGTAGAGCTTTGCCTAACATATATAAGGCTCTGGATTTGATCTCAGTAGTTAAAAACAAAAACAAAAACAAAAACTCTACCCATGATTAAGCATCAATGCTCCACTTGTCCTCACCTTTGCCAAGGATTGGTCTTATATTACACTCATTCTCTTTCTTATCCCTATGCTCTGCTTTAGATGTATTTCACTAAGACCTCAAAACCACAAGCATGCAAGCCATAAATCTTACCTAGGGTAAAGTGTATTGAATACCAGGGAATTTTAAATCTTGAGTTACTTCATGGACAATTCTCACTCAATTTCCAATACCCATTTTACTTAATCTCCTTCTCAGCTATTTAATATGTGCTATCCTTATTTTTTCTGTACAAAGCCTCTAATTGCCTGGAATAACACAGCCTTATGTTCTTAGAGACATTTCCTTATAAATTTAGTTCATAATCTTTAAAGGTACAAAATGTTCATGTTTAAATTTAAAGAAGGTAAGCAAAAATATTACAATATTCCTTTAGTAATATTGGGGAATTAAATAAAGATTAAAATAATTTGGTTTATAATCTTGCATGAGAAACTTTTCTATTAATTCCACAACTTTGTCCACAAACGTGTAATGAAATGCTTTGTCAAATACCTCATTGAATTTGAAATTCACTAGTTCAATGAATCCCTTGCCTAGGTGTTTCATTAACATCAACAAAGGAAACAGTTTTGGCTTGTTTGTCGGTGAACTCATTCTGTCACTCAATGACCAGGACTTCCTTGTGTGTAGTCTAAACCATTGCTCTGCTATCTGCTTTATAGTTTTGCTGAGCAATTCCATCAAGTACATTCTTCCATGCCTTCCAGAACCCATCTTTCTTCCCTTTTGGAAAATGAGAACATTTTTCCAACTCCAAAGAAAATTCATTTATTTTTATATTTTGTTCTCAGTGTCTGATAAAATGCATTGCTCAACTGATTTTTCTGGATTGCTTAATTTGGCATGTAATTTTTTGTGTGTGGTGTAGTGATCAAACCCAGGGCCTTACACATGCTAGGCCAATGCTCCAACACTGAACTGCATTCCCAGCCCTTTTTATTTTAATTTTGAGACTGGGTCTTACTAAATGCCCAGGATGGGCTCAAACTCATGATCCTCCTGTCTTAGCTTGTAACATTGGTCCACTTTGTGCTTTGAATATAGCCCTTGCTGCTCTGCCACTGCAACTGATTTTTAAAATGGACATGTTTCTTTCTCTTCCTCTCTCCCTCCTCCTCTCTAATCTCTCCTGTCTCTAATCTCAGGGAAAACAGGATTATCTTTCTTCCCCATCCTAGACAGAGTTAATCTGTCCTTGAGTTAATCTATCCACCACAGATACAAAGTAATCCAGATTTGGGGGATGGTACCAGAAGATCTCAAAAATGACTAGCTCCCAAATTAACAAGTGAATTACAACTGCAACAGAGAATACGTGGAATGTAGCTTTTAATCATCTGTTTAAAAGCCCCCTGTTTCTGATCTTGGGCAGAATCACAGCCTTTGGGACAGGACTCTCCTGTGTTTCTCCTTTGCTAGCAAAGCAATAAACCTTCTTTTTCCTTTTTCTCAAAACCATGTCCTTGTTATTGGATTGGCATTGGGGAAAAAGACTGAGTAACATGCTTCCTATATAGCTAGAATTCAGGCATGTACCACCATGCCCAGCTGGGCACATAATTCTTACAATGTGTTTGGACTTGATTAGAATATATCCAGAGCCTTATTATGCAGATGATAATTTGACTAGTAATATAATAACTAATAGCTCTTGTGTTCCAGGGATTGTGCTAGGCCCTTTGCAAGCACCATTTTCTTTAAGTTTTATAATATGACTTTGAGTTAATTACTATTCTTATCCCATTTTACAGCTGAAAAACAAGGATTTAGAAATTACAAGTATTTCATGCTCCATGGTGACCAAAAAAAACAAAAACAGAATAATTGGCAAACAGGAAGTAGGATAGATACAGAATGAGAAGTGAGAAGCTGCCTGGACTCCCAGAGGCTTTAATTACTTTTTTTCAGTTCCTATTTTTAATCCCTTTCTGGACCTTTATTGAAAAAAAAAACAAGTAAGTCCTAAGTAAGAAAGCTTTCTGGAAGATGTTACAGACAAAATTTTGTTTTGAAGAAATAGGAGTTTGCTAGACAAATAAAGAGCATTTGCAGAGGACTCAACATCACATGAGAAAGGCATAGTGATTCAACCCAGTACAATGTCCAGGGTGTCTCAATGTTCCCAGTAGGAAGGAGACTGGAGGAATGTGAATAAGGTGGAGAGAGAGACAGAATCAAAATCATGTTGAACTCTGCATAGCAAGGGTGAAGAATTTTAAATGTCTCCTCAACATTAAGGAAGTGATTTCAAAATTAAAACTAATAAATGCAATAAATATAAAATCAAAGGATAATTTAAATATTTGATAATAATTAAGCTGAATAATTTTAAACTGGAGACAGAATTTGAATGTCAGCCTGATTGTGCTGGCTGAAGCAATGTAGTAGGATTTGGGAGACTGGCAACTGTCAAAAGTTGGTGGATTCTGGTAATCCAGAAAAGAGGTAAGGGGTGGGGTTTGAACCAAGGCAGGAACAGTGACACCATTAGCTATGTGTAAGAGAAGAATTTTTAAGACTATTTTTAGAACATTTTTTGGGTTCACAGCAAAATTAAGCAGAATGTATAGAGACTTCCCATACCCCGCCAATACTAGCACAACCTCCCCCTTCAACATACACAATCAGAAAAGTACATTTTTAACTATCAATAAACCTGCATTGACACATCATTATTACCCACAGTCCACAATTTATACTAGGACTGACTCAGTTTTATACATTTTATGAATTTGGACAAATGTATTTCAGCATGTATCCACCATTATAGTATTATACAGAGTATTTTCACTAAAAATCCTCTGTCCTCTGCCTATTTACCCTTTCCTCCCTGCTATTCCTTGGTAACCACTGATTTTTTGGTGGAGGAGAAGTACAGGGGATTGAACCCAGGGGAGTGTAACCACTGAGTCACATCCTCAGCCTATATGTGTATATATATATGGAGAGAGAGAGAGAGAGAGAGAGAGAGAGAGAGAGAGAGAGAGAGACTGGGACTTGCTAAGTTGCTTAGGATCTCACTAAGTTGCTGAGGCTGACTTCAAACTTGTGATCCTTCTGTCTCAGCCTCCTGAGCCACTGGAATTATAGGTATGTGCCAGTTGTACCTGACTACCACTGATTTTTTTTAAAATTTTTAATTTTTATTAGTTATCAATTGATATGTATTTATTTATTTATTTATTTTTATGTGGTGCTGAGACTCAAACCCAGTGCCTCTCACATGCTGGGCAAACTCACTACCCCTGAGCCACAACCCCAGCCCCCCACTGATCTTTTGACTATCTCTAAGTTCACTTTTTCTAGAATGTCATATAATTGGAATCATTAAAGTGGGATTTTTAAATATTAATTCATTCATCCAACTAAAATTTACTTGACACATACTATTTGGGTAGTCTATAAAAAATTAAAAACATACAACAGAATTACAGAAACAAAAAGGAAGAAAAGCTATTTCAAACGTACAAATTTGGGAGTATTTTAAGAAGTGGTTCAAATCACTAGAGTGTTAACTTTTGACTGTTCATTTCAGGTAAAGGGTGCTTTTTGGTCTCAAACACATTCACCTTCTTTCTGACCCACAGTGCACTTGGTGAGCATAAACGCAAGCCTAAATGTCCCGGAAGGAAGCAGTTAGTGTATGTAAGCGCCACAATTTATGCACATAGTCCAGGCACATTGAAGTTTTATCTTAGAGACAAATTGACAAAATTAATACTCTTTTGTGAAGTCCTACATTTCTTTATTCTGCAGGCAAATTATCTACTGAAATGCATTTAGAAATCAGGGCTGTGGATATAGCTCAGTGGTAAAACACTTACTGATCATGTGTGATGCCCTGAGTTCAATCCCCAACACCAAAGAAAATAAAATTTAAAAAAAAAAACAAAAACAGAATTCAGGATGGGAGACAGAAGCAATAAAGCCCAAAGTTAACTTTCCTGAAACTCTTGTTGCTGAGATTCAAATATTATATGTGACTTTCAAACAGCAACAGGCTTCCAGGGTTGTTTGATTAAAGAAAAAACTGTGCCTGAAATATTAGTGGCTTTCTTGGTCATATTCTACTCTCATTTCTATATGAAAATAATGGCAAATAGTCCCTCTGTATCTTTAACCACCCCAGAGAATCTCAATTCCCCTACAGAAGGCTTTGGATTTTGTCTGTTTCTTCACTTGATGTTTAGGAGTTAGGAGCCACAGCTATGTACATTATATGTGACTTAAACACCTTGTTTTTCCTATGCTATTGAGTCAGACTGTTGAGTCAAGACCCGGACTTTCATTTACCAAGGAATGTGCCCTTTAACTCATTCTAAATAATGTTGTTACCCAAGGTGCTTGGCATCTAGGACCTCTTTATGGTAACTAGCAAATGACAGCTTGATCAAGTGTCTTGAGAAAGAGCAGGTGTTATTTAAATTCTGGGGAGGAAACAACTTGGCTATTTGGTTTTCAAGGTAATTGCTCAGATTCAAACCATGCAAAGCAACATAAATTTTTATCTAAGGCAAATTTCATCATATTATCCTCCAGTTGTTTCATAACAACTGTAGAATATCCAATTTTCATCACAAAAACAACAACAAACATTTTTAAGTAAGTTGGCCAGATGTCTGTGCTTGAGACAAGACAATGGAGAGGGTGTGTGTGTATGAACATAAAACAAAGGATGGATTTCACAGATGGAGGTTCTGATATTTTCTTGGCAATGAGATCAGAAGTTATAAACTACATGATCCTGAAATCCTTCCTAGAGGAAAACAATACTTCTTTGATTTAGCTCTAACCTTTCAAAACAAAAGACATCTGTAAGCATCAACTTCAAATTCCAAACATGCTTTAAGTATGGCTATGAAGCATACAAATCTTTATTTATAAAATTATTTAAAAATATCTTTTAAGTTTTATTTAAATTCATGTATATCTTCATATACATATATTAATAATGCAATCTTTTTGTTCTGCTTTTCATTTTTTGCTGGACTTTTCCATCCACCTCATCCCTCTTCTTTTATCCACAATCAGTCCTCCAACACACACATATACACAATGGCACACGCATGTGCAAGCATATACCATTTGACTGCTTATTGTTTTTTTTAAACCAGGGATTGAACCACATCCCCAGCCTTTTTTAAATATATTTGCATTCACAAAGCCCTGAGTTCAATCCCTAGCACCACCAAAAAAAAAAAAAAAAAAAGGAAGAAAATAGCCACAAAAAAGTGAAAAGACTCTGTACACAAGATATAAAGTTCCCTTTATGCTGTTCACCTAAGTAGAGAAAGAATATATTTCTAAATTTTTAGCTTGGTAGGAGAGGGTTGAGAATATTGGATTATTGGATTTAAATTTTAGTCAGTAGATCTTCCATAATAGGATGTTTATTAAATAAAAAGAAATATTATTTTGGCATAAGTCAGATTTTGACTCATGACTCAGTCAATACTTTTGTGATTACTCTGCTCAATGCCTTACGAATTTTAAAGTTTTCTTCTCTAGCTAGTGTGAGCACAAATTATTCCTGATCCTGTGTGTGTTCCAGAGATTTCACCCTTTGTTGATTTGGAGTTGTCCTTTTGCCCAGCCTTTGCTAGTTACCTCATGATCAGTTCTCAGCTGAAGAGTCAAGGAGGCTCTGTGAAGATCTCTGGAAAGGTCTCTTTGGACTCTCTTCCTTGGTACTCTGCCCTGAAAACTCAGGGAGATGACCAGGCTTACTCTGGGTTTCCCATCTCTGCACTGCTGCCAGGAAATTCTCTCTGAGCAGCAAGCTCAGACTGTCACAGATCTCACCTCATTTGTTTACCCTGTCCTGGAGACCACTGTTCTGGTCTGTCTGCTGTCCTATGTTTAAAATCCACTGTTTCCCATTTTGTCTATTAAAAAATGGTTTCACGGTCTTAAAATTCATTTGGAAGAATAAAAGGCCCAGAAAAGCCAAAGCAACTCTAAGTAAAAAAAAATGCAATGTCAGAGGCATCACAATATCTAACTTCAAATTATATTACAGAGCTATAGTAACAAAAACAGCATGGTACTGGCATAAAAAATAGATACATAGATCAATGGAACTGAATAGAAGACGCAAAGATAAACCCACACAATTAGTCTTCTGATCCTTGACAAAGGTGCCAAAAAGACATTTTCAAGAAAAGACACTCTTTTTAGCAAATAGTGCTGGGAAAACCAGTTATTCATATGTTGAAGAATGAGACTACATCCCTATCTCTCACCCTGTGCGAAAGTCAACTCAAAATGGATCAAAGACCTAAGAATTAGACCAGAAAATTTGCAACTCCTAGAAGAAAACATAGGGTTAACACTCCAATATCTAGGCACAGGCAATGACTTCCTCAACAGGACCCTAAAAGCTTAGAAAATAATACTAAGAATAATAAATGGATGGCACCAAATTAAAAAGCTTCTTCACAGCAAAGGAAACAAGAGTGTGAGAGAGAACCTACAGGAGAAAATTTTGCTAGCTATTCTTGACAGAGAATTAATATCCAGAATATATGAAGAACTCAAAAAATTTGTAACACCAAAAAAAAAATAACCCAAATCAATAAATGGGCAACGAACTAAACAGACACTTCTCAAAAGAAGAAATGCAAAAAGTCAATAAATATATGAAAAAATGTTCAATATCTCTAGTAATTAGGGAAATGCAAATCAAAGCTACACTGAGATTTCGTCTCATGCCAGGCAGAATGGCAATTATCAAGCATAAAAACAATAATAAATGCTGGAGAGGATGTGGAGGAAAGGGAACACTTTTACACTTTTGATGTGATTGTAAATTAGTACAACCACTATGGAAATCAGTACAGATCTTTCTCAAAAGACTATGCATGGAACCACCATACAACACAGTGATACCACACTTTGGCATTTATCCTAAAGAATTAACATCATCATACTATAGTGATACATGCATACCCATGTTTATAGCAGCACAGTTCACAATAGATAAATTATGGAACCAGGCTAGGTGTCCCTCAATGGATGAATGGATAAATAAAATGTGGTATATACACACAATGGAGTTTTACTCAGCCATAAAGAAGAATAAAATTGTGGCATTTGTCAGTAAATAGATGGAACTGGAGAACATCATGCTAAGTGAAATAAGCCAGACTCAGAAAGTTATGAGTCATATATTTTCTGTCATATGTGGAAACTAGAGTGAAAAAGGAAAAAAGAGGTGGGGAAAATCTCATTTAAACAGAAGGGAGACCAGTACAGTAGAGGAAAGGGACCAGGAGAAGGAGGAAGAAAGGAAAAGAAGAGATACTGGGGAATAACATTGACCAGATCATATTGTCAAAAAACATCATATTGTGCACATGTGCAAAGATCTAACAATGAATTCCACTATTATGTATAATTATAATGCACCAATTAAAAATATGGAAAAAGGAATCCAAAAAAATGGTTTCAGGTCTTTATTATTCTATTTTAAATGGAAGCCAATATTCAAAAATACATATATTTTAATATGCATCATAAAGTTGCAATAATTAAAATACTTTTTAAGTGGATTCAATAATTTCTTGACAGATTAATAAATCTGTATATCATTGACAGAGTCATATAATGTATCACAAAAGTGGTACCATAAATTAAGTGGTCCAAAAGAGAAATTAACCAATGAAATGAGCTAGAAGATACTTCAAATATTTGGGAACCAAATCAATTTATATATTGGCACACATAATACCTGAAATAAATTTCCATTGTAATAAAGAATTAGCTGTAAATGAAAAATGAGCAAATACCACAGTTTCTATGTTTAAATTAAAGTATGTTAGAATACACAGGACAAATAAATCTGATAGAAATTTAAAAACTACATGTCAAGAATTATTAATAAAATAAATGAGAATGTTTTTGACAAAATTTATAAACATTTATACAGTTATAGTAACTTTTGTAAATTAAAAAGAAATAGAAATTAATTAAAAAATGAATATGACTCCAAACATAAATGATTCCATGTTACGAATATATTTTCCTCAAATTATAATTTTGGTTGCTAAATAAACTTGTGGTAGGCTACTGAACTTGGCAGTAATGAAATAATTGGCAACTAAATGCAACAATGAAGCCGGGCCCAGTGGCGTACGCCTGAAATCCAGCGGCTCAGGAGACTGAGGTAGGAGGATCATGAGTTCAAAGTCAGCCTCAGCAAAAGTGAGGTGCTAAGCAACTCAGTGAGACCCCGTCTCTAAATAAAATACAAAGTAGGGCTGGGGATGCAGCTCAGTGGTGGAGTACCCCTGAGTTCAATCCCCGGTACCAAAACCAAAACAAAACAAAACAAAAAAAACCCATGTGCCTCTCTTTTGATTCTGTAATTCCACTTCTGGGAACATAGTAAGTTGTAAATGTGAACCTTTATTTGTATGTAAACACATTCAAATTGTTAAAAAATGGAAAATTTATTTGTATGTAAACACACTCAAATTGTTAAAAAATATAAACATTTAATATTAATATATTATGTATCTAAACAATGAAATGGTATGTCATTAGTAATGTTTACAAAGAATTTAGAGAGCTAGGATTGTGGCTCAGTGGTAGAGCACTTGCCTCGTATGTGAGAGGCACTTGGGTTTGATCCTCAGCACTGCATATAAATAAGTGAATAAATAAAGGTCAATCAAAAACTGAAAAAAAAATTTAAAAAAAAAGAATTTAGAGACAGAATGCAATTATTAATTTTGGAAAACAGGAAGAAAATCAAATATATAGTAAATACTCAAATGCATTAAAATTTCATAAAAATAATGACAGGTAATGTTCACAAATTATTATCATTATTATTATTATTTTGTGGTACTTGTAATTGCACCCAGGGATGTTCTTCCACTAAGCTACATTCCCAAAACTTTTTTTTAATATTTTTTTTAGTTGTAGATGGACACAATACCTTTATTGTTTTATTTTTTGTGGTGGCTCATATGTGTGAGGCAAGTGCTCCACCACTGAGCTACAGCCCCAGCCCTCCCAGAACTTTTTAAATTTCATTTTGTAACAGGGTTTCGCTAAGTTGCTGAGGGTGGCCTTGAAGTTATGGTCGTCCAGCTTCACCCTCCTGAATAGCTGGGATTACAGGCTTGCACCATCATGCCCAGCTACACTATGATTATTATTAGTAGAAATAGAAATATAGACTACTGTATATTTTTTCTCATACTTCTATTGTCCAAATTTTCAACAATGAACACATTTTTATCATCAGAAAAAAAAGTTAACACTTCCACGTGACCCATGAAAACATTCATTAAATATTAATTCATGTTATCATTATAGTTTCTCATCCTCTTCTGTCTGGGGCCTCAGCATTTTCAACTTTTCTCCTTTAACTAAATTTTTCTTTCAAATATAAATAACCTTTGGCACTCTCAAGCCCTTATCTTAATTTCAAACTTCCATTCACATTTAAAATCATCAAATACTGCCTACATTTTCATCACCTCATTTATTTCTTTATTTTTCCCACTTACAAAGATAACATACACTTACCATAAAAAATAAAAATATTTCAAAACTATTTTAGCGTAACGTAAGATTTATATATATTAGCTACTTACTATGAGCTGGGCATCGTTTTAATTGCCTTATGATATATTAACTCAATCTTCACAACAATCATATAAATATTAACAATTACTATAGAATGTGAAATCTCTTATAATCCTACTTCCCCAAAATAATAAGGTATACTCATACACTGTTGGTGGGACAGCAAATTAATACAACCACTCTGGAAAGCGTATGGAGATTCCTCAAAAGAAGAGGAACAGAACCACGTTATGACTCAGCTATCCCACTCCTTGGTATTAATCCAAAAGAATTAATTCAGCATACTATAGTTATATAGGTACATCAGTGTCTATAGCAGCAAAACTCACAATAAACAAATTACGGAACCAGCTCAGATGCCCATCAACAGATGAATGGATTAACATGTTATATATACATATATAGACAATGGAGTTTTACTCAGCCATAAAGAGGAATGAAATTATGGCATTTGCCAGTAAATAGACACAACTGAAGAACATCATGCTAAGTAAAATAAGCCAGACTCAGATAGTCAAGGGTTGAATGTTTTCTCTACTATTCAGGGAAAAAAAAGGAGAGGCTTCAATTTCATAAGGTTAGAGGGAAGGTCAGTTGAGTAAAAGAAGTAGACTGAAGGGAAGGAAGGAAAACAGGGAGGGAAAGGAAATGAGGAATGCACTTGAATGATTATGTCAAAATGGAACCAACTATTATTTATAACTATAATGCACTAATAAGAGCCTTTTAAAAACTACTGAAGCTTTTCAGAAATTGTTCCTGAAGAAATGCGGTTTGGTGCAGAGTTACTGGGTCAAAGTAAATGTGAGAAAGGTACGGACCATCTGACAAATGCAATTGCTGTGTATGGACAGCCACAGCAGTTACTACAATTGTTATAGCAAACTCTTCAACCACCAATGTTCCAGACACTTCTAAACTCTCCACATTTAGAGAATTATAAGTGCTCAGAGCTTTGCTGAGGATGATGGGGAATAAGAAACAAATGTCCACATAATAAAAATCTCAGTTAAAAAGATGTTTTTAAATTCTTAACCTGAAAGTTGAGCAGTCCTTGGGAAATAAGGGTAAATATGTTTGTCATGGACTGTCCTATGCTGAAATCTACCAAAGTTAATGTTTATGGTGTATGGATCCACTTGTCTATTTTATTTATTTTTCACCGAGAAAAGTGTATTTAAATAGAGTTTTTTCATTTTGTAAATACTCTTCATTACGAAAATAATGTAAGATTTTATTTATTCGTAAAACATGCAATTAAAATGTACATATAACATAACATTAATATGATGAAAATACCCAGTACTCAATTTTTAAAAATAAGCAAAAAAGAATGTAGGAGATATATGAAGAATGCACATTTTTAAACTAGTACATTTTGCCACAAGTCAGAAAACTGAATAGAAAATTGTTTTTGTGAAAACTGAACATTAAAATCTTTGAGATATTAAAAAAACAAAATATTTAAAAATAAAATTTCTTATAAGGTCATTTTTATAAGATCATTTTTACATAGATCTCATACTTTGGGTCCCCTGATTAGTGTTACAGATAAAGTATCGAGACCTCCAACTTCTCTAGCCTAGGAATCATTACTATTGCCCATGTTGTCAATGTTTTCATCATTTTCTGGAGCTGAAGATAAAACCTCAATAGCGATAAAATGTCCTGTTCAGGCACTAATCTACTTCTAAAGAAACAGTTCCTTCCTCATGGTCCTCATCATGTCCTACTTTGTTTCTATTTTTGTACCTCATTTGCTAGTCTGCAAGATCCCTAACAGTAAGATCTGTTGCAGAATCTGTACTGAAATAATGCAGTATTAGAGATAACAGAAGGGCCTCCAAATAGACCTGAATTTAAATTTAGTAGCAGCATACATCTGGAAAAGCTAATAAAGTTGAGCTGCTAATAAAGTTGAGCTGCTCAACTTGAAAGTTAAGAATTTTTTAAATCTTTTTAACTGGGATTTTATGACGTTGACATTTGTTTCTTATTTCACATTGGTGTTAATCCAAAAGTCTCAGGACTTTTACCTGCAGAATGGAGATAATAAAACCCACTTCCAAGAATTGCTGTCTTAGAAATAGTAGATATGAAAAAGCTAACGCTTAGTAAGTATTTAATAAACCATAACTAGTAGTAGTAATATTCCATGGAGTAAGTGCTAAATAAACCATTCTTGCTGATTGGTGGAAAACTGAAATTACACAACCAGTTAAACTCTTGGGAAAAGTAGCAAATCAATCCCAAGAGGCATTGTTGCACATTATTATTTATATACTTGTTCCTCCTCAAAGCAATATTTTTAACAAGAGCAATGTCTTAGCGGGGCATGGTGGTGCACGCCTGTAATCCCAGCACTTTAGGAGGCTGAGACAGGAGAATTGCAAGTTCAAAGCCAGCCTCAGCAACGGCGAGGCACTAAGCAACTCAGTGAGACCCTGTCTCTACATAAAACACAAAATAGGGCTGGGGATGTGGCTCAGGGTCGAGTACCCCTGAGTTCAATCTCCAGTACCAAAAAAAAAAAAAAAAAAGAGCAAAGTCTTCACCCAAACAATGAATTTCCTTTTTTTTTCTTTCTCTTTTTTGAGGCTCTGGGGCCCACACTGGCCTCAAATTCCTGGGCTCAAGTGATTCTCTTGCCTCAGCCTACCAAGTAGCTGGGATTGTAGGTGCATGCCTCTGTGCACAGTTAGGAATGAGCTTCTAATACCACATTTTATAGTGTAATAAGTGAGCTCGGAAGTGATTTGGGAGCAGCAGGAATCTTCCTGAAATAATCTCCAATCTAAGCCATAAATATAATAATGATATCACAATATTTCAGACATTTATGAGATTTTGGACATCTTATGCACGAACTTTTAATCAGCCACTTCCTAGAGAGGGAAACCAAGACCAATGAGCCACTGGGAACTTCCCAAATTATGCAGTGTTATAAAAAAGACTAGAAACCAGATCATGCCTCTTGGTTCCCAGTTTAACACTCAGTGATACTTTGTTTTATGACAAAGAGGTGGGGGAGTAGGAGAAGGAAGAGGAGCAAATGGAGGAGGAAGAGAATGACATTGGTGGTGGTACTGTTGCTGAAGAAGAAAAGCTACATGTATGAAATCTTCACCTGTTCTAGGGAGGAACACAGATTTACAATGGTATAATGTTATGATTGTGTCCCACTCAAAATTCATATACAGGCATCCCAACTCTCAGTACCTTAGAATGTAGCAGCATTTAGAGATAAGATCTTTGAAGGGAAAAAGTCAAAATTAGGTTGTTAGGTTGGGCCTTAATCCAAAATGATTGATGTGCTCAGAAGAGGAAGTTAGCACACAGAATCACATGGAAGAGAGACCATGTGAGGACATGTGGTGAAGGCAGCTATCTAAAAGCCAAGGAAAGAGTCCTCGGGAGAAAGTAATCCTACTCACACCTTGATCTTGGACTTCCAGTCTCCAGAACTGTGAAAAAATAAATTTCTATTGTTTAAGCCACCCAGTCTGTGGTATTTTGTTATGGAAGCCTCAACTGACTAAGACATAAGGCAGTTAGTTCCCTTTATAAATGCATTTAGTCAGTTATTTGCACTGATCAACTGATCATTTTTTAAATTTATTGCTGTTTATTATTTGTTTGTTTATTTATTTATTTTTGGTACTGGGGATTGAACTCAGAGGTACTCAACCACTGAGTCTATTTTGTGTTTTATTTAGAGACAGGATCTCACTGAGTCACTCAGTGCCTGGCCGTTGTTGAGGCTGGCTTTGAACTTGCAATTCTCCTGTCTCAGCCTCCCTAAGTGCTGGGATTACAGGTGTGCACCACCATGCCCAGCTTAGTTGTTTATTTTTTATTGCTTCTTTTTAGTTATACATGACTGTAGAATCTGTTTTGATATAATTATACAAGCATGGAATACATCTTATTCTAATTAGGATCTCATTCTTGTGGTTGTACATGATGTGGAGGTTCACTGGTGGTGTATTCATATATGAACATAGGAAAATTATGTCCAATCAATTCTACTGTCTTTCCTATTTCCAACCCCCATTCCTTCCCTTCATTCCCCTTTGTCTATTCCAATGAGCTTCTATTCTCCCCCACACACACCTTATTGCGTGTTAGCATCCACACATCAGAAAGAATATCAGCCTTTGTTTTTTTGGGATTGGCTTATTTCACTTAGCATGATAGTCTCCTGTTCCAACCATTTATGGGCAAACGCCATAATTCATTCTTCTTTATGGCTGAGTAATATTCCGTTGTGTATATATACCACATTTTATTTATCCATTCATCTGGTGAAGGGCATCTATGTTGGTTTCATAGGTTGACTATTGTGAAGTGAGCTGCTATAAACATTGATACGGCTACATCACTATAGTATGCTGATTTTAACTCCTTTGGATATATACTGAGTAGAGGGATAGCTAGATCAAATAGTGGTTCCTTTCCAATTTTCTGAGGAATCTCCATACTGCTTTCCAAAGCAATTGCACCAATTTTTAGTCCCAGCAACAATGTAGGAGTGTACTCTTTTCCCCACATCCTTGCCAACATTTCTTGTTACTTGTATTCTTGAAAATTGCCATTCTGATTGGAGAGCGATGAATTTCAGTGTAGTTTTAATTTGCATTTCTCTAATTGCTAGAGCTGTTGAACATTTTTTCATATATTTGTTGACCATTGATATTTCTTCTTTTGAGAAGTGTCTGTTTAGTTCCTTTGCCCTTTTTTTTTTTTTTTTGGTGTTAAGTTTTTTGAATTCTGGAAATTAATGCCCTATCTGAGGTACAAGGGGAAAATATTTTCTCCCATTCTGTAAGCTCTCTTTTCATGTTATTGATTGTTTCCTTTGTTGTGAAGTGTAGGAGCACTCCCCATACCTTCAACCCCTCCCTTCCCTCTTTTCCCATTCTATGGTGATGAAACGCATGCCCAGCAGAGCGTGCCTCATTGGTTGTAACCTCGAGGCCGTGATTGGTCCGAGGACCCTATATAAGTCTCTGTACTTCCTGGATTAAACGGGTTCTGTGTCTCCTTCCGACAGAGCCGTCTTACCTACTCCCGGAGGCTGGGTGGAGTGACTCCGCGGACCATCACCCCTAACTTCGTCCTGTGAGACCCCATTTTGTCTTCTCCGAAGACCCCTTTTCGTCTCCCGGGACCTCAAAGCCTCGGCCTGTGAGACCCTGCTTCGTCTTCCCTGAAGACCCCTTTTTGTCTCTCAACTTGTCAAGGAGACCCACAAGGAGAGCCTCCTGGGTCGAGGAGGCCCACGAGGCACGATCTCAAACAATAGTGAAGGAGCCTTTTAGTTTGCTGCCATTCCATTTACTGATTTTTTATTTTACTTCTAGCACATTAGGAGTCTTGTTGGCTTCTGAACCAATATGTTGAAATGTTGGACCTGCATTTTCTTCTAGTGTCTACAGGGTTTTTGGTCTCATACCTAGGTCCTTGATCCACTTTGAGCTGAGTTTTGTGCAGGGTGAGAGATAGGGGTTAAATTTCATTCTACTACATATGGATTTCCAGTTTTATCAGCACTGTTTGTTGAAGAGGCTATTTTTTCTCCAATGTATGTTTTTGGTGCCTTTGTCTACTATGAGATAACTGTATTTATGTGGGTTTATCTTTGTGTCTTCTCTTCTGATTCATTGATCTTTGTGCCTGTTCGTTGTTGTTGTTGTTGTTACTAGTACCATACTGTTTTTGTTACAAGACTAAGACACAAGACAGTTTTTTTTATAAAGGCATTTAAGCAATTAGTTGCATTGATCCTTTTTATTATGGTCACAATTGGTTCCAGACAGTCATGCCCTTCTCTTGGGGAAATGTTCTATAAGTGAAATAATAAAAGGAAAGAAAGAAGTGGAAAGACAAATGAAAAGAGGAATAAACCCTAAAAGGGGAGAAAAGAATGGAGAACAGAATAAATTTGTTGAAAAACTCACAGAGATCATGGGAAAATATATCACCATTGTGAGTGAGCTTTTTCTTGGGTTTACTTTTTTGGTTTTCTTTTGTTCACAAAGATTTTGATACTGGGCTAAAGGTATTTTTCCTCCACCTTTTTTTTTTTTGGTACTGGGGATTGAACTCAGGGGTACTCAGCCACTGAGCCACATCCCCAGCCCCATTTTGTGTTTTATGTAGAGACAGGGTCTCACTGAGTTGCTTAGTGCCTCACCGTTGCTGAGGCTGGCTTTGAACTCGTGATTCTCCTGTCTCAGCCACTCTAAGTGCTGGGATTACAGGCGTGAGCCACCGCACCTGGCTCCTCCACCTTTTAAGCCTTCCTGTCACACCTATCTTCCTGCTCATCTTCCTGATTGCTGTATTTAATTACATAATGACTTATATTTTATGTTGATTTTGAAAGTGGAAAGAGTTATCATAGTTCAAGGAACATAGTATTACTCAAAATTCTAATTAAATTTGTTATATAATAAGTCATATCAACTGAAATATAGAAAGATATTTCTTTTGACCTACAATAACATGTCAGATCCAGAACAAAATAGCCATATATCACTTTTTTACACACAAACAACTTTACTTTGCAAATAAAGGGTGTGCCATTGCAAAAGCAGACCACCATGTAACAGTTCCATGGCACTTTTCATCATCTTCCAAATAACTGGACGTCTGCCCACTGATGATTTACCTCAAGGAGAAGATTTATATTTCTAAGTTGAATCATAATTCATTTATTTTTATATGTTAATATGAGTTTTACTTATTTCTTGCTTTATTGTTTGCTCTTTTTTGCAAAGATTAGAAAGAATTGAGAAAGAAGAGCTGAAAAGCTGTGTACTCAGGTAGACATTTGCTGTGGCTTCAATATATTTTACAAATAAGATGTTTTAAAAATCCACCCATATCCAAACATATCCAAGGCCCTATAAAAATGTATGTACCTATTATTCCCTGCTGACCAATTCTAGCAAGAAACATCAGAGACTTTCAGAAGCAAAGTGAATTTGCTGGGTATTCTGCATGATATTTTTATTTTTAAATTAGAATACCTACTTTGTTATCAAACAATTCCTTACTAACAGGCAAAATGTAGATCTCATGGCAATTCTCCAGTGCCTGGTTATATGAGCCCTGATAGCAAATTTATAATTATGAAGGATTTTTTTCTTTTCAGTTAGAAATTAAGGCTTTTGGGATAAGTCTCTTAAGGCCAATATATTATATTTCTGGCTTTTTCTTGGAGATCATTTAAATTAAAATTGTGACTGAAAAACCAGCATGTAAAATATTGTCTAGTGACTTCAAATACCCTGAGTTCATTAGAACAGCAACACACTTGCTGATAATTCATCAGAAACTGAACAAGTTGGTACCTTAGCAGATGAAGAAAAGTAAATTTAATCTGTAGTTTAATTAAAAATCAGAAGATTGCAATAATCATAGGAATCATATATTTTCATGGAAAAAGAGTTCATAGGAATCTAGAGCATAATAATTGATAGTATAACATTTTTTCAGTTTTCATTTGGAATTTTCATAAGCAGGTGAGGATGTCATTTGCATGAAGTCTGGGTGCCAGGAAATTCTGTGTCTCAAACTTACATCTACCGGCAATCAAGGGGATGGCTTTATATACCTGTTGGCTTTAGTTTCTTTCCACATGGAAGTCATCACAAATCTTTGTTTTCTCACATAAATCCTGAAAAATGTTGGTTTAAAAAATCAATCAACTAAACAAAAGTATTTAGTTAATTTGGGCTTTCTGGGTCTATATAATTACATGGATTTAATGGTCTTTTCTCCAAAAAGCATTCTATTTTCTAGAGCTTGGGGGCCTGGAATTATGGGGCAGGGAAAGGATAGTTCTAATTGCTGAAACAGAAATAATATACTCACTTTTGGGAATTAAAGGAAAAATATCTTCCTTTTTTCTACCACACAGAGGATATTTTCTTGACAGACTTAAAAACCACCAGGTAACCTTTATTTAATTATGGGCTAAGTGTGCTCTGATGGGAGAGCAAGACAACTTAATGACACTATGTCAATATTCTTAGTTATCAAGAAAATCAGAGTTTTACTGATTTTAACAGAAGTTTTGTCAAGATTTAATATCCAGGGGTCTTTATTTACAAATTCTCTGCTATCTCTTATGGATGTGCCATCCAGTTATTTAATATGTCTGCAATCTCTACCATCAGACAAGATAGGAATTGATTGATAGATGTTGACAGGTTGATAGCGGTGGAAGTATATGTATACTTCTTGTGAAAAATTGCTCTTTATTCGGTTCATAAATGTGTGCAGAAATATTATGAAAATAAATCAATTTTTTCTTCCAAAACATTGTCAAAGGCTAAAGCAAAAATATTGTTCTGGCTGATTTGCTACCTTCATCTGACTTCATCTAGAACACTATGGACTCCTTAAGCTCCATGGAGTTCTCAAACTCCTCTATGAAGCCTTTGTATGACTATAGCAATAGCTTTTGCTGCACAAAAAATGACTCCAAAATTAAGTTGCTGAAAACAATCAATTTTTAGCTCATATTTCTATGAGCTGGTCTTATAGTTTGGATCTGGAATGTCCCCCAAAGACTCGTGTGTTGAAGGCTTTGGTCCCAGGTGCAACAATATCCAGAGGTAGGCCATTTTGGAAGTGATTGTATCATTAAAGCTTTAGATAGATAGTAGATATATGAATATATATGGATACTACTGCCCTGCCCCCACATGTGCTATAGCCATCTGACCCCTCTTTTCCACCTGGCACTCTCCTGATCATTTTTCAGATCTCAGTTTTAATGTTTCCTCCTTGGGAATCCCATGCTCCAACTACGTTAGCCCCCTGAAACAAACTCTCATAGCATCCTGTACTTTTCAGGCTGAATCCAACTGGAATGCCCACCTATTGCCTATGGGGACTGCTGGACTCTTGGGGGCTGCTTCTATGGTGGGAAGGACCTCTCTTGAGTAGTAATTTATTATTCCATCACATCACTTATGGTTGTTTTCTGGAGCAAGCCAACTCTCTTGTGGTCTTCTGAAATTCAGCATAAAGATCCCACAGCACATTTAAGAATCTCAGGACTCACTCCCAAGCTGAAGGAATGTAATGCCTCCTCCTTCATATGACCACACTTTTCCAATGCATTGCTGTCCCCACTCAGCTCTATATTAGGGTGCAATACTTCAGTCAAATCTTGCCATCTATGGAAGATACCTGAAGAGTGGCAGGACTCTAATGCTTAAAATAAATGGAACTGGAGAAATAGGATAGAAAAAAAAAAAGAACACTGGGCGCCGTGGCACAAGCCTGTAATCCCAGCACTTAGGGAGGCTGAGACAGGAGAATCGCGAGTTCAAAGCCAGCCTCAGCAATGGCGAGGCACTAAGCAACTCAGTGAGACCCTGTCTCTACATAAAACACAAAATAGGGCTGGGGATGTGGCTCAGTGGTCAAGTGCCCCTGAGTTCAATCCCCAGTACCAAAAGAAAAAAGAAAAAAGAAAGAAAGAAAGAAAGAAAGAAGAAAGGAAGGAAGAAAAGAGAAACAAGAAAAAAGAAAAGAAAAAGAACCTTGACTCTTACCTTTTTTTGCTATTCACACACACAAGAAAATGGATTCAGGATGGATCATAAACCTGAAAGTAACACCTTTCTGAACCATAAAGCTTTAGTAGAAGAGGTAGGAAGATATCTTCTTGAATTTGAAGCAGGCAAATGTTCTTACTAGGGACACAGAAATCCCTAACCATACAGGTTTTAGTTATTAAGATTATTTATTTATTTAGGTGCTGGAAATGAAATCCAGGTCCTCATGCATGCTAATCACAAGCTCTTTCACTGAGCTACCCTCCAACCTTAGGTTGTGTATTTAAGCAGGTCATTTTTTATTCTGCTATATAGCCCAAGCCGATATCCCTGATTATGTTTGCCAACCTGATATTTGAAATTCAAACTTTGATATAGCCTCTTTATTTCTGAATCCCAAATTTTTAAAAGCTTGTGCTTTTTAATATCACCAATAATGCATCCTAGTACATCTTTTTTTTATAATATCTTTATTTTATTGCTTTGTATGTGGTGCTGAGGATCGAACCCAGGGCCTCACGCATGTGAGGCAAGCGCTCTACCGCTTAGCTACAATCCCAGCCCCGCATCCTAGTACATCTTGAATCAGAAGAAAAAAGTATTGTTTAAAAGACATTATGCAGATAATTGATGAAATTGAATTGCTTTCAGTATGGAGTGTATATTTTACCCTGATTATGTAAGAGAAGGTCCTTACTCTTAGGAAATTCATGATAATATATTTAGGAACAAAATGATTATAATTGATTATAATGCCATTTACTTTCAAATGGTTCAGAAATATGCATGTATATATTTAGAAAGGAAAGGATAAAGTAAAGGTAGTAAAACACAAAACATTAAGAATTGAGGAATCAGCCAGGTGTGGTGGCACACGCCTGTAATCCCAGCACTTTGGGAGGCTGAGACAGGAGAATCGCGAGTTCAAAGCCAGCCTCAGCAAGGGCGAGGCGCTAAGCAACTCAGTGAGACCCTGTCTCTACATAAAACACAAAATAGGGCTAGGGGCTAGGGATTTGGCTCAGTGGTTGAGTACCCCTGAGTTCAATCCCTCGTACCAAAAAAAAAAAAAAAAAAAGAATTGAGGAATCTAGGTGAACAATACTTGAGCATTCTTTAGACTTTTCTTGAAACTATTTTGTAAATTAGAGTTTTTTTAATCTTAGAACTTTAGAAAAGAAGTTCTTGCCAAAATCAAAATCTATTTTCTAAAAATTTTCATCTCTGTGAATCTAATTCTGTCTCTGATATGGTCTTTCTGGACCAATTGATTTTTGCCCCCTACAATAGAATTTCAGACTCTAGAATAAAGGTACCAAGCCTCTCCCAAAACTTTTTCTCACTGAATGATCTGCATGAAAACTTTGATTCTCTTCTGACTCTTTCCCATTCCTACTCCCAAGTACTTTTCCTCTAATTGGGGTAGATATATGATATACATACACACAGAGAAACATCACATATCTGCACTAAGTGCGACATTTAACTTGGGGAAACAATGTCAGCTCCCACATGTACAGAGCTGTCCATGGGAATGGACAAAGAGTTCTTTTCTTTCCTACATAGAAAACTTCAACAAAATCCCAGCTTTCTTAGTGTCATTGTGACATAGTCTGTCTGTCATATACTGCATTGGCAAAGAAAAACTGAATAGCAAAGCCTTATCTCTTTTGGCAGGACTGTGGGACTAATGGAGTCTAAGGAAGTCAGAATGGGTAAAAAAGAGGAGGAATTAGACATTAAAGCCTGCTGTGGTGTGATGTGTTTTTCCCCGTACCTCTTTTCAGAGCCAGAAAAAAATGAATGATGCTAGGTTCCACTGGTTCTTTCTTTCTTTCTTTCTTTCTTTCTTTCTTTCTTTCTTTTTTTTTTTTTTGGTACTGGGGATTGAACTCAGGGGTACTCGACCACTGAGCCACATCCCCAGCCCTATTTTGTGTTTTATGTAGAGACAGGATCTCACTGAGTTGCTGAGTACCTCACGACTGCTGAGGCTGGCTTTGAACTCAGTATTCTCCTGTCTCAGCCTCCCTAAGTGCTGGGATTACAGGCTTGAGCCACTGCGCCTGGCTATCCACTGGTTCTTTCTTAAGTGAATGAATGAGGCTTTTCCAAACAAAACTGTCCCTCAAAATGAATGGCTCCGTCACACAATCTGGAGACACAATCAGACCTTATGAACCAAGATCTCCACAAGCTCCAGTCCATACCCAGAGGCACAACATAAAGCTGAAGGCAGATAATGTATATTCATGTTTCAGGTATTGGCAAATGGCATGAGACCTGCCTAAAACAGTCTGGTACATTTAGCTATTTCTGACAACCAAAGTCACAGAAATTTATTTTTATTAAGATGATTTCAGATTTGTTTGTGCATGTGTGGATGTGGCCTGGCATATGAGAATTGGTATAGCTGGCCTCTTTAGGTCTCATCTACCTCCTTGATTCCAAGTACAGACCATGTGCAGACTTTGTTATAGTAGACCATCAGCACCATCTAAAGGCTACATACCAGATGTCTTGCTAGTGTGCATATTGCTCAAAATGCTTTTTGTTCTGATGATATAATTCTTTGGGGGACTGACACTCTGAAAAATGTTGCCTACCTGGAATGAAGCAGTAGGTCACTATAGCATGCCATATGTTTCTGCCAGTTATACTGCTGGGGAAGTGCATGTTATTTGCAGCACTTGCCTATTTGAAAGAGGTCAAACAGTAGGCCATATTTATCAGAAGCTGTATCAGCCTTATTTCTTGTGTAGGTTCCCTCTCTTTTTTTCCACTCAGGAAATTCAGTCTCCCAATGGGCTTAGTTTGAACTTGGCCATGAACGCTAGGGTGGAAAGGGTGGGGTAGGCATTCCATAGCCATTAACTGAGGCCTGAGAGATGGGGGCTCCTGTCCTGCTTTGCTGTGTGCTAAAAACAACAAAGCACACAGGTTTGTGACTTTAACCTCTCATAGCCTCCTATCCACAGAATAAGGCCATTCAACCAGATTATCTCTAGGGGGCTCTTCCTGTTCTACATTAGTGAGGCCCTAGATTCTGGGAAAGTGGTAGAGATGGCTTGGTCTCTTCTATTTTATGTCAGTGCAGAGAATGAAATTAAAGGCTCCAGGCAGGTCTCCATTATGGAGTTCCTGAGCATGGTCAAGTTTCACCCAAATCCTTTGGATTCAAGGCCAAGGAATGTCTGACTTAAAATTTCCTTGGAATTTTACAGGGACCTCAGTGGTTAACTAGAGTCCCTGGAGTCCCTAGAAGCTGGAGTGTTCCCAAAAGCCTTCTAGAAGTAGGGATTGGACCTATAAAAGACTTCGATGATAGGAGGTTTTTAGAACAAATTGACCTTGATTTCGATCCAGATCTTTTGATGTAGTCATCCAGTGGGAAAGAGCCCTGTCTGAGATCAAACTTAGGTAAATGTGGGGAAAGAGAATGAATGGAGTAATAAAACAAGAAGAAGAACAAAAATGAATCTTAAGCTTAAGAGACAGAGACATCTGTGGTCAGTTTGCTCCTGCCTTTTCCTAGATGTGAGCCTTGGTAGAAATTACCTCTGAGCTTTGGTTTCCACATCTATAAAATGTGGCTACCAAAAAAATTGTTTAGATGATTAAGTTACATATTGTGTCCATGGTGTGTAGCACCATGCTTGTTGCAGAGTAAAGATGCCAGAAGTGATGTCATTGAATTCTGATCTTAAAATCAGATTCTCTGGCAATTATCAAGAATACAAAAAAACAAGAAATGTTGGAAAGGATGTGGGGAAAAAGATATACTCATACATTGCTGGTGGGGCTGCAAATTTGTGCAACCAATCTGGAAAGCAGTATGGAGATTCCTGAGAAAACTTGGAATGGAACCACCATTTTACCCAGTTATCCCACTCCTCAGTCTATAACCAAAGGACTTAAAATTAGCATACTATAGTGGCATGGCCACATCAATGTTTATAGCAGCTCAGTTCACAATACCAAGCTATGAAACCAACCTAGTTGCCCTTCAACAGATGAATGGATAAAGAAAATGTGGTAATATACACAATGGACTATTACTTAGCTATAAATAAGAATGAAATTGTGGAATTTGCCAGGAAATGATTGGAACTAGAGACTATAATGCTAAGTGAGATAAGCCAATTCCAAAAAACAAAAGACGAATGTTCTTTCTGATGTGTGGATGCTAACACACAATAAGGGAGAGTTTTGATTTCCACCTCCAATGAATAGAAGTTCATTGGATTAGACAAAGGGGAATGAAGGGGAGGGAGGAGGATGAGAATAGGGAAGACAGTAGAATGAATCGGATATAGCTCTCCTATGTTCATATATGAATACAAAACAGTGAAACTCCACATCATGTGCAACCACAAGAATGAGCAGTTATACTCCATGGATATATAATGTGTCAAACACACTCTACTGTCATGTATAACTGAAAAGAAAAAATTTTAAAAATTAAAAAAGAAAACAATAAAAATAGTAATCACAAAACAATAATAAAGCATAGAAATAAAATAGAAAAAATTCCAAAAAATCAGATTCTTCTGTTTGAGGCCACACAGAACACAAAGAAAAGCTGAAGGCTCTTGTGATAGACTCCAAGTGTCTGATACAGCAAGTACTAGACAGATTTCCTCTGTCACATAATGCAGGACCTGGCCTTCATCTTTCCAGATGTCCTCTCTGCTGATTGTTTCCTGAGAATCTGCCATCAGCTTTGCCTTTCCCCTGTGGGATCCTGTGTATGCTTTCAGCACAGGTGGCTTTTGCTATCAAGGTATTTGAAGTTTTCCTTTGATGGCCCTGCAATTAAGCAGCTTAATTATGGATGAGCACTCTGCCTAATAGGTTGTATCTCTCTTTTTCCTCAAATTATTTCCAGAACCTTATTTCCAGAGTCTCAATACAGAAAAGCAAGGGGATGACTGACCCACTCACTGCTGAATAACACCCAACCCCTTCCCATCCATCTGCTAATGGGGCCTTTGTTTTTTTGCTTTGTTTTGTTTTTTCAGTCCTAGGAATGGAACCCTGGGCCTTAATCATGTTCTGCAAGTGTTCTACAACTGAGCTACAGCTGGAGCCCATCTTTAAGATTTTATTTTGAGACAGGATCTTGCTAAATTACCTAAATTGCCCTTAAATTTGCAATCCTCCTGTCTCAGCCTCTTTAGCCCCTGGGATCACAGGAGATTACCACCGTGCCTGACTGCTTGTGGTCTTTGTTAGAAGGGAAGAGAGAGGAAGAGTGAGCTAAGAGGAAAAGAGAAGGAGAAATGTAGTACATTTTCTATAAAATATACCATTCTCAATTTTTAAAAACTTCTCAAAATGAATGATGCATTATCAGCAATTCTATCCTATGAAATATAATATGGATATCTATGTCCTGTAATTGATCAAAGCAAAATTTTAATGAGATTACTAAATTACTCACATTTGTAATCATGCATATAAGATACCACCTATGCACAACCCTTGACATTTTTTTTTATTGAACCCAGGGCCTCATGTATGCTAAATGCATTCTCTACCAAAGAGCTTCACCTCCAGTCCCACGCACAACCACTGAAAAGAATAAAAGGAAAAACAGAAAAAGCCAATAAATGAAAGTATAAGGTTTCTTAGTGATGAAAACAAAATAAAACAAATGCTTTAACTTGAGACCAGGTAAGTGTTATAGTAGGTGTACGTGTATATGTGTGTGTGTGTGTGTGTGTGTGTGTGTACACAAAAAAACAAATACAAGAAGAAAATTTCACAATCTTGTCTAAGAAACAGAAATTAAAAACTCTAAGTGATTCTCTTGGACTCACTCAGTTGGTTAGTGACAGAGCTGAGGGTATATTTTGGTTTCCTGAATTTGAGGGAATTTGTAGGCCGAATCACAATGACAATCAAATGTTTGATACATTCAAGTAACTATTGCTTACCAAAATTCTAAGCTGGTTCATCCATAATTTACAGGCCAATCTTCTTTCCTCTTGTTCTTAGACTTATCCATCATATCTGCCCTTGTTTCCCAGTGATTATGGTACTTTTGTGAAATCTCAAAAAAAATATATATATATATATAAAAATATATATATATATTTCAAATTGATATGCCCTGTGAATGTAAACTACACACCAGATTTAAGACTTAATATGAAAAATAGATTCTAAATTGTCTCATTAATAATATTGATTACATGTTAAAATGATAACATTTAAGATAAAGCAAAACATCTTAACATTAATTTTACCTGCTTGTTTTTGATTTTGTTTTAAATATGGCTACTAGGAAATTTAATATGATATGAAGCTCATATTGTATTTCTATTAGGCAACACTGAAATAATACAAAATTATAATTTTCCAATTTTAATGTGATATTCTACCCTTTGTTCAAATCTCAGACTTGCTACAAATGTTTCTGGCTCTGAACAAATGGCTGCTATTTTGAAAAAAATGGGAATTGATGTAAGAGACAAATGACTAAGAGGCATTAAACTGTGTTAATCAATAATTGTGCTGTTTTTAGAAAGTACATAGATTGTGATAATCAATACTTGTACTATTTTGGGAAAATAGAAACTAATGTAAGGAATCAGATGTATTAACTTGTACTATTTACTATAATCCTCCTTTTCTTGGGATAGAACATATAATCCTTGACCCTTTAGTGATCTTAAGTTTAAAATTGACCACAAAATTAATCTTCATGAGGGTCTTCTATCAGATCACTACCAGAACATACTTAGAAGAGGATCACTACCTCATAACTTTAGGAGGAATTGTTAAGGGAGAAAGGAGTGTTTTTAAGAATAATTGGATGATGTAAAGAAGCACAGGTCATACATTTACTTGAGAGCCAGGCACGGTGGCACACACCTGTAATCTCAGCACTTTGGGAGGCTGAGACAGGAGAATCACAAGTTCAAAGCCAGCCTCAGCAATGGCAAGGCACTAAGCAACTCAGTGAGACCCTGTCTCTACATAAAACACAAAATAGGGCTGGAGATGTGGTTCAGTGGTCACGTACCCCTGAGTTCAATCCCTGGTACCAAAAAAAAAAAAAAGAATACAGAGATGGGCATGTAGTTCAGTAGTGGATCCCTTGCTTAGCTTGTGCATGGCCCTGGATTCTATCCCCAGCACTGGGGAGAGAGAGAGAGCGAGAGAGAGAGAGAGAGCGAGCGAGAGAGAGAGAGAGAGAGAGAGAGAGAGAGAGATGGGGTGGGGGTAGAGAAAGAGGGAAATAATTTCCTAGTATTGAGAACCTGCACATTTCATTGATTTAATTATTACAATCTAAGCCTGATTTAGGCAGGTAGATGGGCACATAAAATGATCTCATAGACATATTCTGTCTCTAGTTTGAATGTAACTTGAAGACAGAATACTCAAACTAAAATTTAAGCTATAAAATAACAGCAAATTCTAATTTTTTCTATTAACATATTACTGCAACTTTTAAAAATGAAAAATTTTTATTGTAGAGTAATAGAACAAGAAATCTGAAGAATGCATCATTTTTGCTGTGAAAAAATTTTAAGAAAAAATAATGTTCAGCTTGATCAAAGCTGTATTTGTAAAGTTACAACCTACCTGAGGTATGAGTACATAAATGAAAATGATAACTAATACTCAGGAGTGCTTATCAGGTGCCAGGCATGGTTCTAGGTCTCTAAACATCATGTATTAACTCATTTTTGAAAATAGCACCATAAAGCATATGCATATTATCCTCATCCCTGCCTTACAGATGTGGAATCTGTGGCACACAGAGGCTGAATAACTTGCTCATAGTCACATGGCTAATAAACAGCAGAGCAGGGTCCTGTGAACAAAGGCAGTCTGGCCCCAGAGTTTGTGCTCTTGACATACAATGATGAACACTATGAATTGGACAAAGCGTCAGAGAGATTCACACAGCATTTTGGTTTCAGCGACAGGAACAACAGTAAAGAATCATTGTGTTGTCCATAGGAAACTGTCATGCAAGAAGAATCAAGAAGATAGCATGGGCCAATGAGGTAAGCATTGGTTAGGAAGTCAGGAAACAGAGGAGCAAGAAACTTGGATAAAATTAGAGTTGAACTACATGCCTTTCATGTTCCCTTTCAAACCAGCAACAGCAACTACCTAAAGAGCCATGAATTGCAAATAGAGTTGTGGAACCTAATAAGGCAAGAAGGAGACTGTCCCAATGCAAAAGGGGAGACAATTGGATATATTAGAATTATGGAAAAAAAGCCACACTGCTAGAGGAAACTAAAACTCAAAGAGAACACATTGTGAACAATTTAGTTATTTAAAACTACAAGCAGGGTTTAGAATGTCAGCCCTTACAAGGAGAGAACTTACTTCTTTAAATTTATTTCTACAACATTACCTGTGCACTAATAGTTTATCTACACTTTGTGATAATGATGGCAATATTAGTTTTGGTGATCATTTGGAAGATAATGAAGAACTCTAAGATACAAAAAAAGTCAGAGTGATTTAGAATCATAAACATTTGCTCATACTATATGTTGTAAGGATTAAATGAGATAAAGCAGAGAAAGTACTAAGCATAATGTCTGTTTCATTAAATGCTCTTAATCTGAGTTAACAATTATGATGATGGTGATGATTATGATGATAACAACAGTGGTGATGATCACAGACCACACAAATCAAATTGCTTCTAGTGACCCTCGTCTAACTCTTAACAAGTTTTAGTTAAAACATTCACATTATAATTGTAGAACACTGAAGTTATTCAAAAGATTACAGCAAAATTTATAGTGTTAAACTCACAAACTCATATGTAATTTTGAATCTATTTCCTTCAGAAATTTATGGTAGAATATATTTCACTCCATAATCATTACTACTACTTTAATATGTTTATGAGTATTCTGTGCATCCTGATCTTGTACAAAATATAATTTAGTAATATTATTTTTAAGTAACACTGACCCAAGATTTTTTTAAAAAGTTTCACATAATGGCTGCCTCCTATTTTTCACAAAAAATAAATGCCAGAAAATCTGTGATGATTATGCCATGAAATATGGTAGTATATTCTATAAATTTCTGTTGGGTTGAGATCCTATATGCCATGTCAAAGTTCTCCTTGCATGCTGAAATCATAGTTTGTTAATGAGATCTGACAGATACCAACACAAGACAGTTTGGTGGGCCTTTCCTTCTGTCCACATGCTTTAGGAAATAGAAAATGAATCATAGGTGGTATCCAAAAACAGTTGTGCATATTGAAGTAAAGAGTAGAACAATGACAAGAGACTGGAGAGGGGATGAGAGCAGGAAGATGGAGAGAGGTCAGTCAGTGGGTATAAAGTTACAAGTAGATAGGAGGCATAAGTCCGGATGTTCTATTTCACAGTGGGGTATCTATGGTTAACAAGAAGGTATTGTATAGTTTAAAATAGCTAGAGGAGAAGTTGTTTTTTAATATTCTCACAGCAAAGAAATGATAAATTCATGAGGTGTTGATATGCTAACTGCGGATTTGATCATTATATAATGTATACATATATTGAAACATCAAATTGTTGTCCCATAAGTATATACAATTATAAAGTTTCAGTCAAATGTTTTCTCTCATGTGGAAGCTTAACCAAAATAAGGAGAGAAAAGTGTGTTGGGTCGGGGAAGTCCCATGAAAATAGAAAGATCAGCGGAGCAGACAAAGGGAATTGAGGGGGAAGGAGAAAGGATGGGGAAAGGGAAGAACAGTGGAATGAAATTGAACAAATTCTGCTATGTACATGTATTAACATACCACAGTGAATTTCAGTTTTATGCATATTTATAAAGCATTCATTTAAAAAAACTATAAATAAACAGAAGGAAGACCAGTAGAATAGAGGAAGGAGAACAGGGAAGGAGGGGAGGGAATGAGGAAATACTAGGGACTGAAATGGAGCAAATTATATTCCATGTATGTATGATTATGTCAAGATAAACCCCAATATTATATATAACTATAATGCACTATAAGAACATTAAAATATATAAAATATATTTTAAAACTATAAGAACATTAAAATAATAAAATATAATCCCGTAAAGTAAAACAAAAAAAAAGAAAGAAAAATGAAAGTTTGAGGCCTAGCAATGAAAGCACAGATTTTGAGGCCAGAAGATGAATTCCAGTTTCTTATCTGTGAAATTTTGTAATAATTAAGGCCATAAGGATATTTTGAGAACCAAGTGCTAGTGCTGTACAAATGCTAATGTTATTATCAAAAGTCATATTTGTTTACATTAAAATGACTGCATTAAATCCAAGCACCCAGATTATTTTTTGTAGATTATCTCGTATATTACTGCTGCACTTATTATAAGTCATTTCTCATCTTCTCTAGCCTATGTGCATATTCAAAGCAAGGCTATGATTTTTCATCCCAGTATCTTTAGCATTTAGCATCTTACTGACACACAGTAGGTACTGGCACATATTTTAAAATTTTGCATTTAAAGGAAACCAAAACAGTGATTTGAACCCTTAAATATTATGGGTCACACAAGGAGAGTAGACAGCTTAGATCTGAAAATAATACACTTCTTTCCTTTTACAGGTCAATAAAATTGCTGTTACTGGATCAATTCTCAAGACTCAGACACTGAGATGGAGTTTGTGCAGCTGGCTCTTTATTAAGGATCAGCAATCTCCGAGGCACACATAGGTAGAAAGTGAAGTAAGCAGTACTCATTAGAGTCATCTTCCACTTGATTAAGAGAGCCAGCCCTTTACAATCTGGGCCTCCATCTGGCACTGGACATGAACATTCCCTGGGGAAGCATGTCCTTGGAAAAAGTGACTCCTAGCAGCTAAGGTAGTCCCTGAAGGGGTCAACTTTTCTTGAAGGGAAACCTGGTTAGTGCATCTCTATGTTCACCATAGTCATCCAATTTAAAATGGTCTCTCTTCCATGTGAGAAGATGGTTTTGGTATTTGAGGACACAAGATAATCTTAGTGAATAAGACGTTTCAAATCATATTTACCATTGAACTAAAAAAAATCTATGCTCTTATAGACTTGAGGTAGAAGGGATCAAAACATGTTATTAATATAAGGAAGACTTAGAGGAAAACAAAGGGCTCTTACATTGAATTTTTAGCATGTGATGCCATTTTCTTATAAAATACTGTCCTTCGGGAAGTGTAGGAGGGTACCTCTTGCACATGGAAACAGGCATTACTGATCAAAGAGCTCTTTCTGGGATGTAATGGGACAAAACTTTCCAGACTAAGCTTTGTTATGAAGGGAATAGGTGTGTCCATCCATTAGGATGTGCTTATGATCTGGAGTCACAAAGAGGACAACATCAGTAGAATATAGCTTCCCTTTTTGATCTAAGCCTTTCCCCCAACCCCACCACCACTATCCCTTTCAGCCCCCACACATTTAACAATCCATCTTAGGCAGCTCTCTGGCTCAAGGGAGCATGTTTCAATGGGGCCTGAAGAAATGTTATAGTTTGGATCTGGAATGTCCTCCAAAGGCTCATATGTTGAAGGCTTTGTTCCCAATGCAGCAATGGTCAATGGCAGGGCTTTTGGTAAGTGATTGGATCATGATAGCTCTACCTTCATCAGTGAATTAATCCATTAATGGATTCATAGCTGAATGAACTATTGGGAGGTGGTGGAAATTGTAGGAGAGAGAACATAGTTGAAGGTAGCAGGTACTTGAGGACTATGTCTTGTCCCTGGTCCCTTCCTCCCCAATTCTGTTTTCTGGCTACCATGGCCTGAGCAGCTTTCTTTCATCATGCCCCATTACCATGATGTTTTGCCTTGCCTTAGGCCCAAAGCAATGGATCTGCCCAACCATGATCTGAAATCTGTGAAACCATGATTTAAAATAAATCTTTCTTTCTTTCAATTATTTTTCTCAAATATTTTATCATAACAATCAAAAACTAGCACAAGAAGTAACTGAAAGCAAATCCATACTTCTTCCAGGTCACAATGAACAAACTCACTTACTCAAACAATTCCCTAGTCCAAATGTGCATGCAACTTGCTCTATTTAATTCAAAATAATGTATTGGGTGAATTAGTAAACATTTGAGTTTATAATAAATTCAACCACTATTTCCTCAGGACCAAGAAAGGTTGATTTGTCCTTTATTCTGAACTTCTGGAGAAAGTTCAAGAGCTTATTATATGTATAAGATTTAAGAGATTGTTCTGGGAAACTGGGATCTCAAGAAAATCAATTATGTTTATAAACTTCTCTATCTTCTACTGCAGAAGTAACTCGTTATTATTAAATGTTATAAATGACTAGGATAAGGTCAGGTGACAATAAGCTTTTCCTCCACCATTAGGAATTATCATATGGATTTCTAAGATGTAAGCTACAAAGATTGTAACATTGTAATTTTCCTCTTTTTATGAATAGTAATGGCTAAGGCAAGTGAACATTTTTTAGGCATTCCCAGAATAGTGCTTATAACTGATCAATGTTTTCATTTAGTTCTTTCTGAATCCTTAGAGGTAAACACTAAAATAAGGCTAAATATGTTTAATTTTTAAAAGATCTAATACAAATTCCATAGTAACTTAATATCCAATAATGTCTGGATTCTCTCAGTTCCCAGGGCTATTTTGGGGTCTTTGGGAAAAATGTAACTCCTTTTCCGCTTTCTCAGCTTTTGTATGCCACCATTGAATTTTCCCCTGTCTCACCACACTTTTTTCCAGCCCATTAACCCTATTCAGCATCCAAGATCTGAAAGGGAGTGAGACTCTTGGCTGGTGGCGGGGGAGAAGCATCCATGGCTGTGGGGAATAGAAAGCCTGGGCTCTAGTTCCAGTTTCAAGACTAAATGTGTGACTTTCTGCAAGTTCCTGGATTTCTTCAGGCCTCCAGTTGTTCATATATTTAGGGAGAGAAGATGCTAGATGCCTTCTAATAGCCCTTAAAATACTACTGTCCCATGTCCTCTAAAGCTCCAAACATATTATGCTCATTTCCATGGTAGAAGTTTTGACAATAGACCATGTAATGGTATTTGAAAAGACCATTTTCTATGGCTTCTGGAGAATTTGGAAGATATGAGTCACATAACTCAACCCTCCAGTCCCAAATTAATAGGAAGGAAATAAAGACTGGAGTTTGGGCATATGTCTTACAGAGTCTCAAGGCAAAAATGAGATTTCAAAGCCAAGAAGAAATAGTTTAAAGCTAGAAGTATTGTTTTCACTTTTTGATTAGTAACATGAAAAAACAGCCATAAATGCAACTAGCCGTCAATACTTTCATTATCAGTTAAGGATTATAGCCATTTAATGTTCCGCATTGAATTTATTTTTTTAAAATTTTTTTTAGTTATAGCTGAACACAATACCTTTATTTTTTTAATGTGGTGCTGAGGATTGAACCCAGTGTCTCACACATATAAGGCAAGCACTCTACCACTGAGACACAACCTCAGCCCCAAATTTAGTTACTTTTACAACAAAATTTCTCTTCACATAATGGTCCAAATTGCCATTTCACATTTGCTTTCAGAATAGGGAGAACCTCAAATTTACTGGACTGGCTGGCTCCATAACCATGAAAGTTAAAGTCAAGGTCAAGGTTGGATAGAATTAGTTTCATTCTGTTTCAAAGTTACAAATACAAATTTAACCCTGCTGGCTTTCTAAAAAACTGTGTGAAAATGGTGCCAAAGAGTGTACAGAATCATCATCTCTACAGGAAAAGTAATTCACAGGTTAGCAGTGCAAACAGTGGGAAGCACTGTCATCCTGGGTTAACCAGGACAGCATAGTGTTAAGGTTGCCTTGGAAACCAAGTCACCAAATCTGGGTCAGTATTGAGATGCCTATAGTGGACATAGCACTATGCTAGTGTGGTGAGTATTCTTGTATGCTCAGTAGTAACATTGGATTCAGAGCATTGAACTTTTAATAGCACAGAAACCATTGTTTGTGTCCTCCTGCTTGCTCTTTAGATTCACTTATAGATACTTACTGTCATCTGAGATTAAAAAAGAGGTGGCTTCTCTATTTCTCTCCATCACCTAAGGATGCAAGAATGCACCAAATTTTGTCTTCACTGAATAGAATAAATTTTGACACTAACCCAATTTCTTAAGCCCTCACTACCTTAGAACACTGAGTTTAAAAAATATCCCCACCATGCATTCTGGAATCACATTTCTCTCCTTTTTGGACCCTCCTTCCATATTATAGGATATGTCCAACACTAGTTATATGAATCTTACAATCCACATCACTGTAGGATATTGAAGAGAAAGAAACAAGAAAAACAATATTTAGACAGCCAAATTTTTGAAAGTACTCTCTTTTTATTTCAAAACATGGGAATAACTCAAAATTTGAGCCTCAATGACCAAAATATATTCAAACCAAATGTTCAGAAGATGAGCCAGGCCACCATTATGGCAACCAGTCTCACATGGACAAGTGGACTTTAAAGAACGATGCCCGCAACATGGTTAAAGCTATAGCACACCCACAAATAGATTGAGACTTAGTTGTCTAATTTGCATGCATGAGTACAGTGCCTTCTCCATGCCACTAGTACATATATGCCTTTTCCAAAGTCAGTGCAGGATCCATATCTGTGCAAGTCTTTAAAAGTCTGCTCCCTTACAAAATTTTATAATTTATCTGCAAGAGCCTTAAAGTGACAAATTCTGTATGCCACCTTTACCTCCCCAAAGTCACTTCTGAATAATAATTAGAGCTGTCAAGAGTTCCAGCATCACATGAAAGAATCCGTTTGTTAGTTATTTTAATGTCAGTTAGCTGTCTGTGAGTAAACCTTGCTAAACATATCCACATGCTTGGCGTCCAGAATTTCAAATTGGTAACTTTTAGCAGCCATGACAACCTTGGACCATAATGACAAGATTTAAAAAATATAATGGAAGATGTCCTAGGAAGAGTTGAGCTTTCCTGCCTTCTAAAGCAAATTCTTCCCTAATATGTACCAAACGGTGACAGCCTGACACACTCTCGCACGGGGCCCCATTTTTTCCCACTAATGCAGAATTGTTGGAGACCCAAACAGTATTTAGAGCCAGCGGGGAAGTGCCTGAATCTGAAAAGGAACCAAAAGAAAATGTACCAGGGAAAGGAGATGGGAACTGAAAACAAGTTCCCAGAGTAGCTCTCTGTCAAGAAGCGCATCGAGTATTACTAGAATATGCAGAATCCCCTGGGAATGACTGCATCTTTATTTGCCTTAACTCTTTTCTTGCCAGTCTTCCCCTGGCTATTTGAACTGCCTCTGTGGTTGTCCCAGCCACTCGCAGCAGGCCTCAGGAGCTACATTCCTCGCAGTGACAGGAGAGGATGTACCGGTAGGTGGCGGTGAGTCGCATGCCCCCAGAACAGCGCAGCCGCAGAGCCTTCAGCTTGGAGGTCTGGGGCCGGCAGCAGTGACAGGAAGAACGGAAAGGCTGCTTGAGGACAGTGCTGAAGGACACCAAGGGCTCAGAGCGTGATGCCTGGCTGCAGTGCCCCTCACACCTGGCCAGGAGCACCATCTGGGGAAAGAAGAAGAGATGATTACCTTTAGTCAGGTACCACAGCATCCTTTGAAAAGCCCTAACACTACTTGCCAATTGCTGCTAGATAGACCCATGGATCTCATTCATGGTTGCATACTGAAATCCACTGGTAAACTCTAAAAATAAAATAAACACATCAGACCTGGGGCATAGCTCAGTGGTAGAAGACTTGCATGCAGATGTGCTGGGTTATATTCCTAATACTGGGGCGGGGGAGGTGTCAACACCCATGTTTATGTGGGAGAGTCTTGCTTAGTGAATTTCAAGCAAGTTGCCTTGTAATTCCAGAACCAATAGCAAGATCATAAAAGTGGAACTGTTCAAACAAAAGATCAAAAAATACATATATATGCATAAAACCTTTTGACATTTACCTTGTGATATTTTGGATATTTCAGGGATTGAAGACACCAGCTATTACCTCTGACATCATTTTATAGGGCATAATTAAACACTCAAAGGTTAAAAGAAGGGAATGGTTAGCCTATCTTTCCAAAAGAAAGAAAAGATGACTTCTGGTAATTATAGATCATTAATATCATTATCTGAGAAGCTGCTGGGGGTAAATTCAACAACTACTTAGCAACCACCAAGGAAATATGAGATACTAGAAGAAGAAGCAAACAGTAGGGCTGGGTCTGGGGTTATGGCTCAGTGGTAGAGTACTTGCCTGGCACATGTAAGGCACTTGGTTCAATCCTCAACATCACATAAATAATAAATAAAAATAAAACAAAGGAATTGTGTACATATGCAACTAAAAACATTTAAAAAACAGTAGGGCTAGGGAAAGAATAAGTTCGATTAGAGCAACTGATTTATTCTTTCTGACAGATCATACAGGCAGAGAGAAAATGGCAGCTATAATGTGTTTGGATTTTATTAAAGCTTTTGATTCTATTCTGCTTTCTTTTCACACTGGTAGGCAAAATAAACATGATCTAAAACAGGTTTTGGGGGATTATGTCATAAGTCTGTAGTATATGGGCCAGTGTCTAGTGTCCACCCTCATTTCCCTAATGAAAGAGGAGGGAGAGGAAGAGGAGGGAGAGGAGGAGGGGGGAGGGATCAATCCAAGATCTTTCCTCATGTCTGTTCCTTCTCCTCATGTCTGTTTTACATTTCATCTTGGAGCAGCGTTAAATTTGCTGATCTCTAATGTAGATCATCTATTAGGGAGATTAAGCAGTTATTCAAAGTCACCTCCTTAAGGTTGGAGATCTAGCTCAGTGCCAATAGTCTTACCTAGCATGTGCAAGGCCCTGGGTTTGATCTTTAGCACTAGGAAAAAAGTCCCTTCCCAAAATGGAGTCTTTAGAGATCCCGTTTTGAGTGGATGCAGTGATCCTGTGCCAACAGACTTAATTAAGAAAAACCAAAGGCGATGTGTGATATCATACTCAGATGATACACACACACATGAGCCAAACATAGACCTAACAGATCAAGCCATTAGCTTCCCATACTAAAATGACCAAGTTAGCAGTGTAGGGTCATTTACAGATGAGCTAACCTGATTATGATTTTACTAAAAGCTTTCAGGGTGTCAAGCTCCAAGTCCAGCCCACTATGAAGGACAAGAATTCCAGCAACGAAGGACCTGGGGCCACCTGCAATGGACCCGGCCCCTCTTCCTCAGAATGTGGACTTCTCACACAAGAAGAATGCACAACCACATACAATAAACATCCTCAGGGTAGCTGCCCCTAGGCTTCAAAACAAAGTCCAAAATCCTGAACAGGAGTCAAGGCCCTCCATGACCCAGGTATCAAGTATCTGTTTCAGTCTTACTGACAGCTGTCTCTGTTGCATCAAGCTTAATTACTTAGGAGTCCATGGAATTGTCCCAGATTCTCCTGCCTCTGGCTTTTGCTCTTGTCTTGCCTCTCCCAGGAATGTCCTTTTCACCTGGCTCAGCCTAAGGAAAGCCCACTTATCTGTCCTCTTTAGTCAAATTCAAATTCCCGCTCTTTTTTGTTATAGGCTTCATGGGACAGAGCATCATCATGAAACAATTATTGGACCCTTGATGTTCTCAACACACACACACACACACACACACACACACACACACACACATTCCCTCTCCAGGATATCTTAGTATATAGATTTCAGCTCAAAGATAGAAAATGGATGGAAATCTATCTCTGTTTTGTGTGTGTGTTGAGGGACAAGGCAGGAATTTGAAAGATAAGATCCATAAATGGGTATCAATTAGCAGTGGAAGGATAACCATTTCCTTTCTGTGTTTACTCCTGATATCTCAAGCCCACATTTCAGCCTTAGTCATTCCTCACCTGTGTTTCAACACTTAATGAACATCTGACTAGAATGTACATGTGAATTATCTGAATTCTTGTCAAAATGCAGGTTTCTCTTAAGCAGTTCACAGAGATTCTGAGATTCTGTATTTTTCAGGAGATTCTAGTTGATGGACATAATGCTGTGCCAACACCCACAATTCAAACAGCAAGGGTCTGGACCTATTAAAGTTTGAGGGCTCTTCTCTAGATGGATCACTAGGAGCAACCATTTAGCTAATAACATTGAGTGCTTACAACTTGAGTATCACATTAAATGCTCGTAACAATACTACACAAAAGGTACTACAATGGGAGCTGGGGTTGTAGCTCAATGGTAGAGTATTTGCCTAGCATGTATGAGGCACGGGTTCGATTCTCAGCACTGCATATAAATAAATAAATAAAATAAAGGTCTGTCAATAACTAATTTTTTTTAAAAAAGTACTACAATGATCTGTGCTATTATTGCAGATTAACAAATTGAGGGTTTAGGGAATTTTAGTTACTTGCCCAAACTCACATATCTAGAAAAAGGCAGATCTAGAATCAAAGATAGGTCTATCTGAATCCAAACTCTCTATCTAAACCACTGTAATACCTGTCTCCTGATAGGAGGTTTTCCCAAGGCATAAGCTGACTTACATCCTTCCCTAACCTACATTAACCTGCTTCTGGGAGCACTGACCATGTCTAACCTCTTTCTTTCTTTCTTCCTTTCTATTCCTTTCCTCTCCCTCCTTTCCTTCCTTTCTTTCTTTTTCTTTTATTCTTTCTTTCTTTCTCTTCCTTTATCTCCCTCCCTCCCTCCTTCTATCTCCTCCTCCTCCCCTCTTTTTCTTTTTTTTCGTTCTTGGAGGTGGAACCCAGGGCCTTACACATGCTAGCAAGCGATCTACCACTGAGCCACACCCAACCCCATAACTTTTTTCTTATGGCCTTCATGGAACACAACAGCATCATCCCCAAGTTCAAGCAATGCTAAATCTTCCAAGCCCTAAGTGACTAAGAGTCCCCATTAACATCAGAATAAAGATCCACTTGTCCCGATTAGACCAACATTTGGGCTATTTTACCCCAACTGAATGGGAAACATTTTCATTTTTCTCAGCAGTGAACACTGTGTACCCCTATTTATAAGGCATCCCCTTTCTCCTGGGGAATAAGATTTGCCTATGACTCTTCTTCCATTCTTTCCTTCAACAGCAGCTTCAATAAATGACTGTTTATCTCATCTCCAGGGACCCAGCTCAACCTCCAAAGGGTCTGTGCCAGGCCGAGGACACCAACAAAATAGCAACCAGGGAACAAAGCAGCATGGGGTAGAAGGAGCTTTGAAAGTTTGAGTAGAAACATGGCTCACTCCAACTGGAATCTGGTACTATCACTGGGGTCACAAATCCAACTGGCATGAAGAGGTCTTTGTGCATGGTTCTGTGTACAAGTTTCTGTTCCTCTCTCTTGTTTTGGTAAGCATTATGAGTGCAAACTCTCTCTCTCTCTCTCTCTCTCTCTTTCTCTCTCTCTCTCCCTTCCTTCTCTTTCTCCTTCCTTCCATGTTCTTCCTTTCTTTCCACTTTTGTGGGTCCATCACCTCTCACAGTGCCTGCACATAGTAGGTATTCAGTATCAATGTCCCTTACTTTAAAATCAAGTCATATTTTAAGTGATCAATTGTGTTGTGTTCTTGGCTCCCCTCATTTCTCCTACCATGCTATAAACTTCCTGGGCAGCAATAGGAGATGGCTTAAGGGAGTTCCAAACAGCTCCCTTCAGATCCTGAGGCTCAACCCTTGGCATGCCAGGTCCTTTTTCCCCTGGAAAATTTCACAGACTTTGTCCCCTAAACCCTCTACCTTCTTCTTCCTTTCTGCCTTTTTGGCAGCCCTCACTCCTGTAGCCCTTAAGGGTTCAGATAACTGTGCCCTGGGTCCACACCCTCACTTGGGGCCACCATCTCCTACTTCTCACCCAGCTCAGTCTGAACAAGCCTGTCCTACCAGCTCACTTTCCCAACCTGGCTTCCTGAAACCGTTCCCTGGCTCAGAGCCAGAACTCATCCCCCATCACCACCACCACCCATAGTCCCTCTTTCCTCCACTCACCTGGTAAGGGAGGTTGGGCAGCAGGATCTATTTCTCTTTTACTTTTATCTTGCCTCTTAGCACCCAGGTTAATGGCTTACATTCACTTTGCTCTTTAACCCGACACTGTGTCCAGTGAAAACCACAGTGAGGTTCATTTTCCTAATCCTTTAAGGCTATAGGAGATCCCAACAGTTATTGAGATCTCAGTGGTGACTGAAATAGAAAAGAGAGTCAAAACACCTGTCTAGTTTATAACTTCATCAAGATCATAATATCATTTATTAAATGTCTATTTTATGCTGGAAACTGTGCTGGCTGTTTAACAAATATTCTCTCTGACATACCCTTGCCCTCAAATAGATGGATCCATTTTGCATGGGAAGAAATTGAGGCATTGAAGAATAGCCTAGCCTTCCCAAAGTCATCTGTTTGGCAAGCTTTCAAGCTGGAATTGGGAACCAGGACTCTGACAACAAAGCCTAGATTCCCTTAAACATTTCCTAGCAGTCCATTTCCTCTAACCACTGACCTCTTGCATGTTTGCTCCACAGCCTTTACTAAGAATTTAGTTTTAGTGAGTAAATTAGAGAATTTAATCAAGTCTCCTGGGAAGGCTGTAAATGAACCTGCCACTCATTGAACCTTTTGTACCCAACCCCAGGAGGTGTCCCTACTTACAAAGTCACTAGGTACATCCTAAACTGGGGCTACACTCTCCTCCTTGGTGGTTCAATCCCCCATCACCACCACCACCCATAGTCCCTCTTTCCCTCTTCAACCTGACTTTATCTCTGCCCTTTCCCGAATTGCTAGGAGATGGACAACAGGATCTTGGGACTGGCCAAATGCAAGTTCAGGGATAGGGTGAACAGACAGTCCCACTGGAGTCTTCCAGAAAAGTGTTCATTGCTTTTTTTTTGTAGAAAAATTGCTAGGTATCAATCATTATCATTGGCTGAGTAATCATTGCCAGCAGACCAAAAGTTGGGCCTGGATTTCTAAATAGTGGCTCCTACATTCTATGTACACTTCTCTAAGGTGAAGGGCCAAATAGTTGAAAGATGAATGCTGAGAGACAGAAGTGTCATTCCAGGGCTATGTCTCATCAGGCAACCTACTCAATACTTTTCCCAGAGTTCAGTTTTCCTTACTGATAAAATGGGAATTCAAATGCTTGCTCTCACAGGTTTGTTGACAATAATTAGTGCATGTAGGAGGAGACTCCTGCCATATATTAGGTTTTCAAGCTGGTGACCTCCATTCCCTGAGCCTGGATCACATGCTACCCTTCATCTGTTTTCACAAAGCCAGACATTGGATAAATGTAAGTCAGGAAGCATTAACTGACAGACAAACAGTAGGCAAGTGTCTACTAAATAATGGCCTTGACCAGGATGTCAGGGAAAATATTTGTAGAGAAAAAATCTAGCTTAGGATCTCCTCTCTATACATGGGCTAAATGTTTTATCCCAAGTCTCTAAAGGCAAACAATTTCATTAAATGAGACCTATTACGAGAGAAGATCAGCCTGAGTCCAAAAGTTAAGAATTATAGAATATTTCCAAATGAAAACAATTTTCTTCCTGGATACATAGAGAAATTCTAATCCAGAAAAGGTCTGAGTAGCTGATATTCTGCCAGGCATATTTTATGGCCAAGGAAGAAAGGTTTATAATTACAAGTACCATTTACATAAAACTAGTGCTATATTTGGGAGAGTTTGGGATGTTTGAAAACAGATTGTTCCCATGAAATTACAAACATTTCTCCTATTATCACAATTTTGCACTGTCATTTACTGTGTCATTCTGGAAGAAAACAAAGGTGAACAACAGTAGACTAAAGTCTGTTTCTATGAATCATGCTCCAGGTCTGTAAGTTGGAGTTAATTATGTCTCTTCTGTGACCTTCTTCAGGTCAGTGTGGTAGCTGCTAAGACATTTTGCCCAATCTTTCCAGACTTTTTCAGACTATTTCAGAGTTTCTTTTTCTTTCTTTTCTTTAAAGTTCTGGAAATGGAACCCAGGGCCTCATGCATGCCAGGCAAGCACTCTACCCCTGAGCCACATCCCCAGCCCTCTTATGAGTTTTTACAGATGTCCCTTTTCTATGTTCCTTCCTACCTTTACAATGACACTTTATTTGAAATAATTTTAATTCCTTTCTCTTTTTAAAGGAATCATGACTATGGAGAATAACTCAGCAATGGAGAATTCATCTGTGGAATAAGCAATACTAAATATTAGTGCCATGTGCTTCTGAAGGGGGAAGGGAAGAGAAATGAACAATTACTTGGGCCTGCAATTTCTAAGCAATCATGGTTGTAAAAATACTTCTTGTATTTTTTCCCTCAATTTGTTTTAGTTTTGTTATTGTTTGTTTTGTGTTGTGCTGGGGATCTCACCCAGGATCTCACACTACAACTAAGCTCCACCTCCAGTCCCTAGATGCCTTTTCCTAAGAAGGTATTTTAGCCCTGCAGAAATGTACATTTGTCTATTTGCTACTTTTTTGTTTTTTAGTTTTAGTACAAATAAGAACCAGGACATTTTTCTTAAGTGGAAATTTCCATTTTCCCCCCACAGTCATAGGTCTTATTAATATAATGGTTAAAGTGATTTAAATCAAATTTTGATCCCCCAAAACTAACAAGTCATCTTCATTGGGCTATAATCATAGAAGTTATGGAAAATTTAAAAGCAGACTGAAGTCATGATGTTTTTAAATAAAGGGTGGACAGATTGACTTATATGGTCTTAATTCTCTTGGTTGATATTACAAAAAAATTCTTAATTATACTGACAATTTAAAAAATACTTGCCATATGAGAATACTTAAGTGGTTTTAGTCTCAGGAATAACTGGCAATCTCTGAGGTTGGGCTAAACAAATTCTTATTTACCAAGTGTGGACAAATTTCATTCATCTGACTGGGGGCAGTCACAGTCATGAGAACTCTCATTTGGAGTCCATTCCACCTTACATGTGCCTGCCTTCTGGGTGGTCCATGTGGCTGGTGGTTCTTGGTGGTCTGTTAAGCATGGTATTCCTTTGCATACCTTTTTCTCAACACTGAGGCAGTTGCCTCTGCAAAAAGCATGCCACCTACTCCAAATAAGAATGATTTGGATAACCAATAAAAAATGATCAACCATGAAATTGCCACATTATCTTTTGAAATCATTTTAACATCAACGTGGCACATGGAGAAAAAGGCTCAGACCACAGAGCCAGTTACTGACTATTTCACCATGAAACTCCCTGAGGAGCCCTCCAAGAAATATGTTCTACTGCTCAGTCATATATTGCATTCCTTTCTCTTTATTGTTGGTGGATGTAGAAGGAGTTACAATAACTTGCAGACTTCATTTTCCTTTCTTGAACAAGGACACTACTGCTCATGAATTTCACAGGCAGGGACAAAGACAATCATCCATGCTGTACATGTGCTTGCTTTGACTGACAAAAGTGCAATGCATTGTGGGAAATCTTTAAAAAAGGATTCTCCCACAAGCCTTTGGTTTGGGGTTATGACCATAGTTCTCTATCCCCTGACAAAGCAATATGGCTTCCCTGTTTTTTCCTTCTTTTTTTTTTTTTTTTTTTTTTTTTTGCACAGGGTGGTGCTATCCTCACAGAGACATTGATCTTACCTTTGAGCTACACTTGTACAATGGGTGACTTATAGAATCAACATAATGGTGCCTCATGCAGCGTCGAGGGTCCGAGTCCATCATGAATGAACTGTCTGTTTTGCTGTCTGTATCTCCCATTATCGCCAGCAGGGAGAGCATAGAAAAAGATGCAGCTAGAACATGATTTCTCATTGTTGTGAGGGAAAACTTCTCCAGAAGAACAGCAGAGGGAGGCAGAGGACAAAAAATTGGCAATGCCTTCACCTCCTAGGACCCAGTTCCTTTCAAGGCAAAGGCAGGATCTGGCTGAAGCTTTCTGGTTGTCATTGTCCTTTGTATGCCGGAGTTTTGTCTTACTCTTTGCACTTGGAATCCATCATCATAGTATCTGCTGCATGGCTGGAATGAAAATAGATATTATTTTCCCCAGAAATATTTACCCAGAAATATTAATGGAAACTAGGAGGTATTATGTAGAATTTTTCCTTGTCATTTTGGGTGGAGAATATTGGTTTCTAGAGTGTTATTAGCATAAACTGTCATCCATTCCACTTCCTTCCCCCAGTGCTTATGCTACATATTTATAACCATTTGGAGGTGGGCATGATGGTTTAATGCAAGTACATGTTGACTTGAATTGTTAGAGTCTATGATTCTAGGGGCAAGAATAGTTGAAACCCATAGCAAAGATTAAACATGTGGTTCTGGCCACAGTATAACTAAATTGGACATTTTCATCTTTATCCTTGGTTGGCAAGAGTGGGAGGGTCTAGTCAGTTTCTCAGGAAGCTTTGGTATCAACATCAGCTTATAGGGCTAGAAGGGAGGCAGGTCAGTACTAATGAACATGAGCCATGACACCTGGGAGCATGTTTTCCATTTCCGAGCCCATACCCACCCACCCACCTAATTTTCCATTTCTGTGGTCTGGGCTCATCCTGGTTTTGATCTAAGCCCCATGCCACCCAGCATCAATGGCCAACTGCATCTGAAATACACATTATGTTCAATGGCCTCCAGCGAGGCTAAGGCAGCACATGTGTATTTCCCAACAGAGTCACACATTTCTGTAGAGCCTTTGTAGCTTGAGCCCATGGTCTAATTTGAAAAAGAAAGTGGTCATTGGAGCAGAGACTTACCATTAAAGTGGAATTATACTATACCAATTTTCCTGAAATTTGCTTTGTTCTTTTAATCATACCTTTTGGTTGAAGTACTGGGGTCCAGAGAGCTCTCCAAATCACCTCACAACCCCCCCACCCCACACGGCCCACACTGATGCTTTTTACTACACCAGAAGACAGAAAGTACCAAAAATATTTTCAAACATTTAGGTAAATTGGATTGGTGGAGGGCTGATACTACAGCCCAAACCAAAGAAATGGGATAATTAAGGCTTCAGAAAAACTTTCAAAGGTGTTTCAGATCAAACTTCAATTAAATTTCCTACCTACTCATGGTCAGTCTGAATAAACAGAGCCAAGTGTTGATATGATCAAGATAGGAAGTTCAAGTAGGTATAAACTAATTCATTTTGCCCTAATAACATGATCTCAGACCCACTTTGCTGCAATTATCTGTCTTGAAACTATGGGGCATGGAATCCTAAGTGGGAAAATGTGTAAGATAGGGCTGCTTCAGAGCAGCACAACCCCACAATGGCAAAGTCTGAGTACGCGTGTTTCAGGGAAGTCCTGCAGGAAAGGCAGGGACCACTAAGAAGGGAACCCACCTAGACTCAAATCATGGCAACTGCTGGGCATGTTGTACAGCTGATCTCAACTCTTCCAGCCCATTTCCTCATCTGTAGTGTAGGGAAACTGACAGAGATGGCATCTACTGTCCCCTTCTGCTCTAAATTGCCACCACTCAATAGCTATGGGTTCAGCTACCACCATTTCCATATGCAGAAGGTATGAGGAAACCCTATTTTCATACAAGCTTGCTTCCCTTTTTATATGCATGCTAATGGAAACATTTCATTAAAATGGATTGAATGTGTGTCCAAAGTTCCAAATCAGCAAAGGATGCAGAAGAGCATTTTTTTGAAGGGCGATTGAATTTGATCAGTGCATGCTGTATGCATGTATGAAATATCACACTGAATCCCATTAATATATACAATTAACATATGTAAATAACAATTTTTAAAGAGCATTTTTTGTTTTCTTAACAACTGCCTAGGCTAGGTTTTCCTATACACATGACCCTGAAACTCACCAAGAATTCAGCCCAAACAGCCAGAACTTTCTTGGGGTCCATGTTCAGAGGATGCAATATGACAAACCATTTCCTGAATTTCAATATGACTAAATTATCCCAAGTGGTTATCTGTCTCTTTGAAGCCTTAATTAGTATCAGAAAGAGAATTGATTCGATTTCTCTTTTCACCACTCCAGTCTACGGATATTTCCCCTGGGAGTCAGTGGCAAAAGGATGAAGGGAAAAGCAGGCATCATGGCCCTCCTTTCCCATTGCCAGCAACTTCTCTTCAGAGCCATGGCCAGGAGGTATGAAATGAGCAAAGCAAATTAAAGAAAAACATGTATGGCATGATGGCAAAACCAAGCAATGACGCCATTAACAAATCTCTACAAATGTGTATGAATGGTTGTGTTTGTTGGCATTTCCATTTTATCCAAAGGAAAAAGAAACATAAAGGATCCTTAAACATTGTCACTCATTTAGGAGAAATTACATTGAAGTATTTTGAGATACTTTGTTCAACCAATCAGATTTACAAAGATTCCAAAGTCTGGTCTTGCACTTTATTGGCAAAGCTGTGTGAAAACAGGCCCATTTTGGAGACAGTACAGTATAAATTGGCATAAACTATGTAGAGGCCAATTTGGCAATATCTTTTTGAAATGCAAAGTATATATTTTAGACCCAGCAAGTCCATTTCTGTGAATTATACTACATGTGAAATCTACAAGTACATAGTTGTAATAGCCTAAAATTGGAAACAGCACAAAATATTCATTAATAGAGGACATGTTAATGATATTATATAATATTCATACAATGTAATACTAGGCAAATATACAAAGAAGGATGCAGAAATTCTATGTATTGCTTTGTGTTAAAATCGAGAGGGCTAAGAATATATGTCTGTATTTACATAGAGAAACTCTAGAAGGATACCCAAGAAACTAATGATATTAGTTACCTGTGAGAATTAAGGGACAAGTATGGGAGAAAAGCTTGTCACTGTATAGCTTTTTGTATTTTTATGTTTCAGAACTTATAAATGTATTTCCTATTCAAAATTTCTTTTAAAAAAGAATATTTCCTCTGTTAAAAACTCAGTCTAAAACTGGTAACTAAGATGATAAATGTTTAATGTTTGTTCCAGTTTGAGTGTTTTAATAATATTCTATTTTATTTCTTATAAATATGGGAAGATAGACTAGTCTCATTTCTTCAATTTAATTTAGTTCTTGTACACTATTGCCACCTAGTAGCAACTTCCTGAATTGCAAGCACAGTTAAATTTTTTTCTGATGTGAACAAAACACTTTAGCAAGCAAATATTATGAAGTTTATCTCAATAAAGGGATAGTTAATGCCACATGCCATGTCATTTTATTAATTGGTTTTCTTTTTACAGGTGATAAAAAATCCAGAATAAGTAATAAAGAATAAATGAGTAACAGGAAATGTTGCTTGATCCCTAGTACTGAGACATAGATTTTTCATTTTAGTGCACATACAAAGCATGATACTTTTGTTCAGTTTTTATATTAAATGCAGAAATAAGAATGCACATGATGTGAATATACCACAGATCTCACAGAACCCTCAAAATACAAGGTAAGATAAGATTCTCATGGCATAACACTGTTGCTTTTTTTTCCCTTAAATGTTAAAATTGAATAAACTGACACAGTTGTATTGAAAAAAAACTAAGAAAAAGTTCAAGAAAAGGGCACTGTTGAGTCAAGTTGTCTTGACATTGTGTTGATAAGGAAGTGCCTGGGTGAGAAAGCGCAGAGGGCAGAGGGAGAGGAGAGCTCACAAAGGAAAAAATCACACCACTGGAATCTTCACTTTCTGGCAGCCTATGGGTTTCTCTGTCTTGTGGAAGAGTCTATCATTTTCTCAAAACTAAATTACTTTTTCTTTAAAATTATGTGTCCCAAAATACAAATGCTGCTGATCAAGACTTAGAACCCTGGCCTGGCCAATAATGGATTGAATGGGAAAACAACTTTCTGCACTCAGGAGCCTTATGGCTGCTCTGTGCTCTGGGTACAGTCTCTGAGACATGGACTTGGCCTATGTACACAGCCCGCATTCTAATAGCTCCAATGTGGAGCCTCTGCCGGCAGGAGAGGCACGTAGTCTGGCGTGCCCGACTTTGGAGCTACCCTCCAAACAATACCAGTGGAAAAGAACAACTGGTGCCCAGATTCCCCCACCTGTCATCCTCAGCGAAATAATATCACAGCCTCCTGGGTGAGAGATGGTGTTGTGCCCACAGATCAGCTCACTCTTGGGCTGACCTTCTGCCTGGCAGAGAGTAAGTACTGGTTTCACACAAGTGATTCCAGCAACAGGCTAAGACAAGTGGCATGTGCCAAGAATGGCCTTATTCTTGTCCTGCTTGCCAGGCAAAGAAGAGTGGTGCTTCAGTATCCAAATTTTTCCCTGGGCTGCTTTGATTATTAATGTAAGCAGGTGTTTCCTTCTGTGACTTTTTTCAACAAATATTTATTTAACACATATTCATCGAGCAACTATTAAGTGTCTCTTTTTGTTCTAAGAGATAAAAGACAAATGTCAGGGGGTCTTGGGGTGTAGCTCAGCAGTAGGAGCACATGCCTAGGCCCCTAGCACATGCCTAGCACCAAAAACTAAAAAAAACAACAAAGACAGACACTGTGGTGCACACCTGTAATTCCAGCTACTTGGGAGACTGAGGCAGGAGGATTACAAGTTCAATACCAGCCTCAGCAACTTAGTGACACCCTGCCTCAAATTTTTAAAAAATAAAAAAGAGCTGGGGCCAGGCGGGGTGGTGCATGCCTATACTCCCAGTGGCTTGGGAGGCTGAGGCAGGAAGATCGTGAGTCCAAAGCTGACTTGAGCAACTCAGTGAGACTCTAAACAATTCAGTGAGACCCTGTCTCTAAACAAGATTTTAAAAAGGGCTAGAGATGTGGCTCAGTGGTAAAGCACCCCTGGGTTCAATCCCTGGTACCAAAACAAACAAACAAAAAAGGGCTAGGGGGTGTACAGCGGTGGCACCCCTAGGGTCAATCTCCAGTAGCACAAAAAATAAAAATAAATAAATTAATAAAAATTTAGAAAGCGATCAGGAGTCAGAGGAAAGAATAGGTCCCATCCTAGATCCCTCTTCTAGCTCACTGCAGCTATAAGCAGAATTTTGGCTTGTGTTTTCCTGGGTAATTTTTTTGATACATTGATATCTAATTTATATCCTTTGTATCTAATTCATATCAACATGTATTGCATCATTTCTAAAAGGATCAAGAAATGTAGATAAAATATAACAACTTTGGAATGGAGCCAATGAATCAGACAGAATTATTTGTTATTTACTGTAATTTTTAAAAATCATGATATGAGCATGAATAAGGTAAAGATTGTAGACCTCAGAGCCCATCTCAAAGAAATTGCAAAAAAATCAAAGTTGTATAACTGTGGGAGAAAACTTGACACTAGCTAACACTTCACACAACAATTGGAAAAGCAAGAACTTCTAGGTCTAATTAAGAGAGATCGAAGTGCTAAGTAGCCCCTTCCCAGGAACCTAAAGAATTCCAATGGGATCTAGTCAACTAGATGCCTTGGAGAACAAGTCAGATGCTTCTTCCCAAGGCACTTAATTTATAAACTGTAAACAGCGTTTTGGATTTTATAAAGCATCCCGTGTGCTCAATGAATGGTTTTTAATATTATTTCTATCTGACAGCACATGAGTGGCAGCCAAGAAGTCAATCCTAGGCTGACCCAGAGGCAGTGTTCTGACTGGAAAAGCTGCCAGGCCCCCAGGCTGCCAATCCCAGGGATCTCCAAGGATGGGCAGCCACAAGGTCAATGGGGAGAGAGCAGCTCCTGCCATTTTCATTCCACTGCATGTATTCTACAGTGGGAGGCAATGGCTGCCCCCATAATGCTACCTCAGGAGAGAGAAGAAAACAGCCTTGTGATTAAACAATAGACCTCTAGTCTGTGATAGGACTCTGAGTTCTCCCAATCTGCTTGACTAGCCAGCTGTGGCCAAGCTCAGTAGCGGAAGAGGGGGTGGGAGGGTGATGAGGAAGAAGAGAGATGGGAAAAGCAAAAGAAAAGGAGGAATATAGCCAGAGGCAATAAATCACAATCCTGGGGAAGATAAGGGTGCTCAAACAAAGGACTGGGAAAAGAAATAATTTTGGGGGACTAAGTCAACAATCAAGTGGTCCCACCTGTGTGTGTGTGTGTGTGTGTGTGTGTGTGTGTGTGTCCTTGGCTTAAATAGTTTCACTGTCTGGGGAGGGATGCAGCGGGTGGACTTGACCTTGAGCCTGACCAAAACCTAAAATCCCGCCTTTTAGACATTGTCAGGAAATCCAGAGGAAGCTCTCATTGTTATCCAAACTCCCACTTACCTGAATCTTCCTGTTTCTCTCCTCATACACACTGCTAGTTGTTAGAATGCTAAATCCCAGTATTTTACACTCATTCTCAGACATATTGAATAACAATTGCACTGCATCCCAAAACCTGCAGAGCATTTAACTATTGCCAGATTGAATGAAAGGCTGGCTCAACTGAAGGTCCTTGAGTTCTGAGTCCTGCCCTCCATCTTTGACTGTATGATCTTGATCAAGTCATTTGTCTTCTCTGGGACTTAGTTTCTGTACCTAAATAATGAATGGGTTTAAAGACTCTACAGCTCTACGCATTTCCAACCATCTCTAAATCTACCCAAGCTTCTCAGAGTTACAGAACTGCTCTGAGGCTACATAGTCCCCAAAAGCAATCTTACAACAATCATTCCTTTCTTACTCAAGAAGTTTATAACTACTAAAGAGTTGAAACAACTTCCAGTATGGTATCTGAGCCAACACTGAAGGCTGAGCTATAAAAATTTGCCCCTTGATGAGGCCCTATGGGTAACCTGAAATAAAAATAGCCTTTAATAACCAATTGATTCAGTGCTTGCAATGTACTAAATGTAGTTTATAAATTAACCATATCCTGTTAATAATAGGATGCACCTAGTTATGATATTTAATCAATTTTTATTTCTCTTAAAGCTACCTTAAAATTTGTGACATTTCTCTCCAGTCTCCCCCAAAGCAAAAATGGAGAGGAAAGGAGGTTAAAGTAATCAATTAGACTTCCTTCATTAATAATGATGATGATATAGGATGAGTTCAACTTGCCTGTGCCTTTCTTATGAATGACCCTTGTTCCTAAATTGAACTTCACTCTCAGATCTTTAGACCTTAGTGGGGCCATCTGTGATGCTCTAGTTCAGGATAGGAGAATAAAATTGATCAGAAGAGTTTATCTACACTGCAGATATAGAATTAACAAGGTCCCAGTGGTCAAGAGCCAGGTACTCTGCTGGGTAAAGTAGCACAGAACATTCCTTCTCTATGCTAGAGGAGCAACATTCCTGAAGCCCTGAGCTGAGACTGGAGTCTAAAATAATTGACTACTGGATATGGCTCTTGATTCTTCTGCTAGGCATCTGTGAACTTTTATTTTTTCTATGAAAAGACTCATTCTGTGTTCTTAACAGGTGACATAACTAATTGACTTTTAGAGTATACACCCTGCATAAATTGGAAATGACCAGGTCTGATTACCCCAATGTCAGGAAGCACTTTTCTGTTGAAGTCTTTTCCTCCTGGGATTTAGATTATTTATATAATCTAGCCACCTGACCATAAGGTGTGACTGATATGGTGATGAGCTGTCAGAAAATACTCAGGGGTGGCCTTTCTATGGTGCCACAAATCACCAGTAGCTCTAAACACAGAGTTCCCTTCCATCCTTTCAACCATATGGAATAAAAATAGGGAGAATGGAAGCCACGGAAGTAACAACAGAGAAGGAGGAAAGATTATTTTTGAAGTCCCAAATCTGCCACCGCTTTTTCAATTTTTTCAAATGGTACAATTTCAAGAAGGGAAAGTTCCCTTCATTTTACCTACTCCCTCCCAGTAAGCCAGGGCTGGGGAGTGGGTGTCTCACATGAGGAATGAAACACGGTCTACTGCTCACCTTGCATAAGACTCTTTGGAAATAAAGCAGGAGAGTTCTGAGATACCCAACCCAGAGGACTCAGTCCTGCCAAAATGCATAAAGATACATCCTCCCTATGGAAAAGAAAAGATGGCTAGGTATTCTGGGGACCATTTTGTTGAAATAACTCCACACTTGCTCTGCCACTGGACTACTGGCTCTGGTCTGACCTTAGAAGAGAGAGGTGACCAATGTTAGCTCAGGTTCAGGCTCCCTTTTACCCTGGAGCCAAATGTGTGTGTTGGCTTTTCTTCAAAGTGTCCAGCAAAGTGTTTCCAAAGCTGCGTCTGAATCTCCTCGCCTGCAACCACGTTTTGGAATGGTGGGTAGTGATCTCACCTAACAGCTGTAGTGCCCTTAGTTAGGACTGGGGCATAAACAATAGGAGCAGTTCAATCTTTCTATGCCCCATTCAATTTGCCTTTTCTGCATGATGGTGGGATTTGAATACTGAATTTAACCCTATTGCAGTCCAGGACCCTTTTGGATGCAAGCCTACGCAAAAGAAGCAAGGCTCACATAAAAGTCACATAAAAATATTGCTGATTACCCTGACCTTGTTGGGCTGTTGGTTTTCTGTTTGCATTGCATTTTGTTTAAACCATGCATACTACAGCTACATCTTTTTTTTTTTGTACTGGGGATTGAACCCAGGGGCACTCAACCACTGAGTCACATCCCCAGCCCTCTTTTACTATTTTTAAATTTTTGAGACAGTTCTCACTAAGATGCTTAGGGCCTCAGTAAGTTGCTGAGGCTGACCTCAAACTTTTGATCCTCCTGCCTAAGACTCCCACGCCACTGGGATTACAGGTGTGTACCACCACATCCAGCCAGCTACATCCTCTGATTGCCAGCTCTCCTGTAATAATCCTATTCTGTTTTTGGATTCAGAACCTCAAAATAAAAATAATTTAAACTCTGAAAAAGAGAGGTCACTTAACAGACAGGGGCGAGGATCATGGAAAATATCAAGCCCTAAAATATCTCTGTGCATTTTAAAGAAAAATTGGACTTTGATTAAGAACTGTATTTCTTTGATTCTTCACATCCATGTTGGGAATGTGTGTACCTACATATTACTTAGAGTTGAATATGAGGGATTTTTTTTTCACTTGAGAAGTTGGCCTCCTTTTCAGATAGAGAAGACAACTTCAAACCCCTTCCTGAGGGGGAGTGGATGAAATGAAGGGAAAGTTTCCTTTCTGAATTTGGTGCTACTTGAAAAAAATTGAAAGGGCAGTTGCAGATTTCAAACATCAAAAATAATCCTTCCTCCTTCTCTTTTGTTACATCTCCTATGACCTGCTGTCTTCTTGCTTTTATTGCCTATGGATGAAAGGAAGGAAGGAGACTCCATGTTAGGGCTATTGTCAGTTTGTGGCACTGTACAAAAGTCACTGTTGAACATTTTCTGACAACTCATCAACTTTCTTGAATGTCTTAACCTGTTACCCCTTCCTTTTTAAAGGATATTGCAATTGGTTGGATCACAGCTTAAAAGAAAAGATTGGGACTGAGCCAGGCCTTGGAAGAGAGCAAATTGAAGAATTCTTAGCTTTTGTGGAAAAAAAAAAGGAAATAAAAAAAGCTATCTACTGCAGATCTTATACCAGTCAATGTTCATGTCCAGATTTTGACATGAGTGTGAAATGGAGCCCGACTGGATGAATTCCTGATTATGTGCACTGGGGATGTATTGCCAGCTGAAGTTACCCATTCTTTGAATTTTCTGAGTCAGCACTCTTTCTAACAAGAAAGTGGTTGTTCCAGACTTTAAACCCCATCCAGGGTGTTAGGTTCTGACTGCTGAAAACAGGTCTAGGGAGCATGACTCTAAGCAATATGTGCCCAAGAATCAGGCTTGGAGACCTTCTAATGAAAGGGACAACAAGCATGAATGGTACCAAGCAAACTATTGCCAGAGACATGATAGAGAAGGAAGCTCTGCAGATGTGAGGGAGTCTGGCATCGATAATAGTGCCATCGGCACAATCTTCCTCAAAACCTCAGACGTGTGGGTGTGCGAATCTGCAGTGTACATCCTGCACAACTAAGCAAGCATTCATTTCAATTCCATCCTCCCTGCCCCACTGCACACATGTGGGGGTTTCCGGAAGGATTCCCCACCTTTTGTTTGTTCCCAGAATCAAATGTAGAAGTTGATGGTTGCTGATCTGATGGGTGAGGAGTGGGTACTACCAACTGGAATGTTGCCACTGGCAGGGGCAGACAGGAAAACAGGAATGCTCTTAATGTCGTCCCAAAGAAAACCTTTGATGGACAAAAGAGTGGTTGTATTTTTACCCTCTCCCTTCATGCTGCCAGGCGTCTTTAAATAGATCCTCTAGCCTAGGGACTTGTATGGAATAATTCATATTAAAACCCAAGAAGTGGCAGCAGAGGGGAGTCAGTTCTTTCTTCAATCAATCTCTCTCTCTCTCTCTCTCTCTCTCTCTCTCTCTCTCTCTCTCTATCTCTCACACATACACACACACACACACACACACACATCTTGTCAAGCTAACGGGAAAAGACTCATTTTAATTCAGCTGTGTTAAATTTTTCCTTTTGGGTCTTTTAATGAACGTTAGCTAATTTGGAAAAGACAACCAAAGCCCCCAGGAAAAGAAAAGGAATAGGAAGCTGCCTTATAGATTGCTCTTTAATACCTCGTGGTCCCAAGGACATTAGCAGCATCTTTTAAGGATGCTGCACAGGGAGGATCTTAAATGGGAATCTCTAATTGAGAAGTCCAGTACCTTCCATTTGCAAGTCATCAACCAAATGGTCAGTAGGCCTGTTATTAAGGGAAAGCAAGATCCCTCCCCATCCCCAAAGCCTCTTGCATTTTCAGTTGGCTCAACCCAGGATCTATTTCTCCCCTCTCCCTTCCACCAAAAGGGTTTCATAAAGACATTCAGGCCTGGGCTGGGCAAATTAAAAATCCTGTCTTTCCTTTCTGTTTGGGGAGGGGAGGACGTGGGAAGGATGAGGAAAGGGGGCAGGGCAGGGCCCAAGGATCCGGGGAACTTTGTTCCAAGTCACTTGTCTCTCCCCCTGAAACAGAGAATAACCACATTTCTCTTAATGTGGGCCGAAGTGCATCCAGGCATTCCCATAGCACTCCCACCCCCGGGCCTTTGCCGGAGATGTTCGGGTCACCATGATGGTATGCTTGTCCCTGCCAACCCGGGTCACTCCAGTCCTGCTCTCCGATAGCCACGTGGCTGCTCCTCTCTGCAAGTGGGTTCAGGCTTGGGGCTACGAAAAGCCCCCATATCCTATCAGCCCGGCAGAACTGGTGCCAAGAATGACATCCTGGGAATAGTATGGAGATGAGGAGACCGCATGGGCTGTTCTCCCCGGATGGAACAGGACCCAGGCTGTCTGGAAAACAGACCCAGCAAAGAGCAGCTCACAATGGAAGCAGCTCAGGCAAAGGGAAAAGGGGGCGGGCTGGGAACAGTGGTGAGCAAAAGAAAAGAAAAGCCACATGCCACCCAGGAAGATTCCAGGGCGAGCAGTGGGAGGAGGTGGTGGAGGAAGGACTTGCAGGAAAGAAGTACCCAGACATGGCACTGCCAGTCTAGCTGAATTCTTTTCTGAATTAGATTATGCGAAAGAAAGAGGGGAAATATATAGCCAGCCAGCTGTTCAAAGGCTTACAACCTTGCTTTTATTGTCCGGGTAAGCTGGTGAGGTGGGGCATCAGAGGAATTCCAAACATACCATCCTAGAGAAATTTTAATATGTTCCACAGTGTCATACACGAAGAGGAAATGACAGCTGATCACAGCCAGGATCTGTCACAGCGATTTGGGCCCTGAAGCTAACTCACCCTCCAACAGCCCTGCTTCCCCCCTTGGTGTTAGCACTTCTCAATCTTTCCACCTGCCTCCCCATCCCCTGCTTCTGCTGGACTGCCAGGCCAAAGTCACGTTAACTGACTGTCATGGAAAGAGGTGAGGATGGACTCAAAGATGATGGCCAAGAAGCTGAGGGCTGGCTAGAGTGAGTCAGGCACCCCAAGGGAGTCAGAGGCATTTTAATCCAACCACAGAGGATAATATGCTGATAAGGACCAAATCAAGATCCCTGGTGATGCTATCTTCAGTTAATTTTTTTTTCCCCAGTAACCTAACAGTGTGATAAAACACCAAACTGGGTCATTGGAAAGCAGCACTTTGTGTGGTTCAGAGACCTGTTTTTGGTGAACAACTTCTGGCAACTTCTTCCCAGGGGCCTCTTGAATTTAGGCCAAGCCCAGAGGTCATTGGTTTCGTGGATCCTGAGAGTAGGACAAGTAAGTGGTGGGAGATAGTGACTGCATCTTTCTCCATGCATGTTTCTGATTCAATGATTCATCAAATGGCTCTGATGTCAGCTGCTGAGTAGGTGACTCACACCCATTTCCCCCCACCATAGAGACAGCACGTGGCCCTTTCCAAAGGGTGTTCAAGAGAGCAGAGAAAGGATAAACTGCTCTTTTTCTAAGCCTTTTCTACTCAGGCTGGTAAGATCCAGGCCACTTTAATTGTGCAGGTGAGATACACCTAGGATCTGGAGATGAAGCCTTAAAGGGTACCCCTTGATCATAAATGGAAAAAACAGCTATTAACGAGTGAGAATCATATTAAGTAAATCTAGGTACCAGCAGCTATTTTTAAAGCTTCTTTTTAACCAGAAATTTCATGCTCTGTTTGCCCATTGGCAAAGCCTATTTCAGTACCAAAATCTAACTGGAAAGAGCATGTGGATGGAGAGTCAGGGTGTAAGACAATGTTCCATTCACCTTCTCATTCATCCAGACTAGCATAGTGCCAGGCATATTGCAAATGCTTAATAAATATTTATTATAAATGATGGAATGAATAATTAATCAGTAAGAATGATAGTAGTTGATTTGTGAGTTTTTAAAATAGAGTGAAACTTGCTGGCCACCATTGGTGGCTATAATTCTGAGAAACTCACCACATTTTTCAAGGACCCAGGAAAATAAATGAGTTGGAAATTGTTAAAGGTATTGAAAAATGATTTATTTTTCCCTTGACAGTGTCATTGGAAGTTGAATTAAGATTGAAAACTCCACAGGCATGTTTCCATCTGTGGGTGTCAGCTGCTTGGTCACCAGTCATAAGACCTCAGCTAGTTCTCCCCTACCTGAACCAAATGTATTTTAAAATAAATGATGCAATACATTGCATTGTGTGTTCAAACACTTTCATGTAATGATCTGAATAACAGTTTAAGAAAATTGTTTTTGTCAGCTAAATGCTTTACTAACAGCGGTAGTTTTAAGAAAATAACTGTCAAATTTTATAGCAATACAATCCATAGTACCTTTCTTACAGGTTTTCTTGAATAGTGAATATCCCAAAGTTGGAAAATTAACTCATCCAAAAGTCAGATTGTCATTCAACAATGCTTGTTAGGCTAGTTATTAGAGAAAATCAGAAAAGTTCCCCATAAATCATGTCCCCACATTGCAAAGAAAATCGGTCAATAGGATTCTGAAGTTCCCTTTCAGAAGCAAGACTGGTGAGAAGAAAATGAGCAAAATATTTGTATCTAATCTAAATGCTCAATTGAGAAGCATTCTGCAGTTCCTACTGTATTCAGTTGACCCCCACAGCCCAAACTGCATTTTAGGCATCTCTATGCTTTCAAATGCATCTGATATTTAATGTTATGTGTTGAAGCAATTTACTCATGCTAGCTCCTTGTAATTAAAATTCACTAATATCACAAAAAGGCATGCTTTGTAGCAGCCATGGCTTTTAGCAATGACAAGTTACAAAGAAAGTAGGAGAGACTTCCATCTTGCCAGATAACTTCTTTTACCACACCTGAATCTCAGTAGAGATGAGAGGCTGTCTCTTTTGTGGAGGCTTATCTGGATTTGTCCATTACAATGAGCCTCAGTTACGGTGCGTTCTGAGTCATTAACATTCTGTACACAATCAAACTTCCCATCCCCCAAGAAAGAGTTATGCCCAGGCCTCCCACAGCTCAATTGTTCATTTAAAGACAGAACTTGTATTTGGGAGTTTGAAAGGACCCTCTGAATATTCCTCAGGTGTCCGTAGGAGTCTTTCCTTCAGGTCCTGGTCCCTGTGCTGGTGGGAGCATCCTTTCCTCATCACTCCTTGGACGGTGTAGCGTTCATCATGCTGCAGGGACAAGCTGACTACTAAAAATAATCCCTTGCAATAAGGCCAAGGCAAACAGCATGCATTTCCTTGGACATTTTGTCCAATCAAAATCACACAGCAAACCCATCCTCATCTCTCCCCGGGGCTCCCGAATGCATCTATGGATGCGGAGTCCCCGCGCGCATTGAGAGAAGAATGCAAAGGAGCAGGATTCCTACAAAGCATGACACCAAAAGCTAGAAATAAATGTTGCCTATTGTTTGAAGTCATTCTGAGCACTCCGGCACAGCCCTGGCAGGAGATCAGCAGCACACAGAAGTAGTAATAAAAGTAAACAGTGCGCGTTTTACCTCGCAGGCTTGCCTGCGTTAATAGTGCCCCCATTGTAAGAGGGATGAGGGCAGTGGGGAAGATACTGGGCTCCAGGAATCCATGTCATCAAGTTGCTGCTTCTCTGTCCCCTTTTACAGGGTCAAATATAAGAACCATTACAAAGTTACATCTAACTACGCAGAGAGTTTGGAAAGAAAATCTAAGTCAAACAAAAAAAAAATATTCTCGAGCTACTTTGGGAGGCTCCCTGCTCTGTCACAGACTTCAAAGATCCGTTCATTTGAAAAACACAAGGCTAGCAAGCTACAAATTAATGCAAATGAAAGTAATGCAAATTTCAGTGGTATTTAAAGGTTGTCTCTTTGTCTGAGAGGAGGATGAAATGCTCGGTTTGGAAAGAAGTAATTTCCTAGGCAAGCCGTCAGCGCTTGTTTTCCTGCTTACCTTGGGGGAAACGCAGGGCTCCTTTCTTCTCAGACTTTTCTGAGAGCTAGAAAGAGGTCCTGTTACTTCCAAATGCTTTTGTTCTTCTGTCCCTCTGTCACATGGCTTGCCTTTTATATTTGCAACACACAAAAGTTAGGACTGTTGTTTAAGCGACACAGGGAGAGAGAGAGGGAGAGAGAGAGAGAGAGAGAGAGAGAGAGGGAGAGAGAGAGAGAGAGAGAGAGAGAGAATGTCAAATGGAAAAGTGCCATTGCAGGCATATATCAATCAGGCGTGCGGCCGCAGCAGCGCACTAGCAAATGGGAATGGCACGGAAATGTGAGGCGCTCGTTATCGGGACTCACAGCCGCTGCCCACCGCTAGGCTCCCTTCCACGGAGCATCTTAGCATGGGAACAGCGTAGAAGAACAAGGAAGTTTTCTTTTCTTTCTTTTTCTTTTCTCTCTCTCTCTCTCTCTCTCTCTCTCGCTCTCTCTCTCGCTCTCTCTCGCTCTCGCTCTGGCTCTCCCTTTTGTATCCTGAAAATAATACAAGGCTGAATGAATACTCTGATTTTAATTCTTTTGCAAGCATGTGGCTGTCATAAAGATGTGCAGTCCACAATAGAGACACAGTTTTGGAAATACAAAGACAGGGTGGCATTCTGTTTAATGATTCAGCAGCTGACTGGGATGAAGTCGAAATGCTAACTAAGAGAAGGGAAAGATGGACATCAGAAATCTTTCTCAGGAGATGCTGTTGAAGCAAGTGCAAAATGCTGCCCTATTTTATCACAATGTGCGTGGGTGGCAAGAGTTCTTTTTTCCGAGTTGTTCATCCATTAAATGATTTTTAGCAGCATATACATGATTAAATTCACAATGGCATTTTAATAAGCACCTTCATCTGCATCATTTAGAATAAAACTTTTGATCACATTTAGAAACAATGAGAAACATGGCCTGTGACTCCTTGAGACATGGGAGAGTGTGACTAACAGGTAAGGCCAACTCATTCCATCACAATTTGTAGAAAAATGACAAAGGTAACTGTGTATGTGTTAAGGACCTGCTGGAGAATAAAACTAACTGCATTATGAGCTGTGGAGCCATAGAGGGGCATATTTCATAAATCTTGCCTTTAGCTTAAAATAAAGACAGAAAACTGTCAGTGGTTTTTGTGGAAAATACAAAGAGCCACTTATCAGTGTTTAAATATCAGATAGATTCAGTCCCAGAATAATTCGTTTTATTAATACTGATGAAGAATTAAACCAATAATATACTTCAAAAACCATATCTCACAAAAGAGTAAATATGTCACAAAACTTAAGAAATTTCTTTTGAGACTAGCAGGTAACTGTTGCTGCTTAAACCATCATGTTCTGTTGTATCAGACCTTGTACTACTCATTAATAAATTTATAATCACATTATTATTTTCCCACAGAACCTTTGCTCCAAACAGCCACTGATGTTTACAAGAGACATTTTGAAATGTATAGTTTTAGCTGGGTTCAGTGCCTCATGCCTGTAATCCCAGGGACTTAGGTAGCTGAGGTAGGAGGATCACAAGTTCAAGGCTAGTCTCAGCAACTAAGCAAGATCGTCTTTAAATAAAAAATAAAAAACACTGAAGATGTAGCTCAGTGGTACAACTTCCCTGGGTTCAATCCCTATTCAATACCAGAAATTTTTTTTTTAAGTTTTGACCTCTACCTTTTAATAAAAAGTCTCTTTCCTTTTGCTTTACCTGGAAAACTCTCTCTACCTTGGACCAGTCACAAACAGAATCCACCTAGAAGAATAAAGCATAAGTGATAAGTTTGAAGTGTTGAAAGAAAACCTGGCCCTTGGTTGATGATATTGGCTAAATATCTTAAAAGCAGAAGATCAAAAAACAAATGGAAATTGGGCCTTAAAAATGGAAATAATCTGAAAGGGGAAATGACTTGTCACTGAGTAAGAATCATGGAAACAGTCATGAATACATTTTCTGGCTCAATTTGGTAGGTCAATTTGGGAGGGAGAATGAAGTCTTTGGCCATCGACATTTTCACTTATCAAAGCTTGCCGTCAACGTACCTTTCATTTCTCCTAAGAAAAAATTCATGGCTTTCTCAGCCTATGCTCACTACTCCACCCTATCATCTTTCACTTTGAGGTTCTCAAGGTCACCCTATCTATTGTGAAGCAACATGTAAAGGTGTGGTTGTTCCTGGGCAGAATTTTCCAGACTTCTATAACCTGCCTTTCTGAAAGAGCACCACAGAAAGTGTAAAGATTGTACACACATTGACTTGGCCACAGAAGACAGGCTGTCTCCCAGATGGAGCCCCACAGCTTCCTCCAGCAGTTATTCTGTCAGGGGTGGTGAAGACTACCATCTGCTGCCCCTTTCAAGTGGGAGGCTATGCCTCTGCCCATAGAGCTCCAGGGGACCTATTTCTAAGCCTGTCAATAGGTATCTGGCAACAGCAATTCTTTTCAGCACATCATCATGCTTTTTAAAAATGTCACTCTGCCATATGGTAACTTTACTGGCCATCACTAATATTGCCAAGAAAGAAGGTTTCCCTTTAAATTTCCATCTATGCAAAACAGACTGAAAATACCCCCGCAGTCATTTTATATGCACTCAGGGTAGGGAGAGTTTGCTGAAACAGACATCTGTTGGCTCAATGGGAAATCCTTCAAGGGACCACTTCTGAGCTTTTTTGTTCTTGGTCCTGTTTTCAGGTTACATCTCTTTTTCTGGGTACCTTAGTGAACATTTGTAAGTCATCCAGCCTCTAAACACTCCTAGTCAAGTGGATAAGCCCAAGGCAGGTGGTTGACAGGACCTGCCTACTTGCTGTGAAACCTGAAGGAACAGATGATTCCTCTCCTTTCCTCAGGGCAGCTGGAAGAATGGAAGCAGGTGTGACCTAGCCTGGTGCAGCAGAGGAGCCATTTGGGAAGAGTGACCAAAGCATGCAGATATTCAATTCAGTGTCACCTGTGGTCACACTGCAATTAAAAACCCAGAGGCTGAGGCAGGCCAGTGTCAGGGCAACAGAGTATAGCAATGTAACAATGGATGTCCTGTGGACACAGGACCCCCATGAGGACAACCATCTGGTGTTTCTGGCTGTATTATGTTGACCACCGTTTTTGGAGCCTGGATCTTCAGCTTCCTGGTGATTCTGTGAATTGCAGCCTTTCCCCACTCCCACCAAGATCTTGCCAATAAATTCCTTTTCTGCTTTAATTATCTAGAGACAGTTTGTGAGGTTGGCAAACCAGAGTCCTGACCTGAATGCTATGTTTTCCAAATTTAGGCAAACTAACATCATTAACATGCAAATAAAAATGCAGCCTCCACTTCCTCCTAGCTACTTTTCCAAACAAATAAATGGTTTTAGATTTATTGTTAGTCTGCCATAACCTGTAATATAACACCGTGATAGAAGATTCTTACATGGGCATATGACAAGATGCATGGTGTTCTGTGTGTGTGCACAATTCCAACCTTCCAGAATAGTCTATTAGGCACAGTTTATAATTATCTCTGAGAATACTAATCTTTATTGTCCCCATGATAATATTTATTCATTCAAAAATACCTGTTAATAATAATAGCAATTACCTAATGGATGTTTATTCTCTGCTGGACTCTGCACCAAATAGTCTATGTGCATTATCTCATTCAAAGACATATAATAACAATGCTATAAGGTAGAGACTATTATTGTCTATTTTACAAATAGAGAAACTGAAGCTCAGAGAGGTTATATAACTCGCCAGAGGTTGACACCTCAAGCAAATGACAGATATGAATTCTGGCTTTCCTGTCTCCAAGGGACATGGCTTAACTACTATGCCACAAATGTATAGAAATTCATTGAACAGTGCCTGCTACTTGTGGAGGAGACAAAAATAGGATGTAATCTAAAAAGAACAAATAAAAAGAAAAAGTAAAGAAAAGTAGGATGCAGATTCAGTTCTTAAGGTGCTTATAATATGGTATAGAAGAGAGAAACCTTTGTTTATGAAGCCAGTGCCTGGTAGAACATGATCAGGACCACAAGAAAAGCAAAAGTTATAATAAGAAGAAGTGGTACATTCAGGAGAATTCCATCGTGTATGTGTGTGTGTGTGTGTGTTGGTGTGGATGGAACTCAAGGCCTTGTGCATCCTAGGCAAGGGCTAAACCACTAAGCTACACCCACAGTCCCAGAAGAACTCCATTAAGACTGGATTTTGAAGGCACTGAGTGGGAACTAGAGGATGCAAGTGAGTTTGTGGAGTGACACACAGTCAGACATTTTGCCTGGGCCTAAACTTATGCAGGGAGGATGTGGTGAATAGAATGGAGCTAGGCTAGGAACCTGGGGCCAGTTGGGGTTTAAAAGGACAGGAGTAGAAAGTTAGTTTGAGACAAAGGAAAAAAATGATAAATAAGCAGAAGAAGATGCTTGAGGCAGAGGAGCAAAGATAAATAGCTGACTGGGAGTAAAATAGCTGCTTTCATTCATGCATGTATTCATACAACAAATGTTCTTTTATGAAGAGATCTACTTTTCAAAAATCATGATCATTTAAAAATCCATGTCACAAAGCCACAATGGATGATTTGAAATAAACTTTGAAAGCCAGAAAAAAATATTTGTTTTCTAATTGCTGCTCTTATCCCTGACACCTAAGCATTGGACGAAACAAAGTTTTTTTTCTTTTTAGTTGTAGATGAACACAATACCTTTATTTTGTTTATTTAATTTTTATGTGGTGCTGGGGATCGAACCCAGTGCCTCATGTGTGCTAGGCAAGTGCTCTACCACTGAGCCACAACCCTAGCTCCAAAACAAAGTTTTGATGGTTATGTGGGAGCAGTATTTTAGTCATGATAAATTATGGCAAATAAAAAAAGCCTTGAATATCACTGACTTAAAACATAAGGACATTTGTGGTGCTCAATCAGGAAGTGAGCAGTTCTAGGGGTGTTACATGGGCTCCATGGTATCATCAAAAACCCAAGCAATTTACTCTTCGATCATGCTGCTCAACATTGGTGGCTTCTGTTCTCTGGCAGGTCAATTCATGGGAACAAGATTGCTAATATTGATCTAGAAATCACTCTAAAGTTCAAGAGTCAAGAGGGAAGAAGAGAAGAGTTTGTATTTTTTGTAGCCTTCAATCAGGAGGAAGAAATTTCCAGAAACCTTGAAGGCTTCCCTTTACATTCCATTGACCAGAACCTGACCACACACTCAGCCCAACAGCAATCTATGCAAAGGGAGACACAGTTGTCATCACTGGCCTGGCCCAAACACAATTCATGTCTTGGGATTGGGTTCATAGCAGACTAAACATAGTCAAATTCTCTTAGTGATAAAAGAGGATGAATGGCAGTTCAGTAGATAACCAGTAGCATCTGCCACAGTGACAGCCAATATATACAAAAAGTGACTTCAGGGTGTGACAGATGCTAATGAGGAAAATGAAATAGTGATGAGATAGAGAATAACTAAGGTAGTGCAGGAAGAGGGGTGAGTTAATAGGGTGATCAGAGTTGGTCTCTTTGTGGAGGTGACATCTGTATTTAAATGCTAAGAGGGAGCTTGGTTAGCAGAAATGTCAAGGCAAAACACAGTGAGAGGGGGAAGTGGTAGGATATATAGTATCAGAAGTGGAATCAGGGGACTTATGCAGTGGTCCCTTGGTATCTGCAGGGGATTGGTTCTAGGACCCTTGAGGACACCTAAATGCACAGATGCACGTGTTCCTTAAATAAAATGGAAGAATTTGCATAGAACCCACATGTATACTTTTAATCATCTCTAGATTTCTTATAATACGCAATACAATGTAAATGCTATGCAAATAGTTGTTACACATTTTAAGGAATAATGGTAAGACAAAAAAAAAGCCTATATGTGTTCAGTACAGATGCCAATTATTATTTGTTTTCAAATATGTTTCATCCATGGTTGGGTGAATCTGTGAATATGGAACCTATTGATATGGAGGGCTTACATAAATTTGTAAAACAGTACAGGAAATTTGGGGATTTGTCATAAGTCCTGACCCCCAATACCTCAGAATGTAACCTCATTTGAAAATAGTTTTTACAGAGATAATCAAGTTAAAATGAAGTCATTAAGGTGGTCCTTAATCCAATATTACTGCTATCCTTTTAAGAAGGAGAATTTTAGGTGAACATGGTTACTGCTATCTTTTTAAGAAGAAGAATTTTATGTGAACACACTTCTATAATCCCAGCTACTTAGGAGACTGAGGCAAAAGGATCACAAATATGAGGCTAGCCTGGGCAATTTGATGAGACTTTATCTCAAAATATTTTTTTGAAAAAGGGCTGGGGATGTAGGTCAATGGTAGAGCACTTGTCTAACATGCATAAGGCCCTGTGTTTGTTCCCCAGTGCTGTACATGCACATGCACGAGATCCCACTTGCATGTGTGCGTGTGCACACACACACACACTCACACAAACACACAGGAGATATTTTAGACCTAGAGACAGATGCACAGATATGCACAGAAGATGATGTGAAGACACACAGGGACAGGTCAGCCATGTGACTGAGTGATGTATCTACAAGTCAAGGAATGCTAAAGATTGCCAGCAAGCATCAGAAGGTAGAAGTAAGGAAGCACTCTCCCCTGGGGCTGCCAAAGTCAACACAGCTCTGCTGGCACATTGATTTCAGACTTTTAGTCTCCAGAATTTTAAGACAACAAATTTATGTTGTTTTAAACTGCCCACTTTTTGCTACTTTGCTATAGCAGCCCCAGGAAATGAATATATTTCTGCTTTCAGTTGGGTGGGAATTCACAGGTAAGTTGACAACAGTGATTTACGTTTTTAGAAGCTCATTCTGGCTCATATGTAGAGATGAAGCATGGATGGATAAGAAGGTGGGAAGGAACAAAGAGAGAAGCCATTGCAGTCTCCTGGCAAGAGAAAGTGGTAGCTTGTACCAAGGTTGAAGTGAAGATGGAATGGAATGGAGAGATTTCAGATATGTTTCAGGGGTAGAATGGATAAACTTTGTTTCTGGATTGGATATGGGAGGTGGACAAAAACTAAAAAATAGGAGAAGTAAGGATAATTCCTGCCCTGTGGTGGAGTAGGGAAAGTATAGATTTGGTGAGGGTTTATCGTTTGGAACAGATGCAGTGTGACATTCTTATAAGACATCCAAGATGAAATGTAGAGAAGATGGTTTGCTCTATAATCTGGTTTTCAGGGGCAATTACAGAGCTTGAGATCCACATTTGGAGCTTGTCAACCTATGGAGGGTGTTTAAGTTATGTGGCTGATTGAGATCACTTAGAAGAAAAAACTAGCTAAAGAAAAGATGGGAACTAAGATGGAGTCCTGGAGCTCACCTACATGGAGTGAGTTTGAAAAGAACATAGAGGTAAGGGGAAAACTAGGAGAGTATGTTGTCACTAGAAAAACAAATAAGAACTTTGTTCTAGATTTTAATCCTACAAAATTGTTTTTCTGAAACTAGAGAAAAGGTTCTATGGGTTTAGATCTGTGTTTCTTAACTTTAGAATCAAATGGAGAGGTTTTTAAAATATTGATGCTCAGGCTAATTAAAAAACAATCTCTAGAGATGGGGATTGGGCACTTGTATTTTTAAAAACTCTCTTTGTAACAAAAAATCACAATCCATAAAAGAAATAATTGATAAATTGGATATCATTAAAATTAAAAACTTTTGTTCCATGAAAGATAAAGTCAAGAAGAAAATCCACAGACTGTGAGAAAATCTTTGCAAAAAAACACATCTGATAATGTACTGTTATCCAAAATATATGAAGAGCTCTCAGTCTCAGCTGTAAGAAAATGAACAATCTGATTGAAAAATGGTCAAAATACCTGAACAGACCCTTCACAGAAGGATCTATACAGATGGCAAGTAAGTATATGAAAAGATGTTTTGCATCATGTCATCAGGGATTTGCAAATTAAAATGAGATTCCATTATGTGCTCATTGGACGGACCAAAATCCAACTCGTTAACAATAACACAACATCAAAAACTAAAGAGGGTATGGAACAATAGGAAATCTCATTAATTCACAGTGATAAGGCAAAATGGTATAGCCAATTTGGAACACATCTGGCAATTTCTTACAAAACTAAACATAGTCTTACCATACAATCCAGCGGTTGTGCTCCTTGGTATTTATCCAAATGACTTGAAAACTTAGGTCACACAAAAATCTGCACACAGGCTGGGTATGGTGGTGCACACCTGTAATCAGGAATTCAGGAGGCTGAGGCAGAAGGATCTCAAGTTCACAGCCTAGGAAATTTAGTGAGATCCTGTCTGAAAAAAAAAAAAAATATATATATATATAAATGAAAGGGCAGCAGGGTTGGGAATGCAGCTTAGTAGTAGCACACCTCTGAGTTCAATTCCCAGTACTGCAAAAAATGCATATAAATGTTTATAGCAGCTTTATTAATAATTTCCAAAACTTGGAAGCAACCAAGATATTCTTCAATGGTTAAATGGATAAATAAACTGGTACATCTAGATAATGGAATAGTATTCAGCACTAAAAAGAAATGAGATGTTGTTGTGATGTGTGTTCTGTCATGTTATGATTCTTGGGAATCTAAGTAAATTGGTATTTTAATCATGATTAATGTGGAATATGGTTTGACAGCACTAACTCCATTTTTGAGCTTTCTCTTGTAACACAAGCTATGACTGATTAAAATATCTGGCTGATAGTCTCCTTGACAACTGGTTGATGCATAGCCGCATTGACAATTGTGTGCCAATATGCAAATGACATGGTTGGTGCCTAATAATTTTCCCTCCAAAATTAACATCTGGAAACTGAACACCTTTTGGAATTATAAATACCAGTGCCTTAAGACTGCCATTTGAGACACATCTTGCTGTGACTCCACAATGCAAGTAGATTGACACCAGCCTCCAGAGACTCTGCCAGAGTAGTCTTTTATTTCATGGCTGATGACTTACAGTAATCAGGATCCATTCAAGTGTCACCTTGAGGGGACTGGTCTTCCAGGCCATTTAGACAAATTTTTCCATGTATGAATGGTGTCTGGTTCATTATTAGCACTGTGTTCAAGTGATTTTTTAACTATTTTGCGTATATTTTCATATACTCCTTCTGGGTATTTTTTGTTTATTCTTCTTTTTGCTTATTCTTAGAATTAACTGATCAATTTGGGAACTATCTTTGTTTAATTTGGCTTTTCATTTGGTTTTCATAAAGAGCCTGCCCTTCTTGGAGTAATTATATTTATTGAGGTTAAAATTGTGGAACCAGACCATTCTTGGTAGTCCAGCTTGACAACTATCTAGCCATGAATAGACATGGGAAAAATCTTAAACACATATTGCTAAGTGAAAGAAGCCAATATGGAAAGGCAACATACTGCATGCTTCTGACTACATGACATTCTGGAAAGGGCAAAACTATGGAGACAGTATAAAGATCAGTGGTTGCCAGGAGATATGAGGTGGGAGGGAAAAGTAGGTGGGGCACAGAGGATTTTTTTTCTGGCAGCCAGACTACTCTGTTTGATACTATAATGGTGGATACATGTCACCATATCTTTGTCCAAACCCACAGAATGTACAGCACCAAGGATGAAGAATGAACCCTATGTGAACTATGGATTCTGGGTGATGATGATCTGGCAATGTAGGTTCATTATTTGTGAAAAAAATGTATCACTGTGATGCTGAATGTCCATAGTGGGAGAGGTTATGGGGAGTGGGGACAAGGAATGTGTAGGAATTCTCCCTTTACTTTCCATCCACTTTTCCTGTGAACCTAAAATTGTTCTTAAAAAATAAAGACTATTTTAAAAATGTTACCTGACTAAGAAGACAACCTCAGAAAAATGAAACAAAACAAAAACAACTCCCAGGTGATTCTAAAGAGCAGTCTTTAGTCATTTTAAATGTACACAGTCAATTCAATAAATAATTTCATAGTATAAACTCCAGTTAATGAACCACTAGGTATGTGTTAATTTCAATAAATTATCTCTTTTGGCATCTTTCCCACCATTTATGAGCTCTTTTATCTTTTCTTACAACATACTGTATATATCATCAAAAGCGTAAATCAGGGACAATCTTTGGTTTATGAAAAGAGGCCAAAATTTTTTTTAAAAAAGGCTTTCAGCTCTAAATTTAAGCACCTTTTGAACTTTGTAAAAAATCACATTAAAACAACATTGTTGGTATAATAGAAAAATTAAGATTTTTATCTAGCCATTTTCTTTCTGAATAAATTCTCTGTGAATTATTTCATAAACTAATGAAAACTTATTTTATACACAAAATTAAAGTGCAAAGATTCAAGGCAATGCAAAGAGCATTTGAGAAAAAAGGACTTGTCTTTAAGGAGGAAAAAAATCCTCTAGCAAAGTATGTCATTTTACTTCACTATGGTTCTAAAATTAGCCCTGAGAAATAAGGTGAGAAATAAGGTTATTAAAAATTATCACTTAGTACTCTGATGAACTGCTGGGGGCACTCCATGCACCCTAAAGTCCTTTTTATTTCCTCAATAGTATCTGACACAAATGAACAACTCTTCTGGAAAATTCTTTCTTCTATTAGTCTTCATTATGTTATAAGATCAGTTCCTACCCTAGCATTCATTTCTTTCAAGGCCTCAATTCTTTTCTTCCCTAACATCCACCTGAGTGATTTATCTAGTTCATGGTTCAAATGTTAGCTCAATGTCCATTTCTATTCTTAGCCTATTTTCTGGACTCCAAGACAATAATTTCCATTTACTCCCAAGACATCTCCATTTAAATATCCCATTGGAACCTCTCTCTGGGGTAGCAAGTGAAACTGATTATCTTTTCCTCTCATGGGGCTCCTAGTTTTGTATCCTAAACTCAATGGCATCACATTTGCCCCAGCCTAGAAACTCTTAATGAGGTTAGCAATTTGGGGAAATTTATTAACTTCTTGCAGCCTCAGTTGCTTCATCTGTTTTATGGGCAAAGAAAACTAATTTAAGAGGCTTAATGTAAAGGTTATTTGAGACAGTGAACTGCAATTTCTTTAGATTTCAAACATAATTACTCTGTGTTGTTCAACAAGGCCTTGCAGGAGAACATCTAAGAAAATTGGTGAACTCAATCGTGGCTATAAACAGACTCAAGGTCTTTGATTCCCATATTATGATGCCTATAAAACTATTGGCAGGCTCAAAGCAATAATTTTTCCACAGAATGGGACAGAACTATTTCAGTCATATTTGATCTTCAATTTCTTATATCCTTGCTATAAAATAATAGACTTTACTGTCAAACCTTATTTTCCCAAAATCTTAAATTTCATAGTGTTAAGAAATATTCACTTCCTTTAGTATATACTTTGACATTAATTTAGAAACATATTTTTAATTAACTTTCCATGTCCTAGGATCACTACTTTTACTAGTAGCTCAACAAATTTGTGTAAGGTCAGTTTCAATTTTATTTATGTTCAATCTTGCATGGAAAAATTATTTTTAGAGTTTACACTGACAGCTTATAATTAATATACACTTTTGAAAGAATGAATCATCACTGAATGGATATTTAAAGAAATATTAAATTTCTTAATCTTCCCATCACCAATAAAAATTGATTTGACTCTTTGGTTTTCCCAAAATTTTTTTACTTAGCGAGCAGTTCCTCTGCCCCAAATTTATGACTTTTTCCAATTAAAATGTAATCTTAAAAAAACATATTCAATGGTTTTAATCAAGAAAAGCATAACAAGCTTAGAGATATTCTATAGTTGTTCTATATTATGTATAAAAGCAACTTCTTTTATACATGTATTTATTCACTCTGTATTCATTAAGTGCTATTAAGTACAGAAAATCTTGCTTTTACTGACGGAATTGATGAATAATTATATTTTCAGAAATAGCTCCTGGTTTTTCCAGATATCTGAGTAATGGTTTTCCGAACCTTTTTTCACTATCTCTTATTCATTTAATCAACAAATAATTTTGAGCAGTGTCAAGCCATGCTTTAGACCTTAGGGATAAAGATTCTGGCTCTCATGAAGCTGACATTTCATTAGAGGAATAGACCACAAGCTCATAAGTAAATATATACTATACTTTCAGGTGACAGTACATGCAGCAAAGAAAATCAAAAAGGATGATTGCGTATAGAGTAGAAGGCGATGTTATTTTAGGTGGGATGATGGAAAAATGCACCCAGGAGGAGGTGGAATTTGAAATGAGACATGGGTGAAATAATGGAAGCCATGCAAACACTGGGAGAAGACCATTCCAGGCAGAGGAGACAGCCTTGAAAGGGGAGCAAGTTGAAGAAAGGAGGCTACCGGGGCTAAAGCAGAGTGAACAAAAGCAAGAGTAGAGGAAAATGAGCCAAGGGCCAGATCATGTAGAGCCTATGACCATGTCAAATTATTAGGGTTCATCCTAACATGATGGGAATCCACTGGGAGAATTGAACTAGAGGATGACATGATCTGATTCATGCTTTGTTTTGTTTTGTGTTTTTGGAGTATTGGAAAGTCATTTTTATATGCTTTTTAATAAGGAAAAAGGGAGCAAATAAATAGTGATATTTTATTTTTTAAATTTTTTTAATATTTATTTTTTAGTTGTAGGTGGACAGAATATCTTTATTTTATTTTTATGTGGTGCTGAGGATTGAACCCAGTGCCTCACACATGCTAAGCCAGCAAAATAGTGACATTTTAAACAACATAAAATTCTATGGCTTTAACCAGAAACTTGAGCTATTTTTTTAAATGGCAAATTATATATTTTAAGGGAGTGAACATAATTGTATTTTAATTCAGTAACCTAAATCATCACATGATAGAAACCATATTCTGTCAAGGTTTTACAAAATCACTAGTTCAAAGAAGCATAGTACAAAATAAAGCTATAGTGGATCCTACAGTCACATCAAATTTCACATTTCAAGAATAATTAGTATTGTATTTTATGGATTTAACTTGGAGAATGTTATAACATATTTTCAAAAATATGGAATGCTTCATGAATTTGCGTGTCACCCTTGCGCAGGGGCCATGCTACTCTGTATTGTTCCAATTTTAGTATATGTGCTGCTGAGGCAAGCACCTGATTCATGTTCATAAAAGATCAACCTGAGTCTTTTGTGGAAAAAGGCAGCCTGATTAGGAGGTCAATGCAGTGAAACATGGTGGAATTCTGACCATATTTTGAAAAATAAAGCAGAACTCTTGCAGAACTTGCTAAAGGACTGAATTTACGATTTAGGAGGAAAAAGACAATTGGAGATGGCAGTTAGGCTTTTGGTATGAACAACTGGTGTTCCCATTTAACTGAAATGGGCAAGGTTAGAGGATAAGTACAATGGATGTAGGAGGCAGAGCCAAGAGCTCTGATTTGGACATAATAGAGCATCTATTGTGTAACAAGGACAGATATTCTGATGGGAAATAGTGCAGGCCTCCTGGAACAGGGTTCGTTGAAGATATGTGAATTTCCCATTGGCCCTTACACTCTGTGAGAGCTGAACTCCAGACGTGGAAGAGGGATGGGAATTTGGGGATGTGGGGCTTTTGTGCTGGATGATTAGGAAAGAACCAGGCTCTTTCCTGACATGACCACGGGCCCAGATGTAATAGCAATATGATACAGTGGCACTATGTCGCATTCCTATCCTGCCAGACTATCTTCTGGTGTGATGAGGGACCACGATATAATGACAATATGATACTGGAGAACCTTGCAACCCCTCCAATCCTATCAACTCCACTTTTAATGCTATGGAAATGAGGGGTGGATCCAAGTTTGTGTTGCAGTTACCAGACACAAAAAGTTAACAGCAAGATTTGGCACATCAGAGTTCCTGATTGGAGAAGAACCCCCTATCTGGGAATACATGGAGGACTGAGATCCACGCCTCCTAGTTGACCAGGATTGATTGCCTTAAGTACTGGCCTTTGCCAATTTCTATGGAGACTAGCAGGAGACCAATTCCCTCTCTGCAGGGGATCATTCATGGACAAATTAGCATTTATCTCTTAGTGAAAACTTGAATTAGGTTGGTAGTGGTGGAGTGGTTAAATGTTGTTGGATTCTAGAAATATTTTGAATGTAGATTTCCTCAGGAAACTGCTGATGGGTTGGCTTTATGATTTGAGGGACAAAAAAAAATGAATCATGAAGGATGTATAAGTTTTTACCCTAAGCAACTGATTTGATTATATTGTGATTGACAGAAATACGGAAGGTAGACCAAGCACGGTGCTGCATGCTGTAATCCCAGCAAGTCATGAAACTGAGGCAGGAGGATTGCAGGTTTGAGACCAGCTTCAACAATTTAGAGAGATTCAGCCTCAAAATAAGAAATAAAAAGGGTTGGGGATGTAGTTCAGTGGTAGAGCACCCAGGGGTTTAATTCTTAGTAACCTCCCCACCAAATATACCAAGAAAGAAAGAAGATTAGTAACTTCCCCACCAACTATACCAAGAAAGAAAGAAGGAAGATAAAAGTAGTGTGTTCTGGGGATGGAGTTATCAGCATGTAGATGCCTTTGAAAGCCATGAAACTGGATCATCTGCAGAATAAATATAAAAGAAAAAAAGGGCCACAAACAGTCCTGTCCAAGTTGTGTCAATCAATATCTAGAAGTCTGGAGTAGACCCAATGTCCACTTCTATTTCAGACAGACTTTTGATTGTTGATGCTAAGAAGAAACATTCAAGCACAGTGTAAATCAGATTGATACTTGTGATTTACTGCATGAGGTAGGTTTAAGATAGATATGAAGGGTCAAGTTCCAAAGCAACTGGGGGGATGTTTCTGTGCACACAGATACAAATGATGACAAAGACACAATATGAAAAGCACAGCTTCTTCCCGACTCCTCTAAGGAGAATCTTATGCCAGGTCAACAAGAAATTGACAAAAGTACATACTTTACTTACTCTTTTAGAGGTTTCAGTTAAAATCACATAATTATTTCAAAGTTATTTTGAGTATGGCTTTTTTTTAATGCAACATTTTATCCTTCTTTTGTGGCACTGGGGATTGAACACAGAAACACTTTACCAGTGACCTACCTCCTCAACCCTTTATTAATTTTTGCTTTTTATTTGGAGACAGGGCCTTGCTAAGTTATTGAGGCCAGCCTTGAACTTGCCACACTTTTGCCTCAGCCTTCCAAGTGGCTGAGATTACAGGCATATGCCACTGTTCCTGGCAACGTTTTTATTCTGTTTCTAATAAGTCTGTATGTTACTTTCTTCTCCCCACAAACTGCAGAACTGTCACATTATTGGACACTCCTTTTACATGATATATCTATTTTTGGCTCCAAGTCTAAATTTCTCAGACTAACATTTCAATGAAGGAGCAATGATGCTTTGGTTATAGTTATTCCACTATAGATCACTGGTATATGCTTCATTGCTGTAAGGAGAGGTAACAAAGGAAATTTGGAAATACCATTGGCTTTTCTTCAGCTTTTGTGTCTACATCCAGGAAATGGTTATGGCCTACGCTAAATGAACTACATTTTAAGTCATGGTTTGTAACATTAATAATGAACAAAAGAGTCTTACTTGATAGGAATAGCACAACAAATAAAAATGTCCAACAGTATAAACTAGAAACTCAGGTACTGGTCATGTGGTTCTGGATTCCATCCTCAGCACCAAAGATAAAATAAAATAGGGACTCATTTAGGTCCCTCCTTATTTTAATTTATTTCCAGCTCTTCCTGTCCCCCACAAACAAAAAGCTTTGATTTTTAAAGATAAAAATAATTAAAATTTAATGTATTGGCTTCTAAAATTTGTTGGGGTCAATGTATGTGTGAGAACATCTGTTCAATTTCTGGAAAAAAATAAACAATGAATAATGAAAGGAGTGGCAAAAATGTTTGCTGCTCACTCAGTTTCCATGTGCTCTTCTATTTGTTCAAACCCTTTGTTGCTGATGGGACAATGTGACCAGTTCTGAAATTCTCTGAAGGCTCATTCACTCACATATCTAAGGTTGATAACTGGCTTTTGGTTGGGGCTCTACCTGGGACTGTTAGTTGGAACACCCACATGTGGCCTCTCTGCATAGAATGGACATCATCACAACATGGTGGCTGGGTTTTAAGAGTGAATGAAGAGAGAGAAAGAAGAAAAGAGAAAAGAGAATGTGCTAGAATGTGCCAGGAGGTCTTTTGTGACTTAGCCTCAGAAGTCACATAGCATCCCTTTAGCCATATTCTGTTGATCAAGGCTGTAACAAAAGTCCACCCAGGTTTAAGGGAAGGAACACATGCCCCACTACTCAATGGAGAAATGCCAACATCATATTATAAGAAAGGCATGAAGGATGGGATATATATGCTGCCATCTTTGAAAATATACAATCTGCTGCAGTGAAAATGGGTAATTTGTTTCTTAAGAATCTGATACAATTTTGGAAAGCTGAATTCATGCTTTTCTATTACCAAGAGGAGAATGAAAATATTTTTTTTCTATACAGATATTATGGTTTGAACAGATTTCTAAAACTCTAGCTAATAATTGCACAAAATAAGAGGTATGAATAGCCATTTCTAAAATTAAAGACATTTTAAGTAGGACTTATATAAATCACAAACTAGTATATAGATAAAATTTCCATATACATTATTTTATTTAGTTATCATCTTGTACTGTTGAAAAGAAATAACTTACTTTGAGTCCTTTACTGAGATATTTTTGATGGCCAAAGTCTTGAAAAACCCCAAGGTAAAGATTTTTTGTCATATTATATGGGGTAAAGCTTCAGTTCTTTTTCTTGTGACTATACACTGTACTAAATGAAAAACAATTTTCCAAAAAAATCTTAGCCTCACCTATTGTGTTCTCATTTCTTATTTTAAAGTAGAGGTAATATGGCTTCCTATTCAGTCATACATCCTTGTTAGATGGTCAATGGTTTTCACAAAAGGATATCAACCCCACTCTAGGCCATTGATCTTCTGCAAAAGCATTCCAACATAGAAGGACTAACCATTGGAAGTCATCAGAGAGTGTAATCTAAAACTTACTCTTCCCCTATTTTTAATTTAATGTTTGTCTGAAATAAACACTTGAGGAAAGTGTTACTTGAGAGCTATAGAATTCATCTTGTAGCCAGCCTTGTCATTGCTCTGCTCAGATCCCCTTATATCTTTTTTTACCAGCATGGACCCTTCCATAACTTCTGGAACTCTTTTTAGGAGAATTAACCTCAGGCTATGGGAGTCACTTTGCCCACTAGCACCAGAGCAGGAAGTACCTGGGAATTTATTTCACTTCTATACCACCTCTGGATCCTGGACTCCTTACTCAATGACTGGTACAGGAGAATAAGGCCCAATTCCTTTGCCCCAAGTCAGGACAAACTCTCTCACATAGCTTCGACTGGGAGGAGTTTTTAAATGGATCATGTGAACATGAATTCTCAAATTAGGAGAATCTGCTTCTGGGGAATATGACTTCAGATACATCCATCTCCCTAGATATTCTTTATGAATTAAGGTAGAACACTTTTCGAGAGTGGGATACTCACACTGTATGGTAAATCAGAATCTACAAGCTAATGAGATCTCTAGGAGATCTGCATGCATATTCATATTCCATAATCATTTTTCTCAGAAAAATGATTAATATGAACTGGTTCAAGAAAAAAGATATTGGAATAGACCAGAAACTATGGAAGAAATTGAAAAGATTTTTGAAGAAAAATTGAGTTATTTTCATTTTTGTATCATCTCAATATTTTTAAAATAATTCCAAAGTAAATAAAATGATAGGAAACTTTCAATTCATTTTATAAAGTTAATAAGACTACATTATGAAAACCTGATAAAAATTGAATACTCAGAGAGAAACCTTATTAAATAGTCTAGTGAATGTAAAGAAACAACAATCTTAAGCATAGCACTCGAAAACTGAAACCAGTAAGAAAATAAAAGACTAGTACATCAAATTTTAAAAAAAGATTTTATTCCAGGAATGCAAGGGCCATTTAATATTTAAAAATAAACTAACATAATTTATCATATTATGGAGAAGAGGATAGTATTTCAATAGATGTCTCCAAATCAATTAATAGATGATAAACTTAAATATTCATTAATTATAAATGTATGCACTAAACTAGGACAAAAAGAACATTTTGTAACACAATAAATGACATATCTTGCAAATCAACAATCTACATCATTCTGACAAGACTTTTCACCTGAAGTTAGGCATAAGATAAGGATGCTTAAAATCACAATTATTCTTTTCAATTTCTTGTGAGTTCTGAACAATATAATAAAATATGAAAAAATAGAAGGCATGAATATTGAAAGAAGACAAAACTAGTGCTATTTTCAAGTTTGTTTAACCTACTTTGCAATCTCAAGAAAATCATCCTTGAAACCCTTACAACTATTAGAAAGTGGCAAATAACAAAACAAATATACAAGTATCCATAGCTGTTATGTATTTTAAAATAAATATATTTCATTCATAAAAGTAACAAAAAATAATATATTTACAAAATATCTTAAGAAATGTACAATACTGTGCAAAGTAAACCAAGAACCCAATAAAAACAAAATTTTAAAATAGAGAAAAGCGCCATATTTCTGGATAGAAAAACCCATTATTTTAAAAGTGTTAATACTTCTGAGGTGGCTTTATAAGTGTAATATATTTCTAATATAATCCAACTTGAAAAATGCTGAAACTTTATCTAAAAGAATACAGGTGCAATGATGCCTGACTGTACCAGCAACTCAGGAAGTTGAAACAAGGGGATTGCAAGTTCAAGGCCAGTCTGAGAACCTTAAAGAGATCTTTTTCTGTAATAAGAAATAAGAAGGACTGGGGATCTAGTTTAGTGGTAGAGCCCTATGTTCAATACTCAGTATAAAATAAAGAAAGGAAGGAAGGAAGGAACCAAGAAAGAAATCAACAAAAATTTAAAAGGAAAAATAAGAAGGGTCTTAAAACCAAATGTTGAAATATATCATAAAGTCACAATAATTTGAGCAATGTGGTACAAGTGCAGGACTAGGTAAACAAAGCAAAGTCACAAAAATAGGAAGTCTAGAACAGATTTCCTAGTGACAAGAATATTTGAGAATTTAGTATATGATAGTGGTGGCATTTAAAATCATGTTTATTACGTAAAATGTACAAATATTTGTGGAAAAATTATGTTAACCTCAGTATATTCCAAAATAAATTTCAATTGGGCTAAGATGTAAATGTTTAAGATAAAAATCAACATTTCAGAAGAGAATATACATACATATGTATGCATTTATTTATTTTGTTTATTTAAAATTCCAAAATCTCATTTATTAGTAAAATGCATACAGGCATATGTGTCCTATGAGAGTGATTGCTGAATTCTAAGATAACATAAAAAATCAGAATGGGTCAAACATTTTAGAGGAACACAGATTTAACTATTCATTTGTTTAAATTCATAAGCTCCAAAAATATCACATGGTTGTTTTACACTTAATCTGGTCTGAATACTGTTTGTAGCTCATCTAGAATATTTTTGGTGTTCTCCACACAAACTTTACCTTTGTGATGTTTTTTTTGATGCAAGATTCCATACATTTTCAAATTCTTCAGAAAGCTTGACACCAATGTTACATAATATCTCTGCAATCTCTTGTTTTGATGTGTTCTTGAAGAAATCTCTTTCAAACACTCCTTTCTGGGAAAAGATGGTAGAATGAAGTAATGATTCTACCATCGTTTTTTGTTTTAATCAGCTTTTCACTACTGTGACTAAAAGACTGGACAAGAAAAATTTTAGAGGAGGAAAAGTTTATTTGGGGGCTCATGGTTTCAGAAGTCTCGGTCCATACACAACCACCTCCATTCCTTAGGGCTGGAGATGAGGCAGAACATCATGGTGGAAGAGTGCTCACATGAAGATGAGGAAGCAGAGAGACTCCACTCGCCAGACACAAAATATATACCCCAAAGCCATGCCCCCAGGGTCCCACCTCCTCCAGCCACACCCTACCTGCCTTTAGTTACCACACAGTTAATCCCATCAGAGGATCAATTCACTAATTGGGTTAAGGCTCTCATAACCCAATCATTTCTCTTCTGAATGTTCTTGCATCGTCTCACACAAGAGCTTTTGGGGGACACCTAATATCTAAACTACAATACCCTCGTCACCATAATTAGTTCTATCACTGATGTGATGAATTTGGGGGACAGGAATATCAATCACACTGAATGATTAGATAGAGCACAAAAAATGGGGTAACAGATAGAAGGAACAGTTCTTACAATTGCACTGATCTCAGCAGAAGTTGTCTTATAAAAGCTAGATGCAATGGCACTTGCCTGTAATTCCAGTGACTCAGAAGGCTGAGGCAAGAGGAGCACAAGTTTAAAGCCAGCCTCAGCAATTTAGCAAGGCCCTAAGCAACTTAGTGAGACCCTGTCTCAAAACAAAAAATAAAAAAGGGCTGGGGATGTGGCTCAATGGTTAAGTGCCCTTAGATTCAATCTCTGGTGCCAAAAAAAAATTGTCATATAGTGATTAGAAATTTTATTACATGGTCATAGAAACATCTGGAGAGTTTTTTCTGAGCTCCCTCAGGTTTTATCATGAGAGTTGGTTCAGATTCTTTCAAATTAGCCTCTGTAGGTTTTGCAAAATCTGGTTTCTACGTTTAATAATAACTACCTTTAATAATGACTTCATAATATTTGAGAAATATTGTCTCTTTCCAGTTGAGAAAAGATGCAAATTCTATGTAGTTAATCAGGCCATCATTATCCACATCACAGTAGTCAAACATCTTGTCCAGGAGCTTCTCATCTAAATACATGTTGGCCTATTCACAAGCTTCCTGCAGCTCTGCTTTATCTATTATCTCATCTCTCTTGGTTTCAGAGGTCTCAATCCATAGACGGCCAACTCTGTTGCTCTGGGCCCAAGGAGAGGCAGAATATCATGGCAGAAGAGTGTGGTGGAGGAAAGTGGCTCAGAACATCACACCAGGAGTCAGAGAAAGAGAGACAAATAGAGATTTATTTATTTATTTATTTAGGTACTGGGGACTAAATACAAGGTTGCTTTACCACTGAGCTACATCCTTTTTAGTTTTTATTTTGAGACAGGGTCTAAGTTGCTTAGGGTCTCACTAAATTGCTGAGGCTGGCCTCGAACTTGAGATCCTCCTGCCTCGGCCTCCCAAGTCACTGGGACTACAGATGTACACCACCACACCCAACTTATATACATATTTATTTATGTCATCTGAAGCAGGGATAGTTTTTTTTTTAATCATGACACCCAAAGCAATGTCAAAAAGAATAATGCTGATCTATTTGACTATACACTATAAAATATTTTAAGGGTATATACATAAAAGAAAAAAGCAACTGGGCCTGATGGCTCATGCCTGTAATTCCAGTTACTCAGGAGGCTGAGGCAGGAGAATCATAAGTTTGAAGTCAACCTCAGCAACCTAGTGAGAGCCTGTCACAAAATAAAATTGTAACAAAAGAGCTGGGGATATAGCTCAGTAGTACAGCACCTGCCTAGCACGTTTGAGGCCCTAGGTTCAATCCCCAGTACCACCACTATATATATGTATAACATACTCTTCTATTCAAAAACACAGGCAAAATTGAGAAAATACATTCATATACTTATATATGCATATATAAAAACTATATATGTATATATATAACTATATATATGATTTTCACAAATAAAAATGTAAAAAAATTAAAACTGGTAAAGGTCATAGAAGGGCAATTCACAAAATTACACATTTATTTTTAAGAAAGTTTAACATAAGTAATGAACACTAAAAAAGGGTGAAGTGTATATCATCTTTTGTGTATCAAACTGAAAAAAGCTAAATAAGATTATCACAAAGTGTTGGTAAGTGTGCAAACACTGGTACTCTCAATCACAGCAACTGGCGTATACTTTTAGTAACAGTTTATATGAAAAAGTGGTAATTCATATTTTTAAAAAATCTTTAAATTTTGACCTTTTGATCTTCAGAGAATTTGTCATGAAGAAATCATTAAAATATTTTCAAAGATTTGCTTTTAAATATGCCCATCAGATCATGTCTTATAGTGGTCAATCTTGGAAATAAAATAAATATCCAATGATAAAAGATTGACTCAAAAAATCCCTTTAATGAAGTATATAGAAGCATTAAAATATTTTCAAAAGAACATTTAATGCCACAGGGAAATATGGATAATATATAGTTTAATTTCAAATCATTGGAGGGGTTGGGAGTGTAGCTCAGTGGTAGAGTGTGTGCTTAGCAAAGAAGAGGCCCTTGGTTTAATCCCCTGCACTACAAAAAAAGGAAAATAATATGCAATTCAAACTCTTTGTTAAAAATTATATTCATGTAAAAGAATATACCCACTAGTATGTTCATAATCGTTTTCTCCATATTTTGGGAGAAATGGTTTTCTCCAGGTTTTCATGTCTTTTTTCTGCTTTCCTGTGTATTTCAGATTTTTTTCAATGCTTTTTTAGTGAAAAATTATAAATACAGCACAATTAAATTTTTTAAAATTCAAAAAAGAGAAACAAGCAGTCTTGTAGATCTCTTGGTGTATATCACTGAATATGTTATCAATACATTTGTCACCATATGCAGTATGTCCTTCAAGGGGACACCCTGGAAAAATTCTCCATTCCTGACATCAACATCAACATCAACAACTTTGTTTTTATCTGACAGACTCTATGAACCATATAAACTGGAAAGCTTGGAAACAATCTAAGTCTACCTCTATAAACAAGGATATGAATCTATGTGACACATGATTATTTCTTTTTTTCCTTTTGTCTTTCTTTCTTTTCTTTTCTTTTTTCTTAGTGGAGCATGAAATCCTTGGCCTCATGCATGCTAAGCACGTGTTTTACCACTGAGCTATATTCGCAGCTCTGTTCCATTTAAAAATCTTGTCACCTTGTATTTTGTGATTCTGATATTTCAGCTTACACCTTTTCAGGGAACACACAATATCTGTGTAAAGTAATAAGTAAACCCACTAAGAACTCTGAAGCAATAAAAGAATTTCCCAGCATGCTAGGCCTGCAGGAGAATTCATCTTTTAAAAAACTGGGAAGAATATGTCATTCATTCACTCAACTAACATTTATTAAGGGTCCATTATGTGCCATACACTGTTCTAGGTGCTAAGTAACCATATAATGGATGAGGGGAAAATTGCACAATTTATTATGTTATAGGCTGAATTGTGTCTCCTACCAAATTTATATATTGAAGTCCTAACCCCCAGAACTTTAGAATGTGACTGTACTTAAAGTTGGGTTCTTTACAGAGGTAATTAAGTTAAAATGAGTTTATTAGTGTGGTCACTAGTCCAATATGACTGGTGTCCTTATGGAAAGAGGAAATTTGGACACAGAAATGCATATAGGGAAGACAATGTAAAGACACAGGGAGAAAATGGCTATGTGCAGGCCAAAGAGAGAGGTCTCAGAAAGAGGCCTCCAGCTTCTAGTCTTCAGAGCTGGAGGACTGTAAATCTCTGTTGTTTAAGTCAACCAGTCTGTGGTACTTCATTGTAGCAGCCTGAGCAGACTAATGTGCTTGTCATGAGGGGGATAAGGAGCAAATAAGGAAACAAACAAATATATAATTACTAATTATGAACTGTTCAGATTGGGTACTCAGTAAAGGCTGCCTGGGGAAGAAATTTAAACTGTAACCTGAGGAATGAGAAGAAACTAGCCTGCAAAGAGTGGGAAGCATCCACTGTTCCTTAGATTTCCATTGCTGTGACAAAATACCTGAGAAAATAAACAAAGTGGAAAAGGTCTATTTTGACTCATGATTTCAGAGATTTCAGTCCATGGTCAGCTGATTCCATTTCTTTTAGGCCCGTGGTGAGGCAGAACATTATGGTGGGGAGCTCATGGTGGAGCAAAGCTGCTTACCACATGGCACCTAGGAAACAGGGAGAGAGAGCTTGCTTTTATAGCAAGGAGCCTCCCTGCAAATTCTTTACAGTATAAATCTATCAATGGATTAATTTGTCAATGAGGTCAGATCACTCAAGATTCAGTCACTCCCCAAAAGCCCCACCTCTGAACACTGCTGCATTGGAGACGAAGCCATTAACACATCAGATTTTGAAGAACATTTCAGATCTAAATCAGAACACATCCCAAGTGGAAACATGGGAGGCATTCAGGTCCAGGGTAAGGAAGAATGGAACTGATTCTAGAAACCAAGTCAAGTGAAGCTGAACATATCCTATGAAGACACATTGGTGACAGACATCAGAACACACACTGACTCTTCTATCAGTTGTGTTCAAGCAAATGCAGGGAAGAACTATGAGTCCTCAGTATGGAAGGCAGACTCTGTCAATCGTTATCAGTTCAGTTTCTTGATAAACCTCCAAATTATCAAAAGTCTCTTTGATCACAGATACATGAATACAGGAATCCAAAAAGTCTGGTAATGAGAATAGAAAAAACTCTTCTCAGAATTCATTCATAATTTTGTAAAGATGTGCTTCACAACTAACTCATTCTCTGCACAACTCTTTCAATTCTTTTCCCTCCTAAAAGCTCTTGCTCTTCCTAGTGCCCCTAAAACTTAGGTCAGAACTGATCCTGGTGAAATGTGTGAAGGTGTGGTAGCAATTGAGTCATGTCTTAGCATAAGGAAAGCAGGCAGGCAGAAAGATTGAGACCCCATATGTGGATGAATGTTTGCACCTGGGAATTTCTCTGAATAAAGTATTCATTAGAGCTGGGAGTATAGCCTAGTGATAGAGGGCTTGCCTAGTATGCACAAGGCTCTGGGTTCCATTGCCAGCACAGGAAAACAAAAAGTCATCCAGTAATTAGTGGGTTCACAAATTCAATTACAAATGCCCCTCTTTCTGTTATTGAGGACTCATCCCACTGTTTTGCTTGAAGCCTCTCTCTCAATCACCCCATGAAGCTGTTATCCAACTCTAGGGCAGGTAGACACTTAGCTCTAACAGTCTCCTCTAACTCAAAGACTAAGTCCCCCAAATGTTTATTTAGTTAGCAGCAAATGTCCACTATGCATTCTTCACAAAATAGATGTGATTTAAGATTCTCTTACGTACCCAACAGATCATTCAGCAAATAAAATAGATTGACTTTTTAAAGCTATAGATCTTTATAGCTTGTGATTTTTAGCAGATTTCTGTATTCACTTTATATATAGTAGAAAGACATTACTTAATACTTACTCCGACACATTCATTTTAGTTAAACTGAAGTTCATTTTTAATAATTGAGTGCAAGTCTTTTTCTTTTCAAATAAATTGAACAGAAATGAATTCGTTAAACAAAAATCTGAATATAAGAATATCATGAATATATGCTATGTAATTCAAGATGTGGAAGACATGTGGATTTGACAGCACATCTAGAATAACAATAAATAAATAATGGCTGAACACAACTAGTAAATAAATAAATAAAGGTTGAGCACAGCTAATAGAACTTTCAGCTATAAGCATAGATTAAAGTAAGGTTGATTTTGAACATACTACCTTGCCAGTTTGTAATAGGATGCTAATATTATTACAGCTTTTCATTTGCATGCTTATTAAGAATTGAATAAACAATTACATTCACAAGAACCTAAAAAATAATTTGGAGAATAAAAATATCCTACTGCATCATGAAACAGGAAGAAAATATCAATGCTACTTTGCATGAAATATTAGCACATTTACGTACTTTTTACAATCTCATATTGATCTTTAAAATCCACAATAATATAGTCTATAAAATGTAAAAATTCAACAAAAATTAAAAATAGTTAAATAAATTGAGATTAGGATGGAAAAAATTTATTAAAGTATTGTTATATTTTTCTCAATATTTATTTAATTAGTACTTATTAGTTTCCACCTTTCTTAACTAAACCCAGTATAATTTATTTAAATAAGAACAATTACATAACGGAAAAAAAAATTATATAAAGTAGTACATAATTTCAAATAAATATCCATTTTTCATAGTTAATGAGAAAGTTAAAAATGCACATGTACATAATTATTTATGATGTATTGTTTTATGTTATGATATGTTGGCTTTTTGTTCTGGCATGGTATGGATTTCAAAAAGATTGATAATCCTAGCCTTTGGACCTGAAGTTAGAAATTGATCTGGGTTGGAAATAAATAATTAGGAGTTAAAACATCATCTCACTTTTGTTCTACTTTTTATATTCTCACATTATATAATATCTTACTACATTATAATTACTTATATCAGCATTAAAGGTGAATATTTTGAAAGAAAAAAATACTTTGGAATAAATCTAACCAAGGAGGTGAAAGACCTCTACAATGAAAACCATATAACGCTGAAGAAAGAAATTGAAGATGCAAGAAGATGGAAAGACCTCCCATGTTCATGGATAGGCAGAATTAATATTGTTAAAATGGTCATACTACCAAAGCAATATACAGATTCAATGCAGTCTCCATCAAAACACCAATGAATTTCTTCACAGAACTAAAAACAAAAACAAAACAAAACAAAAAAGCAGTCCTAAAATTCATTTGGAAGATTAAAATACCCAGAAGAGCAAAAGCAATTATAAACCAAAAAGCAATGCTAGAGGCATTATAATACCTGACTTCAAATTATGCTATAGGGCTATAGTAACAAAAACTGCATAATACTGGCATAAAAACAGACATAGACCAATGGTACAGAACAGAAGACACAGAGACAAACCCACACATCTACGGTCATCTGATCCTTGATAAAGGTGCCAAAAACATACATTGGAGAAAAGACAGCCTTTTCAACAAACGGTGCTGGGAAAACTGATTATCCATATGTAGATGAATGAAACTAGATCTTTAACTCTCATCCTGTAGAAAAATCAACTCAAAATGGATAAAAAATTGAGAAATTAGACCAGAAACTATACAACTCCTAGAATAAAATGTAGGGTCAACACTCCAATATATAGGCACAGGCAATGACTTTCTCAATAGAACCACTAAGGCTCAGGAAATAATGCCAAGTGTTAATACACAGGATGGCATCAAATTAAAAAGCTTCTGCACAGCAAAGGAAACAGTTAAGAATGTGAAGAGAGAACCTACAGCATGGGAGAAAATTTTTGCTTGCTACTCTTCTGACAGAGGATTTATATCCAGAGTATATGAGGAATTCAAAAAACATAACACCAAAAAAGCAACCCAATCAATGAATGGGTAAATGAACTAAATAGACATTTCTCAAAAGAAGAAATACAAATGGCCAACAAATATATGAAAAAATATTCAATATCTCTAGCAATTAGGGAAATAAAAATGAAAGCTACACTGAGATATCATCTCACATCAGCTAGAATGGCAGCTGCCAAGAATACAAATAATAATAAATACTGGAGAAAATGTGCAGAAAAGGGGACACTTTTACACTTTTGATATGATTGTAAATTAGTACAACCATTATGGAAATCAGTATGGATCTTTTTCAAAATACTAGACATAGAACCACCATACAAACCATCTATACCACTCCTTGGCATTTATCCTAAAGAATTAAAGTCATCATACTATAGAAATACATGCATACCCATGCTTATAGCAGCACAGTTCACAATAGCTAAATTATGGAACCAACCTAGGTGTCCACCAATGGATGAATGAATAAAGAAAATGTGGCATATATACACAATGGAGTTTTACTTGGCCATAAAGAAGGATGAAAATATAGCATTTACAGGGTAATTGGTGTAATTTGAGAACATTATGTTTAGCAAAATAAGCCAAACTCAGAAAGTCATGGGTCATATATTTTCTCTCATATGTGGAAGCTAACGAGGAAAGAGGAAAAGAAAGGTGGAGGCAGATCTCATGAAAATCAAGGGGAGATCAGTAGAGGAAAGAGACCAAGAGGGAGGAGGTGAGGAGGGAGGGGGGAAGTGGTGGGGAGTGATATTGTCTAACTTATATTGTTGTATTGTATATTGTGTGCATGTACGAATATGTATCAGCAAATCACTTCAGTATGTACAACTATAATGTACCAATAAAAAAGTGGGAAAAAGAAAACAATAAATAAATAAATAGGGATAATAAGTTAAAAAAAAAAAGAATTGAATAACCTCCCACCTTCATGTATGTGGTTAAGGTATCGAGCTCCAGGGACCAGTACCCATGGAAAGTAAGAGGTGTTCTCTGGAAGTTTTAGGGTTCAGTGACCATTTTCCATGACTCCAGCATCTCTGACTACTCCTATAAATTCATTGTACTATGTCAGCTCTATTGAGAAATCAATAAACTTTGAAATATGCAGGGAAGTTAGTGGATGCCTTTCCAACATCAACACATTAGGGACATTCCAAATAACACAATAGCCTTTTCTCAATTTGGTGTCTGTTTTTACTTCCATACAGAATTTTTTTCTTGTTACTGAGGATTGAATGTTGAGTCCCAGTTATGAACACTCTACCTCTGAGCTACATCTCTCAGGTACAAAGTTTATGCTGAAGAAAATACATGAACTGTATGATTGGCTTGGGGAGGAGAAAACAGTAACCTGGGCTGGGCAGAGGGAAGAAGAGCTGGAGAAGGGAAAAGGCTTCTTCAGGGAGTGAGAGAGGAGAAGAATCTGTGCTCTCTTTCCAGTTGGAGCAAGCTACATCAAGCCATCTCCCCAAGCCTTCCTCTGTGGAGTAATGTGTTAGTTTTTCATTGCTGTGAAAAAAATATTTGGACAAAAACAATTTGGAGGAGGAAAGATTTATTTTGGCTCATGATTTCAGAGGTCTCAGTTTCTCTAGTGTTTTAAACATGAGTGGTTGTTAGATTTTGTTAAATGTTTTTTCTGCATCTATTGATATAATTGTGTGATTCTTGTCTTTAACTCTATGTGGTGAATTACATTTATTGATTTATATATGTTGAACCAACATTACATCTTTGGGACGAAACCCACTTGATCATGGTGGAATGTCTTACTAATGTGTTTTTAAATGTGGTTTGCCAATATTTTATTAAGGATATTTACATCTATGTTCATCAGGGATATTGGCCTGAAGTTTTTTTGATGTGTCTGTCTGGTTTGGGTACCAGAGTGATACTGGCGTCATAGAATGAATTTGGGGGTGTTCCTTTCTTTTATATCTCATGGAATAATTCAAGGAGTATTACTCTTAGTTATTCTTTAAAGACCTGGTAGACCTTGGCTGAGAATCCATCTGGTCCTGGGATTTTCTTTGTTGAAAGGTTTTTAATTGCTGCTTCAGTTTCATTCCTTGATATTGGTCTGTTTAAGTTTTCTAAATCCTCATGGTTCAATTTGGGAAGGTCATATGTGTCTAAAAATTTGTCAATATCTTTAAGATTTTCTAGTTTATTGGAGTATAAATTTTCAAAATAGTTTCTAATGTTATCCTCTGGATTTCAGAGGTAACATCTCCTGTCTGTGGTAACATCTCCTTTTTCACCTTTAATCTTGTTGATTTAAGTTTTCTCACTTTTCTTGATTAGTCTGGCTAAGAGTTTAACAACCTTGTTTCTTTTCAAAGAACCAACTCTTTGTTTCACTGATCCTTTGTATTATTTTTGTTCTCAATTTTATTAATTTTACCTCTTATTTTAATTATGTCCTGTCTTCTACTGCTTTTGATATTTGCTTGTACTTTTTCTAAGGCCTTGAGATATAATGTTATATTATTTATTTGGTATCCTTCTATATTTGTTAATGTAGGAACTTGGTGCTATAAACCTTCCTTTTAGAATTGCCTTCATACCATCCCAGAGATCTTCATAAGTTGTATCTCTATTCTATTTGTTTCTAAGAATTAAAAAAAATTTCTCTCCTGATTTTTTTCTGACTCATTCTCATTCAAAAGTATATTATTTAATATCTGAATGTTAAAATTGTTTCAGTTTTTATCATGTTGTTGATTTCTAATTTCATTCTATTATGATCTGATAGAATGCAAACATCATACTAAATGAAGAAAAAATGAAGGGATTTTCTCTAAAATCAGAAACAAGACAAGGATGTCTGCTATCACCACTCCTATCCAACATAGTCCTTGAAACTCTAGCCAGAGAAATCAGGCAAGAGAAAGAAATTAAAGGGATATAATAGGAAAAGAAGATGTCAAATTACAAAGTTTCCTGATGACATGATCCCATATATAGAAGACCCAAAAAACTCCACCAGAAAACTTCTAGAGCTGATAAATAAAGTTAGCAAACTAGTAGGATATAAAATCAACATATATAAATTAATTGCTTTCCTATATTCCAACAAGGAATATTCTGAGAAAGAAATCAGAAAAACTATCCCATTCACAATAACCACACACAAAAATACTTGGGAATAAATCTAACCAAGGAGGTGAAAGATCTCTATAATGAAAACTATAAAATACTGAAGAAAAAAACTTAAGAAGACCTTAGAAAATGGAGAGACCTTCCATAATCTTGGATAAGGAGAATTTTTATCATCAAAATGTTCACATAAAAATGTTACACAGATTCAATGCAATCCCCACCAAAATACCAATGACCTTCTTCACAGAACAGGAAAAAACAATCTAAAATTCACTTAGAAGAATAATAGACCTAGAATAACCAAAGCAATCTTGAGCAAGAAGAGTGATGCTGAAAGCATCATAATACTGGATCTTAGATTATACCACAGAGTTATAGTAACAAAAGCAGCATGTATTGTCATCAAAACACTCCTGAGATCAATAGAAGACACAAAGACAAATCCACATAGATATAGTCATTAAATAATGAACAAAGGTGCCAAAAACATGTTAGAGAAAAAGATAGCCTTTTAAAAAATGGTTCTGGGAAAACCAGATATCCATATGTAGAAGAATGAAACTAGATCCCTATCCCTCATCCTTTATTAAAGTCAACTCAAAGTGAATCAAAGTTCTAGGAATTAGACCACTAACTCTTCAACTGCTAGAAAAAAAGGAAGACTCAACACTCTGACATATTGGCAAAGGCATCAATTCCCTTAACAAGAGTCCTAAAGTACAAGAAATAAAACTAAGAATCAATAAGTGGGATAGCATCAAATTATAAAGCTTCTGTACAGCAAAGGAAACAATTAAGATCATAAAGTGAGAGCCTACAGAATGGGAGAAGATCTTTGCCACCTGCTCTTGCAACAGGGGATTAATATCCAGAATATATAAATAACTCAAAAAACTTAACACCAAAAAAGCAAATAATCCAATTAATAAGTGGGCAAAAGAACTAAATAGACATTTCTCAAAATAAGGAATACAAATAGCCAATGTATGAAAAAATGCACAAAATCTCTAGCAATTAAGGACATACAAATCAAACTACACTAAAACTTCATCTCACTTCAGTTAGAATGGCAGTTATAAAGAACACAAATAATAATAAATGCTAGCAAGGATGTGGGGGGAAAGGTATACTCTTACATTGTTGATGGGACTGCAAATTAGTACAACCACTCTGGAAAGAAGTATGAAGATTCCTCAAGAAACTATGAACAGAATCACCATATGACACAGCTATCCTACTCTTTGGTATTTATCCAAAAGAACTAAGATCAGCATACTATAGTGATATAGGCACATCGATGTTTCTAGCAGTACAATTCACAATAACCAAGTTATGAGACCAGCCCAGATCCCCTCCAACAGATGAATGGATAAAGAAAAATTATGGCATTTTCCAGTAAATAGATAGAACTAGAGAACATCTTGCTACATGAAATAAGCCAGAGTCAAAAAGTCAAGGATTGAATTTTTTATGCAAAAACAAGAACAAAATAAAGGTAAAAAATTTAGACAGAGAATCCTATGAAAATAAGAGCAATCAGTGGAATAGAGAAAGGGGATTGAGGGGTGGAGGAAGGGAGGAGAAATGGGAGGAATGGTGGAATGATATTGACTAAATTATGTACATATATTAATATAGCACAGTGAATTTCATGTTTGTGTATATAGAGAGAGCACGATTTTTTTTAAAAAAACTATAAATAAATAGAAAGAAGATGGGTAGAATAGAGGAAAGGGAACAAGGGGGAGGGAAGAGGGCAGGGAAAGGGGAAATACTGGGGACTGAATTGGAGAAGATTACATTCATACATGCTTGGAATGTAATCTTCTGCCCAAAAATAGACATGGTGTTTCAGGAAGGTAGGATGTAATGTATGCTAGGTAATGCCTTCTGTTTTCATGGAACTCATAATATCAACCTTGAAGAAATGAGAAGCCAATGCCACAGGGTTCTCTGAGCACATAAAAAGAAACATCTATTCAATCCATCATCACAGTCATGAAGCAGAATGTTATAGAGTAGAGGAGTAGGAGGAAAAAAGGTCATGTAGACATCATTTGGGGAATAGAGGGCAATAACACTAAAAGTTGAACTACAGGACAGTTCTGTAGGAATTTGCCATGGATCATCTTTCTACATAAACTATCTCAGTTATGAAAACAAGGCTTTGAAGAACCTTGAAAAACGTCTCATTAAAAAGCCAAAACAGGATTGTAATAAATTTACCACTCTGATGCTGGAGTTGATAGTGTTGGAGGTTGTGCATGTGTACGGGAATGGGGTAGGTGAGATGCTCTGTACCTTCCACTCAGTTTTCCTGTGAACTTAAAACTGCTCTAAAAAATGAAGTCTTTTTTTTTCTATAGCTACCATACTAAATTTGTTGGGACAGAAAACAGACTGACTGGTTGTTGCCAGGATTTTATCTGTGGGTTCTGAAAGTGTTTTGGAACTAGACAGAGGTGGTGGCTGAACAACATTGTGAATGCACTAAGTATCACTGAATCATTCACATTAGATGGTTAATATTTTGTAATGTAAATTTCACCTCAATTTTTTAAAAACTCACCATATAATAAACTTTTTCAAAAACACATTGTAAGGTTTATAATTTCCCAATGTTCTTTACTCATTAAAGGATTTTTGTGATCCAATTTGTTTTGAAGCAGTACCCACAATCCTCTTGTGTGTTCTTTCTATTACTATATTAAAGGTTCAGAGTGCCTATGGTAGTTAATTTTATGTGTCAACTTGACTGGGCCTTGAGGTGCCCAAATGGAACTTTCTTTCCAAGTATGTCTCTCAGGGGAGTTAAGGATGATTTTAGCATTTGAATGAGTGAACTCAGTAAAACAGAAGGCCTTCTCCTGTGGAGGTTATCATCCATCCCCTGAGGGCATGAATAGAACAAAAGATTAAAGGGTAAATCTATCCCTTTCCTATTTCCTTACTGCATTTCATCTCATCTCCTGCCTGGATTGGTTTTTGTCCCCTCCGGTCCCCTCACTCCCATCCTGGGGATTGAATTGAGAGGGCACTCTACTACTGAGCTACATCCCCAGTTCTTTTTTCAATTTTATTTTGAGATAGGGTCTTGCTAAGTACCCAGGCTGGCCTCTAACTTATGATCCTCCTGCTTCAGCCTCCTGAGTCACTGGGATTACAGGTATGTGCCACTAGGCCTAGCTCTGAAATAGGATTTCCACCACTGGCTCCCCTGGCTCTCAGGTCTTCAGACACAGACTATAGTTCACAGTATTAGTTTTCCTGGGAGTCCGACTTGCAGATGGCAGATAATAGGACTTCTCAGTCTCCATATTTGTATAAGCCAATTCTTTATGATAAATCTCTCTCCATTTTGGTTCTATTTCTAAACAACCCTAGTACAGCAGTCTTATAATAAAACTGTATTTTTGCTTTAACAAGGTTCTTCATCCCCTGCCATCCACATCATACCTGATAACAACACACAGAACACATTTTGGGAAATGCTATTCTAGACCTTTCCAAGGGGAAAAACCCCCCAACTAATCCATTCTTATTTTAACTCCTCTAGGAAAATATATTTTTGCACAGCCCTGTCTGGATATTTGCTGAAAACAAGTTATTCTTTAAGTAGATATATGATTTCTGATGGTGTTCTTTGATAATGTTCAAGACAGAAATAGGTGGCTTTAGTAAAACCAATTCTAAATGAATGATGAGATGTTAGAGTAATAAAGACATAATATAGCTTTTGAATACCACTGGCTTTGTAGGCAGGAGTGCCACACTAGGAAAACTTATTACCCTAGCTATGTATAGATCAGCTAGCCATACAGTTTGAGATTTTATTCATTTGCACAAATTGCATTTTCTATATACTTCAGAAAGTATGACACAGTATGTGGGCACATATAAAATAGCTGACACTTTAATAGCAAACATAAAGATGTCTAATACAAAGGCAATTTAATAAAATGAAATGGCCCAAGGCTATTTCTTCATTGCAAATAAATGTATCCTCATGAATCTTCACTGTAAAGCCACTTCTTAGATTCAAAAAGTGTTGATTTAATAATAATTAACACCAGTAAGAATATCTGTGGATCTGACCATTTTATGATTGAAATCAATGATTCTCAACTAGGGATGGGATAAAACAAATGTGGAGTGGAGTAAAGAGTGTTCCTTTCTCCCAGAGAAGTGTACGGAAATCTCTTGGAGGCACATTTATTTGAAAATGAATTACCATCAGCTGGGCATGGTGGCACATGCCTATAATCCCAGTGGCTCAGGAGGCTAAGTCAGGAGGATGGTGAGTTCAAAGCCAACCTCAGCAACTTAGTGTGGCCCTGTCTCTAAATAAAATACAAAAAGGGCTGGGGATATGGCTTAGTGTTTAAGCAACCCTGGGTCCAATCCCAGGTACAGAAGAAGAAGAAGGAGGAGAAGGAGAAGGAGAAGAAGAGGAGGAGGAGGAGGAGGA
>CM053417.1:87785500-87868929 GCA_028644305.1 Xerus rutilus | reverse complement strand
GTCTGTCTTTTTGTTCACCACCCAAACCAGTACCACACATCCGATTTCCTGAATGCCTGTGCCTCAAATGTCCCCACAGTCTGGACTTCCCCATCCTGAGTAAGGAGGTTGTGAGAGTTCCAGGATGCAGCAACCATGGAGTCATGCTCTGACTCAGCCTTGCCCTGGAAGAGTATCTGGCTCTGTACTCCCAGAATTCCTGGCTTTGGCATCTGGGACCATCTGTCTTGCTCATCTGAATTTCCTTAAACTTACAGCACCAAGATCAAATATATTATTATTAACCAGAAGAAATGTATCACAAGAACATCACTAGCATGTCTGCCTGCCTCAAAATGCCAGCATGTATGTTCTTGTACACACACGCACATTCACACAGGCCCTGCTAGCCAGCTGAACTGCCCTCCTGGCCACTACTGATTGGAACGGGGCAGCATACTTGATCTACTTGAATTTCTCTCTCTTTCTCTCTCTTCCTTTTCTGAGGCAAGATCTCACTATTTATCCAGCCTAGCCTGAAACTTGAGATCATCCTGCCTAAACCTCCTGAGTACCATTATGCCAGCTAGGACCACTTTCTTTCTTAGAGGAGTTCAGACTTGAGACTCAGATGTACTGGTTAGTGTGTGTGTGGAGCTTAGATTGTAAACCAGGGAAAGATTGGGTTGGGAGTATTCTGTTTGCACACAAAACCATGCAAACCTGAAGAAGCAGAGAAAGTCATGAGGGGGGAGGGCAAGTTCAAGAGAGAATGTGGCCGTAGAGAGGTAGAGAAGCCTTTCACTGCTTTTTCATTTTTTTAAATATTTTGCACAGTAGTGTTCAGAAGTGAGGCCTTGAGGAAGTATCAACCTCATGTAGAGGCACAGGCCTCATCTGTGGATTAATACATTGATGTATTCATAGCTTTATGGACTATTGGGAGGTGGTAGAAACTTCAGGAGGTAGGGCCTAGTTGAAGGAAGTAGGTCACTGAGAGCATGTTTTTGAAGGATGTATTTTTTTTCCTGGCCCCTTCCTCTCTCCCTCTGTTTTCTTCCCTGTTGCTATGACATGAGCAGCTCTGCTCCACCAGGTGGTCACCACCATAATGTTCTGTCTTGCCAAAGGCTAAAAGCTACAGGGCCAAGTGACCATGGAATAAAACCCCTGAAATCATGATCCAAAAAGGTCTTTCCTCCTCTAAGTTGATTTTTCTGAGATATTTTGCTATAGCAATGAGAAGCTGACTAACACAACAATCTTTAATAAAAAGAACAAAGTTGGAGGCAAACATACTACAGGTGTACTGTAATCAAAACAGCAAATTTTAGAGCTGAATGATATGCCACAACATGGATGAATAAGGAAGACATTAAGCTAAGTGAAAAAAGCCAGACACAGAAAGAAAAATATTACTTGATCTCACATGAAATCTAAAAAACAAAAAAATTAAAATATATGGAGATAGAAAATAGAGCATTGATTACCAGGCACAAGGGGAGAGGAGGGAAGGAAATGGGGAGATGTAGGTCAGAGGATACAAAGGAGCAGAAATGTAGAGTGAACAAATCTAGAGATCTAATGTGCAATATAAGGACTATACGTAATAAAATTATGCTGTACGTGGAATTCATGCTAAATTAGTAGATTTTAGTTGCTTTTAGCACAAAAAAAGGATATCTATGTCATGATGAATATGGTAATTTGCTTTATAGACAGCATACAATATCTGCAGTTTCCCCATTCAAGGATTCAAGTAATTAGGGATTAAAAATAATCAGAAAATTGCATCTATACTGAACACATATAGATTTATAGTATAACAACTATTTATATTATATTAGGTATTTTAAGTCATCTAGAGATGACAAAATAAATTGAAGGATGTGCTTAAGTTACATGCAAATAACACTTTCATATTAGGGACTTGAGCATTCTCAAATTTTGTTATTCTCAGAGGTCCTGGAACCAATATCCTCAGGAAACTGAGGCCAATGTCAACTTTTTTATTATCTATATGTATCTTACAACATCATATTTTACACCTTACATATATACATAACATTTATTACAAAAAGATCTCCATTGATCTTGGGGAAATAGAAGGAAGACCTGTAGAGTACATGCAGGGACCAAGAGGGAGGGAAGAAGGAATAGAAAGAGGAAGAATTAAGGAATGAAGTTAACCAAATTATGCTATATGCATGTTATGAATATATCACAATTTATTCCAGTTTTATATGTAACTACAATGTGCCAATTAAAAATAAATAAATAAATGGAACGAAGACCAATAGAGTAGAGTAGGGGTTTGGGCGAGGGAAGAGGGGAAGGAAAGAAGAGTATTGGGAATTGAAATGGATAAAACTATGTTAGACGCATTTATGAATGTGTTAAAACCTCACAATTATGTATAACTATAATGTACTAATAAATTTAAAAATTTCTATCAAAATATATGTGATATAATTACTGTCTAAACATTTAAAAACCCAGCATGATACTAGCATAAAAACATATATATCAACCAATCAAACAGGATAAAAAGCTCAAAAATAAATTTAAGCATTTACAGTCCACTGATTTTCAACAAAGGTATCAAGAACACACAATGGTGAAAGGACAGGCTCTTCAATAAATGGTGTTAGGAAAAATGGATATTCATACACAGAGGAATGAAATCAGATCCTGATTTCACAGCATATACTAAAGTCAACTGAAAATGTATGAAAGACTTAAATATAAGACTTGAAGCTGTGAAACTACTAGAAGAAAAGAGGGGCAAATCTCCATGATATTGGTTTGGGCAATGAAGTTTTAGATATGTCCCCAAAAGCACAGGATACAAAAGCAAAATAGGCAAATGGGATTGCATCAATATAACAAGCTTCTGTAGAGAAAGGAAACAATCAACAGAATGAACAGACAAACTACAGACTGAGAGAAAATAGGTGAAAACCATACATCTGAAAAGAGTTAATAGCCAAAATATATAAGAAACTCAAATAATTCACTAATAATGGGCAAAAGAACTGACAGATATATTTGAAAAGAATACAAATGGCCAACTGGTTTATGAAGAAATGCTCAGCATCAACAACTGTTAGGAACATGTTAGAATGGTTAGTATCAAAAAGATGAAAAATAAGTGTTGGAAAGGATCCAGAGAAAAGGGAACTATGGTACAGTATAAATACAGCCATTCCAGGAAATAGTATGGAGGTTCCTCAAAAAACTAAAAATGGAACTACCATATATCCAACAACCTCACTTCCATTGATGACTCCTGCCTGAACCAATTATCATCATAATTGATGCTGAGTGGTGATTTTCTATTTCTCTCTTTCCTTCTAATTCTGTTAGTGATCTTTTTTATCACAAGGAAGAGTCTTCAGTTCTCCCACATTTATTTTTATATACATATGTTTATATATATATATACATTACCATGAACATGTGAATTTAATTTTATTTAGTGGGTTATAATCCTTTACTGTCATTGCTTACTTTAAACTCAAATTGTCTCAGATTAGTTAGTAGAAACCTTTTCAAAGATGGCTCCTATGTCCTCTTGAAATGTCTCCATCCTTCTTTGAATAATATCTAATTTTCTGGCATAGTGAGATGCTCCAGACTCATCTCGAATTTTCCTTGCCTCATCTCTGGAATGATCCCAAGGAATTTCTCCCAAGGAATTTCTCCCAAGGAATCCAGGTCTCTTTTCTGGAAATAGAAACCAAATCTAAGTGCTAGGTGTGCTCAATTGTTATAAGGATATCATTGTTTCTAGGCTTTTTCATTTGAAAGAGCAAATAGATGTATGTCAATAAATATGCACATACATATATGTACACAAAATAGAATTTTTCAGAATGGCCAATCCTCCAAAGAAAAAAGTAACTGAAGTAGGCTGAACAATGGTGTCCCAAAGATGCCTGTGTCATTAGCCCCAGAAACTGTGAATACATTAGGTCACATGACAAAGGGAAATTACAAATGGGATAGTATTCATGTTGCTAATTACCTGGCTTTGAGATGGGGAGATGAACTTGAGCTACTCAGGTAGGCCCAATGTAATCACAAAGGTCCTTAAAAGTGGAAGAAGGAGGCAGAAGAAAGATGAAAGTGTGAGAAAAATTAGCTAGACATAGCTGTCTTTCAAAATGGAGGAAGGGTGGCAGCTCACACCACAACCTTATTCCAGGCAGTGGAAGATAGAAAAGTGACAAGTATAATTCTTCCCTTTAAAAGTCTTTACATGTTACTCCAATTCATGTGCTATGGCTAGAAATTAATCACATGTCCACATCTGTAAGCCAGTGAGAGTGGATAGCCTGGTGCCAGCCTAAAAATTCTACTAGGATGGAAGAAGAGGAAAAAAAATATGGGGGCAAAACCAGTCGTGTCTTTCATATTGTATAACTAATATTTCTCATTTATGTTGATTCATATTTTTTAGAATTGTACATAATTTCTGTCTGGTATGACTGTGTGGAAAGATAATGTTAAAGTCAGGCACATTTCTATTTTTTATATTGATTCTTTTTTTTCCTTTTTGTGGCACAAGGAATGAAACCCAGGGCCTCATGCGTGCTGAGCAAGTGCTCTGCACCTGAGCTACACCCCCAATCTCCTATAGATTGATTCATAATTAAAGAGAGATGTTATGGTTTGTATCTGGAGTGTCTACCAAAAGCTCATGTGTTGAAAGTGTGATCCCCAGTGTGGCAAGGTTCAGTGGTGGAGCTTTTAGGCAATGATTGCATCATGACGGCTCTGCCATCATCACTAGATTAATCCATTGATGGCTGAATAGACTCCTGGGAAGTGGAACCTAGTTGCAGGAAGTAGATCACTTTGGACAAGCCCCAGAAGGGTCTATCTCCTCTCAGGTCCTCCCTCTCTCCCCCTCTTTCTCTCTCTCTCTCTGTCTCTTCCTGCTTCCTGGCTGCCATGAGCTGAGCTGCTTTCCTCCACCATGCTCTTCCACCATGGTGTTCTGCCTCACTCAGACCCAAAGCAATGGAGTCAACCCACTATGGACTGAAACTTTTCAAACTGTGAACCAAAATAAAATTTTCCTCGTTTAAGTTGCTTGTGTCAGGTATTTTGGTCACAGTGGTGAAAAGTTGATTAGTAAAAGAGAGAAAGGAGTAAATTAGCCACACATAACAATCCTCTACTGGTTTCCATGGCTCAGTTTAGTGGTCCTCTTGGTGGCTTGATGTCACTTATGATTAGGGTCCTTGGATCTGGGTTTGTTCCCTATTTCAAGTTTCTCTTGAGTCTCAGCTCCAGCTTTCTACCTTCACATCCACTGTGTCCTGTGTGTCCTGAACTCTTAATGTTTCTTCCTCCATTCTTTCACTAGCAAGTGCCTGCCCAAAACAAACCTAAAACAAGACCATCTCCTTAGTCTTTCTTTGCATTACCTCCATATTCCATTTATATTCACTACCATCACAAGTTATCACAAACCTAGTGACTTAAACATTAATTATCTTGCATTTCTGTAGGGTAGAATTCTGACCTGGATCTCATTCAGTTAAAGTCCAGGTGTGTACAGGGAGGCATTCCTTTTGGAAGTTCTAGGGGAGAATCTGTTTCCTCACCTTTTCTGGCTTATAGATGCTTCCCTTCCTTCATTCTTTGGCTCATGACCTTTTTCCATTTCTAAAGCCAGCAACAGCTGGGCATGGTGATATACACCTATAATCCTAGCTACTCAGGAGGCAGAGGCAGGAGGATCTTTTTTTTGTGTGTGTGGTACTGGGGAGTGAACCTAGGGCCTCACATATGATAGGCAATCACTCTACCACTGAGCTGTACCCCTAGTCCTTTTCTATCTCATTTTGATACAGAGTCTTGCTAAGTTGCCCAGGTCTTGCTAAGTGGCCTCAAACTTGTGATCCTCCTGCCAAAATGTCAACATGACTGTGTGTTTATACATTCACAAAGGCTGGGTGACTTAGAGTGATCACCTATCATGCAAGGCCCTGGGTTCACATCTGGTACCACAAAGAAAAAAAAAACAGTCAGCAACAATAGGTCAAGTTTTCCTCATATGGCTTCATCTGTACTCTTCCATAGTCACCTCTGACTCATCTCTTCTGTCTTCCTCTTCCACTTTTAAGGACCCTTGGAATCATATTAAGCAACCCATATAACCCAAGATGATCTCCTTAGCTTAACATCAGCTGCTTAGCAACCTTAATTACACTTGCAACCTTAATTCTCCTTTGCCATGTAACAATGTGTTCACAGGTTCAGGGGATTAGACATGGACATCTTGCAGGCAGGTGGGCTTATTCTGCTGACCACAACTCCTATTTTTATTCTTCTTCCATTGTTCCCAGAAACACAAATAAAATTCTCCCTTCCCTCTCTTCTCAGACTTCTTCCACTCCTGCTCCCAATCAGGTCATTATTCAGCTCAAGGGTTAATACTTGAGAAACAAACTTTCTACCAATTATCATCTTACTTTGTACATAGTCACCTGTTCATTATAAGTTACTCTATAAATAAATGAGTCATTTTTCAAATAGCAAAATGAGAGAGGAAGCTGGGCATGGTGGCACATGTCTGTAATCCCAGTGGCTCGGGAGGCTGAGGCAGGAGGATTGCAAATTCAAAGCCATCCACAGCAACTTAGGTAGGCCCTAGGCAACTAAGCAAGACCCTGTCTCTAAATAAAATACAAAACAGAGTTGGGGATGTGGCTCAGTGGTCGAGTGCCCCTGAGTTTAATCCCTGGTACCAAAAAAAAAAAAAAAAAGAAAAAGAAAGAAAGAAAAAGAAAGCAAGCTTTTGTTTTTATTTTTGTTTTGTTTTATTTTGTTGCAGTACTGGCTATTAAACCCAGGGGTGCTCTACCACTGAGATCCATCCCCACCCCTTTTCATTTTGTTTTGAGACAGGATCTCACTAAATTGTGCAGACTGGTCTCAAACTTGTGATCCAGAGAGAAGGCAAACTAAAACAACATTTTAAAGCTGACTGTACTTGATTGCAAGTTCTAACCAGTTGACTTTGGGGATTGAAGCACTCCATACCAAGTGAGTAACAGCTCTTAAGTAATGGAACTCAACCTCACTCAGAATGATTCGTCAGGTCTGAGAAATGGAAGCATTAATGTCACCGGTGATTTGGGAAGTTACGTCTTCCGGCTCAAGTCTATTTCTGAATAAAGGAACAAATGAGGAGAGTGGGGGCAGAATGAAAATGTCCTTGAAATGTTTTTATACTCAGATCATTTTTGTCGAATTAGCCAAACAGCTCATCAAGGTCTGGAGCAGTGGAAATTGGTAGCAAGAACCTGGAAAGGGCCAGGCGCGGTGGCTCAAGCCTGTAATCCCAGCACTTAGGGAGGCTGAGACAGGAGAATCGCGAGTTCAAAGCCAGCCTCAGCAACGGCGAGGCGCTAAGCAACTCAGTGAGACCCTGTCTCTCCATAAAACACAAAATAGGGCTGGGGATGTGGCTCAGTGGTGGAATACCCCTGAGTTCAATCCCCAGTACCAAAAAAAAAAAAAAAGAACCTGGAAAGGGCAGTAAAAAAGGTTAGATTCCCACCCAGTCTTTATCACCAACTTATAGGACTAACCATGATGAGTTGAAGTGTTATCATCTTCAGGACAAGGAGGAAGACCCTTGGCGCCAACCACCTGCATGCTTATCAAGGCCAGGAAAGCAATTCTTGCTCCTCCTAGAGCTGACAGTAGATATGAGAGAGTGTCTCTTGTTTGTCACTCTGTAATAGTTTACCTCTGATGGGACTGAGTGGTGGAATGAGTTGGCCTGGAAGACTGCCAAGGTACCATCCAGCTGTGCCCATCTGAAGGTGGGTGACATAGTCCTTACTCAGCTGACAGCCACTGCTCTGCCCTTGAATGGCCTCAGCCTCTGCTGCACTCTGGAACCAAGTCCTCTCTGAGGCCTGGGTTGTGGTTTTACACTGTACTTCCCTCTTCCTTCCTGAAAGATGAATCAGACTGACATGATCCTTGCCACTCTGAGGAGAACTAAGCAAATGTGAGTAAGTGTGGGTGTGTCTCTGTGGATGTTTCTTTTCCCATGAACCAAACAGTGGCATTTAAGATCAATCAATTTTATCAGACAAATACACTCCATGCTTTATTTTCTTGTTTAGAAAATGACAAGCCATTGTACTACCTATTTTCATTTTATTCTGTGTTTTTTGTTTATAGAGGAATTTTTTTATTTGTTCCAATTAGTTATACATGACAGTAGAATGCATTTTGGCACATCATACATAAATGGAGTATAACTTCTCATTCTTCTGGTTGTATATGATGTAGAGTTACACAGGTCATGTAATCATGTATGCACATAGAGTAATAATGTCTGATTCATCCTACTATCCTTCCTACTTACATACCCCCACCCCTTGCTTCACTCTCCTCTGACTAATCCAAAGTACCTTCATTCTTCCCTAACCCCCACCCTCTTACCATTTGATCCAGCTATCCCACTCCTTGGTTTATATCCAAAGGACTCTGTGATTTAACAATGTGGCAGAGGACTCGTGAATAAGAAGTCTACAAATGATATTTGGGGATTTAAAAAAACCTAGTTTTGTATGTGTGCATGTAAATATACATCTTTCTGATAAGAAGGTCCAGAGCATGTCAATTTTTAAGAGAATCCATGAGCCAAAAAAGAAAATACCAACTAGTATAGAAGAATGTTCCATTGCTAGAGCATCAACCCCAACTATTGCTATCCACAGATAGATGCAAAGGAGCTACAGAAGAAAGATCATTAATAATTTACAGCATTTTATATTGAGCATCATGTACTAAAAGTTCTCTTGACAACTCACTCTTTAACAGACTGTTCAGATTAAGCAATGTTCTCTGTTTCATCTGTAAAATATATTCACAGATGCCCCAAGCCTTGAGTCCCACATTCTCTCACATTTTTTTTACCCCTACCCCTTAGTGAGCTGATCTATGCCAAGATTCATTGAGGGCTACTACCCATTCTATTCATGCCAGGACATTCTATTTCTGTGACTTGATGAAAAGTCTTTAAAAATAATCAGGAAAAGGAAGCTACAAAGTTGCATTCTTTGGGATTCTTAATTAAGGCAAGTTGATTTTTTATATACAAAAAAGTTGTTGAGTTAAATGTGGGCCAGACAAGTATAGAAGCTTAATGGAAATAGACAAGGAGTTCTGCTCTCTGATTGCATGTCAGGTATCTTTTGGTTTCTGCTTCACTTTAAAGAAACACCTGCAGATTATATACAATGTATCAAGAATATGACTTGTGTAAGCAGATAAATACTCAAGGAAAAGCCTTGGCCTTTCATCAAAGGATTGAAGGATTAATGTACATTTACACATTTTGAGTTAGCATGAAAAGATTAAGAAATGTATTAATCATTTTTATGATTACCAGATTGAACCAGCCTTTTCTATGAGCCAAGCAACCATCCATCCTCACTGAATTAATTTAGAACAATTCTATTGTACTTGGAGTTTCAGATAAAAAGAATGGGTTCCAAGACCCATGATTTTTCAAAGAAAGATGATAATATTAGTGTACTTTCACTGATCTAGAAAAAGAAAGTGAATGGATATTTTCAACTCTACAGATGATTCTATACTCAGTATCCATATGCTCTTGATATAAAATTCAGGCTTTTATGTCAGTTTGAGTCCTTCAAGATGCAGATGCTAAGGTAGGATTAGATGTGCAAAAGATTTATTGAGGAGCATTTGTGTGAAGGAGAAAGGAAGAGGGAAGAGCCTTAGGCCAAAATGCAGGTTTTAAACTTGTGAAGGAAGAAAGAGAAGGGACAAGGGAAGGAGAAAAGAGTACAGGGAGCTTTGGACTACAATGTAGCTCTGAGAAAGTCTCAGCAGATGGGAGACACTACAATAAAGACTGCCCCTAGGAGAAGTCCCACAGTAGGCCAAAATGGCCACAGTGGCTCCCACTGTGCACAGTCATTGCAGAGCAGGAATTTGCAAATGTATCCCAGAGGGGTGGCAGCTGCAGCTTATTGGCTAACAATGCTCAGCCATGAGACCATTGACTTTTTTTTTCTATTATAAACTGTGGTCGTTGGAAATAAACACCATTCTCTAGGTGGCCTCATTTCTGTAGAGTGTACAAAAATCTAATTATGTCCAGCCTCTGAGAAGGATTCATATTTCTTTACCTATCTGCATCTAAAATCATGCTGCAAAAACGATTTCTCTTGGATTTTATTATAAAGCTGGTGAAGGGCTTTACCCAGGAATTGGAATAAATTGCTTCTTTGGTAGGCTGTCTTCAGTACGTATTCAGTGAGCACCTGGTATAGCTATGCCTGGTGCTGTTTCAGAGGTATACAGTGTTGGCCCATAGCAAGAGAGACAGATCATAAGCTAATAATTCAGAAACACGGCAGCAAAGCAGATAGTATAACATGCTACAAAGGGACTAGATAGGAGTGGGGGGCAGAAGGGATCTTTGAAGTGAAACCATACAGGAAGAGGAGGATGAGGGTTAGGGCAGAGGAAATAGCAAAAGTAGATTAAGTGGGAGGCAGCTGGGTCTGTGGACAGAAAGGAACAAAGGCCATTTGAAGAAATGGAGCCATCTGAGGTGGAGTTCATGGGAAAGTCTTGACTCTTTTGCAAGTGTGATGAGAGACCTTGTTGGGTTTTATGTAGAGGAAATAACATAACTGGATAACCTTGATGGTTCCAAAATTTCTATATGGCAGTATTGAAAGTGGTAAGATGCTTAGAAGGATTTTTTGGAGGGGAATGGCAGAGGGCTGGTGATCAAGGAGATATGGGAGGTAGAATAAAGCTGCATAGCACTTTGCATAAAATTGAGAAAAATATCCATTGTGCCTGCCAAAAAATAGGGGTTGTGCAGGGACTAATGGTGATTATGATATGATTAATGTCTCCAACTCAGCTTACTCTCTGCTTCACCATATTTTAAAGATTACCATGACTATGTGTAGACAATGACCATAGATGAGTAAGGATCGAAGCCTGGCAGCTACTTATGAGTTTTGCTGCAGTGGCATGGGTCACAGATGGTAGTGGCTCCCATTAAAGAGGTAGCCATGGGAAAGGGAGTGGGATGGATAGCCTGAGATACTTGTTTTTTGGGGAGAACACAATTGGCACAGTCACCAGTTCTGTGACCTCCTGGGCATCATGGAATACTCCCTTAAACTATGCTTCTGTCCCTTTTCTTTATGGCATGTTTCTGAATTCAGACTTGTAGTGGACACTATCAGTGATTTACTGTGATCATCCCAATCCCATTTTATCATTTCCATGTTCTCATCTTTTGACTGTAGTGTGCTTTTACCACAAATGGTATGCCCTTGAGACTCTGTCATAGTACTTCCCTTCAGCTACTGAAGAGCTTTGCTCATATAGGTAAACAGCTGGATGTGCCTAGAATGTTCTATCCCTTGCATCCCCATCCCTTTCCCTGTTTGAACAACCCTTACTCAATGACCAACAGATATGGAGTATGAAAGCCTGGCTCCCTTGACCCAAGTTGGGACAACTCTGAGGTGCTACTTACCCTACAGAGATCCCCTGAAGAACTGGGATGAGGCTACCCTCCATGGGACTCTGCCTCAGAACCCTCCTCACTTGACTTCTTCCCTTTCACCATCCTACTTTTTCCACATCCTGACTGGCTTCTTCTGAGAGCATTTCCTGAAAAATTTGCTTGTGCACGAAGCCCTATGTCAGAGTCTACTTCTGAAGGCCTCAATCTAAGACAGCACTCTTGTCCTGGAGCTTCCTTTAGGACTAGGGCTTCACTGGTTCACATGTGCAACTCTAAAGCTTTATCTAGGACTCTGCAAAGTCTTATAAGGATGGGAGATCCCAAAAGTTCCAGCACCCTTCCCCCCAAAAGAAACCTCGAAAATCTAGACTTTGGGCTGAGAGTGTAGCTCAGTGGCAGAGTGCTTGCCTAGCATGCACAAGGTCCTGCATTCAATCCCCAGCACTGCAGACACACACACACACACACACACACACACACACACACACACACACTTTGGAAATTATATTTGAATCCTTTATTCCCTTTATCAGTTACATAATTGAAAAACTCTATAGGTAGTAAGACTCTGGCATTACTTTGCAAGTTCGGGTTTGAGTTACCTAATCTCTTTGCCAGTTTTCTCATCCATAAAATGAAGATAATAATATCTATTCCAGCAACTCAGGGAGCTGAGGCCGGAGGATTGCAAATTCAAGACTAGTCTCAGCAATTTAGCAAGATTCTAAGCAACTCAAGTAAGACATTTTCTCAAAATAAAAAAAGAAAAGGGCTGGGGCTAGGGGCTGGGGTTGTAGCTCAGTGGTAGAGTGCTTGCCTAGCATGTGTGAGGCACTGGGTTCAATTCTCAGCACTGCATACAAATAAATAAAATAAATGTCCATTGACAACTAACGAATTTTTTTAAAAAAGGGCTGGGGATATGGCTTTGTGGTAAAATACCCTTGGATTCAATCTCCAGTACTAAATAATAATAATAACAATAACAATAATAAATAATATTATCTAACTTGAAGAACCAAAATCAGGTATATAAAGCTCTTAATATAGTGCTTAGAACAAGTAGATAGTTAATAGTTGATGGTTATTGTCAGCCCTATAATAGCTGATTAGTATCTCTTGGGCCGCTGGGCTATGGACTTGAGCCAGTTCTTAGTATTTTCCCTCTAATTTGTAGCAAAATGAGAAGACTAAAGGCAATGCAGTATGCTTTCTCCACAGCTGAAATTGTTCTGTTTTTAGTGTCAAAACGCCTCCTCTTTTCTTAAGTGGTAGTGATAATAGATGGAAGTTGTGTTTCCAATGGCCATAATTGAAAAAATTTAGAAGTGGCAATCTGATATCAGTTCCCAAATTTTCGTTTGAGATGCCAAAACCAAAGAATCTACTTTCTGAGCATTATACACAATAGAGAGAGCTGCTATTAAGTGAATATTGCTCTTTTAGAGTCTTTGCTTCCAACATTTTTCTGCAATGACCTTTGTCATATGAGGGCCACATTTGTAACCCTCTCTCATGGCCATCACTCCCAGGGTAGGCTTTCCTCCCCTACTAAAGAAAGCCTATTGTGCAATTGGTTGAGAGTATCATTATTACAGGCATAACCTTGATTCTATTATGGTTCCTTTTTCATAAGTTAAAATCCCGTCAGGATTTTAGTTAGTATTAATAATAAATTACTTGTAACCTATCTTATAACCAACTTTTATTATATAACAGAATGGCCCCAAAAGGTGGTACAGAACCATGTAAGAGTTGGATAACATTCTAGAAGACTACTGGCTCATTTTACCCCATGCACAATTAACCTAGACAGAAGAGGAAGAAAGTACAGTCCAAATAACAATTTCTTTTTCTGCATAAAGAAAGGTATCTTTTTACGAAAATAGCAAGTATAAATATTTAAGTATTAAGTTGAACCATATGAAATCTCCCTCAGCATTCTCATATGGTTCAACCTAACACTAATTATGAACATTGGCTGGATTTTATACATTTTATAGATACAATATAGATTTAAATAGGCCCTGCCTCACTCTTAACCTCAGCCAGATACCTTCTTAAGTAAACTGCACTTAATTTCAAACACACTGATCTTGGAACATCCACTCCAGTACTAAGTAAATGGAGCTCAATCATTTTTGTAGATCCAAAATCTTCCAGGAAATTCAAGTGAACCCAAGTCTTTCTTTACCCTTTAGGGGCCACCTTACTACTAATATCTTACTCCTGTTTTGGGAATGAAATTTCAGGGAATTTTTTAGTATTCCCCAGGGTGTGTGTCAGCCTCTACTTGACCTATCCCCACTGCTCACTTTGTTACCAACCTCTTGAGACAAGCACAAGAAACAGGACAGATGATCTGAGCATGAATAAGACTCAACCATGTTCTGACTTTATGACTGTAGACTCTTTTCTACCACAAACTCCATTTTAATTTCAACGCATGAGTGTTTTATTCTTTTTATTCATGGTTTCAATCTACATTGTATTTCCTTCTTTCAGAATGAGAGAAAAATAAGCTATTGCCTTTCAACGTGATTGATTTTTAAGTTATTTTTAATCATAAAAGTAGAAACCAAAGAAGCAAGAAAACTAAGGTTTGGCTGCCTATCCACAAGGTGATATATTCAAATAAACAGGTATTCAAGACTCTTATAAAAACAGATAACCTCATGTTGTTAGTCACACTCACAGGGTTTTACACAACATTGTAAGACTTGATCTCTCCCAAGAGTCACCAAGTCATGCCATACCCCGGTGTCTGCAAAGTGTGGGGTAAAACTTGTCCCCACTCATTTTCCTTCAGGGAATTGGTCACAATCGCTTGCTCTGCTGTGGTCGCCCAACTTGAATCAAGTGATGCTTTGAGTCAAGTTGCTTTTTCCTTAACTGAGAAACCAAAGACAGACCGCAGTTAACAATAGCCTTAAAAATAACATCTTGGGAATAATCATCACATGCTTCTTTATTACAGGAAATGCATACCAAATGTCGCCTTGTATTTAAGCTTGAAAAGTGGGCAGGGCGTGGGCAGGCAATTACACCAGAGGCTATTTAAGGAGGGCAGGTTTTCCATGACTGGCAACAATTGCCCTTAGAACTCCATCTGTTCCGGACTTCATTTCATATGTAACTATTAGCGCAGGTGCCTTGGGTTAATATAAAAGCAAACTAATTGTCATGTAACCTTTTGGATTGAGTGGCTCATTTGGATCTCTGGTATGACCACAAGTACAATACCGGTGAGGAGCAAAAACAAACAAACAAAAAAATCTTACAAGAACTGTGTCTCATAGTTTTTCAGTCTTTGGAACCAGAGACACGAATTTAATTTCAAGGGTTCTTGAACACAGAAGCCCTTTTACAATTCTCCCTACCTCCCCAAAAAGCACACTAGCCAAATGCTGTAGCTACATCATTTGTGGGGCCCAGGGCAAACTGAAAATGTAAGACTCCTCATTCAAAAAGCAAGGGAAAAAAAGGTGCAACTTAAAGGTGCTAAAAGCTTAAAGCTTTTCCTTTCTTCTGTGGTTTCTCCCTTGACTTGTCACGGTGTTTCTCACTTGCTATTTAATGTCATTCTAAGTAAAGCAAAATTAAAATTTTAAATTATTAGCATGAATTTACCACGCATCTCATATTGCATGATGCCAGTTACAAATGCAAATATAAGAGCATTTGACCCATATGTGAAAGCATCAAAATTACACAATTTACATTTCATACATTTATGTGTATTTTGCCCTTACCGGAAGAGTGGAAATGCTACACAAAACTAATTCTGCTGTTTTTATTTCACTTCTTCGTAGGCGCACATTCTACCAACACCCTTCCTCATTGACTTGTTGATAAGTAGGTAAGGAGAAGAAAGGAAAAGGATCTATGTGTTGTCCTATCATTCTCTTTCCTTCTATCTCACTATTTTCTGTGTTTGTGGTTGACTCATACACAGAAGGGATACAAATAAGAAAGAATATGAGCAAGTTCCTTGGTCCTCCATGTTTCTTAGCATGTCAATGCCTTAGTTCTGAAATCAAAGCATTTCTGGATTGAAAACAAAGTGTGGACTCTCAGAGCTGTCAGCTCTCCTGCTTACTCAGAGGTAGATGTAAGACCCTTTAAGAGTTTTGCTAAATTTGCACACATTATGGTCCATTGAGATTCTGTGCTTAGGGGGCATCATGAACACTAAATGCTAGTGGAGCATCGAGGACCAACAAACAGAAAAATGTATCACCCGCATCTCCTCTGCTGACTTGCACAAGTTTATAGGCAAATTCATTAAGAATTTCAAGAAAGTGACATCAAGGCATTAAGCTAAAACACAGGGCTCTTCTGAGGACGGACTCCTGTATGACTATACAGATTGCACATCTTTGAAGCCACCCCAGAGATACATTATTTGTTATACTTCAACATTTATTGAGAACCAGATATATGTGAAAAAAAGGTGAGTTAGGACTGGAGATTATGGCTCAATAGTAGAGCACTTGTTTAGCATGCACAAAACCCTGGATTCCATTCTCAGCACTGTGCACGCATGTGCACACACACACACACACACACACACATACACAAAGTAAGGCAGTACATAAGAATGGTTCCATGCTACCAGCCTAGGTGGATGAATGAATAAAAAAAATGTGGCATATATACACAATGCAGTTTTATTCATCCATAAAGAAAAATAAAATTATGTCATTTGGAGGAAAATGGATAGAACTTGAGAACATTATGATAAGTGAAATAAGCCAGACTCACAAAGTCAAGGGTCATGTTTTCTCTCATATGTAAAAGCCAGAGCAGAAAAATAAAAAGAAAGGTGATGGGGAGGATCTCATGAAAATCAAAGGAAGATCAGACCAGGGTGGGGGGAGGAGGGGAGAGAAAGGGGGAAATACCGGGGAATGATATTGACCAAATTATATTGTTATATTGTGTGCATGTAATGAATAAGTAGCAGCAAATTCCACCATTGTGTGCAACTATAATGCACCAATTAAAATTATGGAAAAAAAGAATGATTACATGCTTTAAATCTTTGTGAGGGCTGTTGGGGTGACTGTTATGTTTACATTTCTAATAGATGTACTACTTGCTTAGTTCCTAAGATGATGCCTACAGTTGTGAGAGAATATGTAGCACTCTTGAGGGTATGCCTTATAGATGCCAAATAGAAATCCCTTGAGGTAAGCAGGGGGAAATACAAGATTTGTGCAGCTGAGACTTAATGCCAAGTGAATGAGCTCAACCTGACATTCACAATATATTACCCAGGAGGTTTATTGTAAACACACTACAGAGAGAAGAAAGTGACCAGACACCATTCCTAGCAGCTTGCCCAAATAACAAACTAGTGAGCCCTGGTGGTAGAATTGTTGAACTGGAGTTAATGGCAGAAAACAAAAAAATTTACTTTATTTTTAATTTTAGTAAAAAATACCACATAACATAAAATTTACCATCTTAACCATTTGGAAATGTAGGTCAGTAATGTTAAGTAGATTCACATTGTTGTGCAAGCAGTCTCCAGAACTTTTTCATCTTGTAAAACTGAAACTCTATACCCATTAAATAACAACTGCCCACTTTCCCCTCCCCCTAGCTCCTGGCAACAACCATCTTTCTTTCTGTTTCTACCAGTCTGACTACTCATATAAGTGGAATCATGCAGTAGTCATCTTTTTGTGACTGGCTTACTTTAAAAAAAAATTTTTTTAGTTGTTGATTGACCTTTATTTATTCATTTATTTATATGAGGTGCTGAGGATTGAACCCAGTGCCTCCCACATACAAGGCAAGCATTCTACCACTAAGCCACAATCCCATCCCTGACTGGCTTACTTTTGACTGAGTATAATGTGAAGTTTCATTCGTATCATTGCATGTGACAGAATTAACTTCCTTTGTAAGGCTGAATAATATTCCATTGTATATACATACTGGATTTTCCTCAGCCATTCATCTGTTGATAAACACTTGTATTTCTCCCCCAACCCCTGGAATAATTGTGAATAATGCTGTTATGAGCATGGATGTGCAAATATTTCTTTGAGACCCTGCTTTCAATTCTTTCAGCTATAAACTCAGAAAAGAAATCACTAGAAAAAAACAATTATTTTAAATCATACTGATCCATGTCTGTTGGGAGATAACATGATGTTTGGAAATGTCAGGAAACTATCTTGGGAATTTGAGGAGTAAGAGAAATAATGTGGAAGTACCAAATTTTAAAAAGTCTAAGTGTATCCCATACAATTGTTCAACAATGTAACCCTCTGAACTGGACAGATAAAGTCTTTGACTAAAATAAGCATCAAGACAAATACTCTAACCAAAAACTTTGGATTGGAATCAAGTGAAGCTAAAATAAGTACACTGAAGACATGTAGAAGAAATACTGGCCATCCAATTGTTCTTGGAAAGATAAAACTATTAAGACAGTGTTTATGGGTTTGTAACTCAGCACTTGGATCAATGTAAAAGAACGCTCTGTGGAAAGATAGCAATCTACAGACAAAAAACAATGTCCCTGGTGAGATATTACTACAATGCCCTAAAGTAACCCCACTGAGAATACTTTAGTGTTCAACACTTAGACCACAACACCTTACCAGGTTCATGGTAGATGGGTTTTAGACTTATAGAACTTTAAAGCTTATAAGAGATCATTTAGTCCAACTCTCCTAATTAACAAAGGAAGAAACTAAGGCCCAGAGAGGTTAAGGAACACTCTCTGGACCACAAAACTAGTTGGTGACAGCATCAGAGCTGAATTTCTCAATTCTAATGGTGACTCTGTTAATATCCTCAAGGCCACCCTGATAGCAGGAAGCCCATGACTATCTGACAGTATAAATAAAATAGTTTCAGCCTGAAAAGACGAGAGCTTGTGGAGTTTCTTCTGTAGTATAGCCAGGCTACCATTAATGCTGTCCAAATACACTATCCCAATCCAAGGATTTAACAGATGTTTTTTTTCAAGGCACTTTTAGATGTTTGATGGTTCCAGACAATCAGCAACACGAAGGCAGTAGTGAGGGTCCCAAATGGATATACTAATATCTCTCCTTTCCTTTAGGTTAATTGAAGACATTAAGAGCTCAGAAATTTCCTGTTAAAACAAAAATATATTCCCCAAGAGGGATTATACAGTAATCTATTATAGACATTAACATACTAATAGAGATTCATTGATCAGATTAGTTATCTGTTTGTTAACTTGCCAAGCATAGTATCTCCTGGCATTGAGGGACAGGACTAAGGACCCACATATTTTTATTGAGTATAGAGAGAGGTCTAGGAGAGAAAGTTCAGCTCAGCTGGTGTGCAAATGTGAGGGGTCTGTTTGGGAGCCCAGAGCAAAAGGAAAGCATTGGATAGGGAATAAAGAACACCTAAAAAGAAGGCATAGAATTGTCAAGGAAAACTTCACTTACCTAAAATTTTATCACAAAGGATTGCTAAGAATCCTTTTCTTGAGGGATAAATGTCCACATGATTCATACTCTGTGCAAGTATGAAATAATTTTTGATCATTGAACAATGATAAAAAAGATGGATCTGCAATGTGGAGCTTTAAAAACTGGACACCAAACCGTTCATACACCCTGCTGTGGAGGCAAAAAAAGGGAGTGCCCCCTCTCTTGCCCTTCATAAAGGGGCATGGCTGACATCTCTATAACAACAGACAAGTGAACAAAAGAAAAGCATAACAAATTTATTAATGTGCTCATGTCCATGAGGAACCACACAAAACATAAAAACTCACAGAAAGGGCCAGATAATTGAAGCTTAAATGCCTTCTTCATAGGAGATTGGGAAATGATGTGTGCGGGCGCATGTGTATGTTTGTGTATGTAATGACAAGTTAGGGAAAGGTGAGGGACAGAACCTCACTGCAAATAATGGGTGTCTTACTGTGGGGACAAAGTCTCCCAGGTAATCTTTGGAAGCTGCTCCAGTAGACTAGATAAAATCCTATCTGGGTGTGGTTACATTTACTCTCCTCTCTTCTCCAGGGGTTAATCTTTCCTGGATATTCGATGAAATTTCCTGGGGAGGGAGTTTAAGACAATTGCATTTCTTTTGGAAGAACGTTTTTCAGTCAGATAAGGGAATTTCAGAGAGAGAGAGAGAGAGAGAGAGAGAGAGAGAGAGAGAGAGCCCCTCCCTGTGCTTCAGAGAGAAACAAAGAAAGTTAGAGAGATCTTGATTCTGAGACATTTATTCAGTTCAGCATGTGAAATCCCCACACTTTGGGGGTATCATTTTTCTGAGTTCCAACACCACTATAATATTCCTCCTTGATAGAGAATAACTGGACTTGGCTAAGATAGCAGTCATGTTCCTATAAAAGGAAGGGAAGGAAAAATATAATGTAAAAAGTCTCTGATACTCCATCAATGGAGGAGTCCCCTAGTTTGAGGCAACTGTGTCCCCTCTATTACTAGACAAGACAGATGGACATTTCAATAGACCCTATGGGAATTGGCTGCAACGAAGGCACAATGAATATTTATTTTTGTTACCTTATCTTTATTTTTCCTATATCCATGTGCTGCATGTTGATTCAGTCATTAGAGACTATGAAAGTTCAGATAAGCTCAGGGAAAGCCCACAGCGATGGTGGTTGTTTTCCATGTTTTGTTCAGTGTGTGTGAGCCTATTTTGCAGCCAGTCATACTGGGTGACTGGTTCCCTGGATCCAACTCCTGATACCCAGGAAATTCCAGTGATGCCAGTATCTTTGGGCTCAGTTGCAGATGAACTCACATCACACCTCATCTTTGTGTGGGGAATTTGTTCCACACAATTCTGAGGGTATCTGAGATGACAAATTGGTTCTTGGGGAGATCCAGGAAATTTACTCCTCAGGGAGACTTAGAATTCATAAGAAACTTCAAATAAGAATACTGTGACTAAAATGTTCCCAAGGGCAGATTCCTGGGCAAGCACTATTCCTCATTGCTTTCTAGAGCTCTTGCTACTCCCTAGTTAACCCCTTTCCCTTTTCTGCTTCCCCATTGACCACTAACATCACAACAGATGCCTTTTTTAAACACTTTGCATGCAGTATCTCTTTTATTTCCACTGTAACCTCGTTAGATAAATGCTATTATTATTCCTTCTTTAACAGAAGAGAAAAGTGAGAGACAGAAAGTGAGGAATGAATTGCCCCATGTCACAGACTGAGAAGGTAGGACTGACAGCCTTGTGAAACTATGAAGTTCATGGTCTTGGCTACAAGCTGTTTTGTCTCCTCAGCAACTTTGTTTCTCTGGAAAGAGGGGAGGCTCCTTATTCCTCTGCTTCATACCCTATTTCCCCAATCCTGTACTTTGGAGTCTCAGGACCAAGCCCTTCTCAGGAAGGGCTGGACTTTGAGGAAAGAATCTCTTTACTTCCATGCACTAAAAGCTGCAGAAGGTCAACAAGGCCCGGGCCCTGCTCTGAGCCCAAGGCTTGGAGTCTGGCTGTCTGCTTACGAGTTTCCATTCCCAAGGGACAACTGCCCAGGAGAGATGGCCATCTGGGAACAACCTTCCTGATGTTCCTTTGGCTACATATTTTGTTGATTTCCTTAACTGTGTTTTCTTATGGGGTTTCTGTTTCTTTTTTGGCTTGGTTTGTGACTTGACTTCATTTCTGTTTATTTCTTATTATTTGGCCCAACACACTGGTTTTCATTTGATTTTTGTCCCCTCTCAGGCTTCTGGCCTACATGACCTGTGGCTCATTTTGCTGTATGATAATGCCACCCTGACTGTGTGTTTTGTCTGAAGTCTTTAGAAGCGAAAACTTAAACACTGTGAAAATTGGATGGGGGAAACGATTCAAGTCTTTCAATTTAGGCGAAGATCATCTTATGAATGAAATACACATCCATGATTAAAATCACATCACCTTATTCTACTGTCATGTGTAACTAATTAGAACAAATAAAAAAATAAAAAATAAAGTAAAAAAAATTAATCACCTTGATTGTTCACTACTTTCTTTACTGATGAAAGCTGCCATATTGGAAATGTAGCATCAATAGCTTTAAAAAGAAATAAGAAGGTGAAGCATTTCTGGTCCTTCTCCTTTGGAGAAGCAGAAAAGTCTGACTGATCACAAGTTCAGAACCTGAAAAGTGGAATATAAGCCAGCTAGGATGTGATACAGAGAGTGTAACAGGGCAGGGTACATTCAGTCACTCCCCATAGAAAATCATCTGTCATGCACATATGGGATATCTTGTCTGTGTATCCAACCTCCAATCTAAGATAATGTTCTGAAATTTTTTAAAAACTCAGCTAGTTTATAGTATGTCTGAACCTAATTATTTTCCTTACACATCTAAATATGTATGTGGGAGACTTCCAGAAGAGGGGATTCTAAATAATACAACAATAGACTCTGGTTTTAGTGATACTGAGAGAGGGGAAAAACCACTCACATACTAGGCTTCCAGGGTTATAGTGGGGAAGAACTTTCAAGTATTATAAAATACATGAAGAAAAAGTCCTAGTCAAACAGTTCCCAAGTGTGACTAAATACATGGGACAGTGAAGAGCTTTACAACAGACCTGTGCTGGTCTTGAATTTCTTTAGAAGTTTTAACAGTTTACTATGTGCTAAGATTTTAGACACAAAAGTCTGAGTTCAAATCCTGGCTGTGCAACTTACTAGCTGGGTGATGCTGGGCATTCAGTTTCTTCATCTATAAAATGGAAATAAGAATGTGTGTCATGTAGAGTGAGACTCAACTGAGATAATGCAAATAAAGCTCTTAGTACAATAATGACACATAACTTTTCAACAAATGGTTTTTCTTCTATATTATTCTACCACTGCATATATTTTCAGCTAGTATTTGTTGAGCCCCTTATGCATACAGCCTAACACCCTGTGAATTCATAGACATTGTTTCATGTATACTTACAGTAAATCTTAGAGAAAAGTTGGCTTATTATTCACTTAATTTTATATTTATAGAAACTGAACAAGGGCTGACTTTGACAAAGGAATATGCAAAGCATTCAAGAATCAAAGTTTAAGTTGAAAGATCTAGAAGTTCTTATCCAATCCCCTTCTCTAGTACCCCCACTACCCCACAAAACTGCAGTAGAGAGGACCTAACACAGGACCAGAAAGGTCAGGCAGGCTTCCCAGAGGAAATGCAAAGATCTGAAATTGTTCACTGGATGTGGGAAAGGGAAAAGGAAAACAGAAACAAGAGCAGGTAGAGCTTTCCACACTGGGCCTCATCCTGGGGCCTTCCCTCCACCCTCTACCTTCTTTCCCAAAGAGTGCTGATGTCCAGGGTCTAATTTCAAAGTTCTTACACTCACTTCAATTGGGCAAATGGGGCTCAGTGGACACATATAACACTGCAATTCTCAGAGATCAAAGGATGTGCCCAACAACAAAATAAGTCCATACCCATCAACTTGTGTCAATAAACGCTGGATATTGGTATATTTGTAGAGGTCATAGAACAAAAATGTTCTATATATATATTTTTCAGATGTAAAAATTCCCTAATTTATAATGGTTCTATATTATTTTTCAACTTTATGGTGGTATGGAAAAGATATGCATTCAATAGAGATCAATCCTCAAATTTTGAATTTTGATCTTCATCCAGACTATAATATGAAGTCTGATCCTCTCTGTTGATGCTGGGCAGTAGCAGCAAGCCACAGCTTTCTGTCAATCAAGTGATCACAAGGAGAAAATAATTGACACTTTATAGTGTGCAGGATTGCTGAGCTGTGTTATGGTTTTGATTGGGTGTATGTTCAATGAATTTTCAACTTATGATATTTTCAATTTGTGATGTGTTTATCAGGACATAACTGCATTTGTAAATCAAGGAGAATCTGTAATTAACAACTGCCCTTTGGAGTACTAAAAAACAGCAAGCTCAAATTCATGAATAATGCTCAACTTTGGCTGGGCATGACAATAATTCTGAAACTTCAAGAGCTAGGGTCAACTTGGAACTTAATCATAAACACAAGTTCTTTCAGGTCACCCAGCTCTGTTACACTCCCTTTTCTGAAACAGTAGAGAGCAAAGAGTGCCTCTGGTAGTTAAGGTCATTGTCATGGTGAATCTTTGATGTGTTTGTGAACCCATCATTCCTTTCCTTTTTTTCTGGTAATAGTGTAAACTCTTCCTTTGAGGGCTGCTCTTCCCTGACTTCATCCATGTGACTTTTTTGAGGTTGCCCTTCATGGTATCTCTGACTACCTAGTCAAAGACAAGAGCATGCAGCAGAGTCCTGGACATCCATAGTGCCATTTTCCCTGGACACAGTGATGACTCAAGGAATGTGTGCATGCTCCCAGTCAGGCTAATCAGCCATTCCCTTGGATTTTTCTAAATAGTCAAGAGGGAAGAACTCTTTTTCCTTCTCTGTCCCAAAGACTGTAAGGACATAAATTTAAAAGACCTATGGCCAGGCTACCACCAGATATAAAAAGCCCATCTGTACTGGAAGACAATGAAGTAGACATAGAAAGAAGCTGAACAATGGTCCTGCTGGAATAGAACTCAGTTCTAGGGGGTCCCTGAAGCTAGCTGCACCCCTGCCCTTCTGTGTCTGAAGCTGGTGTAAGTTATATTTCTGCTACTTGAAATCAAGAATCCTGGCTAATATGGAGGATAAATTCAGCCCGGTACACTTGGAACAAAGTACTTGATAAAACTTAAGTGGTATTAAAAGTCAGACATCCATTAGAAAAACTTTTAGAGGAGGACTATGAGCCAAGCAATGAAAATAAAAAGGGTGAGGACCGATTATAGCCACTTTGATTCAGCCATGTAATCAATATTTCTTAGACTACCTAGAAGAGCCAAGCTTCTCAATGAAACAACAAATTTGTATCTTTCATCTCTGCCCTTGTACATATACTTTTGTATTTTGTGTAGTATTTTAGGAGGTTCACAAACCTCTCAAAGATAATTGGGAACTATCTTCTAAAGGCTATGTAATGTATCTAGTGTTAATGATGATACCAGTGAGTCCCATTTCCCCTTATCATCTTGATAGCTATGTGCTGTTATTTATACTTCATTTAAAATATTGAAATAATAAAACACTGACCATAACAGGGGAGTTCAGAATATTAAATTGGATCATATATGTAAAGCTTCTGGTACAGTGGTGCTTTATGATTGCTGCTCAGTAAATGTAGCGATCATCATCATAATCATCATCATTAGATTAATGAATAAGTGTTTATGAATTGATTTACTGATGATGCATAGATATTGTGTATCTAATTTTTATAGTCAACTTTATATTTAATTTTGAAAATGTCATTCTAATTTTTTCATTGCATTAATACAGGAGCCCTCTGGTGGTCAAAACCATTGCTAGAACACATGCAAAACATTACCTTTATTTAAGTGTAATAAGGATTCATATGAGGATATTATGATTTCCATCTCATTAATAAATGGGTTTACATATTGTGTTATGGGCTGAATTGTGTCCCCTTAAAATTTGCATGTTGAGGTGCTAACTTCTAGTACCTCAGAATGTGCCAATTTGGAAATAAATTCTCCAAAGAGGTAATTACATTAAAATAAAGTCATTAGGGTAGGCCCTAATCTAGTATGACTAGTGTCCTTATAAGAAGAGAAGATTTGGACACAGATATGTACAGAAGGATGACCACCATGTGAGGATACATGGAGAAGACAGCCATCTACAAGCCAAAGAGAGTGGCCTCAGAAAGAACCAACCCCTTTAATACTTTGATTTCAGATTTCAAGCCTCTAGAACTATAGGAAAATAAGTTTTTCTTGTTTAATCCACCTCATTTGTAATATCTTGTTATGTATGGCAGCCCTAACAAATACATACAGATACAGATCCCAGTCAATAGACAACGTCAGTTTGCCTTTTAGTGTAAATTGTACAAACAGATGTAACACTGTCTTCTCTGAGGTCCATTTGGACATAACCTGGGATGATGTATGACATAAAACATGGAAGTAAAGAGTTGTTTCTGAGTATAGGCCATATGAGATTTACCTTGTTTCAGAGTCAAATATTAACCACTGAAAATGGAACTAAGAGACCTATCTGAATACAGTGGATAATTAGGTACAGTCCAAAAACATTAAACAAAAATAATAGAAGCCTTTCTATTTTCTGATACTGGGGTTGTGCCCAGGGGAATTCTACAATGAGCTGCATCCCTAGCCCTTATTCTTTTTTGTTTTGAGACAAGGTCTTACTAAGTTGCTGAGACTAGCCTCAAATGTGCAATCCTGCTGCCTCAGCCTGCAGAGTAGCTGGGATTACCAGTGTACACCACTGAACCTGACTAGAAGACTTATTTTGTTATGAAATATTTTTATTGGTTCTTTTTAGTTATATATGACAACAGAATCTATTTTGATATAATTATACAAGCATAGAATATATCTTATTCTAGTTAGAGTACAATTGATAGGGTGCAACACATGTATTGGAACCTAATCCTATAAATAATTATAATTTATAATAGCATGGTCATAATTTGCTATAGTTTTTGCTTACATTCTTTCTCAAACTTCGTAAGAGCCCCTTAGGGTTTCTATTTTTCTTATTTCTACTTTTAATGATGATGAAGAGAAAATTCAAAGAAGGTCAGTTAAGGAAGGTTAGTGGCAGACATATAATTTGGACTTTCTTTCCCAAGCTCCTTTCACTACTTCCTGCTGCCTGGCAATGTTTTCCATTTGACATGAGCCCTCATTACAGAAATATTCTCAAAGCATTAGTATTAAATATAAGATTTATTTTTCATGAGGCGAGTGGCAATCAATTGCCCTAAAGGCTTATATTTATGGAGCAAACATATGAAAAAAGGTGATGTAAAATGATAGAACTGGATAAAAAGGTGAATATTGTGATCTCTTTTCCAGAGTATCAAATTGTTTTGAGATGTACATATCTGAGAAGGTTTCTACATGAGGAAGGGACATGAGAATAAATAAAAAATCTTTTCATCCTTATGATTTCTTATTATTCTGTACAGTCAGTACAATTGGCCCTTCATAGCTACATGTTCTGCACCCAAGCATTCAACCAACTACAGTTTGAAACTGTACTTAGGTCACAATGGTTGTTTCTGTGCACATACAGATTTTTTGTTGTTATCTCAAAAAAAATGTGGTATAACAATTAACAGAGTATTTATATTATACCAGGCATTACAAGTAATCTAAAGGTGATTTAAAGTACATGAGAGGATTTGCATATGTTCTATGTACATATTGCACAATTTAAATGAGGGATTCGAGGATCTGTGGATTTGGGTATTTGTGGGTGGGGATCCTGGAGCCAATCCCCCATAGATACTGAAGATTGACTATGTTTAATGAGAATTGATGTGATCTCTCCCTGTTCACAGAAGTATTCTTTTGTTAGAATAGAGAGTCTGACAGTTTTTTCTTAGTTTGAAGTTAATCTCTTGAATAACAGACTCTCAATCACATTTTAATATAGAACAACTAAGTCAATAGGAATTGACAGAAAAATTATTTAACTGGTAGAATTCAGCACTAGTAAAGTGTTCCCACACCAGCTAATTAAATTCAAATGAATGAAACTACTGCATGAAATGCAGTAAGGTTTGATTGACAGGGAGTCCATTCATTCACGATGATTTAATCTGGGTTAAGCTGACGTTTACCTCTGCACTTTTTCTGCAGAGAGAATGTGCTAAGGAAAATACTGTAGTGTCAACCAGAATGGTGGAAACCATTTTCATCTTGCATAAGTAAAAATAATTGCTTTAAGAAATCTTGGTGCATTAGTTGTACACAAATGCATCCCACCCATTAGGTGGCTGCAGAGGAGCTATGTGCTCAGTTTGTTGAATCAATCAGTGAATTCATGAATACAAAGTATGCAGCTTTTCTGCCCCTCAAAGAAGGCCCCAGAGGGAGTCTGCCCACCAGGATGGTGGTTCTCAGAGTGGGCCTCAGACCAGCGGCATCCATACCACTGGGGAACATGTTAGAAATGCTAATTCTTGGGCTTCACCTCAGACCTACTGAATCAGACACTCCTGGGGTGGGGCTCAGCTGTCTGTATTTTAATAAGTCCTCCAGGGGATTCTGATGAACATTCAAGTGTGAGAACACTGCACAAGAAAATAGTTTTTTTTTGTTGGATGTGTGTGTGTTCTTAATGACACTCAAAAGAAATAACATTGTCTTTCTGAATATTCCATTCTTTCACTAATTCATAGAGACCATCTCCAAATTAAGGGAGATGAGCCATGCTGGATGTTTGTTTATAGTGGTATGAAGAGGCCAAACTGATGCCCATTGTCCTGACACGAATGACAGATCAGCCTCTGGGCCTGGTAGACCTCCTGCTGGTAAAGGATGTGGAAATTGACCAGGATTTGGAGTTCTCAAGTGGTTGCATTAATTACCAAATCTGTTTTTTTCTTTCTCTTATTTAAGTTGTGTTGCAAATGAAATCCAATCCATATTCCTCTAATTTATATTTAAAATGGTTCAAATGTTGGTAAGAGATGACTGAGTCCCCAAGAGACCTTTTGAACCTATTACAAATTTTTCTTCAAAACAGGAAGCTGCACTTCACCCAGTGCAAACAAAGCTTAGCCTGTAAAAGCCTGATTTGTATTTAACTTACTTAGGTCCCAAATTTGGAATATATTTTAATTTTCAGAACACATTTTTCTCTCACTCTCCCATTATCCATCACATAAGCTGCCTTTCCTTCTACTAGAAGCTAAGTTGTGAAAGCTTTAACCTTTTTTCATAATCATATTCTTGTCTTTTATGACTAAGAGATCATGAAACTCTAAATGCACTAGTTACACCTCAGTTTCATTCAGTTCAGCAACCATTCATTGTTGTATGCACAAAGAAATAGGACCCTGTGGGGAGGGAGGAGGTAAAAACATATTTCAGAAATGAGTTGATCTCAGCTGAGGAATGAGAATCTATTGCACTAAATACATTTTGGTTATCATTTGCCCTAGATTTCCTAAGAATTAGACATAAACTCTATATTAGATTTTGGAATTTTATTGGAGATTATACAGAGCATCTCCATATTTGGGAATGAGCAATTTAATTAGTGGCTGCAAGAGGAAGAGGAGGAGGAGGAGGAGGAGGAGGAGGAGGCAGAAGAGGAAGAAGAAGAGGAAGAGGCAGAAACAATTGTAGCCACCTGTCTGGGTCAGGATGGAATACAGTCAACTATCTGGTATCCAACTCCTCTGTGTTCCCACAATCCTTTGTGCATACCTCAGTCCAAACTTCCCTCCAAAGTAACATTGGTTTACATGTCTATTTCTCTTACTATGAATGTAAGCCTCTTGAGGGCAAGGGTTGCTTCACTACTCTAGCAAGCAGTAAAGAGATGCCACTTATTCTTCAACTTATTCCCTTAGCTAGTTTGCAACTTGAGGCCTTGTGGAGGATTACAGAGGTATGGTCACTTGGATCTTACAAATAGGAGTAGAAGTTTCCAGCCAGTGTATGACAGGGCCTTTCTCATTAAGGAGGCCAGAGTTGAGGAATAAAAGGGCAGACTGCCTAGTAGCCAAATGTGGAGGCAGAAGAGCCCTGAGGAAATGTGGTGAAAATAGGGAGGACAGAGAGGTAAACATCCCTCACCTCCATCTCCATCCCTACTTCACTCAGGTGCTTCTTCCTGGCCAGTGTGCCAGTTACTTTTGCTGGGTAGAAGATAACACCAGAACCCTGGTTTAAAACAGCAGCAGTCATTTTATTATCTTTCCAGTTTCTGCAAGTAAGAATCTAGGAAGGGCCCTTATTGGGCAGTTCTGATGTAAAATATCTGGTGCAGTTATAGTCAGATAGTAACTAGAGCTGGAATGATGGGGCCTGGCTGGATATCTTCCTTTCTTCATGAAATCTCAGGGCCTCCCCTAAGGAGTCATTTCATATGGCCCAATGTGCTCTTCCATGGAGACTTCGGGTTTAAAGGTTTACAGGAAGACTCAGGATGCCATGAGCAAGGTGGAAGATGAGATCCCTTTAGTAACCTAGTCTTAGAAGTCTCATAGTGTCACTTCTACCATACTTTATTAGTTGAAGAGTTTTGAATGCACACCCACTTTCAGAAGGAGGAGGCATAGTCCTGTAGGACTGAAGAAAATTTCCCTTGTGCCCTTGAAAGTTTCAACACTTGAGTCTGCTGAAATAAACTAACAATAGATTAACAAGAAGAAAATCAAATAATATTAGGAAAGTGAACATCCCATTACCCAACGAGATTTAGAAGCTTATGTACCCTCTTCATAGGGGAGAGGGAAGTGGGGAAAGGCAGATAATTTAGAGGAGGAGTAAGTGATTTTTAGGGAAGATGAATGAGCCCAAAAACAACAGGCTGGGCCAAAATTTCCCTGGGCTCTGAGTGTTGTGCCAATTCTAGTCTTTTTTCCTATGAGTTAATCTTCTAGTGGATCTAGCATTTGGATAGATAGGGAAACTTCACAGAAAGTCTCTTCTTGGGTTGAGTTTATAGCTCAGTGGTAAAGCGCTTGCCTAGCACTTATTGTGAGGCACTGGATTCAGTCCTCATCACCACATAAAAGTAAATAAATAAAATAAAGGTATTGTGTCTATCTTCTTAAAAAATTCTCTTCCTGCCCTTCAGGAGGGAAAGAGGGGTAAGAGACAGAGGAGCCAGAGAAGGTCAGAGTTCAAAGAATATCAGCATATCAAAGTGCTATTTTTGAGGGTACTATTTTTCTGAGCCCTACATCCTCTGTTTCATGGTGGTATGAGAGTTAAAACCACACTGTAGAAGAGTATGTGAGATGGGAGACAGTTTTGGCCATCTTTGGGAAATACATGGTTTGTCGTGGCCAGGAAGAGCTAAGAACTATGAGGTTGTTTTCCTCCCTACCAAAATTGTTTCCCGATAACTTGTCCCCCTCCTCTGCATACTATACTTTTTATTCCAGTTGCATTTTTCTTTTTGTTTTACACTAAGGGAATCTGGCACAATGTTAACCTTAATTAAATATCTTAAGGTTTCTTTCTAATGCATGTGAATTCAGCTTTCATAAAACTTAAAAACACCACAGATTTCATTGTTCACACATATACTCAAGTAATTTTCCCAAGGAAATAGTATTTCAAGTTCTCTGTTAGGGGGGAAAAAGTTAAATGAAAATCAATATTGATGGGTAGTGCTGTACAAAAAATATGTGTTGTAAGTTATTTTACCACAGAGGTAGTTTCCTGTGGAAACTATGACTAGTGGTAAAGCTCAGTTTTAAAATATTTTGAGATACAAGCCAAAATCTTGGGTGGGGAAATATAATTTGCTATTACCCAAAGAAAAGTCAATTACTTAGTATTAACGTTTAAAAAGATATGATTAAAATTTGTATCTTTGCTAAAGGTTGTTTGTACCAAGTCCAATATTAGCTAGCATGTATAGGCAAAAAAAATTACAATAAATTCATTCACCAACTGTAGACAATTTTCTCCTTCTAGAAATTTTAGGGTTTTTTAAAGTAAAGAATTGCCATATTTTAAAATTTCACTGAAAGCATCTAAGTAAGCAGCTAGTTATTACTGAGCTTGGTGAAATAATGACTCTTATCTTTAATTACTTCACTACAAAATCTGGTGCTATTCAATATAATCTACACACAAATTATTGCAAAGGCAAAATTCAGCCATCACAGATTTGTATTTCAAAAAGAAATATAAATTACCCTTGTCTCTGCTTTCCACATTGATGATTTGTGTAATGAGCTGAAGAAGTAAGACTCAAGAAACCATTTTCATTAACAGTAAACTAAGAACAATTAATAACATTCTTTTAAAAAGCAGGGAAAGAAATCATTACCCAGGGCTGGATAATTGAATTGTATAAACTTGTTGAGGCTTCACTCTAACTATAAATGTATTTGCAAGTAATTATCACCACAGTATAAATAACTTTATAATATTTTACCTGAGTCAATATGAGTCAGATTTGCAAAGCACCAAGAAAAATAAGCAATTAGTTGATTTCTTATCCAAAAAAAGCATGTTTCATAGTTGCAAATAATTCCAAAATCCCCAAAGGAATGAGTAGGTGGAGGCTAGTTGTGTATAGCCCGTGACCCAACTTCAGGAGATATGGAGGGGGCCTGCCTGTAGGAAGGCAACCTTCTGATAAACTGCAGCTTGAGCTTCCTCTACTTTTATGAATAATGTTGAGTTACAAAATATGGAAGTCTGAGGGCTAGTACTATTGCCTGAGGCAGTTTTCAGAACCTTCCTGTGGATAGTACCTGAAGCACATCTCTCAAAATCAAATTTTCAAAAGACCTTCAGCCAAAGAGCTTCAACACTGTGAGACAAAGACCTCACAGAAGCTTACAAAATCATGTGAAATTCCCTGAGTTAATATTCACTTTAAAGCAATAAAGTAGAAATGGAAACACTGAAGTAGTCTATAAACTATCTAAATATTACCATTTCATGTTTTTAGTACAAATGCATTCATCTTCCCACTCCCTACCAAAACTTCTGGTGCTTTGCTGAATCTTATCAAATAATCATTGGGGATTTATGTTTCTGGAATGAACAGAGGGTAGGATCACCTTATCTAAAGCTAAAGATCAAAAGAATATTGTATTTGAAATCTTACATGTAAGACACAGCCATCTTGTACTTATAAGAATTATGCATTCAGGGCCTGGGGCTGTAGCTCAGTGGTAGAGCACTTGCTTCACATGTGTGAGTCGCTGGGTTCGGTCCTCAGCACCACATAAAAATAAATAAATAAAATAAAGATAAAAAATTTAAAAAAGAATGATGCATTCAGTCATATATTACCCATAATTCTTGTGGACAAGGAACCAACAGAGACATGTACTGGAATTACTGGACTGATTATGGCATCTAGGCTTCACTTCAGACTGGTAAATTGCTGGTCACTGATTCCTCAGAAAACATTTCTGCCAGGATCAGTCTTAATTATCACAGCTGTTTCTCTGAGGTGTATATGGGATGTGGTGCCCTAGTTCCTCCTAGGAATGTGCTCATTGGAATGAAAGAAACATGTTATCTGCTTCCTATCTGATTCTATGTTTATAAATGCATACTTACATCTAACTTTGTCCACATGCCAGTTCTGTATCACTCAAGGCACTCATTTGTTGTCTTAACTTTAGAAACTCTATCCCAATAAGTTAAGAAAGTCTAATCAGTAAAAGCCATCAAATTTCTAGAGATTTTTTTTTGTAATACACAAGGTGTTGTTAAACAGAGTAACTTAGTTCACATTTCTTTCCTTGATTCCCCATCATCTATGGGTTGAATGTTTCTGCCCCAACCCCTTCATATGTTTAAATCCTAATCCCCTCTGTTATAGTATTAGTAAGTGGGGCTTTGGGGAGGTGATTGGGTCTTGAGGGTGGAGTCCACATGAATGGGACTAATACTCTTATAAAAGAGACCTCAAGAAGTTCTCTTACCCTCTTTTTTTCACATGAAAAAAGAAGATGGCTATCTGCAACTGGAAGAGGGCCCTCACCAGGACTAGACTTATTGAGAAATACCTGTTGTTCAAGCCACTCAGTCTATGGTTCTTCGTTATAACAGCCTGAATGGACTAAGACACCACCTAGAAATGTTCGTTCACAATTGAAAGTAGACTGTAGCAATACAGATATTGCAAATAATATACAAGTACATAACTGCCATTTTCTTTGGTACTGGGGGTTGAATCCAGAGGTACTTTCCATTGAGCTAAGTCTCTCACCTTTTTTACTTTTCATTTTGAGACAGGGCCTCACTAAGTTGCTGAGGCTGGCCCGAAACTTGTGATCCTCCTGTCTCAGCCTCCTAAGTTGCTGGGATTACAGGCATGCACTACCAGACCTGGCTGTACCCACCATTTTGTTTCTCTCTAAATTCTCTGTGGGACAATCCTCTGGGAAAATGAATACTTTTCTTTCTTTGTTGCCAATAAAGTTCTTCTGTTCTCTTGCAAGTTCTCCTATTAGGGGAGAGTGATCACTAAACAACAGAAAATTCTTTGTGTATAGTAAAACACTGCATGTGGGTCTTGTACTGCCCTGGATTGTTTATTTGCTATAGATAATTTTATATCCCAAAGTTTTAGACTGTTGGACTAACTAGGTGAAGAGCCAGAGTTAATCAATAACATATATAAAAGACAATGATATTTTTTCTCTGTTAGTTTTTATTTAAAATATTATAACTACTAAAGCAATGGATATGCCCATTCATCAAACATTTTCAGCTTCCAAACTATACAATAATATTTTCATGTGCATCTGTTTTTCAAATTAAAAAACTATTTTCACACTTGCTTCAGGGACCAATTGCAAAGTATTAAAAGACATGAGAAGCTGAAGTTCTGTGACCAGTCCCTCTCCCTGCCCTGGTCCCCAGGATGGCTCCTCCATGGTGCCCTCTGAGTAACATTTGCATATGCTTATCTTTAAAAATTGAATTCAGATGTAAGACTTCGTGGTTGGCATAGGTATAATTGTTGAAAAATGTTCCTTTAGTTTACATGAAAGAAAGGATATGGCCATCAGGAAACTAAAAAATGTTAATCTTTCTCTTATACTCAGTTTTCTTTTGCATGAAGAGTGTGGGACTAATACTTCCTATTTGAAAGAACTATAAGGAAATACTGAAGAAGAATGGAAATACTGAGGAAGACTTAACTCTCAGAACCCTCTATTAGTTCCTGTTCTTTACACAATGTATAAAAAGACACACACATACACACACACATTGCCACCACTACTTCTACACTCAATCTTAGCCAAAAGGCCGAGAGGTGATGCCACCACTACTTCTTATCCATGCACATTACATTCATCAATCCATTATTCCCAATACCTTTGCTTAGCTTGTTTCACTCACACTGACTTTTTCTGAGGCAGAAACAACTACATCCCCCTCAAGCATTCCTGTTCTTGATCTGTTTTGAGAATATATTTCCTAATCACCAACCTCTCCTTCGTCTCCGTGGGATGAACATGGAGTCTCCTTCTGTATTTCCCATTGCTAGATGGCACAATGCCAGGGACGATGGTAATCAATACATGATTAAAGAAAAAATGACAGGGATTGGGGATGTAACTCAGTGGTAGAGTGTTTGCATAGCATGCCCAAAGCCCTGGGTTCAGTCCTCACCCCTGAAAGAAAGGGAAAAAATGAAGGGGGTAGCAAATGACAATTAACACATTACTTATTTGTCATCAAAATTCTGAATGTGACAGTTACAACAGCAGCAATAATCATTTTCTTGATGACACCTGACATCAATGAATGTTACACCTACAGAGAGTGACTTAGAAAGGTTTGTGTGTGCAAGACACTTTCATATTGTTATCTCCATTCAGTTTAATTCTACCTCAACTCCAATTTTGAATACAATATTTGATTCCCTCTTCTGATGCCATCACCTAGCAATATTGAACTTCTGCCTCAGGGGACAAGAGACAATCTCCTTATAATAGCATATTTGTCACTGTAGATGATGAACTCAGCAGTGTGTGCCCATTACCTGTTGGGTTTTCTGGGAGTCATTCACGGATATTACTGGGTCATCACAGTTCAAGAGGTGAAGGGAACAGAGTGCGATGTTGCTTTTATTCATCTTTTGGGGGCGATGGGGTACCAGGGATGGATCTCAGGGGCGCTTAACCACTGGGGATGAGACATGTCCCCAGCCCTTTTTTGTATTTTATTTTTGGACAGGGTCTCACTAAGTTGCTAAGGCTAGCTTCGAATTTGTGATCCTCCTGCCTCAGCCTCCTGAGTCACTGGGATTACAGGCATGCACCACTGCATCCAGCTTCTTCATTCATCTTTGTCTCAGAAAAGAATATGAGCTCTTGTTTCTCTGATATTTTTGAAGGACACTGGAAGGTTTCTTCCTCCACATTTATAAAACCTTCATTGAAAGCAATAAGTGAGGCACCTAAATGTGTTTTTATGCTACCATCTAGAAGGAATATTGACTTCTAGGTTCAGAAGCAAAATCTAAAACTAAATAGTCTTATACAAATGTTTGCATGATTATTACAAGATTCAGCAACACAAAACATGCATCCCTAGCAATGTCAGTGTTAGTGAACATCTTAGCACATCTAAGATATCGAGATGGTTCCCCAGGATGCTCATCACTTAGAGAACTATGGTATGGTCCTGGCACGGATTGCTATGTGTCACACCTTAACACACATAATCTTCATCCACCCCCAAATGTAAACTATCAGGTAAGAAGTGGGTAAATTTGCAAATAAATATATTGAAAAGAGCTATTGAATTATCCACACGATTTGCACTAGCATTAGTCATCCAGGAAAGAAGAGTCTTACTACCAGGTATGAATTATGCTCGAGTAGTTTAGAAGCATTTTATGCTCTCAGTGTCTCCAGGGATCTGCCAACAGTTATGATACACCAATAAACACACTAGTCAGATGTCTCTACTTGGTCTCCTCAGCCCCACTCTCCACCCTTCTCTTCCATGCTCCCTGCCAGGATACTGTAGGTCTGTATTCCATCAATAGGATTCCCATGCTCTCTCACTTCCAGTTGTGTTTGACCCATGGAGAGCAGCTGCACAAAATCAGAGAGACAGAAGAAAGTGAAGGCAGGGAATTTATGCCTTTGGCTCCCTCTTTGTGGTTTTGCTTCAGGCTGGAGAGACATCCCTTAACCATCTTTTTCAGGTATCTGATGCTATGACAACTCAAAGTCTCACCAGCCCTTTCCCAATTCCAGGAATCATGCCCTCCTCTCAGCATTTCAGATGTGGGAGTGGTAACAATTTGGTTGTTATAAGTTACAGGTTACTGCACTATCCTTTGTGGTTCCCCTATGCCAACTTTGTAAATAAATCCTCCTTAGATTATCCTCTTATGAGTGCATCAACTATTTCCTGTTAGAATCCTGAAATACATCAGAATAGAATGTCTAAATTTTTCAGGGTATCTCAAAGACACCTAGGAGGCAGTGCATACAGCAAAAGGTGAGGGGCAACCACTCCCAAGATCAGCATAGAGTTTGGAGGCTGAGTTCTAGATGGGGGATATTGGAGGGAAGCAGCAGGGAAGATGCATCAAATTTTGTAGTTTATAATTTGCTGTTATCATGGCGCCCTTAGTGATGCAGATGGAGAGAAACTGTGGGACATGGAACCAAGAATAAAGGACTCAATTTCATGCCTCTTCCTGGGAACTATGGCCTCAGCTTGTAAATCCCCTCATTGACTGAGGTCCTTAAGGTTAGCTTCAGCCACTTTTATAATTAAGAAGCGAGTGCCCTTTGGAATGATTTTCTCAAAATCTTTTAAACTCTGTAGGAAGAAGTCAAGCAGTGAAAAGTTATAGGGTGATAGGTTTATGGAAAATAGATGGTATTTAAACACTCTTAGGAATTTTGTCCATGAATTTATGCAAATGAAGAAACATCGCGTTAGCTAATAGTACCAGATGTTCATGGCACTGCAATAAAGAATTGCAAAAGGTCACCTAGGTCAACATGCCACCTCCAGTTAGGACTAGGTTTATTCCATCAAATTTTACCCATTCTAGATCTTTAGGGAGATGATAACAGTCTGTAAAACTTATTGTTCAGATCCACATTAAAAGAGAATTGAAGAGTTAATAGTTATTTTTGTAACAGGCTGTATAAGTGGTGACTATGGGATAGGCCAGATCAACATCTAATCTTTAATAGAATGTTTTTCTTCCTGTCTCGCCCATCCAGCATTGGAATTCAGGAACTAGACACCTGCCTCATGTTTAAAAATATGTATATTGTGTCTAGGCTGATGAGAAAATATCCTGGGAGGAATTTCTGAAATTAGTACATAATCATTATGTTGTCTCTTTGGTTGATCTGTCCATAGATCATCTTGGTTAGGATTTACTACATCATGGAGCCAATGTTTATGCATGATTGCTTGATTGGAAAAAAATGTTTTCTAAGTAAAAGTAAGGATTTTATTTCATCATGATGTGGCAATTTAGGGATCTGGGATAAGGCCCCAACTCTACTACCAAAAAACAAACACCAAACACCAAAAACTCAGGAATTTGCCACCTAACTAACTGTCATGGGTTTGTCATCTCACTGCCAGAGATTTGGTGTTCTCATAAAGGATAAAGGTAAATAATAAGTAATGTTCCTTTCAACTGGAATGAAAACCCTATGTGAACCCTATTTGAACATGAGAAGATGGAGAATCCCAGGTATATTAGTCAAGATTCTTTTAAAATAAACAATTGCACAATTATACATAACTGTATAATTAGTCAATATTCTGCATACCATGGGCTGGGGATGTAGTTCAGTGGTAGAGCATTTGCCTGGCATATAGAAGGCCCTGGAGTCCATCCCTAGCACTGCTGAAAGAAAGAAAGAAAGGAAGAAAGAATTCTGCATCATAATTCCAAAACTTGTAGCTTGTAACAATTAGCATTTATCTCTAGATCAGGGATTTGTGAATTAGCTGAGGTTCAGTTAGGCTTAGTTGGTCTTAGCTCCAAGTTTCAAGTTGGGTTCAGGTTTACTTCACATTTCTGTTCGTTCTTGGACCAGCAGCTACCCAGACATATTCTTCTTATGACAGATGGCAGAAATAAAAAAGAAAGGATTGAGTGGGAATACAAAATACCTCTTAAGGCCTCAGCTGGAAACTGACATTTTTTTCACTTCTACATGTATTTCCCTTGGCTGAAGCAAATCACATGGCCAAGACCAAAGTCAAAAGGTCAGTAGTATATAGTCCACTTAGTGTCCTGAAAGACACTGCAAAATCACATGGAAAGGGCATAGATATGTAAGTCCATTATAAGACGGTAATGAAAAATTAGGAACATAAATACGATCTACTATCCAATTGTCCATTGGGCACAGCCTATGATCTCTAAATCCTCCAGCTCTGACTGGCATGCCACTCTCTTGCTCTTATATATGACAGTAAACCTGTCACATAATCAATGAATTTTACTAGCCAAGCAGAGCTCTAGGTCTTTGAGAAGAGGTTACTTGTGGCCTGGCAGGAGGAGGCACCCTGCTATTGGCCAGCCACCCCAAGACAAAGCTAAGTTGGCATCAGTGGTCTGAATCAGATCATCATTTGTTGAAGCCCATATTCATCTATATTTGAGATAGCAAGAGAACTGCCTTCAGGTCCCAGAGACATTTCATTCATTCTGATGCAGCCCCAAATGATTCACCACAGTCTTTAGGTTCCCCAGTAAAATAGATTTCTTAGTTCTTCTCAAAAGTTTTTATATGGGCTGGGACTGTAGCTCAGTGGTAGAGCGCTTGCCTAGCATGCATGAGGCACTGGGTTCGATTCTCAGCACCACATATAAACAAACAAACAAACAAAAAAGATCCATCAACAACTTAAAAAATATTTTAAAAAAAGTTTTTTATATAAGAGATCCAATATAAAACTATGGAAATTTCCCACAGTGGCAGGTTCAGAAGGTCTAGCAGAGTTGTTGACTGCCAGAAATGCAAATGACCAGACTTAAATCAACAGAAATCAAGAGTTTCCTTTCTCACTCCAAATCCATTGAGTCTTCTTGAAACCTGATCTTTATTCTTACTTGTGTGAAGATGTGCATCTGAGTCTGAGTCAGGAAAATCACTGAGTTACCCTTCTCAGAGATGCTCAGACCCATGTGGAATATTCTCTTCCTTGTTCTTATTTTGACCCTTAGAATTATGGGTTGTAATGGAAATGTTGGCACAATCTGAACTCTAGCTGTGGATTGAACAAGGGGGCCTCACGTCTTTAATTTTGATATTTTTACATGTAATCTGCCAACACATATACCCATAAGGTAAACTTACTTGGTTTGGCCTTATAAATTGGGTGTTTTTGGCAACTCTAAGACCTGCAGGGAAATCACTCTGTCATTAACAACTTAGTTTATTTAATGAGCCATTAGTGAAAGAAAGTGTGGGAGGAAAGAGACAGCTCAACTCATATCATTCTTCCAAACTTCAACCCAAGAAATACACCTCCTTCAGATGGTGAGGCCTCCTTTCCATGGATAGTCATTCACCATGACTGTGAGAAACCATCGTGGTCTGTTTCCAGGCTGAATGGCAGCTATGACTTCATCCAACTGCTTCACTGTCAGGCCAGAGAACTTCAGTTGAATTAACTTGCTGGCCAGGGAGGGGGAGAAAAACTTCCATGAACAAGCTACTGGCTACAGGCCAACCTGGTCATCTCTCAAGAGTGACACGGGTTTAGAGCTACTCCTGAAAAAGAGACTGTCTCCAAAGGATATGAAATGAGCTCAAATATGAAAGCCTTATGCAGAGATGGGATTCTGTTTATGTGAATGCTTTAATTAATATCCTCTCTGGAAACCATTCCAGTCTATTCTGTTGATGAAAATTGATTTTTTAAAATGTTGTAAATGAAGTAAGTGAAAAAAAGTTCCCTTTCCAGAGGAAATGGAGATTAAAAAAGGAAAATATGCAATCAAAATCAGCCTTTGCTCTGAAGATGAATTTTAATGTTCTGTGGTACTAACAATGTGCATTATCAGTGACCATCATACCAAGCTTTACCAGGACTGTCCTGGGAGAATTATTCCTACTCATTAGTCAGTTCTTTTAATTTAGAATGCTTAATTTATAAAAATCTTATTACTTCAAATTTTGTATAGCTATATTGGAATAATGTTCTTCACAGACCTAAAATGGTAGAATGTTTTCTTCCTCGACCATATAATTCTAGTGATTCTGTATTAATACAAATTATCCCAAATCTTAGTGTCTTAAAACAATATTTATTGTCTCCTGCTTCTTGTGGGTCAGAAATCTAGGTGTGGTTTTCCAGGATCCCCTGACTCAGGGTGTCACACAAGGCTGCAAAGTGTCAGCCAGGGCTGTGGTTCATTTGAAGGTTTGACTAAAGACATTCTTCTTCCAAACTCACCCACATGGTTGTTGATAGAATTTAGGCTATTGAATTGAGGGTTTTCAGTAATAGTTAGCTGTTAAGTGGAGGCCTCTTTTAGTTCTTTGCCAAATGAACCTATCCAGAGGGCAGCTTATAATATGGCAGCTTGCTTTCCCAAAAGTAAATACTCCAAGAGAAAGGGAATGTATAAGAGATCCTGAGCAAACAGAAAGTCAATCTTTTGTAACCTAATCTCAGAATGATATCCCATCACCTTTGCTATTGTGTTAGTCAGCTTTTCATCACTATGACAAAATACCTGAATAAAACAACTTAAAGGAGGGAAAATTTATTTTGGCTCACTGTTTCAGAGGCTTCAGTCCATGGTTAGCTAACTTTGTTGCTTTCTGGGCCTGTGATGAAGCAGAACATCATGGCCAGATGTGTGGCAGAGCAAACTTGCTTACTGCATGGTGGCAGGGGAGCAGAGAGAGAAAGCAGCCAGGGACAAGGTGCAGTCCTGAGGGAATACCCCTAAGGACTCACTTCCTTCAACTACCTCCTACAGTTTCCACCACTTTCCAACAGTCCATTTAACTATGATCCCCCAATGTATCAATCCATTGATGAGGTCAGAGCCCTCACGATCCAATCATTTCTCAAAAGCCTCATCTCTGAACTTTGCTGCACTGGAGACCAAACCTTCAATACATAAGTATTTGGGGTACATAACAGGTCCAAACCATACCATTTGTATTTTGGTTATTACAGGCACGTTGCTAAGTCTATTCCCACTCAAAGGAGTGAATATTAAAAGGAAGAGACCATTACTGGTCATTTTAGAGTCTGGCCAATTCAGATATTTTGTCATTAAATAAAATACAGATTTGGGTAAGGATGAAATATTAAGACAAACATACTAGAACTTGGAACATAAATGTATGTTGTCCCTATTGAATTTGACAATTTATAAGACTCTAGCTATTCAAACAATGCCACCTTTACTCAAACTATTTTTCAAATCAATTTTTAAAATTCTATTTCAGAGCTGCTTTTGTTGCCTGTGGCACCTTCTTTGCACTTCCCTAACTTTATTCCAGACCAAAATTATGGCCATATTTTTTTCATTACAGATGAATTTGAATAATGGAAGGAGTAAAGAGCCATTCAGTTAAAGTAAGATTAGTGATTAAGCTTGATAATACTGTTTTAAATCTTAGCTTTCATAAACATAAAGTAAAAAAACCCAATTTCTTATGTGCCTCATAAATTGGCCTAGATGGCAGCACCTGAAAAGAATTATTTTGATTTAACCTTCATTTAGATGCTTAAAATCTGATAATCATCTGAAGATTTTCAATTTGCATCCTTCATTGTCAGAACTTATGTATTTATATTCTTTCCTCTTTATCCATTATTCCAGGACTAATAAGCATAGGTTATGTTGAAACAGACACTGGGGACACTGGAGAGAGACCAAGAATCCCCCAAGAGGGCTTCAGAGTACACCCCCTGCCAAGAACAGACAGGATGTCTTTATAGCAGTACTCACTAGGATCATCCACATGTGCATCTAAGAGCCCCTTTATGTTTGCAGTCGAGTCAGTATGAAACTGGCAGGCTACACCTGCACCCTGCAACCCCTTTAAGGCTGAGTTGAAATCCAAGAACATCCACAGCCACTAACTTTAACCTGGTTAGGCAAAGAAGGGCAGAGTAACATTACATCACAAATGAAGAGATACTATTTTTCAGGAATCCCCCTATTCACAATCTTTAGGACTTCAAACTACTTATGAGCAGAATGCTTCCTACTTGTTAAGTAACTGTCTCTGATTTTGTCCAACTTAGCATAACTGATTTCCATTAAGCTCCATTTTCCTGTCTCTGAGGCTAGAGGTGAAAGGCTGAGCACTAGTTCTGGGTTGACCTTTTAGTCTGTGACAAATGACCCTGAGCCTATCCTCCTATTCCCTTTGGCCACTCCCCCTCCACCTCTTTCCCTTTCTTCAAACTTAAAGAGCAAGCCTGCTATCCTGATACTTCTAATAATGACTATAATAATAATAATCATTATATTATTAATAACTATAATAATGATAGAGGGTTGCATTATTACTCTATATTAAAGCACCTCTCTTGAAGAATGGAAGCATCACTGACCATGCTCACAGCAACAAACTTCTGGGTATAACATGTATTTGCCTTCATAAAACTAAAGTAAATGAAGATCTTACTATTTTCATTTTTAGATTCCTTTCTGCACCATTTAACATTGGTGGGGACCTCTTCTGCTCTTTAAGGACCAGAGTCTCTCACTTTTTGGTGATAGTCACCTTGATAGCCTCTGATAAACTATATCCCCCTGCTATATTAGCAAGCATAATGCAAGCATAGACTTAAATGCTTGCACAATGGGATGTATCCTTATAATACACTCCTTGGAAGCCCATTACTAAGATGTAAGGAAGCCAACATTAGCTACTTAATGTTGAGAGGACACATGTAGAGAAACTTTAGAGGATGAGAGGGCATCTTGGAAATTCCTAGACCAACTAAACTCCCAGATGAATGCAGTCATATGTGTGGCTTTGGCTATATGACCTGGAGCATAAGGTGACCCAAACTGAATCCTATAACTCAGAAAATCATAGGAACTAATAAATTGTTGTTTTCTACACTAAGCTTCAGAGTTACTTGTTATGTGGCAGAAGATATCTGAAACACTCTTCTGCAACAACAAAACAGGAAAGTGGAAGACAAGTCTTTACATTTGAGAATCCATTGTCTAGTTGTAGGTGGTCTGAAGGCCTTAGCCAGATGTTGTTTCAGTCAATAACTAACATCTCATTTCAAATTGTAGATTGGAAGGTAGGTTTTTTAAAGAAAGATATCTTCTCACAGAAGTATTACCCATGGGCAAAATCTGGCCTGCCACCTGCTTTCGTAAATAAATTTTTATTAGCAAAACAAAAAAAGAAAAGAGGACTTACTTATTTAACTACACCTTCTAGGACTCCTCTCTGAGAAGCAACCAGGAAGAGAATATTCCTCATCCTTCAATTTGTTCCTTACCTGATCCAGCCTTTTATTCCCTTTCATCCATTTAGAATTTGCCCTTTCCTTCTTTCCTTCCTTTCTTCTTTCCTCTCTCCCTTCCGTCCTTCCTTCCGTCCTTCCTTCCTTCCTTCCTTTCTCTCTCTCTCTCTCTTTCTGTCTCTTTCTCTCTCTCTCTCTCCCTCTCCCCCCCTCTCTCCCTTTCCCTCTCCCTCTCCCTCTCTCTCTCTCTCTCCTTTCTGGGGTTGAGCTCAAGGCCTCACATGTGTTAGCTCATCTCTAGGGGATTATATCACTTGAGCTCACCAGATCTCTGGATTCCAGTTGGGTTGTGCACAGATAGGAAATCAGAGGTTTGTAGGAGAGAGGTCAGGCAAAATATCACACTCTCATCCTTCCTCCCCATGAGCCACAGTTGCCTTTATTGGCAGGAAGCCCCTTTCCTCCAGGATGCAGGAACAGTGTCCTTCTCCTGCCCCTTTAACCTACGGATGCTAATGGATTCCTACCTTTGTTAGTCCCTGGGGTGCATCACCAACTTTTTTGGTTCCCTTATCGCACCAATAATTCTAGAAAGGGTGTTTTCTCTTTGATGTTATTAGTAAAAGACATGCATAAGCTGGATGTATGCCTGTAATCTCACCTACTTGGGAAGTTGAGGCAGGAGGATTACAAATTCAAGATCAACCTCAGCAACTTAGTGAGACCCGATCTCAAAAAATTTTTAAAAGAAAGGGTTGGAGATGTTCCACAGTGGTAGAGCACCCCTACTTTAAATCCCCAGTACTGGAAAAAGCAAAAACAAAGATAAGAATAAAAGACATGCATAATTAATGATAATATCATCTCACTTATATATAAAGCCAAGAGCCCCCTTGCTGGATGGGTACCATTCCAGTCAAAGCATAGGAGAGAGATGAGGTAGAAGGAGCAAAATAATCACTTCTTTGTGTTTCAAGGGGATAAAGATGTGTCTCTCATGCAAATGGATTCCTAGAACTGGGGAGTAGAGTGACATGTGCAGACCTATGAGAGGTGAGTGCCAAAAACCCATCTGGCTGGAGGATAATGCCCTCCTGGTGGGCCACAGTGGTCTGGGAACAGTAAGATTTCACTCTAGCAGAGCCAGCAACAGCAGGCAGATAGAGGGCATCAGAAGCCTCAAGGGGCTTTGAGAGAGGGGTAGCAGCCATGAAGCAGCAATCCAAACAATACCAGAAGCATTCAGGTGTCCAGGAGAACAGACCATCAACAACTGACAGAGCATAGAGGACAGCTGACACAAATAGAAGCTGCTGGAACCTTTGCCAATCTGGCTTTTAAGTCATTTCAAATTTCATTTTGAGAAAGAAGATGTGGTGAGATTGGGTTCCCAAAGGTTACATACTGGGTTTTTTAGAGAACTACTTTGTATTGACAATAGTTCCAGTTATGGAAACAAAAATCTCCTGCACATGAAATAAGATTCTGCAAACATACAGGGAATCACCTAGAATCTCTTCTGTAAGTCATAGCCATTCTAGAATAGGAGGGTATAAATTATAACCTCAGTTGAAATCAATGATGTAATCATGTCCAGGCATGAGTGGTTAATGAAAAAAAGACAAGTTCGATTTCTGGAGCTGGTATTTTGCTGTTTTTCATTTGCAACGCACTGAGTAGCAGGATAGAGAATGTGAAAAGGTATGGTTAAATGTTGGGAAAACTGCAAGAATAACACCTCTATATATGTGCTCTTACTTCCTAAAAAAGAAAAGAATGAAAGGAGGGAGGGAGGGGGAAAGAAGAAAGGATCTGTTGAAAAAAGGCAAAATGTTTTTAGTAGAGAGGTTTTAAAACATCTCTAGAAACATGGCTGCAATCTCCCAATGTGCATCATAGCAAAAGAATATGGAGCCCAGAGTGGTGGTGCACATCTGTAATCCCAGTGACTTGGGAGGCTAAAGCAAGAGGATTGAAAGTTCAAGGCCACCCTGTAGCAAAATTCTGTCTTAAAATTAAAATTAAAAAGGCCTGATATCTGGGGTAGAGTGATTGCCTAGCATGCATGAGTCCCTGGGTCCAATCTTCTGTATCCCCCACCCAAAACAAAGACTATGGGCTTGAATAGCCTTTATTAGTACTTATCACTCCCTTGGGTTGAAATTGGGGTTTCAACTCAAGTTAGTGCTTTTTCACTACTGGAAATTGGGAATGGAAAATATGTGTATGGGGGCAGGGGATCAAGTAATTGACATTTTTAGTAAGTTGGTTTATGTAAACTTTCAAACATTTTATTTTCAAAAAAATCCTATCATTTTGTTTAGTGATATTAACATAGACTTTGTGTTAGTTTTAATAGTGGCTTGTTGACTACAGACTTTTTTTTGGTACTGGGAATGGAACTCAGGCACGTGTGCATGCTAAGCTTGAGCTCTACCACTGAGTTACACCCCCAGCCCCAACAAATTTAATTAAGAGTGAAAAGAGTAGACTTGGGAGAAAGTGTCTTGTTCCACCAGGTTAGTTGGATAATCCAATCATCTCTCTGTTTCCTCTTTTCAATTCCTGATGGCTCCTAGAAGGGGACAGCTTTGCTTCATTTCAATTAGTTTTGAGAAATGATTTCAGTGCCTGTTCACCAAGGAATTAATGTCTAAATCTACAGGAAAAAATGGTTTATACATTCATGCAAGTCTCCAAAACATTTGGTATGAATTCCAGAACAAAAAGCTCCTTTTCTTGCTGAAAAAACATATGGATAAAATTTGAAGATGCTAATTTGCATTCAATGTGAAAAATAAACAAACTCCCAGCATGCTGTGAGCTACGTTGAATTTTCTTCTTCACCTCTCAAATGCAGCCAGTACCATTACAACCTGCTTCACCCACCATGTGAATATAACTTGATCTATCTTTTCTGCCTTTACTTCTAGGGACACAGAGAGACATCATCCACAGGGCACAAGGGAGTTTGCACACTCTGCTCTGGGAGCATAAATTTGTGCTAGATCAATAAAGAGAGGGAGGGAGGAAAAAGGGAGGTCAAATGACTGAAAATGACAAAGTGTCATATGCTAAACCTAGTTCACCCCTGGTATATTTTTTATTTCCTATATGGCCATAACCCATGACCTTTGCCATGGAAACTAGGTCATTGTGGTAAGGTAAACTCTGAATGTATCTTTCATCTCTGATTATTTTTTAAAATTATTATTTTTTGGTTCTGGGGCTGGAACTCAGGGCCTCCCACATGCTGTTACACCCCCGGCCCATCTCTGATACTATTTTGAGCAGGTTGCTGATGTCTACGCATCAGGAATTTGCTTCGGAAAGTGAAATGCTAGTTTCTTCTGGATCATTTGAAATAGATAAAAGCAAAGATTAGTTATTCATGTACATTAAATTACAGGTGTGAAACTGAAGCTGTAGGGATTCTAGGTGTGTGTTAATGAGCATTAATGCCTGAGGAAAACAGTGTCAGTTTATTTTTAACATATGTTTGACTTTAAAAGTTGCCAATGTGGGAAAACTCACAGGATGTTGGCATGTGTGAATATGACAGTATTTGCAGTCAAAGGAGACCAGGGTGATGAAACTATCACACTGATGTCCCGTCCTATTGCTCATCTCCATTCCACTTTCAGCTCAAGACCAGCTGCCTGTGGGTGATGTAGAAGATCAGGAAAAATATGTTCACTTCTAAGTGAGAAGCAGCATAAAAGCCACATCACAGATATATATTTGCAATAGCATTGTCTGTGGTGTGTTGGTAAATGTTTAACAACTGGCTCTCCAGAAAGAAAAAAAAAAGATCTGTAATGGCTGCAAATTTCCATGGTATAAATATTCTCATTGTAGTCAATTTTGAACTACTAACTGGACCTTAAGGAACCCAGAGTTGGGAAGAAATGGGGAGCTGGCTCTAGCACATGGGTGAATGTGAGTGACCCTCCCCTCCTCCAAACCCAAAAGGTCCACTTGAATAAAAATCCTCTGAGTCATATGAAACTGACCAGTTTCTGTCTCCAAAGAAAAAGACAGATCAATTTCTTGGGCTTTGCTCACACTGGCACCTCTATTTCAAATACTTTTCCCTCATCCAATTTAATCCAGCTATATCCTGCTCATCCTTCACATCAGTGTAAAAGCCTCCAACCCCAAAGGTAGACAACATTTCCATCCTACAACATCATGGTTCCTGTCAAGGTTTGGTTATGGTTTGAGTGTGTCTCCCAAAGGTTAATTCATTGAAATTTGATCTCCAGTGTGAAGTATTAAGAGTGTGAAAACTTAGTCCAACTATGGTGTTCAGAGTTGGGGTCTTTGGAAGGTGATTTGGATTAGATAAGGTCAGAAGGCTGTAACTTCCACAATTGAATCCTAGTAGCTTTATAAGAGAGAGACCTCAAAACACACACATTCACAGGAACATGCATGCATGTGCGAGCGCACACACACACACACACACAACCTGTCTTTATCCATGTGATGCTCTGTGCCATCTCAAGACTGTCAGCCAAGAAGACCATCTCTAGATGTGGCCCCTAGCATTGGACCTCCACAAACATGAGCCTAAATACACCTCTTTTCTTTATTATTTGCCCAGTTTCTGGTATTGTGTTATTAGCAACAGAAAATTGACTACAATTCTGCCCAAATAACATTCTGTTTTAAGAGTATGTTTACTACTTTGAGGGTTCCTTGAGAGCAGGACCTGAGTCTTCTTCACCATTATATCTCTGGCATTTAGCATAGTGCCTTCCACAGAGTAAGGGGTTAATAAATGCTTATGCATTGATTGAAGCAGGGCAGGAGGGAAAGGAAGTGAGGAATGGATCTTGAATTATCATCCTTGAGCTGCTTCCACCAACAAATGCAGCTAAACAGTTGACAGTGTTGCAGAAACACTGTTGCCATTTGAAATGTGTTAATTTATTTTATCACTTTGATTACAAATCATTTATTAGCTCCCTAGCATTTCCATGAGGACTATAGAATGTAGCTTTGGACTGAGAATCCATGTTTGAACTCAATCCCTTCATTTCCAAGCTCTAACTTTGAGACCAGCTCTGTATTTTCTCTGTGCCCTAATTTGCTCTCATGCACAATGGGGAGAATCGGGGTATGAAGACTGCAGGGTTGACGCCAGAAAGAAGGAAACAATACGTGTTCAGCACTTAGCTACTTAGCCTAGTGTTTGGCTCACAACCCGAGTTTAATAAATGTTAACTAATACTGGCAAATTGCTGTTCTACGTGTTTTCTGTTAATTGATTTGCTTAACCAGGAAAAAAGAATTGATTTCCCAAGCCATAAACACCTAATGTAGGGATGTCATATACATAGGAACAATGAATTAGTTATTTCTTCCCCTTTTCTTTGCCTGTCCACACCTGGTGACAGCTCTGGTCAGCAACTGCAGTAATTCGAGGTGAAGGAGTGCCTGGTGTAACAGAAAAGGCTTTGGGGTGGGTGGTAGTACTTCATCACTACCTCTCTGCTTGCCTCAGAGATGATTATGCACATTTCAGTTAATTCCACCTTGGGTCATTTTGTGCCTCCTCTTTGTTCCTCTTTGCCTCATCTCTTTCTGGTCACATAATCTCAGTTTATTCTCCCCTCCTATTTTTCTGTCTCTCCCATTTGCAAGCTCCAAACATCCTCTTCACACCAGCCATGCATTGACCTGAGAGAGATAGAAGGTAAGGAAAGTAACCTGGACAATCATTATAATTAACCTCTAGAGTACTTTAAACAAACTCCAAATTCTAATCAATAGTTACCTTTTCAAAATGCTTTCATGCATGCATTTCCCTCAAACCCCAGCATTCTAAATTATTAAAAACAAAACATCATTGAAAATGTCTTTCTTTTTTTAAAAAATTTTTTGTAGTTGTAGATGGGCAGCATGCCTTTATTGTATTTTATGTGGCGCTAAGGATCGAACCTCACACAAGCCAGGCAAGTGCTCTGCCACTGAGCTATAGCCCCAGCCCTGAAAATGTTTTGCTTAATGACTCATTTTGAAAAAGATTTTTTCCCCAAAAATTATTTTATTTGTGCTAATAATATTCCTGCTAATTTTTTCTCTTAAAAATATTACAACAGGAGCTGGGATTGTGGCTCAGTGGTAGAGCGCTTGCCTTGCATGTGGGAGGCACTGGGTTCAATCCTCAGCACTGCGTATAAATAAATGAATAAATAAAGGTCAATCAACAACTAAAAAAATTTTTAAAAATATTACAACAGAATCCCAACTAAAGTAGACACTATTTGGTGGGGAGGGGCAGAATAACCTGAAAATCTGAGTAGCCCACTAACATTGCTTCTGGAGGAGAATATTTTACAGCACAGCCAATTTGTAAATTTAGAACTCCTTGTCTATGTCGTTGACTAAGTCATTTATTTTATGGGTTTCTTTTGTCTCGAGGTATCATTTTAAGCCCTAGGACAGCCTGGGCAGGACGAGATTATCTCAAGTACCACCTACACAGCCATGAATACAGAGTCAGGGCACAGCTTTCCTGAGCTCTACTACAAGGAACAACCCTTTGCTTTTGTAAGAGTCTTGGAGAGTGTGAAGAGTGAGTACAGCAGGACACAGCAGGCTGTGTGTTTTGCTGAAAGTCAGCATGTTGATCCTAGATGCAAAGCTTATCTGCTTTGCTCAAAAAACACATCTTTTTCAACTTTTGTAGATTTAGATGGCAGTCAACACAGGGACTCCACACCGAGTCACCATGCATGCTGAGTAGCTGAGGAGCCAGGTTGTTAGGAGGAGACCTGCCCTTTAAAAGTCCAAACTGAGTTCAACTATTTCTTATCCAGCAACCTTTAAACATGTTTTTAAAAACTCCTCCCAATGCGGGAACAACCTCTTTATGACTCCAAATATATAATTATTGAATAAAATACATAGTCATCATATTAAATGAAGACATATTGGTAGGCTGACAAAAACATCTTTAGAAGATGCAAAATCCTGGGATGTCATTTTTTTTCCCACATTAAATTTTTTTTTAGTTGTAGATGGACATAATACCTTTATTTTATTATTTTTTTAATGTGGTGCTGAGGATCAAACCCAGTACCTCACACATGCGAGGCAAATGCTGTACCACAGAGTTGCACCCCTAGCCCTCTTTTCCTGCATTTTTTAAAAACATGGTTTTTTAGTTGTTGATGGACCTTTATTTTATTTATTTATTTTTATGTGCTGCTGAGAATCAAACCCAGTGCCTCACACATGCTAGGCAAGTGCTCTACCACTGAGCCACAAATCCAGCCCATTTTCCTGCATTTTTATTGGTGCATTAGAGTTGAAGATATTGATGGGATTTGTTGTTACATATTTGAACATGCCCACAATATAATAATATAATTTGGCCAATATCACTCCCCAGCATTTCCTCCTCCCTCCCTGCCTCTCAACATTTGGTCCCTTCCTTTCCTCTACTGACCTCCCTTTGATTTTCATGAGATCTACCCTACCTTTGTTCTTCTTTTTCTTCTCTAGCTTCTGCATATGAGAGAAAAATATACAACCTTTAACATTCTGAGTTTGACTTATTTCACCTAACATAATGGTCTCTAATTCTATCCATTTTCCTGCATGTGCCATGATTTCATTTTTCTTTATGGCCAAAGTGTGTGTGTGTATATATATGTATATGTATATATATATATATGTATGTATATCACATTTTCTTTATCCATTCATCCATTGATGGACACCTAGGCTGGTTCCATAGTTTGGCTATTATGAATTGTGCCACTATAAACATTGGTATGCATATATCACTGTAGTAAGATGACTTTAATTTTTCAGGGTAAATACTAAGGAATGATATAGCTGGGTCACATAGTGGTTCTATGCATGGTCTTTTGAGGAAATTCCATACTGATTTCCATGATGGTTGTACTAATTGCAGTGGTTGCACTAATTTATACTAACAATGTAGAAGTATTCCTTTTTCTCCACATCTGGTATGTCATTTTTAATGGCAGTTGTTGGGAGAGGAAGTATTTCTTTAGACCAGAAGCCAGATCTGAAAGCTAGGTCTCAGGTAGGTAAAAGGAACTTGGAATGTGCAGTCTTGGTCATAAAAAGATCAAGTTATCTTGAAAAGCTATAGGTGATGGACAGGGCCACTAAATATTGTCAAGCAGTTTGTTTACTGTGTAAGAATACCTGGTCAGTGGAGTAGGTCAAACCTGAAATTCAGGCTATCATCTAGTCAAGATAAGATCAGGAAGGGCTGAATCACCCAGAGAGGGCCTCTTTGTCAAGTTCACACAAAGATGTCTTAGGCTGATCAAGGCCCTGGGTGGTAGGCTTCATGATGGCATCATTCACATGGCAACAGAATCAGGGAAATAAAAGAGTCAGGCAAGAGCTTGACAATTTGGTTTGAGGACACAAATCCCAACACAGTCCATGAAAAGGAATATGAAAACACACTGCCCAAACCAGGGTTCAAAACCTGTATTTCAAACTTTGTACCATTATCTGTGTTATCTTTTGTTTTTCCTTAGAATTATATAAAGCTTTCTCAAAAGTTCCAGTCTGTCTTGGTTGTGTTAAGAGGAATAATGGGAAAGGTTTTGTTTGATGTTTGGGTCACATTGTCAGAGTCATCTACTCCCAGGGCCCAGAAAGGTGGTAATGGAAGAACTTAGAACTGCCCAGCATCACTCTCACTCCCTCCCCGAGGGCCTGAGAGAGTTCAGCCTACTTAGGAATCATTTGGTTTGATTGTCTTTTTAAATTAGGGGAAATTAGTAGAACCACTTTATGTCTTTTTGGAGGAGATGCTGAAGACCCTCTAGCCAATCTCATAATTGGTTCTCTTTGGGAGGACAAAAAGAAATCATCTAGAAAGAGAGGAATAAAAATACTGCTTTCTGCTTTTTTAAAAAGATCTTCAAGGAATTCCATGAACCGGTAACTTGCATCTCAGCTTCTCAAAAGGAAAACTGAGAGTTCACTGTAGCAACCATCTGAATAGGAAGCCATCTGTTTGGGTGCTTTCCCCTCATAAAGTTGTGAAAAAATTCTTGCCCTTTCTAGAACTGTGGAGGCTTCCAGCCTGAAATCTTCACACAGTTGGCAAACAAGTGAGCAGAGTTAACTGTTGATCTCTTCAGTCCTTAGAGCAAGGACTTGTCTTTTTTCTTCCTGCATTACCACAAGGGATGGTACCTAAGAATGTTCAGGAATTTCAGAGATGAGGCTGAACTGCCTGCCTTGTCAAAAACACCTACTATAGCCAAGGTACACATTCCCTGGAGTCAGCCAGAACTGCCTTTAACTTTCAGAACGTTGCTCCGAGACCAGAGAAAGAACAATGCCTTGCACTGTACTGGACGGACACTTGTGCACTGTGGCCTGGAAAAGTCCAAAGTTCCCCTCCCTACAAAGTACCATTACTTTCCACTTTATTGTTTTATTTTTAAAATGAAAAGGATTTCATCATGGTGAAATACACATAACATAAAATTTACCATCTCAACCATGTGTAAGTATACAGTTCAGTGACAGTAAGTATATTTGCATTGTGGAACAACCAATCTTCAGAACCCTTCTTATCTTGCAAAACTGGCACTCTGTCCCCATTAAACCACCTACTCCCCCTTCCCTCCAGCCTCTCACAAACACCACTCTACTTTCTGTTTCTGAGTCTGTCTATTCAAGGCACATCATATAGATGGAATCATATAGCATTTATCCTTTCGTGGCTGACTGTTTTCATTTGGTATAATATCTTCAAGGTTCATCTATGTGACAGTCTGTCTCAGAGATTCCTTCCTTTTGGGAGGAGGGGTTGCTGGGGATTGAACTCGGGCACTCGACCACTGAGCCACATCCCCAGCCCTATTTTGTGTTTTATGTAGAGACAGGGTCTCGCTGACTTGCTTAGCGCCTTGCAAAGCTGCTGAGGCTGGCTTTGAACTAGCAATCCTCCTGCCTCAGCCTCCCAAGCCACTGGGATTACAGGCATGTGCCACCGCATCAGCTTTCCTTCCCTTTTTAAGGCTGAGTAAAGACTTCATTATATATGTATACCACGTTTTCCTTATCCATTCATTCATCAAAAGGCCATTTTGGATACCTCCACACATTGCCTATTTTGTCTAATGCTACTATGAACATGGTGTATGGATATCTCTTTAACTCCCTGTTTTCCATTCTTTTGATTATATGCCCAGAAGTGGAATTGCTGGATCATAAGTAATTCTATTTTTAATTTGTTTTGAAGAATCACCATACTATTTTCCATTGCAGCTGCACAGCACCTCTTTTTTATTTAGATCTGTGCATCCTCTCAGTATCTTTTTAGTTTTCATTCATTAAGATGGACATGACCCTCTTGGTCATTGATGACAGCCTTTCCATCTTACCCTAGCCTCCAGCAGAAGCAGGATACTTTGGCAGGAGAGGCTATTTAGGTTAGTCTCAATGACAGTTCTGTTTCTTGAAATGGAAAAAAGATGTTCAAATCCTCCAGGTGCATTGACATACACCTATAAATTCCAGTGGCTCAGGAGGCTGAGGCAGGAGGATCATGGGTTCAAAGCCAGGCTCAGCAACTTAGCAAGGCCCTGAACAACTCAGCAAGACCCTGTCTCTAAATAAAACATAAAAGGGGTTGGGGATGTGGCTCAGAGGTTAAGCACCCCTGGGTTCAATCCCGAGTAACAAAAAAAATAAGATGTTTAAAATCAAATCCCCATAATGATGTTATAGGTTGATCCATATTTTCTTTTCTTGGAATACTTTGATAGAGTCTAGTCAATGAACATAAAATCCCTGAATTCTTGCTGGACGTGGTAGCACACAACTGTAATCTCAGTGGCTTGGGAGGCTGAGGGAGGAGGATCACAAGTTCGAGGGCCTCAGCAATTTAGCGAGGCTCTAAAGCAATTTAGTGAGAACCTATCTCAAAATAAATTTTTTTTAAAAGGACTGGGGATGTGGTTCAGTGGTAAAGCACTCTTGGATTCAGTCCCTAGTACAAAACAAATTTCTGAATTCTTGGTGACCTTATATGTTTCTGCACTTAGAATAATTGACTTCATCTCAGGATCATAAGATTTCTCTCTCATGTAACAATGATGATTATCACTTTATAATAGTGGGGAGACTGAAGAGTAGAACTTTTAAATGACTTGCCTGGAAGATCCCAGGATGTGGCAGTTGGCCATGAAAGAAAACTAAGAGACTGTAGCCCCCTGTGTTTTCTGTCTTAATTCTCAACCTGAGCATGCTCTAAGGAGCACAGTGGATCCCAAGAGGGCCACAGGTTCTAGAAGTCCCTGTAAGGGATTGACAGGTTATCCAGATCCAGCTGAAGAGAGCAAGAGACATTTGATATAAGGCTTAATCTACTAAGGACAGTAGAGTCTGACTTTGGACAGTGGAAAAAAGCTCAAGGGAGGCTATTTTCTAGGGACAGGAGTAAGGAAGAAGTAATCTTCTGGGGGCTATTGTAAACAAATAGAAAAGCAAGCCAATTTCAGCTCATAAAAAAAGATGCTTCTTCAACCCTGCTTCTTTAGTTAAAAGGAGTGTGTGAGGGTTCATAGAGTACCCTCAACCAATGAAAAGTTGTGAGTGCATTTTGGCTTATAGACACATTCCAGTCTAGTAGAAGTAAACATGGGTGATATGGATCAGCAAGGCAGCCAAACATCTCCAGGGCCCATGAGCACAGACCCTGGATCTAATAAAAGAGTCTTCATCCTGTTGTTTGAGGGGTATACACAACTCCTTAAGGGATTCTGGAAAATTCCTTTGACTTGCTTGCAACATCCTTATAGTCCAGTGTTTTGCATTTTCTAGATTATGTAACAACAAGGAAAAAATCTGCGCCCAACTACATTAACATTTGCTTATTTTCTGTGACATGACGGTAATTTACAGTGATGTAGCGAAGCAAATACACTCCTTTCTCACAGAAACACTGCATAAACAGAGTTGTTAATCTTCCCAATGAACATATCGTTCTTTCTATTGTATGTCTCTGGAAAAATTTCAACCAAGTTGGGGTCATGTGGGCTCAGGAAAAGTTACAAACTGGTTAGACCTTGTCCTTTGAGTGATCATGCAGAAGGTAGAGATGGGGAAAACAGATGGATTCTTCCAGGCTTTTCCTCTTCTATATTCCATACACATACAAATGAGAATTTTTCAAGTGGTTAACTTCTATAAGGGTCACAGGAGTCTATTTCTGGCACATACATCACCAATAACAAATAGACTCCAATAGAGCTTCCTATTTTTAAGAAGACTTCATCTCATGTGCCTCTGATCACAAGAGAAGCCTGAACAGAGCAAGTCCTTGAGCACTGGGGACAATGGCCTGGGGATCCTCATGCTAGAGTGACAGAGGGCATGAAAGGGGAGCAGAAGGAGATGGGTCTATCAGCTTGGGCTAAAAATAGCTAAAGACAGGCAATTGTGCCACCTCATGACTTATTCCCAAGGCCAGGTTGGAGATACTGTCCTTCCCTTGCATCCCTTTAAGTAACAAGCCTTTTTTATGGTTTTAATATACTTCAAGGCTGTCTGGGGTTTATTTTAACTCCATTTTATATTAATAATAATGCTATGATTGCAAGGTAGAAAAGGAGGGAGGGAAATAGTGTATATTTTGTAGCAGGGTTTAAACACTCTCCCTCTGAGTCATCTTTATTTTTTAGGTCATATTCTGTCATGTATTGCAAATCACATCCTAGAAGACTATCCAGAGCTTCACACCCTACTCTGTGAAACTTTTGCATGGGCAGTTACCTGACTAATCATAAAATACTAAATCTGAAGTCATAAATTGGTTAAATTAGACTGTCTCTCTACAAAAGCCTTTAGCAAAATATATAGCCATGTGAATGATGGTAGCCTTGTCCTAAGTCCAGAATTTGTCACAATCCTACAATGCATTATTAATTGCTTCCCAGTTTGGGGTAAATCAGGCTTCCTATATTTATTGCTTTTTTTATTGAAACCAGAACAAAGCAAAGGCATTCAAGCGAAAAATACAGGATGAGACATATGGGATTATAAATACCTGAGCAAGACAGCAAATGCATCTAAACCTAGGAGCTGAGTGTATAGTTCAGTGGTAGAGCACTTGCTTACCATGCATGAGGCCCTGGGTTTGATTGTCAGCACTATAACAAAAGAAAATAAAAGAAGTAAATAAAATGCAACTAAACCTCTTTCTTTTCCTTCTTTTTTTAAAGAAGACCCCTGCCACTTCATCGTGATTGCATTTGAAATATGCCCATGATGCTCAAAAAGAAAAGCATCTGTTTTCTCCAAGTTATGGGCATACCTCTTATTGAACTTTTAGTTATTAAACTTTGCTGATATGGCATTTTTCAAAAATTGAAAGTTTGTGGAGGCCCTGCATTGATCAAGTTTATCACTGCCAGTTTTCCAAAACCTCAAATGATCATTAGCATCTTGGGGAGAGTACTGGAGATTGAACTCAAGGGCACTTTCCCACTGAGCTACATTCCCAACCCTTTTTATTTTTTATTTTGAGGCAGGGTTTTGTTAAGTTTCTTAAAGCCTCACTAAGTTGCTAGCCTCAAACTTCTGATCCTCCATCCTTAGCCTCCTAAGTAGCTGGGATTACAAGAATGCACCACCACATGTGGCGGCAATGAACTTGTGTGTGTGGGGGGGGGTACTGGGGAGTGAAACCAAGAGTGCTTTACCACTGATCTACATTCCTAGCCCTTTTTTAAATTTTGATACAGGGTCTTGCTAAGTTGTTGAGGGCCACTGGGCTTAACAATGAAGTATTTTTAAATTAAGGTATATATATTTTTAAGACATAATGCTTTTGCACACTTAATAGACTACAATATAGTGCAAACATAATTTTAATATGCACTGGGAAATTAAGAAAGTCCCATGACTCTCATTATTGCCATATTTGCATTATTGTGGAGGTCTAGACTGACTTCACAATATCTCCCTCTGAGGTATGGCTGTACTCTGCTGTCCCTACAACACTAGGCAGAAGGAGTCCTAATCGTAACCCTCATTCTACTCACAGTTCTGGGGATTTTGTGAAGCCAAAGAGATATAAAAATGATCTCTACATCTCTGATGCCCCTGTGTTCCTGGTGCTTTCTTTAGAACTGTGAGAAAAAAAGAACTGGACTTCTCAGGAAGCAAAAAGCAAACTAGCCCTCAAGATTTCCACACCAGTGGTTCTTAGCTAATCCTTTAGGGCCATGCCTATCTGTTCTTATTGTCTCTCCTCACCAATTCTGTTCTTTTCGGCCCAGGCCATCTAATGAAGGCTAGGGCAACTTTTATGGAGTGAGCCAAAATCAACTTGGGTGCCTTCTCCCTCTCTTGATTTCATTAGGACACTGAAAAGCCATTAGTGACCGGAGTTATCCCCAAATGGGAATCAAAATAACTAACTTGTCAGGGAAGAGAGCCTGACTGGGGTCAACAGGCTTCTTATATTTTGGTTCCTAAGTGCTCTGTGTTTCTTTGTGTTCTGTGCCAATTAGTCCATCATGGTATGAATCTCATGTGGAGAACACACTCATAAATCTGACTGGAAACCAGAACGTGGCATGACCATTTGACTATGGGAAAAATCAACTTGATTTATGAGGTATTATGACCCAGTGAACTGTACTGTACTTTTTTCTCTGCTGCCTAGTTTAACCATGCTGGTCGTGTGTTCAGCCCACTCAACTTTACAATTACAGGATTCATGGCCTGCCTCTAGCAGCAAGATGGGTCAGGGAGGAAAGGGTGAAGGGCGGGAGAAAGAGTTGCTCTTTAATTACTGCTTATTTGAATATTAAATTATTCCTCGTGAAAACAGCAGTCTGTGGCTCAGGCCACATTTTTCTGTTAATGTGACCGGGGGCCCTGTCTCATAGGAACTCTGAGAAAGCCCACACTTGAAGTAAATGTTCTGGGAAATCTTGTGAATCAGAGGCAGGCTGCCATATCCAAAAGGGACACCATTACAAAGGCCCCACAATTCAGCTACTTTAGGGGTCTAGGGAGGATTCCTCTGAGAATCCTTCCGTGTACGTACTTCTTACACACCAAATTCCATTTTTGTGGTTAATGACTTCCTCTGTGGTGAGTGTGGGGATGAAATGTACTTTGCTTCCATTTATATGGCTAGTGAGGGTTGATCTGAAGTGGGAGAAATTCTACTACACAGGTACAAAGTGGCCAGTTACCATGTCTCACCCAGGAACACTGCTCTCAAAGGAAGTACAGTAAAATTGATCTGTGTTTCTGCCATTTCCACAGAGTCCCACTATAGGGCATGCTGGGAATTCCTGGTCATGAGAAAAGAGTAAGACAAGAGGAGCTGAAGCGGGAATTGAAGGCAAAACCTTCTGGGCTCAGCATATGTGCCTCTCTCCTGGGAGAGTATGTCAGAACAAATCTCTAAATCAAAATGGGCATAGCAAACAATCTGTCCAAGCATGGAGCCTGAAAGCAATGAGGCTCCCAAACAGCAGGGTTAATTGTATCTATTGGAGCAGACACAAATGAGCTTGAAAGATGGGACTAGGCTTGGGGAAGAGGGCTGACTGAAACTACCCTAGAACTGTAAGCTCCGTGAGAGCAGAGGCCCCATTTGTCTGATTTACATCTTCCCTAATTGCACATTAGGGGCTCAATAACAATGTGTGGAATAAACAAGATGATGAGGCTCCCCAGCTGGCAAAGCAAGAACATTAATGGGTAGAATAATAATTGTACCTATCTTAAAGCGTAGTTATTAACATTAATTAAACCATGTACAGTAGTCTCCCCTTATCCATGGTTTTAATTTCCATAGTTTCAGTTACCTACAATCAAACATGTTTTGAAAATATTACATGGGCCAGACATGGTGGCCCACCCCTGTAATCCCAGCAACTCAGGAGGCTGAGGCAGGAGGATCACACATTTAAAGCTAGCCTAGACAACCTAGTAAGACTTTGTCTTAGAATAAAAAATAAAAAAGCTGGAGATATAACTTAGTCATAAAGTGCCCCTAGGTTCAATCCATAGTACCAAAAAATAAATGGAAAATTCTAGAAACAAATAATTCATAAATTTTAAATGACTTTGTTACAGTATATTGTTATAGTTTTTCTATTTTATTAGTAGTTATTGTTAATATTTTACTGTGTCTAATTAAAATTAAACTTCATCATAGGTATATATGTATAGGAAAGAACACACTATATAGGGTTCAGTACTGTCTGTGATTTCAGGCATCCACTGGGGGTATTGGAACATATCTTCTGCACATAAGAAGGGATTGCTTATAAAATACTAAGAATAGGTCTGGGAACATAATCATCTCTCCTGCTGTGTGTACTGGTAAGAGGTCTTTCACACTGTTGGTGATAGAGTTCCCATGTCAGGCCAATCCTGCATTGACTCCAGGGAAGAATGGGGCCCAAGCCACAGATAGGTGGGGATAGGCTGGCAGGGAGCAGCAGACACATTTAAGTCTGGCCCAAGTCCCAACGTGGGCTTTCATCGTCACTTCTCAGTAGCCAAGTAGTTCAGAGATGAGGCTTTGAAGGCTGATGAGTCTGAATCACTGCTATGATTTCTATGACCCCTGGGTAAGATACAAAATTCTCTGGGCTTCAGGTGCCTCATCTGTAAAATTGGAGTGACAGTTCTCTTTACTGAAGAGTTATTGTGAAGGCTAATGGGAAAAAGACAGTTTTTTTTTGTCACAGAGGTTGGCCTACAAGAAATATTTGATAATGTAAGTTAAAGTTAAGCTGTAGTTCGATTCTTGGAAAGTCCCACAAAAGTTCACACGTTGAAGGCCTGATCCCCAGCCTGTGGCACTAGGAAGGAGTCACCTCTAATAGGTGGGGCCTAGTGTGAGGAAGTTAGGTCATTGGGGGATGTGCCCCTGAAGGGGATTGTGGGATGCCAATCTCTTCCTCTCTTTGCTTCCTTGTCACCATGAAGTGAACAGGCCTCCCTCATCACATACTCCTGCCATGATGTGCTATATCTCCACAGATCCAAAGCAACGGGGCCAAGCAACCATGATCTGAAACCTCTGAAACTATGAGCCATAACAAACTTTTTGTCTTTATAAGCTACTTATCTCGGGTGTTTTGTCTCAGTCATAGAAAGCTGAATAACACAAATTTGTATTATTATTTAGTCGGTCAAATTCTTATCTAGTGTCTTGTTATTGTTGTTCAGATGCTTGGGCCCCCAAAATAGTGCATTACATAGAGTGAGTATTTAACAATCACATATGCCTAACTCTTCTTTCCTTTCTTCACCCATTCTCCTGGGCTTGCTCACATGTCTGTTGGGTAGTGTGTGGTAGGGACAGCTGACAGTAAGCTGAAGAGCTCAGTCTTACTTCAAGCTGCAGGTCCAGCTGGCTCAAGGGCACTCTAAGTATGTTTCACCTTCTTCCTGTAGCCAGTAACTTAGTTACTTAATTAAAACATGTTCTCATGACAGTATCTGAAGTGTGAGAGTGCAGGTCTAGCCATGCAGCCACATTTTAAAGCCCTACTTTAGTTATATTTGCTAATATCTCAATGGCAAAACATGTCACATGGTCAAGTACAAAATCAAAGTGTGGGGGGAAAATACACTCTGTGAGAAGAACAGCAAAGTCACATGCCAAAAGGCATAGCTATCAGGAGAGGTGGAGAATCAAGACCAATAATCAGAAAGCCTTCCCTGATGATGCCCCAAAATATTAAATATTACTTCTGGAGTGCTGTAATTCCTTAGATATTTCTTTACACTAGGACTTTCTACACTAGCTTCTAGATATCTGTTTTCTGGGCTCTGGAACTTTCTTTTTCTGTTAATTTTCTTTCTTCTTTCCTTCCTTTTTCTCTTTCTTTCTCATTCTCTTTCTTTCTTTTTTTCTTTTGTACTGGTGATTGGACCCAGGGATACTATGCCACTGAGCTACATCCTCAAACTTTTTTGTTTTTCATTTTGAGACAGAATCTCACTAAGTTCATTAAGGCCTTGCTAAATTGCTGAGGCTAGCCTCAAACTTGTAATCCTCCCACCTCCTCAGTCCTTAGGAGCTTTTCAAAAGCAAGAATGGTGTCTTATTCCTTTCTTTGTCCCTAGCACCTATCACAGTTCCTGGCACATAGTAGTAGGTATCTCATGAATGAATACTTGTTTTCATTGATGAATGTGTATTTGTTCTCATGACTGAATGGATGTTTGTTCTCATGAATGAATGTATGTTCATTACTCTCTGTTCATCATTTCACATCAGTTTCTGGGCTGTCAAAGTTTGGGGTGACTAGGGCCTTGGAAGCTTGTGCTAAGCCCACCTAATATTTGACCATGCCCCAGAGAGCACCCTTTTCCATAAGTGGCGCATAGACTTCTTCCTTGTCTACCTTCATTCTTACTCCAAAGCTCCAGCTTACCTTCCCACCTAGGTTAAGGACCACTCTTAAGAGCAGATCTCTCTCATTTTATTCACAAAGAAAGAAGTATTTTCTTTTCAAATAGTCATTACTTTTAGCCAGCCTGGGTGGCTTAACCACAACATTGTTTAGTTCTTCTGAAGCCATTCTTATATCCACACTATCAAACTCTCTTTATCAAGGAGCCCAGAGCAAGTTCTTGGGGGCAGGTCCAGAGACCATTTCTGTCATGACCGATGAAGATCTGAAAGCCACATACCTTTTAGTTTTATCCTTCCCCAGGATGAGTTCCCAGTACAAATCATAACTCTCCACACATAATCCAAAGAGAGATTTATGCCTTCTTCCCTTATACAACTAGAACTGAAGTCATGACCTGAAAGCCCAGGTTTCCAAAGGTAGATAGTAAATTAGATTCCTTTCATGATTACATTTGGTACATGCTCAAGCAGACCCACCAAGGAAGTTCAGAGCTGTTGGCTTTATTATTTAAAAAAAATTTTAAGGGCTCAGCTTACTTTTTCTTTTTTCATTAGATTTCATAATAGTGGACAGTTATATGTTCTGTCATAGACTATTTGCTTTTCTAAATACATTTTTTACAGTAAATTAAGAAGTATTTTACTCAATAAGATACTTTCTGGATTTCCAATGGGAGTATTTTTGCCCTAAGGGAAACTTGTATTGTCAAAGTTGTCTTCGTGAATTGCACTTGAGGTCAAATTAAAAACAGCCTTTGGAGCTCAATTACAGAATTATAGAAATGATAGGCCTTGAAGGAAAAATAGCTCTTTTACTTCCTGGAAAAAAAGTCAAACTTGAACTTGTAAAGTTAAGCTACAGTGCTAGAGCTATGAAAGGAATATGTCCTTTCTTCTTTCTCTTATTCAAAGGCTGAATTCAAATGAAAAAGTGGACAAATATTGCAACAAAAGTGCCTTCAACATCTTTGTTTGTGTCCAGCTAAGGGCTTTGGAGGAGACAAAAGAATCAGAAAACATGGTGCCTGCTCTGTAGAATCCCGAAGTCACACATGAGAAGCAACCAGAAGAATACCAAATACACAGTGTATTCTGATACAGAGCTTTTTAAACTTTAATGCACATATAAGTCATCTCTGATTCAGGAGTTCTGGAGTAGAGTCCAAGATTCAGCATTTCTAAAAAGCTCCTGGGTAAGCCCAATGCCTGTAGTCTGTGGCCCATACTTTGAGGAGTAAAGCTCTAATTGTGGAAAATGCTGGAATCTTGTAGGAGAACTTAAAACTCAGGGAAATAAAAAGGAGAGCAGATTGAGGAATATGCAGGCCAGGTACAGTATGCATCTAGCAAAGCCGAAGTGTAATGAAAGATTCTCACTTATAAAGGCCTTGTGAAGAGCTAGAAAGAATCCTAGAGTGAATTATAAACATGTTGCCCCTTAAACTCAGGTTCACCTATGTGTATTCTTACTAATTTGAAGAAATATAAATTGATTTTGCCCCCACCTAAGAGGACAGAGTACTAATACATATATATCACATTATATATAATATTTGATACTGTAATTATCCATCAATATTTGTTTAAGTCAGTTTTTTCACTGGTATGACCAAAAAAACCTGACAAGAACAATTTTAGAGGAGGAAAAGTTTATTTGGCAGCTGACAGGTTCAGAGGTCTCAATCCATAGATAACCAGCTCCATTCCTTGGAGCTCAAGATAAGGCAGAACATCATTGTGGAAGAGTGTGGCAGAGGGAAGTATCTCATATGATGATCAGAAAGCAGAGAGCTCTGTTCATCAGATATAAAATATATACCCCAAAGGCATTCCCCTAATGACCCACCTCCTCCAGCCACACCCTCCCTGCCTTCAGTTACCACTCAGTTAACACTGTCAGGGGATTAACTCACTGATTGGAGTAAGGCTTTTATATCCCAATAATTTCTCCTCTAGACTTTCTTACATTATATCACACATGAGCTTTTGGGGGACACTTCACATCCAAACTATAACAGTATCTGTGAAGGATTGGTTCCAGAACCATCCCCTACCTTGGATACCATGGATGTGTAAATTCATTAGAGGTAGGTGAAATATTGGTACAGTATTTTCATATAAGCTATGCACATTGTCCCCTATACTTCAAATCATCTCTAGAATATATATAACACCTAGTACAATGTAAACACTATGTAATAGTTGTTATACTGTATTGTTTAGGGAATGATGGCAAAAATATGTATACATTCAGTACACATGCAATCACAGTAGGTTTCCCTATATAGTAAATGTCAGTATCAACATAAAATTTCTTTTTACAATGTTTATAATACATGATTGGTTGGATGCATGGATGTGAACTCGCAGATTTGTAGGGTCAATTGTGTGTGTGTGTGTGTGTGTGTGTATGTGTGTGTGTTTGTGTCTTGTTCATCTATTTCCATTGAATATTTTGTGACGCAAACACAAAAGTACAATCACCCAAGGCTAGTTATAATCAAATGAACTCCTGCATCCAAATAAAGTTTGGCAAAAATTGTCTACCAGGACAGATAGTTTTAATAAGCTGCATTTTGGCTTCATAATATGCTTCCAAAAAAGTTATGTGACTTGGGAAATTATAAAAGAAAACCAAAGAGAGAACACTGACTACTTAATAGACAGAAAAATTCTGTTGACTTTTTTCAGAACATTGACTCTGTTCAGCCTTTGGAAAGGAATTAGAAAATGAATCTGTTTCTTTGTATTATTTTTATTAATGAGGAAAATAGCTTTTCCCTCCATCACACATACCAAAAAATGTTGAGTAAATATTTTAAGAATATCAGTAGAAAGGAACAGCAAATTATTAGCCTGTTGTCCCTATCAACTCACTCTAAAGGGAAAGTGTTGAGAATGGTTGAAGGGAAGAGCATTTCCAGCAGGAAGAGAGTTCAAGCAGTGGCTGTAGTACTGTTTGCTTAAGGCTGGAAAGAGGTTGTGGAAAATAAGGTTGCCAACGCAGGTTGTGGCCAGATGGTAGAGGACCAACTAAATACCCAGCTAAGAATCTGGATGCTCTTCTTTAGGTAAGCACATTTTTGATACAGAGATGAAATGAAATACAAAAAGGGCTGTATTAAAGTAATCGGTAGTTGGCACTTGGTGATGCTTGCTATATGAGCCAGTCACCCACTTGACAGCTCCTCACACAATTCTGAGGGTGGTTCAGTGGAAAGGGCTGTCCAAGTTCAAGGTAAATGCAACAGCAGACAGCTGAAGAGAAAGACAGGCTAATCCCCAGTACCTTGGGACTATACCCAAACTGGAGACTTCTCAGATACCCCAAAAGACTCACAGAATAAGTGATCCTCAGAGGAGAAAAATACCTACTAGGTCCCCTAGTCTCAGGGGACATCCATATTTTTCTCATTAAGTTATTCATGACATGAAGTATTATGTCTTGCTGAGGATGGTGGAAAATATTTCACTGAAGTCTTAAGTTGGAAAAAAAACTTAAGAGATTTTATTTTCCTCTTTATGACCCCAAGCCAAAGAAAAAGTTTGTCACTCTGAATGTTTATGAGAGGGGTAAGCCAGAAGAGCAGACACAGCCAAATCCCTCTGACTCATTACTGAGCTGTAAGAGCAGTGTGCTCAATTAGCAGGCAATATAATTTACCCAGCCCCCAGGGTGGGGGCAGAAGGAGGTAGTAAAGGGGCGAAGTGAGGTGGAAATGAAAATTTGCAAAGTTATAAATTTACTTAAGAGAGCAAGATGACCTCTCAGTGAAGCCAGGTCTACGTGGCCATCAGTCACTTCTGAGCTCTAATAGGTCATTTGTTTGACCTTGCTGTCTATATAGCTAAAATGAGTAATGTATTAGCAATGTGGGAAGCCCCAGATCCTAAAAAGGGGGAATAAATCAGCCACAATTGTCAGGAGGTGGAAGAGGCATAGATTTAGAGCTGAGACTCCACAGAGCTGGGCATGGCTCTCTTGCTCTGAAGATGTTGGTTTTCCTTCCTGTGGTCAGGGTAGCTGCAGTGATGCCCAATTTGAAATGAGTTCTGGACTTAATTTTCTTCTGTTTTTGCTGAGGGAGGGTTGTTAGTGATGAACAGCACCCCCATGGATACTGAGATGATTTTGACTGTTGTGTTTTTTTAAACACACTTTTGTTCTCTATTTCACTCTTACATTCTTATTGATTATTCTCTTCATATATTTATTCATTAAACTAAGATTGTTTACATACTTCCTATATGCAAAGTGTCATAGAGGAATACAATATTGGTCAAGATTCAGGCCTGCCCTCAACTAGGCTTTCAGTAGACACCATGCAGGGACAGTTCAAAAGTGCTGGGTTCCAGATTATTCCAGAATTGCCCATACAAGAGTCCACTCTGGACCACAAAGGTGTTGTAAGCCCTCTTCAGTGCAAATGGAATTTCTCTTCTGGCTCAGACTTTAAAAGAGGTTCCTGACTGCCACACAGTATGACAGAAAAGGATATTGGTTGGAAATTTCTGGAACTTTCTTTTCCCTGTCTCTCTGAGTAATAAGATGACTGTCTACATGAATTTGCAGAATCAAACCTGGGCCGTCATATGTGAGGTTTCACTTCCTTTTCTGACCAAACTCATGTATTATACATTGCAACCGCAGTCCCAAGCTAACACTCAAAGCTGCCATTGTCCTATATTGGCATTTCTGTCAGAAGTGAACACTGTCTCTTCCATAACGAATATTATGGTTGCTTAATGGTGAAACCAAAGAAATCTAAGAGCGATAAACTGATTTTCATACATGAAAAATTTAAAAAAGAGTATACTTATTTCAACATCCCTGAATAGAAATATCTCCCAAGCAATCTATTGTACTTCTAACTCTGATGAGATAATTTTTAAGTTATTAATTTTTCTCCTTCCTCTCACGATATATTTTTCCCCTGTCATCTTCCTGTTTCTAGCTAATAATCAGACTCTGAGCTTTTCACCTCAGAGAAGGCTGGCATTAGGAGAGCTCAAGTTTGTTATGTGGTGTGCCATTGGGATTGTAGGAAAAGAGAAGGGGTATGTTTGAATGAGTGTCCTCCCAAGGTCAATATATAATACTTAGTCCCCACAGTGGTGCTATTTGAGATGTAGTGAAACTTTTAGGAAGTTGGGCCTAATGGTAGGTTCTCAGGTTACTGAGAGCATGCCCTTGAAGGTGATGATGAGACCCCCTGCCCATCTTCTGTCTTTCATTTCTCTGCATCCTGACTTATGATATAACCACTCACTTCAACATGTGCTCCTGCCATTGCCATCCACCACTCTCATCAGAGGCCAAACTCCGAACTGTGAACCAAATAACCCTTTTTTCTTTATAAATGAGTTTCCTCAGGCATTTTGCTATAGTAACAACAAAAATTTAGTTGAAGCTGACTAGAAAAGTTTGTGAAGGCTGAAGTGTAGAGAGCCAGGGAAACCCAGAAGGGGCCACATTTTGTGGCCTCTGAGAATAAAGGAGGCCTGCATCCTGGGGAGGGGACCAAACAAACTTCAGACAAGAAGGACTGTGAGATGCCCCTAGGGAGGTTTCCATTAGCCACAGGGGCTCCCATTCTAGGTCATAGTGCTATGCTCTAAGCATGCATGAGATGGGGGCAGAGTGTGAGCTAGGAGGAAAAAAGCTAACCTAAAATATTAAAGGAGGGTATGTGTGTGTGTGTGTGTGTGTGTGTGTGTGTGTGTGTGTGTGTGTGATTGAGAGAGACAGACAGAAAAATAGAAATAGGGAGACAGAGAGAGAGAAGGGGAGAAAGAGATTCAAAGTGGGGAAGGAAATTCGTCCAACAATGATTTACTGAACATCTACAGCATTCTCGGAACTATATTTAGTAATGATTTGTTGCAAACTTCAGAAAGAAATAATTAGAAATGCAATAATATTGTTAACTTTCAAAAAGTAAGAAGTTAAGTAGGATTTGGTATTTATTATGCTGGTTGAATTGGCATACACTGAAAGGTCACATGTGACACACAGTAGGTACCTTATGGATCTTCAAAATTCGATGAGAACAGAAAGCAGAATGGTGGTTGTGAAAGACTAGGGGCAGGATAGGGTGACAGTGACTATTTAATAGGCACAGGGTTTCTTTTTGGGTTGATGGAAATGTTCTGGAATTAGACAATGGTGGTGGTTGTACAACATTGTGAAAATGCTAAAAACCACTTCATTGTACACTTTAAATAGTTAAAAGATAAATTTTATGTTATGTTAATTTCATCTCCCTTAAAGAAAAACTTTTTTCAAAAAATACAATGGGATGACCATGGCATCCTTGCTTGTTGAGTTGCTACCTGTATACTGTAAGGAACTGCACATTTCTTCTACATTAAATGAAGGTTCTAAGTTTGCTGAACTTTTCTTAGATTGACAAGGGATCTCAACTTTTGTTACACAGCAGAAACTTTTTGTAAAAATCACATAATTTATATCTTTGAGAAAAATATTTTTAAAGAAAACAAGTAAGAAATAAAATACTTTTTGAGAGGATCTTATGCTATGGAGAGAGCTGAACCGTTTGGAAAATGCTTCATTGTGTTACTTTTGGTTGCAAAAAAAATAATTTATGTGAGTGATACTTAAAACTTTCATATCTGAACACCAATAAAATCATAGACATAAAATTTTCTATCTTAAGTATCTTCCAAATGGAAATATCTTCAAAATGCTGCATCCTTTACTGTTTTTAGAATAATTTGATATTCCAAGATAGAAATTCACTAGCCAAATTTCAATAAAAATCTTTGCATAACTGATATGATTTTATGTATCAAGTTGACTGGGTTTCTGGGTTCCCAGATTAAATGCTATTTCTGGATGTGTCTATGAGGACATTTCTGGATGATATTAGCACTTAAATTGGTGGGTTTAATAAAGTAGGTTGTTGTCTCCAATGCTGGTGGGTATCATCCCATCAATTGAAGACCTATATAGAACAAAAAGTGGAGGAAGGGAGAATTTGGCCCCTTCCTGCCTGCCTGATTAAGTTGGGATATCAATCTTCTCCTGCCCCTTGGACTGTGATTTATACCATCAGCTCCCTTGGTTCTTAGGTCTTCAGACCCAGACTATAACCACACCATGGGCTTTCCTGGGCCTCCAGCATGTAGGTGGCAGAACAGGGGACTTCTCATCCTTCATATTCATGTGAGCCAATTCCTTCATTTAAGCCAATAGGATATCTATTATCTATCTATCCATCTATGGATATATCTAAACAGAATGCTGTGTATATACCCCAGATAAATCAGGAAAGATCTCTATGGCCTTGCAAGATGTACACACCCAAATATAGGCCATAATAGATGGTTCAGCTCCTAGTTTTGATACATGGTTATCATCTTGCTTTGGTATCTAACTAATATCTTTCTTCTATGGGTTCTGTTACTCTGGAGAATCCTGACTAATAAAATTGATATGTGGCTTTTAAAAATACATATTATTGTTATTACTCAATGCATTCAATAATCCCAAATCTGAGAACATTTTGTGAATATTGAAAAAGTGATTCTAAAGTTTATAATGAAGATGTGAAAGGCTCAAAATAGCCAACACAATGTTGAAGGAGACCAAAATTGAAGGACTGAACTACCTATGTCAAGATTTACTATAAAGCCATAGTAAACAAGATAGTGTATTAGCAAAAGAGAACACAAATAGATCAATAGAACAGAATAGAGAGCTCAGATATAGACTCACACAAATATAGGCAACTGATTTTTGACAAAGAAGAAAATATCATTCAATGGAGAAAAGATAGCTTTTTCAATAAGTGGTTGCTAGAAGAACCTGGATATTCTTGTGTAAGAAAAATTGATCTTATATTCTTCAGATCATATATTCTTCACAAAAATTAATCCAAAATGAATCATATACTTAGAAGTAAATTAAAAACTGTAAAACTCCAAGAACATAAGATAAGAGAAACTAAATAACCATGGAATTGGTGATGAATTTTAATTTTTGATTTTTTTGCGGGGTGGGGGAGTACCGGGGAATGAACTCAGGGGTACTCGACCACTGAGCCACATCCCCAGCCCTATTTTGTGTTTTATGTAGAGACAGGGTCTCACTGAGTTGCTTAGCGCCTCGCCATTGCTGAGGCTGGCTTTGAACTCATGATTCTCCTGCCTCAGCCTCTCAAGCCAGCAGGATTACAGGTGTGCACTATCATGCCCTGTGGTGATGAATTTTTAGACACATTAATGGCATGATTCATAAAAGAAATAATTGATAAGTTGGACTTAAATCTTCTGGACTGGGAGTGTATCTAAGTGGCAAAGTGGTTGCCTCACATGTGTAATACTCTAGGTTCAATTCCTACTACTAGAAAATAAATAAATAAACAAACAAATACAATTAAAAGAATAAAAGATGTGGCTCTACAAAAGATACTGTCAGGAAAATGAGAAGACAAGCCACAGGCTGGGAAAAATATTTTCAAATGATATATCTGATAAAGCACAATTATCCAAAATATACAAAGATCTCTTAAAACTCAACAATAAGAAATGAACAGCCTGATTAAACAATGTACAAAAGATCTGAACCAACATTTCACCATAAAAGATAAGCAGGTGGCAAATGAACATACAAAAAGATGCTCAACATCATAATTCATTTGGGAACTGCAAATTGGAACGATAATAAGATACCATTGTGCAACTGTTAGAACAGCAAAATTCTTAAATACTGACCATGATATCAAATGCTAGGAAGAATGTGGAGAAATAGGAACTCTCATTAATTGCTGGTGAGAATGAAAAATGATAGGTCCACTTTAGAATGTAGTTGGAAACTTTCTTACAAAACTAAACAGACATGGGCTGGGGATATAGCTCAGTTGGTAGAGTGCTTGCCTCACATGCACAAGGCCCTGGATCGAGCACCACACACACACAAAAATACTAAACAGACTCTTAAAATAAAATACAGCAGTCACACTCCTTGGTATTTATCCAAATAAGCTGAAAACTTGTATCCTCACAAAAACCTTCACACAAATATTTGTAGCAGCTTTATTCATAATTCGAAGCAACCAATACTCCTTTAGCAGGTAAATAGATAACTGTGGTTCATTCAGACGGTGGATTGAATGAACCAAATGAAATGATCTATCAAGCCATAAAAAGACAACCATAAGTACATATTACTAAGTGAAAGTAGCCCATCTGAAAAGCCTACATACTGTATGATTCCAACTATATGACATTCTAGAAAAGGCAAAAAGTATGGAGACAATAAAATAGTCAGCAGTTACCAGGTATTAAGATGGAAAGAGGGATGAATAAGTGGAGCATAGAGGATTTTGAGGGAAGTGGAAATATTCTGTATAAGAGAGTAACTGTGGATACATGTAACTGTACATTTGTCTAGATCCATAGAATGTAGAACACTAACAGTGTACCCTAATGTAAACTGTGGACTTTGAATGATGATGATGTGTCAATGTGGGTTCATTGATCATTTCCAAATACATCTCTCTGGTGTAGGATATGCATAGTAGGGATGCTGTATGGGAGCAGATGGTATTCAGGAATTTTGTACTTTCCACTCAATTTGGCTGTGAACCTAAAACTGCTCTAAATTTAGTCTATTTTTTAAAGACAGAATGACTATACACAGTCTAAGTAAGTGATTCTCATTTTTTAAATGTGCAGTCCATGAGTAAAACATTTAGAGTATGCATCCTCAAAAATGCATGTCTATCTTTTTTAAGTTTTATAAGTACTGAATATGATTATACTACCCTTTAATTACACTATAACAAATAAACTAAAGATATAAATCTAAAAAAAAGGCTTTATTGCTTATTTTATGTCTATTTCACCTTTGAGATTTTTTAGCGTATGTTTTAGAGTATATAAAATGAAGTAATCATAAATATAATTTATAAATAAATAAATATGCAAACATGTGGAGTGGGCTCACTATTTGGGGGGAGGGTACCAGGAATTGAACCCAGGGGCACTTAACCACTGAGCCACATCCCCAGCTCTTTTTATATTTTATTTAGAGACAGGGTCTCATTGAGTTGCTTAGGGCCTCACTAAGTTGCTGAAGCTGGCTTTGAACTTGCAATCCTCCTGACTCAGCCTCCTGAGTCACTGGGATTACAGGTGTGCGCCACCTCTCCCGGCATGATTTTTTTTTTAAATTGAGGCATTCCAAGTTCCACCAGAAGCAGAGATGAGGCAAGAAACTGGGTGCAGAGATTTCATCTGACAGGCGATCCTAGAAGCAAGGGTGAAGGAATGTGGAGGAAAAGCCCATACATCATTAAGCTGGTTACTTCTGCAGGTTGCTGAGGCTCAGTCCTATTAGGGACACTCAGATGTATAACCAAATGTATCCTGAAAAGTTACTGTCTTATAGGATGGTAACTAGAGGCATTTATCTATTGACTCCCAACCCCTGGAAGTGTTAACTCTGCCTCCACACACACTTCCAGTCTACCCAGTGTGGACTAAGTTCCAGAAAGCAGTTGAAAGTGGTTGATCCTTAGGGTAGGACTCTGACAAGGTGTGTGAAAACTGCCACAAGGATGTGGTGTGAAGCACCAAAAGCATTTCCTACAAGGACTATGTTAAAACATAACTTTGGAGAACCATAGTTTGTTGAATAAATGAAAGTATGCTAGTCCCCCACCCTTTAAAAGCAGCACATCATGCCAATGTCAATTATGACATTATCACACTAATTATTTTTTACTGTTTATGTGTATTTCTTGTTCCACTCTCCTGAGAGTATCTTCAGGATGTTTCAACATTGGATTGAACTAGGTGAATATCCCAGATCCTTTGCTTACTGGCTATGTGACTGTGAGCAAGTAATTTTATTTTACTCAGCATCAGTTTCACCATCTGTACACACTAGGGATAATAATGTCTACCTCAAGTTAAGATTAAAATAAAAAAAATATGTGTTTAAGTGCCTGGTGCAAAGACACCAATCAACAAATGAGGGCTTGTTTTGTTTTGATTCATCCATAGCCTCTCTTTCAACTGGACACAGTAGATAAATAACTTGGGGGTTAAATAGTGCAAATCTTAAGGCAGAAAAACTTGAACTCCAAGGAGCTTGACTCTTCTGCTTATCAATTTTTGAATCTTGAGTGAGATCTTTCAAGTTGTGCAAACTCTCTGGTGAGTTAATTCATCTTTGTCTAAGCGCATATAGAATATTGAACAAAATTTAAATATGGAGTCCATCACAGTAGTTCATACTTATATCATACATCTATTTCTTGATTTTACTTTCTTTCTTGAGATTTATCTGGTTCTTACAATGCTTTTGTTTACCTTTCTATTATGGAAAACTTTAAAGAAATACAAAAGTAAAGAGACTAGGAGAATGATCCCTATTACCTAACTTTAATAATTCTGAATATTTTTTCATCCATACCATCAGACATTTCGTCCTCTCACATATTATTATGCTGCAAATCAGACTGATGTGATCAGAACATCCTCTTTATAAATATTTTTGTCCATATCTTTAAATGATAAACTCTTTAAAAAAACACAATACTTGTATAACACCTTAAAATTAATAATTTAAGATAATCAAACTCTAGTCATTGCTCAGCTTTCCATTTATCTCATAACTTTTTAACTATTCTTTTGTTTCAACTGGTATCTAAATAAAGTCAACATTCCATCCTTAAATTATTTGCCTTTTATATCTTTTAAATTTTGTAGGTACCTTGTCTTGTTTGTTTGTTTGTTTCTTTCTTTCTTTCTTTTCAATTTGTAAAGGCATAGGATTATCTACTGGTGTGACTGTGCACCATGTACAGCCAGAGGAATGAGAAGTTGTGCTCCATTTGTGTACAATGGGTCAAAATGCATTCTACTGTCATGTATAACTAATTAGAACAAATTTTAAAACTTTTTAAAAGACACTAGATTATTTGTCCTGTGAACTGGATTTTGTTGATTACACCTCTGTGATGTCCTTTAACAAGTTCCTTGTCTTCTCATTTCTTATAACTTGGTAGTGAGATCTAGAGGTTTCATCAGATTTGGGTTTGTTCTTTTTGATAAGACTAATTCATAAATGGTGGTATATTCTTTCAACAGGAAAATATAATTTAATGACCTCTTTGTAATGTCATCATCCATTGAAGATCAATGCCTAGATCCATTAATTTCTGTGTTGGAAGCTTATACTCTGGGCCATTAAAAAAGATGGTAAATAGTGCTCATCTGAAGGTGACTCTCCAAAGCTCTGTAAGATGTCTCCTTTCACAAACTGGAAAGCCATGAAAGGGTGAGTTTAAGCAGGACACTTTTTCTTATCCCAACAACATCTCTTTGTTTGTGACTTTTTAATCTGCTTGAATCCATTGGAACAACTTCCAAGTCCAAATTCAAACCAAATTTAGTTTGTTGCATACAAACATTCCCTTGGGCTCTGGAACAAATTGATAATTAAAAACTAAATGTGTGACATACTCAATACTCACTGGACCCTCCATTTATATAATTCACAGAAAGGGGATAGTTCGTTGTGTCCTTTTCCCTGATTCCATGGCTTTCTTACAGAGCCACTGTTGTGGGAAGGGGGCTTCACTATTTAATAAGCCCTTATTTAACATCTTTATTAATGATCTAAAGTATATTAAACAATCCACGAATGATTGTCCACTGAACTAAAAACAAGAACAGATCATGCTCAAAATAGAATGTCACTCCAGGACATAAAGTGACTGGCCCACCACTTACAAAAAGGTCTGGACTGAAAATGTTAGATGTAGGAATAAGAAAAGGGCCTGTGTTAATATTACATAACAAAAATTGAAAAGAGATGGCCCTGGAAATTACAGAACTATACATGTACATATTATTTCATTTTTCTTTTCTTTTCTTTCTTTCTTTCCTTGTTTTTGGAAAAAGCAGGAATAAAATTAGAGCAAGACAAACTTAAGTTCTAAGACAAAATGGATGCAGGAAAGTAACTTGGCTTTGTAAAGAATTAATAAGAATTTCCCATCTAAAATCATTGCATAGATAATGTGCCTATAATTGCTCTTGATTTTTAAGTGTCTTTGATTTTTTTTAAGAACAGATTCAGTAGTAAACTGGGAAAATTCATGTGCTTCGGACCACACAGATTTTGGAAAGAGCACAAACTTAAACATCATACCCAGAGATGTATTAGGAGTGCAGTGGTCACCAAACAGCAGTCTCTTGAGTATGTCAAGTACTTTACAAACCTCATTAATTCTAACAACTTCATGAAGTTGCCATTATTTTATCCATTTTATTGTTGAGTAAACTGAGGCTTACAGAAGCAAGGTATGTTTCCCAAGGTGCTTTAGCTAGTAAGTGGCAGAGCTTGCTTTTAAAATGTAAGTTTGTCCTTAGAAAACTTGATATGGAACCACCACTGAACCACCATTATACCCAAAGGACTTAAAAACAGCATACTACAGTGACGCAGCCACTTCAATATTTATAGCTGCATAATTCACAAAAGCTAAACTGTGGAACCAACCTAGATGCCTTTCAGTAGATGAATGGATAAAGAAATTGTGGTATATATACGTAATAGAATATTACTCAGCATTAAGAGAATAAAATTATGGCATTTGCAGGTAAATGGATGGAGTTAGAGAATACCATGCTAAGCAAAGTAAGCCAATCCCCAAAAACCAAAGGCTGAATGTTCTCTCTGATGATTGGAGGCTAATCAATAATGGAGGCAGATTGGAAGAATGGAGGAACTTTAATTGGTCAAAGAGGAAGGAGGAGAGGGGAAGGGACATGAGGGCAGGAAAGATGGTGGAATGAGATGGACATCGATGCCTTAGGTACATGTATGACTGCACATATGGTGTGACGCTACATTGTGAACAACCAGAGAAATAAAATGTTGTGCTCCATTTGTATACAATGAATCAAAATGCATTCTGCTGTCATGTATATCTAATTAGAATAAATAAATGTTTTAAAAAAGAAAAAAATGTAGGTGTGTCCATTTAAACTTTCATATTATTCTGCTCATGCCAGTTTGGAAACATAAAAAAGGTTCTGACATTTATAGAGCACCTTCATCTAAATTGCCTATCAAGAGCTACCAGGTAGCTTGCCCAAAGCTCAATAAATACAGTACTCAACAGATATACTCTACCACTAATGAAAAAGGAGTATGAAGCCTCACTCTTGAATGATGCCCCTATGGGTCTGTTTTGGCTCTATTATACTTTAATCTTTCTATCAGTGACCTGGGGAATAGAATAATAAATCTGCTTAACATGTTTACACAATACAACATTCTGCACATGGGAGGAACCAGGGAAGAAGTTACCATCTGGGGACCACAGTATCCAAATCTCCTAATAAAATTAGGGAAACAGCCAGAAATCAAGAGGAACTAGATCAGCAAAGATAATCGCTCATATTCAAAACAAAGTAAATTCAAGGTAATAAAACTCAAGTCAGCTATGACCTTACATGACTAAGACACCTGCACACTTAACTCCCCAACATGTTAGCTAAGTAGCTTTGTCATTTAATCAAGGTCCATGAGAGACCATATTATGCATGGATATTGCACATGGGATCTAAAAGAATCATTTCATGGTAATTCTACCATTTAAAAATTCAGAAAGACTACATGAAAAACTACAGGGATGATGAAATATTCTATAAAACTATGAAAGAAACTAGGATTATACAATAGGCAAATAGGTTTCTAAGGAGATTATGAGTTTAATCTTATTGGAGGTGATTAACTATTGTGAATTGAAAAAAAAGTTGCCAAGTGTATTACTAATATTAATCCATTCTAATGAAATAATTATTTCTGTCAGGAAAGTTTTTCTTCTACTCAACTCAAACCCCAGATTTTTCTTATTCTTTTCTTATCCTGGAATGGCGTGGGAAAGCAACTCTTTTGCATAACTCATTCTTTAATAATTATTTTAATTATTCTGCATTTCTATTCCACATTAAATGGAAAAACTGAAACAAACTGGTTGGTTAGGTTATCTTGGGGGAAATTCTTGTAGGAGTTCAAAGTAATAAAAATAAGCATATATTTATATTCATAAAAAGAAGTCCCAAGAGGGGAAAAGAAGAAATAGCATTGTAGCATAGCACCAGCATTGTAGTCAAATTGTTCTTTCCAGATGTAGGATTGGAAATTTATCCTTTGAGCCGAAGTTTCATTTTGAAGCAAACCAGAAACTAAAGGTAAGGAACTGCAACAACACTTTAGTTTTATAGAATATTTTGCTCTTTACAAATCATTTTACATTGTTTTCTGATGTGATCAGCCTGTACACTTGGTGAGGGTCATGGTATGGGCATTGTGATTCTCTTCTCTTTTGACAGATAAAGTCTCTCTCTCTCTCTCTCTCTCTCTCTTTCATACTGGAGATTGAACTCAGGGGCACTTGACCACTGAACCACATCCTCAGCCCTATTTTGTGTTTTATGTAGAGACAGGGTCTCACTGAGTTGCTTAGCACTTCACCATTGCTGAGGCTGACTTTGAACTTGTGATTGTCCTGTCTCAGCCTCCCAAAGTGCTGGGATTACAGGCATGCACCACTATGCTGGGCTTCTCTCTCTCTTTTCAGGAAATATTGATGAAATGATTAGGGCATTATTATTAATGGGACATTAAAATGTCTCCTATGTTGTAGTTCCTAGAGAAACACAACCAAAAGGAGATATAAATATAGATACATAGAGAAAAACAGAGAGAGAGAGAAAGAGAGAGACAGAGACAGACAGACAGACAGAGATAGAGATCCAGGAGTGCCAGTGGTATGGTCCCAGTGAGTCCAAAGGCCTGAGGGTCAGGAGAGCTGACAGTGTAAGTTCCAGAACACTGATGTTCTAGTTTTTTCTAGCAAATTCTTCCTTTTTCCACCTTTTTGTACTATTCAGGCCCTCAACAAGTTGTATGATGCCCACCCATAATGAGGAGGACCATCTGCTTTACTCAGTCTACAAACTCAAATGCTAATCTCATCTAGCAATATCCATACAGACAATGTTACTCAGCTTTCCATTGCCATGACAAAATAGCTGAGAAAATAATTTACAGGAGGAAAGATTTATTTGGGCTCATAGTGTCAGAAGTTTCAGTCTATGGTCACATAGCTCCATTGTTTTTAGACCTGTGGTGAGGCAGAACATCACAGTGGGGAGTGTGTGGTAGTGTAGAGCTGTTCCACCTCATGGCAGCCAGGCGGAGACAGAGAGAAACACAGACAGACAAAGAGACAGAAAGAGAGGAAATAGGGGCCAGGGACAAGGTATTCCTTCAAGGGCATGCCCCCAATGACCCACTTCCTCCAACTAGTCCTGCCTCCAAAAATTTCTACCACCTCCCAATAGTACCATGAAGTAGGGACCAAGCCTTCAACACATGAGCTTTGGGGGACACTTACGATCCAAGCCATAACACAGACACACAAAGAAATTATGTTTAGCCAAATATTTGGGCACACACAATCCAATCAAGCTGACACATAAAATTAACCATCATATCTCCTAATGGGACCTGAAGGGGGAAGTCTCTATGTTGGAGGGAGCCCAGAAGGGGCTCCACCTTAGCTCTGTCCTCCACTATACTTATGTGGTCACCTTAGGACACTTCCTCCCAAGGAGGTTCAAATGAGATCACCTTTGAAGGTCCCATTCAACTCTGAACACCAGAAAGCCATCCCAAGCTGAAAACAAAGTCATTACCAAAGGCCAGGGCAGAGCAGCCAGCAGTGAGAATTGAAAAGAAACTCCAAGTGTGAAGAACAATAAAACAGGGGGCACTGAGAAAAATATCACCTAAAATACTTGGTGTGATGCAACCTCAAGGAGAGTTTTAGATGGCTCCCAGGTCAGACTGAACCAGATTCTCACATCAGCCCTTCTCATAGGACGGGGTAAGTCAGCCAATCTTTCCAACCCTCTGATTACTCCCAGGTGGTAAGGAGATGAAAATATCTCACTAGGAACTCCTGGCACACCCAACATAGGTGCCTCTCACAGTCCTCACGTTGATTGCAAGAAGCCAGACACAAAAGAGTATCCCACTGTGATTCCATTTATATGTACTTCCAGACCAGTCAAAATGAATCTATGAGGTCTATAGGGGTAGGAGTCAGGGTTACACAAGTGTATATATGCATAAAAATTCAACTAACTTTATCCTTAAGATCTGTGCATATTACTGGAAAATGTATCTCAATAACAATTTCAAAAATACATCATGTTGGGCTATTGTGAGGAATGAATGAAATATTATCAAAGTGTGTAGTGGAGAACCCAAACACACAGCAGGCATTCAAGAAATGATGGATAAAACATTTTTCATAAAAGTAACTGACTTTTTAGAAATTAATGTCTGCATCAGCCACAAATCCAAGAGGATTTCAGAGCAGGGTGAGATGGGACTTCTAGTATTATAATCCCCTGATTTCACTGGCCATGCAGATGAGCACTGTCAATGAAAACTGGTAATATGCATGGACTCATAGGTACACAGACCTGAGATAGCCTGTGGCAGGGTCACAGTTCCTATGAGACCACAGAGGGGCCTGGCTAGGGATCCCCACTCTAGAGGAAATGGGCTTCAGCTTAGAGACTCAGAGAGATTGAAATGGGGCATAGGAGTGAGGGGGCAGGACAAGGCCCTACCTTCTGGAAATCAGTGTCATGCTAGGCTTATGAAGGAGGTTGAGACCAGATTCTAGGACAAGGCAAGAAGAAAATAAAGGTCTTTCTGAGTATATAGCCTGAGCATTAAGCTTATCCCAGAGCCTGGGATGAAAGCAATCCTGGAGGAATCTAGTCGGCTCTACTATCACTCAAGTTATCTAGAATTGTCCCGGATTTAACACAAGAGCAATACTTCTTAAAGGTTATCATGCACGTGAATCCTCTTGGGATCCTGTTAAAATGCATATTTATTGGGGGGGTACCTGGGATTGAACTCAGGGGCACTCGACCACTGAGCCACATCCTCAGCCCTTTTTTGTATTTTATTTAGAGACAGGGTCTCACTGAGTTGCTTAGTGCCTCATTTTTAACTGAGGCTGGCTTTGAACTCACAATCCTCCTGCCTCAGCCTCCTGAGCTGCTGTGATTACAGGTGTGCACCACTGTGCCTGGCTAGAATGCAGATTTTAATTCAGCTGGTCTGGGTTGAGGCCCCAAATTCCACATTTCTAACAAGCTCCCAGGTGATGCCCATGCTTTTTCGGTTCACAGATCACACTGCAGTTAGCAAAAACAGTATAGAAGATGCACTTTGTGACAGCAATAAAGTGACTGTAATGATCTACTGGATCTCTTCAAATATCTGTTTCCTCTGACTTTGAGCTCATAGACAGGGAAATAACACCTTCTCTCCTTCACACAAAACACTAAAACCATGGAAGTCAATATTCTATGAGGCATTCTAAGAACCCCGCTCCTATTTATTCTGGATTTAAAACATTGCTATAGATGGTGTTACAAGGAGATTTATAGCTTTTAATCTTCTCATATAGCACAACTTCTAAATACAGTATAATATATGTGACAGGAATTAGTCCAGAATTTATTTAAGACTTTTCCCCCTCAGTTCATATGTCAAAAAATTGCCATTTCCAATTATTTATTAGGAGTGTGATGTTTTTCAAGGTGGATGCATTACTCTTGTTATCTGCTTTCAATTAGCTGAGAATTTACTATGCTCAGCCAAATGTCCATTCATCAGCAAATTCCACATTCTTGGCAGTCTGATTAACTTCCCAGGGATCTTCCTTTATAGTTAAAATAAATGAGGCAGTCTATGCCTCATGCTTTCTTGCTTATGGAAGGAAACAGAATAGATTTTGAATGGAGAAGAAGAAAGGAGGAGGAAGAGGAAGAGGAGAAAAGGGCGAGGAAGAAGAGCTACAGGAAGAGGAAGGAAGAAGAAAAAACCTCAAGCAACCAGGAAAGTTTGAAGATGGAGACAGACATCTATCCATAAATTAAACGCTAGTCCACCTTAGAGCATATTCAGCCATACCAAAACCCAGCAGCTCAGAGGTATAAGTCCTTCAGCCAAAGGTTGAAAGGCTTGAACTTGGCCTCTCATACTTTGCTGCAGGGCCTGGTGTAATGAGAGATGCTCAAGCTTTGGAACCAGTGAGACCTGGCTCTGAATCCCCTCAGCCCCTGAAAACCTGAGCACCTTGGGTAAATTATTCAACCTCCATCTTAAACTCTCCTAAGTTTTATCCTCTTGAAAATCAAGACAGTAATGAGTCATTGCAGATTGGTCATGAGTTTAAGAGATATTGTGTTTATGCAATGACAATGTCAACTGAAATAACCCTGCCCTTGAGTTTCAAATATTTGGTCAGATGTCATGCCATTTGTGCAGATGGTTCATGAAATAAGAATACAATATGATAAAATAGAGCAAATGAAGAAGCACAAGCTATTGGAAATTAAAGTAGGATGCTTAAAATTTTAGTACAGGTTTGAGGATGTAGCTCAGTAGTAGAGTGCATGCTTAGCATATGAAAAGCCCAGGGTTTCATCCCCAGTATTAAACAAATTTTTTTTGGTAGAAGGTTGCTGGATAAAGTAGAAAATAATGTCTCAAGAAAAAAACTGGGCACTGTGGCACATGCCTGTAATCTCAGCAACTCGGAGGCAGAGGCAGGAGGATCACTAGTTCAAAGCCAGCCTCAGCAATTTAGCAAGGCCCTAAACAACTCAGTAAGACCTTGTCTCTAAATAAAATATTTTTTAAAAGAGCTAGGGATGTGGCTCAGTAGTTAACCACCTCTGGGTTCAATCTCCAATACCCAAAGAAGAAGAAAAAGAAAACATAGCAAAAAAAAACCCTAAGGAATAAAACACAGGGGAAAACAATAATAAAATCAGGTGGAAGATACATTTTGTCTAGCTCATCACTTACCTCACCCCAAAGCAGGTGTGGTATTCAGCAAATAATAAGGTGAGAGCTCCCTTGGGTACCCATATGTACTGTGTAGAGCCTTACTCCATATGCATTTCACTGATATAGGCTCTAATGCAATGTCTGGGTGACTCAGATGGAAGTCTCTTTAAGGGCTGTGTTTTCATCAAAGAGCACATTTAAGAACCAATGGGATGTCAAAAGCTGAGTTCAAGATGGATTCTCCAAAGGGAGGTCAGAGCCAAGAGAGGACAACATGATTTGAAGAAGGTAATACAAGAGAGTTTAAGTTTTATTTTATTGCCACTCCTCCCATGCATCCAAGAAGAAGGGAAAAAGAAAGACAGATCAACAAAGACAGGGAGGAGTTCCACTCCAGAGTTCCTGCGGACCAGCAGGAGCTGCAGAGGGCCCAAATCCACCCTCAGGAAACTCCACGGGTGTCCAACCAAGGGTTGACCAGAGACTGATAGCTACCAGCCACAGAGGAAGACACACCCAGGGTAAGAGTCGCCTGCAGAGATCCCAGGGTGAAGAGGCCCCACCCAAGTGTGATCTGGGCCCGCTTCAGTTCTGCTCCAGAGTTCCTGTGGTCAGGCGAGACAGGAGGCCCAAAACTGCCATTAGGGAATGCCAGGGTGCCCAGTTGAAGGCAGACCAGAGCCTGCTAGCCTCCCGCCCCAGGGAAGCTCACATTCACTGTAAGGGTTGCTACACAGACTACCCTGCTTGTGACCCTGCTTAAGTGAGATCTGGGCCCACCTCCAGATCCGCTCCAGAGTTCCTGTTCACCAGCAGGAGAGCAAGAGAGGGGCGAAACAGCCCTCAGGGGCCACCTTAGGAGCCCAGCCAAGGCCACTCCCACTGCCCTCTAGAGGTACATCCACTACCTCCGCCACCAACTTTAGTGGCAGTAGTGCCCATCTGGGTACACTGGGGGAACAGAAGTAGCTCCAAGGTGCGACACAGGTAATCTGAAGTGTCAATACAAGATTATAGGATAGACGCCGCAATACCTCAGATTGGTATTTCAAGAAAGGAAGATACACAATCAACATGAAAAAGCAAGGGAAGAAAGTACCCCAAATAAACCTCAATACCACTGTAACAGAATCCATTGACAACACAGTTGATGAAATGTCAGAGAAAGAATTCAGAATGTACATAATTAAAATGGTCAGTAAATTAAAGAATGACATAAGTGAGCAATTACAGGCAAAAATTAATCAGTCCAACAAAGAAATAGGAGAGCAAATAAAAGCAACCATTGACCATTCTAACAAAGAGATAAGAGAGCAATTACAAGTAGCAAAAGATTACTTTAAGAAAGAGCTAGAGACTGTGAAAAAAACACTCAGAAATTCTTGAAATGAAGGAAACAATAAACCAAATAAAAAACTCAATAGAAAGCACCACCAGCAGACTGGATCACCTGGAAGACAGAACCTTGGATAATGAAGACAAGATCTTCATTATCTTAAAATAAACTTAACCATACAGTGAAGATGGTAAAAAATAATGAACAGAACATACAAGAAATATGGGACAGC
>CM053417.1:87676712-87785000 GCA_028644305.1 Xerus rutilus | reverse complement strand
ATCAATAAATGGGCCAAAGAGCTGAACACAAACTTCACAGATGAAGATATACAATCAATCAGCAGACATATGAAAAAATGTTCAACATCTCTAGCAATCAGAGTAATACAAATCAAAACTACCCTAAGATTTCATCTCACACCAGTCAGTATGGCAATTATCAAGAATACAAACAACAACAAGTGTTGGCGAGGTTGTGGGGAAAAAGGCATGCTCATACATTGCTGGTGGCACTGCAAATTGGTGCAACCAATCTGGAAAGCAGTATGGAGATTCCTTAGAAAACTTGGAATGGAACCACCATTTGAGCCTGCTATCCCTCTCCTCAGTCTATACCCAGAAGACTTAAAAACAGCATAGTACAGTGATGCAGCCACTTCAATGTTTATAGCTGTTCAATTCACAATAGCTAAACTGTGGTACTAACCTAGATCCCCTTCGATAGATGACTGGATAAAAAAGCTGTGGTATATATACACAATGGAATATTACTCAGCAATAAAAGAGAATAAAATTATGGCATTTGCAGGTAATTGGATGGAGTTGGAGAAGATCATGCTAATTGAAGTAAGCCAATCTCAGAAAACCAAATGCCAAATGTACTCGTTGATAAGTGGATGCTGATCCATAATGTGGGGAAGGATATGGGGACAATGGAGGAACTCTGTTCACAGGGGTGTAAGGGGGGAGAGGGCATGGGGACAGTAAAGGTGGTGGAATATGATGGTCATCATAGCCCTAACTTTATGTATGACTGCATATATGTTGTGATTCTATATCGCTTACAACCAGAGAAATGAAATGTTATCCTCTGAATAATAATAATAATAAAATTTTTAAATTTGGAAAAAAAATTTAAAAAAATAAAAATCAAAGACAGGGAGAAGGCCAAAAGAGAGCTAAATCACATATTTGACAGCTGGAGTTATAGTCATCAAAAATGGCAATGGAAGTTCCAAAGTGTGGGGGTGGCTAATATTCAATTGTAAGTATGTGAACTATTGCAGGGCAGACTTCCTCTTTCTCTCCAGACTGTCAGCAATAAAATCAGCTACACACACATGACTTTGTGTGAACGGGTTGATTTTTTTAAGACAAGGATTCTATGTTGATTAGGCTGGTCTGGAACAATAAATGGGATGACATCAAACTAAATAGCTTCTTCACAGCAAGGGACAGAATCAAGAGTGTGAAGATAGAGCTTACAGAATGGGAAAAAATCTTTGCCATCTGCTTCTCAGATAGGTATTAATATCCAGGATATACAAATAACGAAAAAAACTTAGCATCAAAAATAAAAATAACCCAATCAATACATGGGCAAAATAACTAAATAGACACTTCTTAAAAGAAGAAATACAAATGGTCAACAAATATGTGAAAAAATGTTCAACATCTCAAGCAATTACAGAAATGCAAATTAAAACTACACTGAGATTCCATATCACACCAATCAAGAATACAAATAACATAAATGTTGGTGAGGATGTGGGGGGAAATGCACACTCATACATGGTTGGTAGGACTGAAAATTGGTGCAACCACTCTGGAAAGCAGTATGGAGATTTCTCCAAAAACTAGGAACAGAACTACCATATGACCCAGCTATCCCACTCCTTGGTATATATTAAAAAGATTTAAAGTTAGCATACTATAGTGACGCAGCCACATTGATATTTACAACCCCACAATTCACAATAGCTAAGCTATCGAGCCAACCTAGGTTCCCTTCAACAGATGAATGGATAAGGAAAATGCGGTATATATACCATAATGGAGTATTACTCAGCCAAAATGATGAAAGATTTTATGGTACTTGCCAGTAAATGGGTGGAACTAGAAACTATCATGCTAAGTGAAATAAGCCTATCCCCAAAAATCAAAGGTTGAATGTTTTCTCTGATATGCAGAAGCTAACCCAAAATAAAGAGAGATAAAAATGCAAGAAAGATCAGTAGAGGAGACAAAGTAAAATGAAGGGAAAGGACAAGGGATGGGATAGGGAAAGACAGTGGAATGAATCTTACCTAACTTTCCTATGTACATATTTGAATATACCACAGTGAATCTCACCATCATGTACATACACAAGACACTAATTTTAAAAAGTAAATGGCACAAAGTTCAGTAGAGCAGAGAGAAGGGAACAGAAGAAGGAAGGAGGAGAAGAAAAGGGGAAGTACTTGGGACTGAGTTAAAACAAAATATATTCCATGTTTTATAATTGTCAAAATGGATCCTAGTGTTATGTGTAACTCAAAAGAACTAATAAAAAACTGGGAATGTAGTTCAGTGGGAGAGCACTTGCCTAGCATGTGTGACACCCTGGATTCCAACCCCAGCATGGTAGCATTGAGGTGGGTGGGGAGGCAGAGTGATTTGCAATTTTAGGTCATAAAAGGCCACATGGCTTCTATTTGGTTCTCCCAAAACATTCATTCTTCAATGATCTTCTTGGGATGCACTCTGTTAGAATTCAGTTGCCCTGCTCTGAAAAGCCCAAGTTGCATAGAGAGGTCACATGTATGGGGTTTGATTAACAAACCCTTCTGAGCCCAGGTGAAGCCCCAGACATCATGGAGCCATGCCCATTTTGCCCTGTGAAAGCCAGATTCTCTGCTTCATTCATGCTCAGTGCAGCACTAACCAAAGCTGTGAGTTCAAGGGGACATATGTGATAATGTGACTTAGGATCTCTCCTTAAGGACTGGGAGCTCCTTGAAGTCAGAAACATGTTGCTTTCTTCATTTTCATGTATCCAGTGTCTAAAATAGTGCCTGGCATATAGTCAGAGCTCAATTATTTCACATTATTCATTTATAAATGGATCACTCTCAGCAAAGCCTCTCATTTACTCTAAGTCCAGAGACCATTATTCACTTTCTCAGAAGAACAAATATTGTCTGACACAAGTAGTCACACTTTCAGATTTAGAGTTTGGCTTTTGTGAATGTGAAGTTCCTGCTGTGCTTCTTTTTGGCTGTGTGATCTTAGGTAAGCTAATTGTCTTTCTATACCTCAGTTTCCTCATCTGTAAAATGGGCATAATAATTATACTCATTTTTAGAGTTGTTGGGAGGATTAGATAACTGTATATGTCATATGCTTAAGACATCATTTAACATTTAGTGAGCAGGAAATAGCTGCTAGCTATTTTATCATTGATGTTGTTATTCTATTAATTATTACAAGGCAATGCCTCCAGGAACCCAATTACAAGTACTCCCTTATAAAACCAGCTCCCAAAGGATGTCCTCAGCTCAAAGCCAGCTGTTACCTCCACTTGACTGTTTTATTTGTTGACTTTAGAGACTAGGGGACTTATTGAATTTGCTACTCACCACACATCTGCATGTATCATACAGTGGGGGACTTATAAAAACTGTCACTTTTAACCCAATGAATCTTGGGTGCATAAGAATCACCAGGGGAGCTCGATTAAAATGTAGATTCTAAAGCTCTGCTTTAGCTAACCTGGAGTAAGGCCCAGAAATGTGTTCTTTTAATAAGCCTCCCCCAGCTACTCCAACACAGGAGTCCTTGGAAATTCTGTCTCAGCAGACAATCTCCTTAAAGTGAGAGCCACCCAAACCTTGAAACATCAACAATTATTCAAATAAATGGACTTTCCCCCAACTCCTTTAACATAGGGTATCCAAAGAGTCAAGAACTATAAACAGGATAAATGTATATTTAAACAATATCTCAGTTCTATTTAAAATAATATACTCACTACATTTTTTCAAACTCCTCAGAACAAATCTTCTAAGACAAAGTGTTCTGAAACTTAAAGCAATGACTCCAATAGTTCATCTGTAAAATGTCATAGATAATATGTTAAATAGGGCTGAGGTTGTGGCTCAGTGGTAGAGCACTTGCCTGGCATGTGTGAGGCACTGGGTTTGATTCTCTGCACTGCATACAAATAAATAAATAGATAGATAGATAGATAGATAGATAGATAGATAGATAGATAGATAGATAGATAGATAAAGTCCATCAATAACTAAAAAAAATTTTTGAAAATATGTTAAATAGGTGACAGTAACTATACTATAGAATGTCTCCAAAGTCCCAAATGCAGAGAAAAGAGTGTATTCAGAAGCAATTATAAATGCATTTATAAATGTATAAATAAAAATATACATAGACTTCAGAGTGATGTGAGAGCCTAGAAACAGAAAGAAAATATTATAATTACTAGAGGCTGAGATGAAAATACATTGAGCATATTATTTGAGAAACATAGCTAACAGACTACTTCATAGTACATTTATTGAATGGTTCCTGGATATTTGGATCCTTGCAGAATGTCATTACATCATGGCTCAGTGTAGTTGCATCATTCAGATAGATCAGGGACCACACACATCGTGTCTTCCTCCTTCCTTCCTTCCTTCATTTCTTTGTTTTTATTCTCACAATCATTTTCTGAGCACATACAATATGCATAGCACTCTGCTAGATGTGTGTGTGTGTTTGCGTGTGTGTGTATGTGTGTGTGTGTGTGTGTGTGTGTGTGGTGTGGGTGTGCCTGTGAGTCCCTTCTCTTAAGAAGCATTCTCCTTGGGGTATAAAATATAAATATGGGACACACCTAAATGTTATTAGAAGCCCTCATCTGAGTTAGAAGAACGATCTGGAAAATTCATGTTGTGAAATTCTAGGGCAGAGATGTCAAATTATCCAGGACATTTTATAGGGACAGATCATTTTCAAGGCATTTCATTGTACTATTTGAAAACGTGCTTCAAGGCCAGGCATGGTTGTGCATGCCTGTAATCCAGGTGACTCAACAGGCTGAAGCAGGAGGATCACAAGTTCAAGGCCAGTTTCAGCAATTTACCAAGGCCCTAAGCAAGTTAGTGAGATCCTGTCTCAAAACAAACAAACAAACATAAAAAAAGCTGGAGATATGGCTCAGTGTTTAAGCACCCCTGGGGTCAATCCCTCATGTGAAAAAAAAAATCCTTACTTCAACAGTCTCTCTGTCTAAGGTGTAATGTATAATCACAAACAACCTCAATAGCAAGCCATGAATGAGCCTTCTGATACAGTGAGAACATTTTTTTAATTTGGAAATTTTCAAATGAGAGCAGATTTTTGATTCAAGGTCATTGCACTTAATTGTCCATACCATGAGACTTGGCCTCAACTCAGGGATAAGGACAATGAATGCCACATTACCTAGTTTCTGACAGGCTGGATATTCTAACAGGTAAGGAAGTAAAATTTCCCATCTCATTTCTCTTAGTTCCTTCCATACAGATCACTTTCTTTGGGTGGTAAAGAGGGGGAAAAATCTGGCCACTTTAGCCTCTGGGAAGAAGGAGAAAAGAGAAATTGCCTTGCTCAAACTTATAATTTATCATCCAATTGAAAGGAACCTGCTGGAAAAAGCCTGTGGCATTTACAGAACTCATGCCTATTCCCACTCTCCATGAGAATTGGCCTGGAGCAGGATTTCTCAACTTCAGCACCATTGTCATTTTGGTCTATTTGATTCTTTGTTGTGGGCGACTGTCCTGTGCACTGTAGGATGTGTACCAACATCCCTGGCCTCTTCTCACTAGATGCCAGTAGCACCCACCCCCAGTTGTGAACAACAAAAATGTCTCTAGACATTGCCAAATGACTGCTGGGAGACCAAAATTTCCTCTGGAGAGCTTTAAAATGTAGTGATTGATGCCTAAGATTCACCTACAAAGTGTCCAATTCAATTAGTCTGGATGTGGCCTGGACTTCGAGGCTTTTAAACACTTCCCAAGGGCTAATCTCAGATTTGCCTACTAATTTTGACTGATAGGGACCTCTACTCAAATTTAATGTCTGATGCCATGTTGCTTTGGTAATGGCCCTAGTCTGCATCCACCTGTCTGAGTGGGCTTAGAGTTGGTCTCCAGCCCATGTACCCAGCACCTGACCTCAGATCTACCTACTTTAGTCTTTCAAGTCAGAACTCTACATTTTCCACAACTATTTTTCATTCATTTATCATATCTTGCCAAAGAAATTCAGATATAAACCTCAAGCCATTGGGATGCTGCTTAAAAGCAAAGGAACATTGTGATAGTTCCTCAAAACACCTTAAGAAGTTGTTATTGTTATGATATGTGTTGCTCCCCAAGGCTCATATGTTGGAAGTTTGGTCCTCAGTGTGGCGATTCTAAGAGGTGATGGGGTGTTTGAAAGAGGACAGGCCTAGTGGGAGGTTGTTTGGTTATTTGAGGTATGTCCTTGGAAGGGATTAGGAATCCAGTCTCTCTGGTTTCCTGTCTTTCTGTGTCATCTCTCCCTTTCACATGCACTCCCACTGTTGTGATGCCACTGCCATGAAGTCCTCACCAGAGCCAAGTCAAGGCAGGTGCTATGCCCTTAAATATCCAGAACTGTGAATTAATATACCTCTTTTCTTTATAAAATACTCAGCCTCAGGCATTTTGTTACAGTAATGGAAAACAAACTAATACAGAAGGCTTCTTGTGAAAATAAGGGCCATACATGGGGTGCATGCAAGTGTGTTCAGGAGAAAGCACTGAGAATTCAAGCCAAGGAGAAAGACCTACACCTATTCCTCTTCTCTTGAAATTTCCTTGGACCAGCTCTTGGATGGCAACATGCCAAGATAATGTGTATCCATACTAACACTTCCTTTAACCCAACCTCTCCTGAATGAATTGCAACTACAATCTACCATCCAAACCTTTCAATTCAGTCTACCTATAGCTCTACATCCAACAGCTTATATTATCAAAAGGTAAGTACTAGAATGTTCATGGCAGTGCTTTCCATAATAGGCAAAACTAGAAACTATCCAAATGCCCATCAACAGCAGAATGGATAAGTAAGTTGTGATACATTTTCACAAAGAAATAATATAGAGGTATGACAATGAATTAGAACTACACACAACATATTGGTGAATTTTACAGATATTATGTTAAGAAAATAGAAACCAAACCCCCCAAATATATATGTGTATATATATATGTATATATGTATATATATGTATATATGTGTATATATATGTATATATATACACACATAAAGCACATATATATGTGTGTATATATATATATAATCAAATTTATATAAGCTCCAAAATAGGTAAAACATATTGATAATGTTATATGTCAGGACAGAGGTGACTCTGGGGAATTGGGATAGTGACTAGGAAGCATGGGGATGTTTCTGGGGTGCATCAGGTCATGCTTTGCTTTTTTTGGCTATTGTCAGTACATTATAGCTATACATAATAGTGGGTTTCATTTTTATGTAATCACATGTACATGGAATACAATATACTCCACTTTAGTCCCTAGTACCTCCTCCCTCCTTCTGCTTCTCCCCCCGCCCCATTCTCTTACCTTTACTTTTTGATCCAGGTATGGTTTATGTGAATGTGTTCAGTTTGAGAATATTGGTTGAGCTGTATATTGATAATTTATGCACTTTCCCCTTTGTATATTATACATCAATCAAATATTTAAAATTTAAAAATTACCTTCTCTGTCTCACCTGCTGTATCCTTACTCCCAAATTGGGAGATGGAGGCCCTTGATATTACTGTGTCTGGAGGCAAGCAAGTCCCAGAAAGCCCCTCTTGTCCTTGTCATCATCCGTGATCCATAATTGTAGCTCTGTGCTCAAGTGCATAGGCTGGAAGCAGCCAGCACAGAAGTGAGACAACTTGGTGTCTCATGGCCCATTTGATAGGACTAGGACAATTCTACTGACTATTGACCTCCAGAGACTACAAACAGAATCCAAACTGAGCAGAAAACTGTAGGATTCTTTTTCTTTTAATTTCCATTATTTATCCCTAAATCAACAATCTTGTAGCAGTGACAGAGCCAGGCTGTGACTCAAGGGTGGGATCCACTGATGTGGCCTTTTGGCATTCACCACCCCAACGTCTCCCTCCGGGCTTCACATCATCTCTCTGCTCATCACAGCAGCTAATGTGTTTTTCCCACAGTTGATCCCATTGTATTCATCCCAACATCTGGGTAATATTCTGGATTGCACGCAAATCTGAATTGGAGTGTTTATTTTACTAGCAGAGTACACCTGCAGCCCAAATAGTGTATGCTGAGCAGCTGGTGATGACTATAAATTGAGACCTGGGTGAGGAGTTGTAAACTCTGGAGGTTCATCCTTAGCAAGAAGGATCCAAAGACTTTCAAATTCAATAAATATGGACACTATTGAGAAAAGAGAGACATCATTACAGACAGATAATGGTTTGAAATCTCAGCCAGTGATGATTGGAGAAGCAGATGTAAGCCAAGATGATTTTTATATGTTTCGATAGCCCCTGCCAGGTGGGAGATTAAATAAGCAAAAGGTCTGATTGGTAACCACATTTGGGCCACTGAGCAATTGCAGAGAGGTAGAAGCAATCATACTGCCTGTGCTTGCCAAAGGAAAGGAATGGGGTTAAACTGCTAAAGGCAATCTGTTTTGTCACATAGCTTTATGTACTCAGACATTCTAAAACCCAGTTACATTCTCCTAAGGTGCTTTTCATTTGGAACAGGGACTGCCCCCTCCTCAATGTATGTAGTTGTTCAGCCAGTCATTCTGACATTTAACAAATTCTTATTTAGAGAATATTTGTGTGTGAGATGTTGAGAATAGGATAATGAAAGATATGACCTCTGTCCTCAAGGAATCCACCATCAAATTGGCCTACTTTGGATTGCTACACAATAAACCACTTCATAACTTGGAGTCTCAATACAAGGTTTCAATACAAAGTGGGTGATTTTCTTAGTCAGAGCTTCTATAACAAATATCATAGACTGGGTGCTTTAAACAGCACACAATATGGTTCTGAGACTGAGAAGTTCAAGATCAGGGTGTTGGTAGATTTGGGTCTTGGTGAGATCTCTCTTCTGGGATTATAGACAGATACCCAAGGCCCACTTACTCACATGTCTGGAAGTTGATGCAGGTTAGACTCCAACAGCTAAGAGCTGGATAGCTGGAGTTCCTTGGGTATATCTCTCTAGCTCTCTGTGATGTCTCCAAATGGCTTCTCTAGCATCGTGGCCTCCAGATAGTCAGTCTTCTTACAAACTAAAGGCTCCAGGATCCCAAATCAGGTGTCCCAAGAGCCAGGTAGAAACCATGTTGCCTTTTATGAGCCACATAGCATCCTTCCCCTGCCTTCTAGGTTTAAAAGCAGCCTGCGCAGGTTCAAGGAAAACAGAAAGGGTCCATCACTTGGTGGAAGATTGGCAAAAACACATTGGTCCCCAAATACTGCTGTAGCTCCTTTTTAAAGTTTTACTTGTGGTTAAAATATTTATAAAACATAAAATCTGCCATCTTGATCATTTTTAAATATACAGTTCTGTAGGATTAAGTACAATCACATAGTGGTGCAGCTGATCTCTGGAACTCTTCATCTTGAAAAACTGAAACTCCATACCCATTAAACATGAATTCCCCATTCTCCCTTCCCCCAGCCTCTAGCAATCACTATTTTACTTTCTATCTCTGTGAGTGTGACTCTTTTAGGTTCCCATATAAGTAGAATCATGCAGTGTTTGTCCTTTTTTGACTGGCTCACCTCACTGAGCATAAGGTCCTTAAGGTCCATGCATGTTGTTGCCATTGTCAGAATTTTCTCCCATTTTAAGGCTGAATAATATTTCATTATATGGATAGACCACACATGGCAGCCATTTTGAATACAATCTACCATACTAGAGGAGAGCAGAGACGAATCAAGACAATTACAGCATAGCGGTATAAGTGCTGTAACCAGAAACACAGCAGGACTCTGTGAAGGCACTGAGGAAAGGGAACAGCTTCCTGTAGGAGGTGATTCACTTTAGATAGGCAGGCATTATGAACAAGCCTTTCAGAACTACCCCTTCCTGGCAGAGCTGACAGGAAGCACAAGTTCCCTGGAGGCAAGAACTCTGCAGTGCATTTGGGATTGCTGCTAAGGTTTACACGTGGATTACGTACAACTCAAAAGCAGGAAGTTAATGTCTCATGGGGTGGACTTTTGACCCACAGGAGATAGGAGATGGCAGATTCTTGTCCCTTCTTCCTCTGAAACAGTCTCAACATGCAGTCTTCATTTACTAGCTTCTTTGAAGCCAATCCATCAGCTGGAGCAATCAGTTTCACTTGATACCAGAGGGGCCAGTTCAGTAACATACACTCCATTGGATCACCATCTTCCCCTGCCTTTCTTCCTTTGTCTTCCACTCCAAATTCCTGAGATTGTGCATTCTACTGTAATAATGAGTTTTACCTCAGAGTCTGATTTCTGGGGAAATCTGGAGCTTCAGGAAGACATGTTTGGTTTCAACACTAAGGAAGGTCACTCTGACTTCTGTACAAGGGGTTGATTATGCAGAGGCTGATATGGAAATCAAGAGAAACAGATTCAGAGGCTCTTGCAGCAGTCCAGGTAAGAGATAATGGTGCCTGACATGAGAGGAAGGACAGGGACACTAGATCTTATGTCTTGGAGGCACAGATGACAAGAACAAATAATGGATGAGATGTGACACAACAGAGAAATCAAGACTGACTCCTAGGTTGATAGCGTAGGAAATTAGTCAATGATGGTGCTTTTTCTCAAGGTAGAGAATTCTGGAATAAGAGAAGGTGGCTTACGCCTGTAATCCCAGGACTTTGGGAGGCTGAGACAGGAGAATCACAAGTTCAAAGCCAGCCTCAGCAACAGCGAGGCTCTGAGCAACTCAGTGAGACCCTGTCTCTACATAAAACACAAAATAGGGCTGGGGATGTGGCTCAGTGGTCGAGTACCCCTGAGTTCAATCCCCAGTACCAAAAAAAAAAAAAGATTTGGTATACTTTGAAATGTCCATCATGTGTTTTTGGAGCATCTACTCCATTCTAGTGCAGTCCAGAATATGCTGCAAAGATATTTGAGAATTAACAGCTACAGGAAGAGACTTTTTTCTGAACTCCTTGTACTTTTCTAAAAGTATACCCTTCCCCAATAATTCAATTGTCAAAAATTCCTTCCCTTAGAGTTTTACAACTAACAGGGAAGACTGACTCATAACCAAAGAGGAGAATCAGCAGTAGTGAAGATAAGAAATAGTCTAAATAGAAAATGTCATAAAACTATCACATCCTCCATATATTCTCCTAAGGGCCACTAAAAGACATTTGTTTTCCCAGAAGTGCCCCTCTGTCCCTCCTCATGTCTTATTAAGATGGTATATAAGTCCCAAATTCTAACAGCTCTTTGAGTGACATTTTTTTGTCAACTCCCATGTGTATGTATGTAATTAAATCTGTTTTCTTCTCTTGTTATTCTTTTAAATTATTTTTTATTTTTGGTCAGTTTAATTTGCTGGTCCCCACTAATAGAACATAAGAGGATAGAGGAAAAGTTTTTCCTCCTCACCATTAGTCAGTTTGTTAGGTGTGCGGAAATCAAACCAAAAGGCCCCATCCCTGACAAAATAAATAAATAAATAAATAAATAAATAAATAAATAAATAAATAAAAGCTCAGCAATGATAATACTACAGAGCTGTGTGCAAAAAGCCATGAAAATGCCATGATGGGACATCAAATGTCACCTGTAGTGAGGGGTAAAGAGTCAGGAAACAACCCTAGAAAAGCTTAAATGAAGGGCTGAGGTTGTAGCTCAGTGGCAGAGCACTTGCCTCGCACGTGTGATACACTGGTGTTCGATCCTCAGCACCACATAAAAATAAATAAACAAACAAAGACGCTGTGTCCATGTATAACTAAAAAATATACTTTAAAAAAAAGCTTAAATTAAGTCCTAAAGAATGAGAACAAGTTAGCTAGAAAAAAAGAGCAAGAAAAAAGAAAGGGTGATTCAGGTAGCCAATGCAAATATTCAGGAATGTGAGAAGGCATGGCCCTTATCATTAAGAATGTTTGTGGTGTAGGTTAAGAGGAAGGGCAACAATGAAAGGAGAACCTTGAGGCAGAGAGACACCAGCCAAGAGAAGGGCTTTGTAGGCATGCTCAGGCATTTGCCCTTTTGCATGACTGCTAAGGTGTACCTAAAATTATACATTCACTTTACTGTTTTGTGCTTTTGCTCATTGGGTTTTCTCAGCCTAGAACATTCTAGACCCTATTCCCATACCCATTTCTTTCAAGGTCTTCATCCTGACTGCCTTCTCCGCTGGATCCCTATCTCTCCACCCCACAAGCGATAGTTCACTGATGCTCTCATTGTTGGCTGCCCAGGTCCATGATCCCATGAGTCAGTTGGGTCCTCACCTCTTCTTTCTCTCTCAGCATTAACTCCTTAAAACTTGGACTCTGTCTTTCTGATTAGAGCCCAATCCAAGACCAGAAGAATATAGATTCTATTTAATAATTGGCTAAACTGAATGTCTTTGAAGTGTGAGAGAAGCTTGGAACCAAGAGGAAAGATGCTATCCACATATGCCAGGGAAGAAAACCAGTTTTTGCAGCCATATACAAGGAGAGAGTGAAGAGTCATCAAAGACAGTCTGTGGCTCCCATCAGTCCTGAGTTGGGAACATGGAGATACTCTCCTTTTAAATCCAAGAAGTATTTTCTTTTTCAGTACCAGGGATTGAACCCAGGGGCACTTTACCACTGAGCCACATCCTCATCCTTTTTTATTTTTTTATTTGGCAACAAGATCTCACTAAGTTGCTTAGACTAGCCTTGAACTTGCAATCCCCCTGCCTCAGCCTCCCAAGTCACTGGGATTACAGATATGCATGTCACCATGACCAGCTGGATCCAACCTGTCTTTAGCTTTTGGGCCAAGGTGTCAGAGCTGACTGTTCAAGATAGTAATGTAGGCAGTTGCCCCCATAGATCCACTAGACCAAGACCACCAACCTTTTTACACAACACAAGAAATGGCATTCATTGAAAGGCTGATATGTTCTGCCAATGCAGACCCAGCCTGGCTCTGAACCAATGGCTAGAGGGAGAAGGTGAAAGTTTCCATGTCTCCTTTTCTGCTGTTATTCCCTTTTGCACATATGGGATTTATTCTTCACAGGTTTAGAAGTAACATTGAAAATAACTCAAATGACCAGAATGTTTCATTGAACAATCCATAATAAAGATAAAAGCCACCTGTGCCGGGGAGGGACCAACAGCCAACTCTAAATTGCTCTAGTGTTTGGAACTTCCTGAATGGAATTCTCAAGCGCTTTCCCAACAATTTAAATTAGAGCTCATCCATCCAGGGTTGATTAGAACTGTCCAAAAATGGGGTCACCATATTTCAACCAAACAAAGAAACGAAGGAAAACAAAACTTCCTGGAAAGACAAACAAAATCAAAATGAAACAAAATCACAACTATATCCAATGGATTCAAATAACATGAAATTGCCTTATTTTTATACAGAATCTGGTTAATATATGTATAAATTTATACATATACATATGCATAGAGTTTCCCACTTAGTCCATTTTGGAATCCCAGTCTGAGATTATGATCCTCTCCAAAAGAATAGCAATATAAAGATGGGACTTTTATGGTCATCTCTACAGTTAGATTGACCTCATAAAACATTGCAAGTTATATACATGCATGTACACATAGACCAGATTCTTAAGTTACGTAATTGTATGGGAATTTACAGTTATATTGGTTGAGAATTTGGCTTCAGTTTTTCTTGTTATAGAAATTCCCATCGACTAGCATGAGATGAGACTACACACACATCACCACAAAGCTTCATGGGGTGAGAATCTGGCCCTCAGAATGCAGGATAACGTTCATCCAAAGTGTGATGGAATGAGCAAATGCTTTTGGCCTCTGGAGCTCTATGAATCAGTGTGACCCAGTATGGAAAGCCGTAGGCAGCTTGTCCACCCCAGAGGAGCACAAGCCCTTCTTGCCTCAGTATCCCTGCCTGTGAAATGGGTGGGACTACTACTTCCCTCTCCCCTCAAGCCCTGAGCATTCTCTGCTGTTTATAAGATGCCCAGAAAACAGGCATTAAGAGCTGGAGCCAGGCACTGGTTGCTAGGGAAAATGCATTTATTTGCTAGGTTCACAAGTGCCAACACCACTAATTGAATTTGTGCCAAAACACGCATTTAAAAAAATGTTGTTCTGTTCCATTCATTATTTATAGAACATTACCTAAGGGCAGTGCACGTTATGAGCCAAAAATCTCATCCTGCATTTTATCAGAAACCCATTGCAGGGAAGGGAAGAAGGGAAAGGGAGGGAGACAATAAAATGAGACCTTCTGGAAAAATCTAAAGGAACTTGTCTGGTGTGTTTTGTCTGGACAGCCATGGCCACAGGGCAACTTGATAATAATCTCCAAATGGAAGGGGTTTGGATAGCAGCACTCTTTTTTGCCACACGGGACAGAAAAAGACAAACCTCCATTGCAGCATGAAAGACTTAGGGTAGTAGTTCCAAGAGAAACTTGTTTATCAGGAGATGTTACCAAGAAAAACTGAGAACAAGGGAAGATATTTAGATGAGGGAAGGGTCTCATGTCTGCCAGTCAGTGTAAGGGTGGGAAATCCACCTGATGTTTCCTCAACCCTGAAAAAAATAGATGTCCCTAGAGGTCAACAATGCACCAGGGGATTGTTCTGGTTTAGTCAAGTGTTGTTATCAGGGCAGGATGGTGTGTTAGAAGTGTGGGTTTTGGTAGGAGAGACCTTGCTGTGGATATCACTCTTAGCAAATTACTTATCCTCTCTGCATCCATTTAAGCACCTGTAAAATGAGGATAATTACTCATTCAACACCACCACTGCCCCAAGCACTGCCACAGGGAGTGGACATACAGCAGCAAAAGCAAGAGACTAGAGAACTTGCCAAGGCCGATGGAGGAGGTGGACTTACTGTAATAATAAAAAATAAATAAGTTAAATATACAGCATGTCGGATACTAAGTACCATGGGGATCAATTAAGCAGTGAAGGGGGATGAGAGAGAGAAGTTTCAATTCTAAGTAGGGTGCTGGGGACAGGTCTCATACTGAGATGGCAGTTTCTGAGGAAAGACTGGAAGGAAATGAAGAAATGAGCTCAGAGGTTGTAGTGAATTGAATATGCTCCTAAAAGTATATGTCCATGTTCTAATCCTCAGAATCTGTGGCTGTGACTTTATTTGGAAAAGGGGGATGTGATTAAGTTAAGGTATTTGAGATGAGATTGTTGTGGGTTATCTGGGTGGACCCTAAATGCAATGGCAGATTTTCTTATAGGAGAAATAAGAGGGGAAGACAGAGAAGAAGGCCATGTGGAAATAGAGGCAGAGATTGGAGCAATGTGGCCACAAGCCACAGGAATGCCTGGAGCCACCAAAAGCTGGAAGAGGCAATAGAAGATTTTCTTCTTGAGACTTCAGAGGGCATATGGCCTTGTGACACCTAATTTCTGACCTCTGGCTTTCAGAGTTATGACAGAATCTAATTTTCTTCTTTGAAGTTACCATGCTTATAATCATTTATTATGACAGCCCTAGGAGACTCATACAGAAGGTATCTAAGGGAAGAATACTTAAACAGAGAGAAGGGCAGGTGCAAAGGCCGTGAAGCAGGTCTGTCTGCCTGCTTAGAAAAGAACAAGGAAGCCTGTGTGTTTGGGGTGGAGGGAAGGAGTGATGGGTTTTCTGCAGTTGAAGACTCAAGAGGCATTAACTCTCTGACGGTACTTCCCACAACTGGACGGCACATCTTTCCTGGACGAGGTAGCTAAGGGTGCATGTCCATACCTGACATAAGCCTTGAGCCCAAGTGAGAAAGCTATCACTAAACCATGATGGGTCAGGTTGATAAAAGTAAAAGTAGTGACATTCTGACTATATTTCTGAGGGATTAAAAACAACTGGATTTCTAGTGGATTGGATGTAGGATATTAGATAGAGAGAGGTCAAGGATGACTTTGGGCATTTTGGCTTGAGCAACTAGAAAAATTGAACTTCCATCCCACTGAAATGGGCAAGGCTGGAGATGAGACAGGTTTGGGGAAAAAGCTCAGGAGTTTGGCTTCAGACAGGTTAGGTTTAAGATGCTTATTAAACATCTAAAGACAGATATTAGATAGATATATGACACAAGAGATGACTTTCCTATGTTCACATGTGAATACACAACCAGTGTAACTCCACACCATGTACAACCACAAGAATGGGAAATTATACTCCATTTTTATGGTATGTCAAAATACACTGTAATGTATATCTAAAAACAACAAATAAAACATTTTTCAAAAATCTTACTTTAGCATTTCTTGTAATGCTGATATCCTGCCAATAAATTCTCTTGTGGTGGAGGAGGTGTCAATATGTCTGGTCTGGAGACATAAATTGGGAAAATCATAAATTTATTGTTAAATCTCTCTCTCTCTCTCTCTCTCTCTCTCTCTCTCTTTCTCTCTGTCTCATATTAGGAATTGAACCCAGGGCCTCATGCTTGCTAGGCAAGCACTCCACCACATGGCTACATCATCAGCCTTTTTTATTTTTTATTTTGAGGTGGGGCCTCACTGAGTTGCTGAGGCTGGCCTCCAACTTGCAATCCTCCTGCCTCCGCCTTCTGAGTAGCTGAGATTACAGGTGTGCCTCACTGCACTCTCCCCAAATTCTCTTTTTATTTGACAGTTTTGTGACTTTTGGAAAAGGAAGAGTTGTGTAATCACCACCACAATCAAGAATCAGAATTGTTCCATTACCAAAGGATTAGGATTCCCTCATATTGCCCCTGTCATCAAAACATTCCCTGAAACCCAGACTTTGGTAACCATGGATCTAATCTCTGTCCTTACAATTTTCCCTTTTCCAAAATGTCATATAAATAAAATCACACAGTATGTAGCATTTTGAAACTGACTTCTTTCACTCAGAACAATGCTTTTGAAATCCAATCATGTTGCTGTGCTTATCAATATTTCATTATTTTTTTTGCTGAATAATATCCACCATGTGGAGGTACCCGATTTTGTTCATTCATTTGCCCATTGGAGGACATCTGGATTGTTTCAATTTACTGGCAATTATGAGAAAGCTGCTGAAAGTTTTATGTGAGCAAAAGCTTTCAGTTTTCTTGCATATATAACTAAGAGTGAGATTACTAGGTCATATAGTAAGGGTGTGTTTAACTTTATAAGATACTGTCAAGCTGTTTTCCAAAGTAACTGTGCCATTTTGCATCTCCAACAGCAACATCAGATATATATTTATTTACTTATTTGATGTTCTAATTTGTGGTGGGAGTATCTCATTGTGGTTGTCATTTGTTTCCCTAATGACTAATGATATTAAGTGTTGTGTTGTGTTGTGTGTGTGTGTGTGTGTGTGTGTGTGTGTTGTTGGGGATGGCATCCAGGGCCTCATGTGTATTAGCCAAGAGCTCTACCATTGAGCCACATGCCCCATCCATCTGTTGAGTGTCTTTTTATGTGTTTATTTTCCATCCAAATATCTTCTTTGGTGAAGCATCCATTCAAGTCTTTACTTACTTTTAATTGGGTTATTTGCTTTGGTGGAGGATGGAATTATTCTTTATAGAATACTTAAAAGTTCTTTGTCAGATATGCGATTTGCAAATATATTCTCTAAGCCTTTAGATCATCTTTTTATTCTTTTAAAAGTGCTTTTGGCAGAGCAGAAGTTTTAAATTTTGATGAAGCCCAGTTTATCCTCTTTTTTTCTTTTTTAGATTATGATTTTGGTGTTATACCGAAGAACTCATTGCCTAATTCAAGGTTACCAAGACCTTCTGCTTTATTTGCTTTTGAAAGTCTTATAGATTTAGGTTTTACCTTTAGGTCAATGAACCATTTAGAGTTAATTTTTTGTATAAACTGAGGTATAGTCAAGGTAAATTTTTTGGCTTATGGGTATTGACTTTGCCCATTTAAGCAACTACAACAAGATGCTATAAACTGGGTGCCTATAAATTACAAAAATCTATTTCTCACAGTGCTGGAGGCTAGGAAGTTCCAAGTAAGGCACCAGTAGATTTGGTGCCTGGTGAGCTCTTGTTTCTCATAGGTGGCACCTTCTTTCTGTGTTCTCACGTGGTAAAAAGGACAAAGGGCCTCCTTTACAAAGGCATTATTCTCATTCAGGAGGGCTTCTTATGACCTAATCAACTCCCAAGGCCCCTGCCACCTAGTACTATCACCTTGGAGGTTATGTTTCAACACAAATTTGTGGGGGGAACACAAACATTTAGAATTTAACAGGCATCCAATTATTCAAGCACTATTTGTTGAAACTTTCCTTTATTTCTCCTATCTCTCTCTCTTTCTCTCTGTACTGGGAATTGAACCCAGGAGTACTTTTCCCACTGAGTTATATCCCCAGCCATATTTTTTAAAAAATTTTGAGACATGATCTCACCAAATTGCTAAGGCTAGCCTTGAACTTGCTATCCTTCTGCCTCAGCCTCCTGAGTTGCTAGGATTACAGGTATGCACCCCCATACCCAGCTATTTTTTAATCCTCCTTTCTCAGGTTTAGGGGCGTAGCTCAGTGGTAAATTCCTTAATTAGTGTATATGAGGCCCTAAGTTCCATCTCCAGCACAAAATAAAATAAAATAAAATAAAATAAAATAGATCTATTTTCAGCTTCACTGGCTTCTTTTCCTGTCATCTCCATTCTGCTGTTGAACCCATACCAGTGGTTTTAGCTGTTGGTATTTTGTTTTGTTTTATTTTGCCACACTGAGGATTAAACCCAGTGGTGCATTACTTCCTAGCACTTTTTATTTCTTTATGTTGAGACAGGGTCTCACTAAGTTGCTGAGGCTGGCCTCAAACTTGCAATCCTCCTATCTCAGCTTCCTGAACTACTGGGATTACAGGCATGCACCACTGCACCAAGATTGTTTCTTGTTTTTTCATTTGAGATATTACATTTTTCAGTCCTGAAACTTTCACTTGTCTCCTTTTTTATAGTTTGTATTTCTCTCCGGAGAGCTTCTACTTCATTCATTTCAGGACTGTTTGCCCTGACTTCATGGAACATGCTTACAGTAGCTGCTTTAAAGTCTTTGTTCATTCTAACACCTGAACCATCACCATGTTGGCATCTGTTTGATGTCCTTTCCTTGTGAATTGGTTAGATTTTCCTGGTTCCTTGAAGGTTGAATAATTTTAGATTGCCTTCCAGGCATATTGACTATTATGTTGTGAGACTGAGTCCTATTAAAATCCTCTTGAGGATCTCAATAGATTTTGTTTTTTTAGGAGGAAATCTTGGTTGGGTTAAGACCGCAAGTTTTGTCTCACTTCCTCTGGTCAGTGTCATTTCAGGATTGAATGACATTATTTCTATTGTCTCAGCATAGGTGACCCTTAGGAGTTTATATGAGACTTAGAGGTCAACCACTCCTATTAAAACTCATTTCTAAAGACTTTACTAGGCTTCTTTGGGACTGGGCTGCTCATACACAGCTGACTTGTGGTAAGCACAGAACTTGAGTGAGTGCATACACAGAATTACGGAGATTCCCTTTTCTATCTTCCTCTTCACTGAGATTCCCTCTACACTCTGGCTTCCAAGGCCCCTTTTCCTCAATTCCTTTGGCTGGAAAAATGGATTTTCCTCTGAGTTGTAACCCTTCCCCAACTGGAGCCATCCTCAGTATGAAGCAGCAAGAGACAGGAAAAAAATGATGTATACACTTGTGTAACCCTGACTCCTACCCCTATAGACCTCATAGATTCATTTTGACTGGTCTGGAAGTACATATAAATGGAATCACAGTGGGATACTCTTTTGTGTCTGGCTTCTTGCAATCAACGTGAGGACTGTGAGAGGCACCTATGTTGGGTGTGCCAGAAGTTCCTAGTGAGATATTTTCATCTCCTTACCACCTGGGAGTAATCAGAGGGTTGGAAAGATTGGCTGACTTACCCCGTCCTATGAGAAGGGCTGATGTGAGAATCTGGTTCAGTCTGACTTAGGAGCCATCTAAAACTCTTCTTGAGGTTGCATCACACCAAGTATTTTAGGTGATATTTTTCTCAGTGCCCCCTGTTTTATTGTTCTTCACACCTGGAGTCTCTTTTCAATTCTCACTGCTGGCTGCTCTGCCCTGGCCTTTGGTAATGACTTTGTTTTCAGCTTGGGATGGCTTTCTGGTGTTCAGAGTTGAATGGGACCTTCAAAGGTGATCTCATTTGAACCTTCTTGGGAGGAAGTGTCCTAAGGTGACCACATAAGTATAGTGGAGGACAGAGCTAAGGTGGAGCCCCTTCTGGGCTCCCTCTAACATAGAGACTTCCCCCTTAAGGTCCCATTAGGGGATATGATGGTTAATTTTATGTGTCAGCTTGATTGGATTGCGTGTGCCCAAATATTTGGCTAAACATAATTTCTGTGTATGTCTGTGTTATGGCTTGGATCTTTTTTTCAGGGGGGTTTACCAGGGACTGAAGTTAGGGGCACTCGACCACTTAGCCACATCCCCAGCCCTAATTTGTATTTTATTTAGAGACAGAGTCTCACTTAGTTGCTCAGCACCTCACTTTTGTTGAGGCTGGCTTTCAACTCATGATCCTCCTGCCTCAGCCTCCCAACCTGCTGGGAGTATAGGTGCGTGCCACTGTGCCTGGCTATGGTTTGGATCTTAAGCGTCCCAAAAATCTCATGTGTTGAAGCCTTGGTCCCCAGCTCATGGTACTATTGGGAGGTCGTAGAAATTTTGGAGGCAGGACTAGTTGTCATCACAGCAATGTAGATCCAAGTGGGGATGGCCTCAGGACAGCACCAAGAGAGAATAAAAGAACAAAGAAAAATGTGAGGCTGCTCCTGAACTCTCTCTTACAGATCTCTTTCCTTAGCCTCTAGCCAGAAGGACTAGGATTTTTATTAGAGTCATCTCCAAATTTTGTGACTCAGGCCACCAGTCTACCCTCATGTTAAGTCAGGAGACACAGAGGGGGAAAAAAAAACCAGAATGGCAATCTCATTGGAACTGGTCCTTCAAGTTTTGAATTCCCTCCCCTGTCCACTTACTATTGTCTACTTTTTAGAATGCTTTGGCAGTTACTTTGTATATTCTGTGCAGAATTTTCAGATGTAATTAGTGGGAGTGATAAACTCGGTAGGTTTACTTTATCTTCGTTGACCCTGAAAATTTTGTTCATGTGCATGTGTGTGTGAGAGAGACAGAGACAGAGACAGAGAAACAGAGAAATAGACTTTAACCATTTAAATGATATATTAATGATATCAAAATGATTCATATGGAACAAGATCACTACCAAAAGAATGGATTTAGTTAAAACAGAAAATAGGACCAAGAATTGAGGCCCAGGGTACTCCACCAATTAGAGGTCAAGGAGCTAAAGAGGTCATTCCTATGACCAGAGATAGGATGCAAACTCAGAAAGCCAAGTATTCTGCATGCTAAGAAGTGTACTGCAAGGGGGAGGAAGTGGGGACTTGGGTCAATTGCTGCCAATAAATCACATGAAGGTTGAGAATCTACCTTTGCATGGCCCCTATGGTTGTGGAGGAATTAACTGAGATAATGCACTGAACAGCCCAGTGTATGCCCAAGAAGTAGAAAGAATGATGAAGTTCCTGAGTGTCCCTCATTCCTGACTTTGCCTAATTTTGTTTCTTTGCCTGGTATAATCTCCTTTGCTTGTGAACCAATGTGGATCCCACTTGTCTTCTGAAATGCTTTCTGGAAACTAAACCTCAGGGACCTTCCACACCTCTGGGGTCCCCTGACTCCGTGGCCCATGCTGCCAAGCTGCAGAAGGCAACCTAGTGTACGAGAATGCCTGCCCTGGAATCCTAGCTCTGTCACTTACTAGTTGTGTGAATTTTGTAAGCTACAAAACTTCTCTGAGGCTCTATTTTCTCATCTTTCAAATCATATAAACACAACTACCTCATCTGTGTAGGTACAAGGGATAAATGAAGTAATATATGCAAAACCTTTAGGTTCAGTAGATGGTGGTTCTTTCTCTGCTTTTCTGCTGCACATCTCAGCATGTCTGGCCTCAGCAGTAAGCTTTTTATTCAGTACTGAGGATTGAACCCAGAGGTGTTCTACCACTGAGCTACATCCCCAATGTTTTAGTCTTTGTTTCTCTTTTCACTTTTGATTTTGAGACAGGATCTCACTAAGTTGCTGAGGCCAGACTTGACTTTTGATCCTCCTGCCACAGCCTCTCAAGTAACTGGGATTACAGATGTGGCACCAGTAAGCTTCCTGATGATATGGGTTGTAGGAATTTCAAACTTACCCTTTGAAGGCTCCATATTTGAGTCTGCTCAAATAAACTTGCAACTGGCAGATTCACAGGAGAAAAGGTATACAGTTTATTTGGTCATAGTTTTATATAACATAAAAGCCTTCAGATTGAAGATCTGAAGATCCAAAGACCTGGGGTAAAATGTCCATATGTTTAGGTTAGATAAAGCATAGACAACCATGTAGCATGTAGAAAGATTATTGGACCAAAAAGGGCATGAACTAATAGTATATCTTTTGTGTAAGAGGGGTGGTGTGCTGGGGGTTGAACTGAGGGCTTTGTGTGTGCTAAGTAAGCACTCTATCACTGAACTACATCCCAAGTAAGCCAATGGTATAACTGAGGGGAAAACCAGCAAGGCCTGTCTGTCAGACTCTTTATGACATCTCTGTGCAGCATTCCTTCCTTCTGGGAAGGGGACAGAAGTCCCTTCTGGAATGGGAGTCTTATGACCTATAATCAAGCAAGGTAGTTCTGAGAATTAATTAATTAATTTATTCCTCCCCCCTCCTTTTTTTTTTGTTTTTGGAGCTGGGAAGACAGGGTCTCATTGAATTGCCCAGGCTGGCCTCAAACTTATGACCTTCCTGCCTTAGCCCCTTAAGTTGCTGGGATTATAGGCATGTGCTACCATGCCCAGCTACAAACTATGAAATTTGAGACAACAAGAAAATGGAAGACATAAAGTAGTTAAAGCAATAAAAAATTAACTAATTTAAATAAAGCTAAAACAACAGGTTAGGAAGGAGTTCCAGAACTTGGTGGCTGAGGCAATATGTAGTGGCAGAAAGAACACAATCAGAGGAATTGGTTCTGGTCTCATTATCACTCTTCATTACTTAGATGGTGCTATGGTTAGGATATGGTTTAATTGTGCTTCCCAAAAGTTCATGTGCTAGAAGTCTGGTCCCTGGGTGGCATTCTTAAAGGATGATGGATCCTTTAAGAGGTGGAGCCAAGTGGGAGGTCCTAGGTCATTGGAGACATGAGATAGTTCTCATGCAACCTATTGATAATTCTCAATAGAGGACTGTTAGAAAAGGAGCAAGTTTGACACCACTTGCTTCTCTTTGCTTTCTGGCTTGAGATGTGACTACTTGCTCTAACACCTACTCCTGCCATTGTTGCCATGAGATGATGTAGCCCAGGGGCAGCCCTTGCCACAGAAACTATTTATGCAATTTGGGCTTTGAACCTCTAGAATTGTGAGCTCAATAAACCTCTTTTCTTAATAAGTAGAATGTGTCAGTTATTTCATTATTGTGAAAAAAGCTGACTAATACATGTGGTTCTAACTGAGTTGATAAATCACTTCTTCCTCCCTCCCCTCACCATACATGTACCTTGTTCTCCTCTTTGAAATAGGGAAGCAGAGGCCTGGGCAGGTGATCTCTGAGCTCTCTTTCAACATAAGAACCTATTCCTGGAGAGTATCATGGGGCATAACTTTAATCTTACCTACTTGGGAAGCCAGAGCAGGAGGATCACAAGTTCAAGGTCAGCCTCAGCAACTTAGTGAGATCATCTCAAAATGAAATAATAATTTTTAAAAAGGGCTGGGGATGTAGTTCGGTGGTATTAATTAAACTGGGTTCAATCTCCAGTTTCAGGAGGAAAAAAAAGAACACATTCATTCAACACACATTTGGCAAGTTCTCCTATGTACACGGGATGCTGGAAATCCAGAAGAAAACTGACATTCAGTAGCCATTGTTCTGAGAGTAGACCACAAGTATATTCAATTCCATATACTATGTTTTCTCAATTGATATAAAGAATCACCAATAAGTCAAGGTCATATCCCGTTTCAACAATTGTTCCTAGTATAATCAACTTCTTGCATGACCAAATTCAAGAATGAATTTAAAAGGAGCCAGGCACAGTGGTGCACGCCTGTAATCCCATTAGCTCGGGAGGCTGAGGCAGGAGAATTAAGACTTCAAAGCCAGCCTCAGCAATTTAGCAATACCCTAAGCAACCCAGCAAGACTATCTAAAAATGAATGATATAAAAATGGGCTAGGAATGTGGCTCAGTGGTTAAGTGCCCCAGGGTTCAATCCCTGGTACCAAAAAAAAAAAAAAAAGATTCTAAGAGAAAGCCAGACACAGTGGCACATGCCTGTAATCTCAGCAATTTGGGAGGCTGAAGCAGGAGGATCACAAGTTCAAAGTCAGCCTCAGTAAAAGTGAGGCACTAAGCAACTCAGTGAGACCCTGTCTCTAAATAAAATACAACACAGAGCTGGGGATGTGGCTCAGTGGTTGAGTACCCCTGAGTTCAATCCCTGGTACCCCTCCCCAAATGAGTTTAAAAGGACAGACTCCCTTTACTTGTTCTTTCTCTCACTTAAAGATAACCACATGCCATATTGAATTGTCCCTAAAAGACACCAGACCTGTGTTTCTTGGAGTCACAATTGGGTGACTTGCTAGCTTCCTTCTGTTCCGATCTCATTTTCTGACACAGTTGTTCAGATAAAAGAAAAATTCCTTCAGGGAGACATTGACCTTTTTTAGGGAAAAATTAAGTTATGGTAAATCAATTTTATGCTTTGTTCCTGGTCTACATCAGCTTCACCTCTGGATTGGACCAAGCCTGGGTACACTGGGCCATTACTGTGATTTATCACAAGCAGACTCCCTAGATCATTGTTCCCTTTCTGAAATAAAGTGAGAAAAATCAAACTAACCTCCCATTCAGTGGATGATATTCTAAATGGCAGCTCCCTTCATGCACACACAGAAACTCTGGGCAGCCCAGATGATCACTCTGTATGATGTGATACCCACAGCTGCCTATCTGTCACAGTGCTGTTCCCCAAGGGTACATCCACTTCCAATCATTTATCGCTTTTCTTCAGCTGTGCGGGTGTGCAGGCAGGCGGCGCAGGGTATTTGGGAGTCCAGGGCTGCTGCCATAAATTGGAATCCCTAATGCCAGATGCACGCTTATCCTTCTGCGTTAATTTATTGCAGGGGTTGATTATTATTGTTTACACCAAGACAGGCTACATCCATTTTCCTGGGTGAAGAAAGACAGGGTCTCAGACATTTAAGTCTCCTGAATAAAAATACTAAGGACAGTGAAGCCGACACTGGTGGTGGCAACAGGGGGTGGGGGATTGGACTTTGAAATTAGCAACTCACCCAGGTATTTTCTATAGGGAAATAGCACTTGTCCTCAGACATATGGCCTTGCTTATCTGAATTCAGAAGGTCATTGTAAATTTCAGACTTGGACTTAGTTTTTTCAAAGTGGCTACATTTCTAACGGGAAATCTATAGGGCATAAGGTTTGTTATTTTTATCTCAAGCTTCCCCCAATGAGACACTAAGTTCCCTCCAGCCTCTCAGCAACCATACTTGCCCCTGTGAGGGAGGAAAATACCCTTCTGATACATTGTTTCATTTAATCCTGTTGTTTTTAAACTCCCTAGATTTAATTTTGTTACACTGGGAATTAGAAAGATTCTGTTTTCTTATATTTCTGAAAGGGAAACTTTGGATAAGCTGATAATAACTAACCAGCCTGAAAAGATCTCAGCGGTGAACTTGGACTTCTAAGAGGAAAAAAGAGTCAAGTGTCAGCATAGGATATTCATGTGGACTGGCTTAGGATCAGCCTATCACAGCTTCTTATCTATCAATCCATTCATCCATATAGCTATCATATACCTAATATCTATCATCTATCTATTCCAGAATTCCTCTGGGTAGAGCATTGTGAGGAACACACTTATAAAGGAAAGGGAAAAATAAATAAATCAAAACTGGCTGGGTTTATGTATTAGAAATTAATATGCCTCTTTGGGGGATATTATGACAAGGGGGGTTTTATGACAAGTTGTATCATTTGTCGAACTGGTTGGGGGTCTTTACACCACAGTTGTTCATTTTTTCAGGTGCTGTGTATTCCCCATGAGAAAGTCTTCATCCACCGTTAGCCTCATCCCTAATGGCCTATATTAATTTATAACTGAAGGGAATTGCAAAAATGTACTATGTTTCACAGAATCAAGGCAAGCTGTAGCAACCCTTTTAAAGTCATAATAAATTAAGTTGCAAAGAATGCCTGTATTTATCTTGCATCATTTTTATAGTTATTGCAGCTATTTTTCTTATGCTAGCTTAATTAAGATATGTCTTTGGGGAATTAACTTCTGTTGGAAAAGAACAGAATTTTTAAATGGCTTTTTAAAAAATTTCTGTGAATATAAGAGTAGGTGCTGTGGGTTGATTAGATGGTAAAGAGAGGTAGAGAACTCTGGCTTGGGAGTTTCATCCAGATTCTACCACATACTGGCTAGGTAACTTGGGTGTCACTTTCCCCCTCTGGGCCACAGACCTAGAGAAAAGAAGTTGGAAGAGCCAATCTCTGCGACCTTTTCCCTGGTTCTTTGACCACCCTCAGGTTGATAACTGCCAGACTTGCTCACATCAATCAAGAAATGCACCCAAATCACTAAAACCTGTTAGTTTTTAATGACTGAACTGGGTAGGCTGCTCAGTATCCCCATTGATCCTTCCATAGCTGGTTGTTATGACAACCAGAAACTTTGCTGCAAAAGCCAAGGACTCAGTGGATAGAAGTGGACACAACCAGAGGCCCCTCTGCCGTGGGAGCTTTAAAGGGACCTGGATGGCCCTGTGGATTTGTTCTCTCCAGCCCAGAGCCGACACTGGCCCCATTAGTCTATGTGACACGAGGTTTTGTGCTTACTCATTTTACAACAGCTTTGTATTCAATCTACAAAGCAACCCTGGCTGCCTTAAAAAGTCCCCTGGTGTAGCCACTCATGGCCTGTTCTTCAAACTAAGCTAATTATTTCTTTGTCTATGAAAAATATCCATATGCCTAGTAAATTCTTGTGAATATACATCTTTATTTTCATATTAATTTTTATATGACATAGCTAAAGTAATAACTCAATCTGGCTGGTTAAGAGGGGCATACAAAACCCTTTTAAGGTTTTCTGATCACAAACTCCTATTTACTTCCTCTTGGAAAGGCCTAATTTTCCCTCCCATCAAAGATAAATAATATAGCAATCATTCCAGCCAGGCTTTCCTGCAACCAGCCACATTCCACCAAGCAGAATGCAGGCCTCCACCACTTTCGGTAAATCACTACATGGTAGAGCCATCTTTGCCAGTCAGAAACATTTCCTCTCTGCTTTAGTGCTGTGTGATTGGTTGTGGGTTTGTGCAGTTCCTGGCACAAGGAGAGCCTTTTCCTCCTTTGCCAGATTTCTTTCAGATTTGCTACAGCCTGGTTTCAACTCTGGCTCAGAAACTAACCCACAAAACTACCTTCCCAATTGCTCTTTTGGCCTGGAGAATGTTGTCCAGTTTCCTGTGAAGACCTCAGTCAAAAGCCTTCTTGTTCCTGGAGCTGGTGCCCCAGTGGGGACAGGCCATTGCCAACCATGGCTCCCTCACCCACCCCAGCCCTGGGGACTGTTGGGGTACTTTGAGTTCCCACAGACCCACAGGCAGGCACCAAGAGTCTGAGACATGACTGAGCAAGGTTGCAAGGCATAATTTTGGGGTTCTGAAACCCTTGACTTAGATACTAAACCCTGGTGGAGCTGACTCTAAAAACAAGAAAGAAAAGATTGTCAAGAAACAACAAATAATATGGATTAGGTCTCAAAGTAACACAGACCAATTTGGGATTCCAGGCCACTTAGCAGGAGACCTCCTTCCATTTTCCCAAACTCCATTCCTCCCCCTGCCCTTAACACACAGTGTTCCCTTTCTCAGGAAGTAATTTCTGTTAAAAAGCTTTTATTGCTCACTTTATGGAGATTTTATTCTCAGATTTATAATACTGCTCAGGCTCCATATACATAAGCCATGGGATCTGGATTTCTGAAGAGAGAGTAGCTGTTATTTATTCAAAAGGAGACCTCGAATTTGGCCAATGCTCTGATTTCTTTAGGGGAAGAATTTTTTCCCAGAACTGACAAGGGGGCAATGTTCTAAATGCCATGGGGTCTGTAGTGGCTGAACCTCATGAATACAGTCACCTCAGCATACAGATTTCTCCTCACCACATCACTCCTCATCCTCACCCCTCTCATTACAGCTCTCAGTAGCTTGGTCATAGCATGGGAGATATCAGGTGACAATATTTACTGGGCACACTCTGTATGCATTACAGTCCAAGGCCAAAAGAACAGGGATAATGGAATCCAAACTGAAAGCTAAGGTCCTTACAGTCTCTCATCAGGGCTCTTACTAGAGCCTGGCATCCTGTTCTCTTTCATCCTCTAATCCAGTGGTTCTCAAACTTTAGGGGTGTCAGAATCATGGAACCCAGGGCCTTGTGCATGTGAGGTGAGCACTCTACAAAATGAGCTATATCCACAGCCCCATCTGGAGCCTTATTAAAATGAGTTTCTTGTCTTATTTAGTAGGTCTGGGGTAGAGGCAAGTATCTGTTACTAAAAAGTTTTCAGATGATCCTTATATTCCTAGTTCTACTTTGAGAAACCACCACTCTAATCCATTCCTCTCTGTTTCCAGAGTGATCCTTTAGCATAGGAGTCTGAGCAAAATACTCTGTACCTGGTCATCATGGAATAGACTCACCTCCACATGGCATTTAGGGTCAGCTGGTGTGAGCAACCACCACCTCCCACATTCCATGTTTTAGCTTTTAAATTGGGTTCCCTCAGAAGCAAACTCTAAAACAAGGATTTGAAGATCAATGCCAGGAAGCTGTAGTGTGGAAGGCAGTGAGTAAGACAGAGAAGAAAAGGAAAGCAAAACAGAGTGAGTTAATAAGATCACTGCTGTGGAAGCTGGGGCTCAGTCTCACCAAGAGTCTCTCAAGACTGCATAAAATGTATCTCAGGGTGGTTCTACTTGAATCCACAAGAGACTGGGGGAATTATTCATCACTTTCTCCTGTGACTGGTTGGGGATGACTTATAGATCCATTAACTGCCCATTGCTTCCAGTGTGACCTGTGTACAAGTCTAGCCTCACTCTGGGAATCAGAGAAAGCCTGAAGGTAGAGTCCCAGGCACTAGAAGTAGTAAGCCTTCTGGTCAGGGTGCATGGGACAGAGAGAGTTAAGGATTCTTTGATGGGGCACTAATATCTTCTGCTCTCTGATATAATCCATTCTCATCATGTCCTGCTCTTCTGCACATATCGGACCAAACCTACCTTCTCCAACTCAGGCTCTCTGGAAGACACAGTTTTGTACTGGCCTGAGCCAATTCTTTGGGGCTTGGATGGGCAGGAGCCTGGGTTATTCTTAACTCAACAGAAGTTTGTGTAACCAGATGAATTTAAGGAACCCTTAAGCAGGGGATGGGCAGAAGATGAGTTAGAAATAGCCCCAGGAAGGCCATGGGCACTAGAAGATGCTGCATGATGGGTGTTGACCTCAGTTACTGACAAAATGGCCAAGGTTTCTATGGGCAGAGTCTTTTGAGATCACAATTTGGGATAAAACTTGAGCCCTTTTGCTACCTGCCCTGCAGTGATCTTTAAATATAATAAAATGTAGGAGAAAATGATGGAATTGGAGCATCCTAGTACTCCAAATGAGTAGCCTTAAGGAATGTACACTGTGCTTGTCCCTAGATATCTTTAAAAAGTCCTGGATGTGGTCACTGTGACTGTACCCTGGTACCTGCAGAAACTGCCACTCCTCCCAAATGCTGATTGAACCCCTCTTTCTCAACATGTCTTTGCTTCAGGCATACAGCCAGAGGAATTAATTCCTTGAGAACCCAAGAGCATGGAGCACCAGAATCATCAAGCTGAGAGCATTCTCTTCCTCAATTTTTAGACAGACTTTTTGCTCTTCCACTATCAAGGTTATGAGAGTGCAGATTTATGGGTTGCTCAAAGTGACTTGACGAAGCAAATATGTATGACATTGGTTGTGTGGGTGGGCAAGAAAGACAAGAAAAATAAGCAACTAAAAATTCTCATTTAATGTTACATGCTAACTTAACATTCACTATATAAAAATGTCTTCCTTCCTTTTAAAAAAAAGTATACACTTTTTTTCCTAAGGAATTCCTGACCAAAACAGTCTTATGCTCATGAAATGTTAGTAAGTATCCTTTTTTTAAAAAAAATATGCCTTATCCTTTTTAATCATAGTTGAAGTGATATATGCATGAACTTTGCAAGGCATAAGAAAACATAATTTACTTGACATGATTTGGGGAGAAAAACTGAAATATATTAAACAATCCTCAGCCACATTATTTAGAAAGAAGAAAATCATAGACACTAATTGCCCATGATGGCTATTTATACAATGCACCACTGGAGTGAAGGGATGCTGGCTCGTCTTGAAATAGGCAGTTTAAATTTGATCCAGAAGGCAACCAGTGGAGCCAGGAAAGACATATAATCTGGGAGGTGACATATTTTCTCTGTTAAAGTTCAGCTATTGAAATGATAAAGAAACAATAAGAATGGACCCTAAGTCTAGTTTAGAAACATTACATAAAACTACCAAAACTATCTAATTCATTCCCCTACCTGAGTTTCTTCATTCAGATGGTAGGGCATGGCTGGAGGAGGCAGGAATTAGGGCATGGCTTTGGTGTATATCATGGTGATGTGAGCTGCTTCCCTCTGCGACCTTCTCCCACCTTAATGTTCAGCCTCATCCCAGGCCCTGTGGAATGGAGCTGGCCTTCTATGGACTAAGACCTCTGAAACTGTAAGCCCTCAAACTTTTCCTCCTCTACAGTTGTTCTGGTCAGATCCCTTAGTCACAGCAGTGAGAAAGCTGACTAAAACAGGGAGGGAATGGAATGGAAGCTCAACTAGGGAGCACTGGCAATGTATCAGGCCACATACCAAGGGGCATCCATCAATCTGTATTGCCTTTCTCATCTCAAAAGGTTGTGACATGGCTATTATCATTCTCCATTTCTCCCAGAGAACCCTCAAAAAAATTCTTGCCACCTAAATTAAAAGTGATAGAACACAAACTGGCTCCATGTCCCATATGATTTCATTGAAAGCAATGGTTCTCCAGTGTCATTCCCAGAACAGTGGTATCACCATCACCTGGAAACTTGCTAGAAATGCATGTTCTTGGGCATCCCTTCAGACCAACTAGATAAAAAGCTCAGAAAATCTAAAAAACTTGGAGAGTTGCATTTTGTCAAGCCTTCCCAGTGGTGCTGATGCTCTTTAAAGTTTGAGAACCCCTGCCTCTGACCACATTATTTCTCACATGCCATGACCATTTCCAGTGATGAGCTGGCCACAGCTGTGCCTGTACCATGAGTGTTTAATCCTTATAAACCTAGAGTCAAGCCCACTCCTCTGTAAACACCTTGTTCTCCAATGAGCTCTTTCTCCTGAGCCTCAAAAGCTGTCATTGCCTATAGAATCCTTTTGTCATTTATCACTTATGTCTTATGACAACTGGAGCCTCAAACTCTTAGACCTTTGCACTGACTTAATTTTTCACACTTCTCTCCCACTTAACAGTGCTTGACAACAGTAGTTTGCAGAAAGCAACAAGCTCCATAAATATTAGTTTCCATGGTGAATGACTTTATCAGAAGTTCTAATGATCACTTTTTATGCTGCAGGAACACTGGAATATTCTTCAATCTCAAGAGCACCCATTAAATGACAAATGAGAATGTGTCCTCCTTGAGGCCAATATTTCCTAAATTCTAATGAGCACATGGGAAAACTGGATATCTCTATGTAAAAAATGAAATTAGACCCCTATCTTTCACCATGCACAAAACTCAAATCAAAATGTATTAAAGACTTAAGAGTTAGACCAGAAACCTTACAACCACTAGAAGAAAACATAGTGTCAACACTCCATCATATAGGTGCTGGCACTGACTTCCTTAACAAGACCCTCAAAGCACAAGAAATAAAACCAACAATCAATTAGTGGTAAGTTATTCAACAAAAAGCTTCCACATAGCAAAGGAAACAATCAAAAGCATGAAGAGAGAGCTGGGAGAGAATGGGAGAAAATCTTGGCCAGCTACTCCTCTGATAGGAAATTAATATCTAGAATATATAAAGAACTTTAAAAAGTTAGCACCAAAAAAAAAAAACCTATAAGTAACCCAATCAATAAATGGGCAAAGGAACAAAAGAGAAACTTCTCAATAGAAGCAAGACAAAAGGCCAATAAATACATGAAAAAGTGTTTAACATCTCTAGCAATCAGGAAATGCAAATCAAAACTACACTGAGAGTCCATCCCACTCCTGTCAGAATGGCAATGATCAAGAATACAAATAACAGTAAATGCTGGTCAGGTTGTGGGGGAAAAGTTACACTTGTACGTTGTTGGTGAGACTGCAAGCTAGTACAACCACTCTGGAAAGTAGTATGGAGATTTCTCAAAAAACTAGGGATGGAAGCACCACGTGACCCAGCTATCCCACTCCTGGGTATTTTCCCAAAAGATCTAAAATTGGCATACTACAGCGATACAGCCACCTCAATATTTATAGCAAGCACAACTTACAATGGCTGAATTATGGAATAAACCCAGATGCCTGTTAATAGATGAATAGATTAAGAAATTGTGATATATATATACACATACACACAATGGAGTTGTACTTGGCCATTAAAAACAATGAAATTATGGCATTTGCTGGTAAATGAATGGAAATGGAGAATATTATGCTTATTGAAATTAACCAAACTCAGAAACTCAAAGGTCAAATATTTTCTCTCATATGTGGAAGCTAGAGTAAAATAAAGGAAAGGGTGAGGGAAGGAAAAGATTACATGGAGAACCAATCAGATACAAATTAATAGATGAGCAAAAGAAAGCTTAGTAGGGGAAGGAGAAGTGGGGAGGATGATAGGGGAAAGGGAGATGGAAAAGGGGCAATAATGAGATGGAAAGGGGCAATCATGAACTGAAATTGATTTCCACGCATGTCTGAGTTTGTTGGGGTGAACTCAACTACTGCGAACTCAATTACTATGTATAACCATAACTATCTAATTAAGAAATAAAAATAAATAAGTTCTAATGAGCACATAAACCATCTGAAGATCTTGTTAAATGCGAATTTCATTCAGGAGGACTGGAGTAGAGCCTGAGATTTTAAATTGCTACAAACTTCCAATGTTGCTGGTCCACAGACCACACTTTGAGTAGCATGGCCAAGATGAAGGACATATCAAAGGATCTGAAAACTATGACACAAGATCAGTTGAGGTGAGGACCTACCTATGTGACTGTCTTCGGATATTTGGAGGTGAAGAATATGTCCACACTTAGCTGGCCGAAGAGCCATGAGGGGAACTATAGTACATTTAGAAGACTTCAACTACAGCTCACTAAGAGAACAACTTCTAAATAATCAGAATTTTCTCTACAGCAAATATATTACCTCGAAATATCTGTGCACTGCTCCTGCCCCAATGTCACCAGCCCTGCAAGTGTTGCTGCAAATGAGGGACCATTGGACAGAGGAATCCTGAATGGACCAAGTTGGATGAGATGGTCCTAGGGCACTGCAACATCAGGATTTAAGTATGGGGCTAGGGTGTGGCTCAGTTGTAGAGCACATGCTTAGCATGCACAAGGCCCTGGGTTCTATCCCTGGCACTGCAAAAGAAAACATAAAAATATTTCCCTAGTATAAAGTCATGCACATATTCTCCTACAGTTTTATGTTATCTTTGGTACTGAGAATTGAACCCAGGGGTGCTTTACCACTGAGTTACATCTCAGTCCTCTTTTGTTTGGAGACAAAGTCTTGTTAAGTTGCTGAGGATGGCCTTGAAATTGTGATCCTCCTGCCTCAGTGCACGCATTCCCAGTCACTGGGATTATAACTGTGCACCTTTGCCCTACTTCTCCTATGGTATTATAAGGCTCCTAATCTATCATCTTTATTGTTAAGTATCATTCTCCACTTTTTTATGTGAAGATGTTCACATTTTGTGATGTTTTTATAATCGACATGAATTTATTACAAAATTCTGATTGCCATGCTATTTCTCATTTCTTTCTGATTTTATATTTGTGATTTTCTTCCTTGAGCTTTTGGTCTTTATCTAATTTATACAAATAATTTACACTCTTCTTTATAAATAAAAGTCTATGGATTTATTTATATTTAAATACAATGTTATTCATATTCCATACATGTTGTAGAGTTTGTTTGAGACAGAGTCTCACTCTGTTGCCTAGGCCTTGAACTCCTGGGCTCAAGTGATCTTCCCGCCTTGGCCTCCTGAGTATCTGGAACTACAGGCACACACCACTACACAGTGCTAGGTGTTTCTTTTTTGTTTTTATGACTTTATTAAAATACAATTTATACATGATAAACAGCATTCATCTACATTATGTCAGCATAAAAAAACTTCGCATTCTTTGGAAATCTATATAAATAGAATCATACAAAATATGTGCTTTAATTTCTGGCATTTTTCACTTGGCATGTTTATTTTGAGGTTCATCCATGTTGATGCATGTATCATTTGAATATACTACAATGTATTCATTTACCTATAGATAGAAATATGGGTGGCTTCTAGATTTTGGCCATTATAAATAAATCTGCTATGACATTTGTATGAAAGCGTTTGTATATAAATGACCTTTCATTTCTCTTGGGTTAATACCTAGGAAGAGAATGACTCTGGAGATACATGTTGAACATTTTAAGAAACAACCTATTTTCCAAGGTGGTTGTACCAGACTACATTCCCACCACAGTGCACCAGTGACTCCACATTGCCAAAACTGACTGTGATGTAATATTAGATATCTATTATGTATGTATAGGAATCTTGTTATGGTTTTAATTTGCCTTTTCCTAAACTATTCATGTTGAACATCCTCTTGAGTTTATTTGCCATCTGTATGCCATGCAATAAAATGTTGAATAGAAGCTATAAGTTTGTACCTCCTAGATTTTTCCTGACCTTAGAAGGAAAACAATCTTTAATCTTTACATATGATGTTACTTGCAAGTATTTTTTTTTGTAGGTGCTTCTTATCATGTTGAAGAAGTTCCCTTCTTCTTTGCTGGGATATTTGAATTCAAGAATTTTGCATTTTGTCAAAATTCTTTTATGAAAATTCATTGAAAATTATTTTCCTTTTTTGATCTACTAGTGATAATGATTGATTTTTGAATTTCAAACCAACCGCACTCCTAAGTTAAATTCTATTTGGTCATAATGTACTATAATTTTTAAAGATTACTGGATTTATTTTCCTAAAAGTGTATTAAGAAATGTTGCATTTGACTATGCATAGTGGCTTACTCCTATAATCCCAGCTATTCAGGAGGCTGAGGCAGGAGGATGGCAGGTTTGAGGTCAGCCTCAGCAACTTAGTAAGACTTTGTCTCAAATACCAAAAGGGATAGAAAAGAAAAGAAAAGAGATGTTGCATTGGTATTCACAAAGGATGTTGATCTGTGGTTGTTTCCCCACCCCTAAAAAAGTTTGTTTTGGTTTTTGTATTAGAGTAAAGGTCAACTCACAATGAATTGAGAATTTTCTGGAAGAGTTTATACAAAACTGGTATTATTTCTTCACTAAATGTTTAATACAATTTCCCATTTAATTCATTTTTCTTCTGTCTGAAGGACTATCTTTGATTTCATGTAGATTTTAGAACCAGTGTGTCAATTTCTACAAAAAATGCTAACTCACATTGTGATTGGGATGGCACTGAATCTACAGATCGATTGGGAAAGAACTGCTCTTGATGAATGCTTTTACCTTTTCTATATCTGGAAAAGTCTTTGCCTTCCTTTAAATTTTTTAAAAAATTAAATCTTTTCTTTTTATATAATAGTAGATTCACATGCAGTTCTAAGAAATACTACAAAGAAATCTCATTTGTCATTTCCACAGTTCCCCCAATTGTAACATATTTAAAAACTATAAAATCGTGTCACAATCAGAGTACTGATATTGACAGTGAAGATATAGATTTCCATCACCATGAAGGTTCTTCAGGCTGTATAGACACACCCATTTCCCCTTGTCTCATTCTCCATAATACCTGGTACTGATCTGCTCTTCATTTTTATAATTTTGTCATGTTAAGAATGTTCTATAAATGGAATGATACAGTGTTATGATTTGGATCTGTAATACTCCTCAAAGGCTTATGTATCGAAGACTTGGTCCCCAGTGCAGCAATGTTTAGAGGTGGGGCTTTGGGGAAGTGATTGGATCATGAGGATTCTGATCTCATCGGTGGACCAGTCTGTTGATGAGCTCATAGTTGAATGGACTATGGAAAAGTGAAAGACACTATAGAAAGTAGGACCTAGTTGAAGGTAGTGGATCCTTGGAGATGTACCCTTGAGGACTATACTTTGTCCATCTTGTTCCCAGTTCTTTTCTCTCTCTGCTTCCCAACTTCCATGAGGTGAGCAGCCCCTGTCATGCCCTTCTTCCATGATGTTCTACCTCTCCATAGGCCCAGAATCAACAGATTCCAATAGGCATGGACTGAAACCTCTGAAATCATGAGCCAAGACAAATCTTTACTCCTTCAAGTTGTTTTTTCTTAAGTATTTTTTCATAGCAATGAAAATATGACTAATGCATATTGTATATAACCTTTTGAGGTTGGCTTTCTGTATACAGCTTAATTCTCTGTAGACACATACAGGTTGTTATACTGCATCAATAATTCATTGCCTTTTATTGCTGAGTAGTATTCCACAATATGGATGTGCAGCAGTTTATTTAAACATTAACCCATTGAAGGACAGATGGGTTGTCTGGGCTATTATAAATAAAGTTGCTATAAGCATTTCTATATAGGTTTCACACCCTGGCATGAAACTGCCTTCAGGAAACTATTCTCTCTCAGCTATGCTCCCACAGACCCATTTATCTTTCCAAAAAGTCATTTGTTTCTCCCTAAGTACCTTTTCTCCCTCCAATAAGTCATTTATTCTCCCAGAAGTGTCCCTTTGTTCCTTACTATCTCCTATGAAGATGGAATAAAAGCTTTAAATTCTAACTGCTTCCTTAAGTCACATTTCTTTGTGAGCTCTTGTGTATGTACACAATTAAATTTTTTTCCTCTTGCTCATCATGTCTGTTCCAGTTTTCTTTGCAGGCCCCCAAACACTGAACATAAAATGGTAGAGAAAACATTTTCCTCTCAACAATAGCTAATAATCCAACAAAGAATCATAATAAAATGGAATCATAATAAAATATGATTAATTCAAAGGAAGAAAAAAAGAGAAAAGGAAACAAAGAAAAAAATTGAACAATTAGGAAACAATAGCAAGATGACAGATTTAAATCTAATCTTATCAATAATTAAATTAAATCTAGCTAATCTAAATATACCAATTAAAAGGTAACAGTCATCATATTGTTTAAAAAAGCAAGACCCAACTAGAAGCAGTCTACACAAAAGGTATTTCAAATATAAAAATACACGTATATCAAAAGAAAAAGACAAAGCTGGGGATGTACCTTGGTGATACAGCACTTGTCTAGTATGTGATAAGGCCCTGGATTCCATCTCCAGCATAACAGAAACAAATATACCATGGTAATACCAATGAAAAGAAAGCTCTAGTGGCTTTATTATCATACAATATACTTTTTTCATGTAAAATGTTATTTTAATCATTGCTAGCAGCTCACATATTAATCCAGCAAAAGTGGCCTCAGATGAGGTCCCAGAGGTTCAATACCTTTGTTAGAATTATCTCTTTTCATTTTTCCCCTGCATTTTGCATCTTCTATAAGTGGTCAAGGTCAACAGGTCAAAGCTTGCCTGGGAGATCATGGCCAGAAGATTGTATTCTGACTCCATTTTTTTTATTCACACAATATACATTTTAAGGCAAAGAATATTACCAGGGATAAGGAAATTCATTACATAATGATAAAGGAGTCAATTAATCAAGGGGACCTATCAGTCCTAAATATTTATGCAGATAATAAAAGAATTTCAAAACATATGAAACCAAAACTATAACTATAGTCAGAAATTTCAGCACCATCCTCTGAATAAGTGTTGGAACAAGTAGACAGAAAATTAATAAGATATAGAAGATATGAACAACTTGACCTATTGGATACTTATAGAATATCCCACAAAAGAAATATAGAATAACACATTAATTTTCAAGTGCACATAGTACACTTATCGAGATAGGCCATATTCTGGGCCTTAAAACTAGTTTAAATGAACTAAAAATATATGTCATACAAGTATGTTCTCTGAGCACAGGGAATTAAATTAAAAATCATCAGAAAGATCCTTAGACAATCCGCAAATATTTGGAACTAAATAGCACACTTCTAAATAACCTATAAATCAAAGGATAAATCAGAGAAATAAGAAAGTAACTGAGCAATCAAATGAAAATGAAAACATAGTACATCAAAATTTGTGGAATACCATTGAAGCTGTATTTAGGAGGGTTTCATAGTACTGAAATTAGAAAAAAAAAAACAAAGGCTTTGAATCAATGACTTTGGTTTCTAGTCTAAGAAACCAAAAAAGAAGAGCAAATTAAACCCAAATTAAGTAGAAGAAAGAAATGATAATGATCAAAGCAGAAGATGATGAAAAAGAAAAACACCAGAGAAATTGAACAAAATGAAAAGTTTCTTCTTTGAGATCAATACAACTGATTAATCTCTAGCCAGACTGACCATGGAGAAGAAAATAGAAAAGTTATAGTATCAGGAAGAGAGAGATGACATTGCTAGAGATCCTTCAGATAGTAAAAGGAAAATAATGAATATTAATGAGAAACTTTAAGTGAATAAATTCAACAGCCAACATGAAACAAACAGACTCCTTTAAAGACACAAAACTACTAAACTTAACAGCACAAGAAATATGTAACCTAAAAAGTCCTACATTGGACTGAGGATATAGCTCAATGGTAGAGCACTTGCCTAGCATGGGTGAGTCCCTGCATTCAATCTCCAGCATACATACAAGAAAAACCCCTATATCTATTAAAGAAATTGAGGTTGTAGTTTAAACAAATCTTCCCACAAAGCAAAATGCAGGTTCAGATGGTTTCACTTGTTTAATTTTATTAAATGTTTAAGGAAGGAATAAACTCCTCCAGAAATTTGAAAAAGAATATTTCCCAACTCATTCTTTGAGGGCAATGTAATCAAGAAACCACACAAAGATCTGACAAGAAATCTGCAGATCACTATCCTTCATGAACATAGGAGAAACAGTTTTAAAAATATTAAAAATTGAATAGAGCAATATATAAGAAGAATAAAATATCATGACCTAGCAGAGTTTATTCCAGCAATGCAGTTGGTTTGATATTTAAAAATCAAGGTCATTTTCAAAAAAACAGTGACATTTCAGAAGACATTTCTCCAAAGAAGATATACAAATAGCCAACAAACACATGAAAAGATGCCCAACATCATTAGTTGTTAGAGAAATACAAATCAAAACCATAATGAGCTGCCAGTTTATACTCACCAGCATTTTCATAATAAAAAGGGAAATAACAAGCATTGGCAAGGATATGGAAATATCGGAACCCTCCTACACTGCTAGCTGTTATGTAGAAAATAGTTTGGCAGTTCTTCAAAAAGCTAAATGTAAAATAATCATATGAGCTAGCAATTCCACTCTTAATATATATATACTCAAAAGAACTGAAAACCAGTACTCAAAAAAATACATGTAACAGATATTCATAGCAGCACTATTCACAATAATCAAAAGATCTAAACGATCCAAATGTATATCAATGGATGAGTGAATAAAGAAATTATGGTACAGCCATAAAATGGAATATCATTCAGTCATGAAAAAGAATGAAGTGCCAATATGTGCTACAATATGAATGAACATCAAAAACATTATGCTGGGTTAGGGTATAGATCAGGGATAGACCAGTTGCCTATCACACATGAGGCCCTGGGTTTAATCCCATAACCATACACACATATACATACACATACACACACAAATGCTAAGTGAAAGAAGTCAGATTCAAAGGTCACATATTATGTGATTATATTTACATGGAATATCTAGAATAGGTAAATTCATATACACAGAAATCAGATTGGGGTTCTGAGGACAGGGAGTAATATGGAGTGACTATTTAAAGGGCATGGGGTTTCCTTTTGGTTGGTGAAAAGGTTTTGGAACTAGAGGTAGTGGTTTTACAACTGAAAATGTACTAAATGCCACTGAATTTTACATTTTAAATGCTTAGTTTTATGTGATATGAATTCTACCTTAATAAAACATTTTAAAAAAATCAATATCATTTATTATATTAACAAAATTGGAAAAAAAATCATTTCAATAGATGTAGCAAAGGCATTTGACAAAATCCATCACTGATTGAATCTTTCAGTACAGTAGGAATGGAAAGGAGCTTCCTAAACCTGCTAAAAGACATCTACCAAAACCCTAGAGTGAATGTTATACTTAATGAGGAAAAACAGAATACTTTCTTAAGTTCTGTGAGAAGAAAAGGATGTCCACCTTGCAACTTTCGTTCAACATCGTACTAGAAGTTCTAGTCTATTCAATAAAACAAGAGAAGGAAATGAAAAACACACCTATTTGAAATGAAGAAGTAAAACTTTACTTATTTATAGACTAACATCAGCAATGTAAAAAATCTGATCATCTGTGATCATCTATGTGAATTGTCCATATAAAAAATCTGACACTATCTACAAAAAGCTGGAAGACTGGTAAATGAGTTGATTAAGGTTAAAGGACACAATGTCAGTGTCCAAAAATCAATTTTATTTCTATTTTCTAGCAACAATCAGAAATTGAAATTTTAAAAAATTAGCATTAACACATAGGAAATACATGCAATATTTGTTACACCAAAATCTACAAAACATTGCTAAGATAAAGAAGCCTGAAGTAAATTAAGTGATATATTGTGTTTATGTGTCAGAAGACTCTTTCTCTCTGTGTGTGTGTTTTAAATTATTTAGAGGCAGGTCTTGCTGAGTTGCTTTGTGCCTCACTAAGTGACTGAGGCTGGCTTTGAACTTACAATCCTCCTGCCTCAGCTTCCCGAGCTGCTGGGAAGTGTTCCATCACACCCAGCAGACTCAATATTTTTTAAATACTTTTTTAGTTGTAGATGGACACAATTCCTTTATTTATTATATGTGGTGCTGAGGATCGAACCCAGTGCCTCACACATGTGAGGCAAGTGCTCTACCACTGAGCCACAACCTCAGCCCTGGACTTAATCTTTTTAAGATATTAATCTTACTTAAATTGATCTTAAGATTCAGTGCAATCCCAATCAAAATCCTCCTGTAATTTTAGTATCAATACTAAAATTCATATAGAATGCAAATGGTCTAGAATAGCCAAAACTACTATGCAAAGGAGAACAAAGTTGGAGAATTGACACTACTGGTTTTGGGACATTATAAAGCTGCAGTAAAAAAGCTATGTGGGTTTAACAGACATATAAGTTGAGGTAAGATAGAAGAATTTTTAAAAATAGGCAGAAAAGAGACATAAAGGACAAGGAAATAAAATTTCAATTGAGAAGTTCTGCATACTTTTCCAGTCCTGTCACTCCCTAAGCTAGTCTCTTTCCCAGGCTAGTCACTCTCAAATTCCTAGAAAAATCTGCAAATCTTTTTTTTCTTTTTCTAATTATTTTTATTAGAGCTTTATAGTTATACATAGTAGCTGAGTTCATCTTGACAAACTCATACATGAATGAAAAGAGATTTCAGTTCATGATCCCCTCCTTTTAAATCAGTAAATCTTAAAACTAACTGTAAATTTATTCACTTATGAAAATCACCTTGAACACTGTGCATTGAACAAATAGAATAAGCAAAAGGAGATATGATATCTTGAAGAACCTCTAATTTAGGCAACTTTACAGCTCTATTGGTAAGATAATGAAGACCATTGGCCTGAGAAGCCTGAGATTGACTAGACTACTAGAACCCATCTTGAGATTATGGGAAGGTATGTAGAAATGATACCAGACTGATACCATTTCTACATACCTTCCCATACTCACCTCTTACCAAGATTCTTTTAAAAGGAGAACTGAGAACCTCTAAACCACATCACTCACTCTTCAAATGGCTTACATTCTCCCTTGAATGTGTTTCTACTCTCCTAAATAAGCCTCTGACTATACCTCTGACTAGCATGTGCTAAAATTCCTTTCCATCACGTCTGCCAAGAACCTAGCTGGTCCTGAGTCAAGTTCCCCCTTCTCTCTGGGAACTCCTCAGAACCTTTTCTGGAGACATCTCTTCTCTCCTGACAAATCCAGGAAAGAATATATTAAAAGAATAGACTTCATCAGAATAAAAAACCCTGTTAAGAGAACGAAATGACAATCATAGTTGGGGAGAAAATCTTTGGAATTCACATATCAGATTGAAGGCCTAAATTCAGAACAATAAAAAACTCTCAAAAATGAACAAACAACAACCACACAATAAGACACTACTACACACCTATTAAAATGGCTAAAATTAAAAAGACTGACCATACCACGTATAGGTGAAAATGTTAAGGAAATTGAACTTCATACAATGCACTAAATATGTGTAGTTCAAGCTAGTGATAGTGGCACACAACTGAAATCCCAGCATCTTGGGAGGCTGAGGAAGGAGGATAGTTAGTTGGAGGCCAGCATCAGCAATTTAGTGAGGTCCTAAGCAATTTAGTGAGAACTTGTCTGAAAATAAAACATAAAAAAACAGCTAAGTCAGAATTGTATTTTTTCCTCTGATCTATCCCAGTACAGTGAATAGCAATATTATCTGCCCAGATGTTAAAATGACCCAATCAAATTGGGCATGGTGGCATATACCTCTAATTACAGAGATTTGGGAAGCTGAGGCAGGAGGATCCTAAGTCCAAGGTCAGCCTGGGCAACTTAACAAGATCTGGTCTCAAAATAAAAAATAAAAAGGACTGGGGAATGTAGCTCAATGATATAGCGCCTCTGGGTGCAACCCTAGTACCAATAAAAAAAAAAAGACCCAATCATAATTTTAATTTTTTTCATCTCCCTCATCTCCAACATCCTGAGTGTGTCATGAATCTCTCCACTTCTCACCCACCTCACCAACATTACATTAATTCAAACTATCCATCATTTCTCTGGCCATAGTCTTTTAATCACCAAACTTGCTTGACATATAAAGTACGTACACACAAAGCAGCCAGAGATTTTAAAATATAGCCATGATCTTTTCATATCCAATATTAAAACTCAGTAACTTCTCACTCCTCATCTTAAAGCTCAAACTCTTTAAGGTAAGTCATGCACACAAGGTGGCCCCCAATCTCCTCCCAATTCCCCTCTGCAATTGTCCTCTCTTGCCATTTCCTTTCTCCCTCTGTGGCTGTGGTGATTGTTAAAACTGGGGATATCTGCGGCAGTCTGAAATGGCTTTTGGGCTCCTGTTCTGTATTCCATGGGTGGCCTCACGGCAATAATGAAGAGCAGTGGAGGCACAGGAGACAAAAAGCAGGCAAAAGTAATTTTTATCAAGTTCCTTTTGAGTCAGATGTTCCTGTATAGGCAAAGTAGGGAAAAGGAAACACAAAGATGACTTTGGTGGAAAGATTTTAAAGGAGAATGCATTTTTGTGTTTTCACCAAGCTACAGCTCCTCTGGATTTTAATATTATAGTGGGGTCATAACAAGAATTTCCTCTATTGTTGGCTTTACACAGATGCAAAGCGGTGCTCAGGAAGCTGGGAGATTGATGAATAGTTGGTTTGATGTATTTGAACCATTCACCACTTTGAGTTAAATGTGCATATTCTGTTCAAAATAGACAATGGGGAGGGGCGGTCCCCCTTTCCTTCTCTAACTTGCATAACATCAGGCCTCACTGCTTTAACTAATGAGTATTTAGAAGTAAAGACTCCTACTGATTCCAGCCAGCCATTAATTCTCTGCTTGCAGAGCCACTGTGGAGTTTTTCATCAGTCACATTTTTTAGCCATTACTAGTTGCCTCTGAGCAGTAGTGCTGACCCCTGGATTCTTGTATATGTCACACATCAGACACATAATGGGTTTCCAAGTCCCCTTGGAAGGAATTTTACTGGGGACCAGGAACAGATGCAAAGAAGATGTACATTCTGGCCATTTTGTTGACAAAGGTGTCTCAGAACTGTTAGTTTTGGGGAATGTAACTGACTTTGAATGAAAATGTTTATTTAAACCTGGTAGAAGGCAGTGGGTGGAGGTGAGTTGCAAAATTCTCTTAAACTAATCGCTCATTCAGCACTATCCTTTGTAATAATGATGTTTGCTCCAGGTTTATTATTTTGCTCAATAGCCTCATTGATCTTGCCTCAGTGGGCTTTCCATTTTTACACATTACATTCTCTTGGGAATTGAAAAGCACTGTGTCTCTGAAGATGCTCAGTCAACTTGAAAAGACTCATTTTTGAAAAGGTCTTAACCTGCCTTCAGCTTGAAGCAATTCAGACTTTGCACAAGCAAACACGAGGGCAGAGAAGCATCACTGCAGTATCTGTCTCTACCATCATTTGGAAGCTGTTTGTCTGAAAGGTCATTTACAGACCAATTGTGAAGGGTGTTCAAAATTCAGGGATCTATACTCATAACTAAAGAGAATACACAGATAATTGGGAACAGGGCAATTCATTATTTAATGGATTCTGCATTATTCAATGTCATAAATATTTTGTGGGAAGGCCTACTATTCCATTAAATCTCCAACTATTAAACTTATAATGAGCAAAATCATAATGTGTGGAGGAAGGGAAAGTTGGGAGAAGAAACACATAAAAAAGGCCATGAAATAACTCACACTCAAATTAAGATAAATCCAAGTTGGAAAGGCAAGAGTTTCATGGCTTTTCTTTTTTAACTTGAGGGAATCTCATTTTATTCATCAATAATTCCCTGCTATTTGAAAGAAGGAAGGGCAAATTAAATATCTTAAACTCATGACTGAGGGATCCAGAAAGACTCAAAAGTTCTTCAGCCCCAAATAACCAAACTTCAAATAGCATAGCATTAACAAAATACCAAGAATGGTATATTTGACATTAATTGAATCAAAGGCAATACACAGAATAAAGTAGGCAAAATGTTTAGACTATCATAAAGTGTGAAATTTAAAGTGCTCTGCGTCTCCTCTCTATTGTCGAAAAGTGTAACCATTTTAGTAAGTATTAAGTCAACCAGTCGACTATTCCACATTACTTTTCAAATGGTTAGGTAATAGGTAAAAAAGGGAATAAAAGGGCAAATTAACACTGCAAATTAGTCATCTTCTGACAACATCCATATTTCACAACAGTGACTCAGCAAAGTACTTAATGTGAACTTCAACAGCTTTTAATCAGTTTTGTAATGAAAATTCCTGATTTGATTTGAGCTTTCATATGACTTTATCAATCATTTCCACAGTTCTGAGAATACTAACAAACAATTCGTTCTTAGGACAAAAGTTTGCCTATATTAACCTTCAACCCACCCAGACATCCATAGGCAGTACTTATTAAACTTTTCCATTAAAATGAGAAAATGTCAGGAGCTAAAAATATAAGTCTATGCAAAGGTGTGAAACTTCTTTCCAAATTATTACCTTGGAACAATGACAATAGTTAGGATTTCTCTTTTTCAGAGGGAAGAGGCAGAAATCCCAGCCTTTCTTCCCACCTCCCCCAAAGATTTGAGTCACAGGGTTTCTTTGTGCTGAAAACCAGTTATCTCTGCTTGAAACCTAAGCAGAAGGCATCAGTAGTTTGGGACCACCTGGAACCAAGGGGGGCTGGGAGACTTCCAGATGGATTGTAAGACAATTCATTGTTATTTACATAAGGAGAATAAATGTTTTTCCTAAGATAGCATGTTCCTTCAGTATCTTCAGACCACCAGAAAGAGAGGGAGGTACAGAAATTCTATTGCATTAATAGTCTTTGTTTTTATGGCTTTGGCATTTATTAACTAGTGGGAGCTGTTTATTGGGTCATAAACTTTACTAATGGGGATATTATCTCTAAATTATAAATCTCCTTCAGTATATGGCTTAGTTATAAAAAGAATAATTATTTAAAGTGTCTGCATGGCTGCAATGCATCATGTTTATCGGCATGATTCCTATAATGGCTATTTCATTGTTTTGTGGGCTTGACCCAGGAACAATCAGGGCAGTAGCACATCTATGCAAGAGAATAAGCAGTTGTTACCCCCCCAAACTCAGGAGTGTTCTCTTTGGTTTCCTTCCCTTTCTTTTCTCCTTCCACTTCTCAAATGAAGTACATCACAAGCCGGTACAAGGGCTAAATTATCTATATATTTCAATTCCTGTGGAAAAGACAACCAAGTAAAGAGTTGAATAGGTAAGTGACAGATATGTCAGCTTGAAAAGTTCTAGGAAAGTGTCATCATTCTAAAAGCTTGCTCTCTGGGGAATAGAGAATCTTAAAGTGACAAAATGGCTTGGCACTGCCAGTTGTCTTTGAAAAATAGAAAAATCCTGGGACAAAACTCACATAGTCAAAATTAGGGTTTATGCATAAAACCTTCTAGCATCTAAATTGAATATACTGGTTTATTAGAAGCCCTGTGGAGTCTATTTGAACAATGGTACATGTGTAATTAATTATCCTAGATGGTTTGTATAGGAAAGTAGTTCATTGATTAGCTGAATTTTTTAAAAAAATGAAAGAGCCATTGTTGTTGAGCAAAATTGGTCCATCTAAGTGCCAAAAAGCCAGCTGACTTCTAAAGATGCTACAAATGTGGACTGAAAAAATAAGGAGACAGGCAGTACCCCTGAGATGTCATCAGCATCTCTTCCTCTCCTCAGAGCAGCCACTGAAATGTAATTGGTGCAGTCCCTTCCTGACAGGACTGTGCCATCTCTGAGATCACTGGGCGAATGGATTTATGATACCCAGAATCCAACAATGAGGATTCAGGTACACTGCAGAAGAGTTCTGACACTGACTTCCCAGAAGTCTATGGCCATGAGCTTTAATCAAATGTGGACACTGTCACAAGAGTTCTGCTGAAGAAAAATAAAAATTGAACCAGGGAGATGTGGGAGGAAAATGTAGTTTTAGAATATTTAAACCTCTGAGCCTGAGGGCTGTTGGTATGTATGTAAAATAAACCAAAACAAATCTTTGAAATCTTCAGCATTCACATCCTTAAATATTTTAGACATAATACATTTGTGGTCATACTATAATTATATACACATGCATATATTCCTAAGCTAACAAGCTGACTTTAGATTCAAAAAGGGCATTAAAAATACAAACATCACATATGTTTTAATTTTTCACCCAAGTGTGTGCATGCTGGCAGGGAGGAGGTTTCTTTTTTTCCCATAATTTCACTAATTTCAGAAAATAAATACATTAACTCTAGAGAAGTTTAAGAATTATTTTTATGAGGTGAGTTGCTATAAGGCTTAATTATATAAGTAATAAACACATGTCAAAGAGATTTTAAAAATGTTTACTAGAATCACAACTTATTGCTCTGATATAATTTGATTGTAAATTGTCATATATAGCTGTCGAAAATCATTTTCTTTTTGCATTGTAATAAATCAAATTACATTGGATGGAAAATTATCATAAGATTCTTTGTTATTCATAAATCATAAATACAATAAAAATGTTCAACATTTCTTTAAATGACATTTTTAATAGTGCTGGTACATTAGTAATATAAAATGATGCTCTGAAAAACTAAAATGACAAAAGATTAATTGTGGTTTATGGATTTCTATTCAATGTGAACCTTGTTTCTTTTTCCTTTTAATGAAATTATATCTACTAAAATAAACTTGGCAAAATTAGAGTAGTACATCAAAGGAAGTTGACTGAAAGTGTCATGGTCCTTCCTCCTCTAAGCCATACACATCCTTCAAAAGGTCTAAGTATCTAATGTATTTCACAGGCATAGGTGATGGCATTCCAAGCCAAACATCTTCACATTTCTAGGAAAAAACAAAGATGGATATAATTAGAGCCACATTTCAAAACAGTTTTGAAAATTCAACATTGAATTGTTTCTTGTCTTTACTTAAGCTTTTGGTAAACAGTTTATTTTCAAAACATAATTTTTTGCCATCCACTTCAGGATCATGAGGACTTCAGTATACTAGATTCTTTTCTCTCTTTTTTTTCCAGTGCTGGGGTGGAATCCAGGCTTTTATGCATGTTACGCAAGTGCTCTACCACCAAGCTACATCCCCAGCCCTAGCTCCTGTATCTTGATTCTTCACTCACTGCCCCTATTAGAATTACAGGTCCACACTCTGCCATATGACTGCAGACCCTCCCATGGAAGAGGAGGAGTATATTACTGTCTCTTTGATATGGGCTTGGCTACATGAATGGCTGTGGCTTGTGCATTGTTAGTGCTGTCCTGCTATACTTTTGCCACCACCATGAAAAGTGTGTGTCCCTGGATACTGCTGGTTTTACAGAAAACCAGGCCTACTTGCAAGCTGGAGCTAAGCCCAGCTACAGCCATCCAAGCTCACTTGACCTCCAGACCCATGGAGAAGAAAAATAAACATGTCTTGTAAACCACTAAACTTTTGGGAGTTGTTTGTTAGGCAGCACTATTGTAGTGATAGCTCCTGCTATACTTTATTAAGTACTCAACTTTCTTTCCTGTTTTTTTTTTTTAATGTCGCTGGGAATTGAACCCAGGGCCTTGTGCATCCTAGGTGAACACTTTACCACTGAGCTACATCCCCAGCCTTAAGAACTCAATTTTAAAAATTCAAACTGGTAGCTATACTGGAAACTTGGGTCTCATTTCTTCAATAAGTTATTAAAAGCACACTGGATCACTCACAGTATCCTTTTAGGGATAAGCTACCTTACATATACAGTCATGTGCTGCATAACAATGTGTTGGCCAATGATGTGCTGCATGTCTGACAGTGATCCCATAAGATTATAATGGAGCTGAAAAACTCCTACTGCATAGTGAAGTCATAGCTGTCAAGATGTTGTGACACCACGCATTACTTGTACATTTGTGGTGATGCTGGTTTAAACAAACCTACTGTACTGTCAGTCAAATATAATACAATAATGTACATAAGTTTGTACAACTAGTACACAATGCTGGATAATGATAATAAATGACCATGTTGTTAGTTTATGCATTTACTAAATGTTTTATCATTAGAGTGTACCCCCTCAACTTACAAAGTTTACTGCTGTAGCAGCCTCATATATTGTGTTTACCATGCCTCTTCATTTCATCACTTTCTTTTGTGCTTGACTTAATCTCACATTGCTTTATTCATTAGGGTTCTAGAGTGATATGCTATACCATATGTATAGACACACACACACCCGTACACAAACACCATATGGCCCAGGAATATACTAGCAGTAACATCTGTTTGTGTAAAGCATACAGCAAAATCACCTAATGATGCATTTTTCAAAATGTATCCCTAGCATTAAGTGAAATATGACTGTATGTGTGTGTATACATACATACTTTATAGATAATATATGTATGAGCATGTATGCATAAACATTTTGCCTCTGTTACAATAGTCAATTAATATTAACATCAACAGAGGGAAAGTCCATAACTGTGGTTGCTTGTATTTCTGTTATCAAGGTTAATTGTATTATATAAAAGGTTCTATTTCTTATTTCTTTCTTTCTATTTTTGTTTTGTTTCTTGTGGTGCTAGGGATAGAACCCAGGGCCATGTGCACGCTAGGCAAGCACTCTACCATTGAGCCATACTCCTAGCCTACATAAAAGGTTTTAAATCTCCACCAGCATCCATTAGTATCCAGAGTCACAAGGTGTCATGGAAACACAGGGAAAGGTTCAATGAGACTATGTGATGAAATTCTGGAAGCACAATGGGTCAGCAAGGTTTCAGTTGGGCCTTATGGGATGAAGAGTATTTCTTCAGGGAGTTAAGCACTGAAGGGCGCTCCAGGCATAGGGAATAAAATAAGCAAAGGCCTGGAGACCTCACATCTATTTTCAAGAAAGAATGAGTAGCCCAGTGTGATCTGGAAGGGGCTTCTGAGTTAATTCATACTTGAAACTGTGGTAAGAGGAAGCTCCTGGTGGGTCTTGTCCAGAAGAACAGCAGGAGTGAGATTAGAAACTGATTAGATATATGTTGTTGGATATGGAAAGTAAAATGAAATAGAGAAGTAGATTTGGTGGTGACTATGATAGTCCTGAGGAAAGATGACTGCACCATAAACCAGAAGAGGTAAAGCTTGGTTGGAGAATAGGGACTATGTCTGAAAGATTCTACTGAAGGAAAACAGAATAACAAGAAGGCAAGGTTTGAAATGGTGATAAAAGAAAGGGGGTAGTAAAATGAATCATGTACCCCACAAAAAGATATATTGAGGTCTTGATTCTCCTTATCTTAGAAAGTGACTTTATTTGAAAATAAGGTTTTTTTCAGATGTAATTAGGTAGGTTAAAATGAGGAAGATGAGGTCATATTGGAATAGGATAGAGCATTACTCCAATAAGACTGGTGTCCTTGAAAGAAGATGGCCATAGGAAGACAGACACAAGGAGAGAATGACATATGATGACAAAAGCAGAGAGTGGGATTGTACAGCTATAAACAAAGAAATGCCATAAGCTATGAGGAGGCAAGAAAGGATCCCCACACAGGTTTAAGAGGCCATGTGGCCCTGCTGACACCTTGATTTTATACTGCTAGACCCAGCATTGTAAGATAATAAATTTATATTTGTTGGAAGTTACCTAATTTGTGGTACTTTGTTAGGGTAGCCCTAGTAAACTAATATAGGTAAGGATGGTTTTAAGGTGAGAGAAGGAAATTAAAGGTATATGAATAGGAAAAGAAGAGTTCAAACTGTCTCTGTGGACAACATGATCCTACATTTAGGAGATGCAAAAAAGAAAAACTGAACCAGAAAACTTCTAGAACTAATAAATGAATTCAGCAAAGTAGCAGGATACAAAATCAATACCCATAAATCAATCATGTTCATATAGATCAATTATGAATCAACTAAAAGAGAAATTAGGGGGGCTGGGGATCTGGCTCAGTGGTAGAGTGCTTGCCTAGCATGTGTGAGGCACTGGGTTCAATTCTCAGCACCACATATAAATAAACGAAAAAAATAAAGGTACAACAAAAACGTAAAAAATATTTAAAAAAAAAGAGAAATTAGGAAAACTATCCCATTCATAATAGTCTCAAAAAATGCTTGGAAATCAATCTAACAAAAGAGGTGAAGGACCTCTATAATGAATACTATAGCACACTAAAGAAAGAAATGAAAGACCTCAGAAGATGGAAAGAGCCCCCCATGTTCTTGGATAGGCAAAATTAGTATTGTCAAAATGGCCATACAACCAAAAGCACTATACAGATTCAATGCAATTCCCATGATAATTCCAATGATGTTCTTCATAGAAATAGAAAAAGCAGTCGTAAAATTCATTTGAAAAAATAAGAGGCCCTGAATAGCCAAAGCAATCCTTAGTAAGGAAAGTGAAGCAGGTGGCATCACAATACCAAACCTTTAATTATAGTAAGAGCTATATTAACAAAAACAGCATGGTATTAGCATTAAAACAGGCATGAAGACCAATGGAACAGAATAGAAGACACAGAGACAAACCCACATAAATACAGTTATCTCATACTTAACAAAGTGCCAAAAACCTCCATTGGAGAAAAGAAAGCTTCTTCAATAATGGTGCTGGGAAAACTGGAAATTCATATGTGGTAGAATGAAATTGAACCCCTATCTCTCACCCTGCACAAACTCAACTCAAAGTGGATCAAAGACCTGGCAATTAGAACAGAAACTATGCACCTGCTAAAAGAAAATGTAGGCTCAATACTCCAACATATCAGCTCAGGAACTGACTTCCTTAACAAGACTCCTAAAGCTCAAGAAGTAAAATAAAAAATAAATGGGATGGCATCAAATTAAAAAGCTTCTTCACAGCAAAGGACAGTCAAGAGCATGAAGAGAGAGCATACAGAATGGGAGAAAATCTTTGCCACCTGCTCCTCAAATAGGGCATTAATATCCAGGATATCCAAAGAACTCAAAAAACTTAATACAAAAAAAAATAACCCAATCAATAAATGGGCAAAATAACTAAAGAGACACTTCTCAAAAGAAATACAAATGGTCAACAAATATATGAAAAAAATGTTCAACTTCATTAGCAATTATGGAAATGCAAATTCAAACTACATTGAGATTGCATCTCATTCCAATCAGAATGGCAATTATCAAGAATACAGGTAATGGGCTGAGGGTGTGGCTCAGTGGTAGAGTGCTTGCCTAGTATGTGTGAGGCACTGGTTTGATCCTCAGTACCACATAAAAATAAAGTAAAGGTATTGTATTCATCTACAACTTTAAAATATTTTTTTAAAAAATACAAGTAACAAGAAATGTTGGCAAGGATGTGGGGGAAAGGGTACACTCATATATTATTGGTGGGACTGCAAATTGGTGCCACTGCTCTGGAAAGCAGTATGGGGATTCCTCAAAAATTTAGGAATGGAACCACTATTTGACCCAGTTATCCCACTCCTCAGTATATATGCAAAGGATTTAAAATAGCAACACAATTCACAATAGCTAAGCTATGAAACCAATCTAGCCCTTCAGCAGATTAATGGATAAATGGATAAGCTATGAAACCAATCTGCCCTTCAGCAGATAATGGATAAGCTATGAAACCAATCTGCCCTTCAGCAGATTAATGGATAAATAAAATGTAGAATATATACACAATGGAGTATTAGCCATAAAGAAAAATGACTTTATGATATATGCCAGTAAATGGATGGATCTGGAGACTATCATGCTAAGTGAAATAAGCCAATCCCCCAAAACCAAAGGCTGAAACATTTCTCTGACATGTGGAAGCTAACCCACAATAAGCAGGGAGGGGCAAGAATAAAAGTTCAGCGGAGTAGACAAAGGGGAATAAAGGGAATGGAAGGGAATGCATCTAAAATAACTTTCCTATGTACATATATACCACAGTGAATCTCACTATCATGTACATCCACAAGAAATTAATTTAAAAAAAAATAACTGGTTGAATGGCAGAACATTCAATAGAGGGAAGAGAACAGGGGTTGGTGGAAAGGAAGGAGGAGAGGTAATGGGGACTAAATTAGGAGATATATTCCATGCTTTTATAATTATGTCAGAATAGATTCTACTATCATGTATAACTAAAAAGAACCAATAAAAAAGAATTCTAAATTTAGTAACAGTTGGCAGTATCCATATTAGTTTCCTAGGGTTGCAGTAATAAATTACCATAACCTGGGTGGCTTAAATCAACAGAAATCGATTCTCTCACAGTTTAGGAGGCCAGTAATCCAAAATCAAGGTGTCCACAGGATAGGCCCATGCCCCTCCCCTAGCTTGTAGAGGTTGTCAACCATCTTTGGAGTTCTTGATTTGCAGAGATAACACTGCAATCTCTGCTTCTGTGTTCACATGGTGTTCTGTGAATGTCTCTGTCCTTTATATGGATATCTTATGAGGACTCTCTAGATTGATGGTGTACCCTAACCAAGTATAACCTCATTTTAACAGATGACATCTACAAAGATCCTCTTTTCAAATAAGGTCACATTCTGAGGTTCTGGTTAGATATAAATTTGGGGGGCAGAAGAAATATTCAACCCAGAGCAATAGCATAAAAAAAATAAAGAAAGCAGGAAGAGAAAGAGTTAAAAGAATTTTCAGTGGAGAAAAAAGAAAAAGAAGGAAACAATATGTTCAATTTTGGACATTTTTAATTTCAAGTTCCTATAGGACATCACAGTGAAGATTCTGGTAAACACCTGGAAATATGGTTCTCTAGAGCACAGAGTTCACATCCAGACTGGGCAAAGATGTGGAAGTCACGGGAATATGGGTGATCTATAAAATTATGACAATTGATAATATTGATGTGGAATCAGAACACCAAGTACTGGCCTCTTTAAGGCCAAAAATCTTGATTTAAGAGATGATTTATGATGGTGAACTAGTTGAAGATTTTTGCAGGGTTATAGGAATCTTGTCGATATCTAGTACTAATAATAAGACATTTATTGGATATTTAGTATACGACAGAAACTCTTTTAAGTGTTTTACATGTATCACATTGTTTAATCATCACAGAAAGTCCCCAAGGGGAAGATGTTATTATCATGCCTGTTTTTAAAAAAGAGAATAAAGTCATAGAAGGATGAAGTAGCTTATCTGAAACTAAACCACCAGTCAGTGGAGGAGCTCAGACCCTAAATCTAGCAGTGAGGCTCCAGAGCTATGCTTATGTACTAGGCTGCTCTCTGAGATGAGCTGTGGAGTGGCCCTGTTCAGAAGACAATAACTCCCATCCTACATAGCTATATTTGGTTCTATTATTTTCAGAAAGAAAAGTTAAGTAGAAAAAAAGTGTTCTTGGATTGAAACTCCTCTTTTCTCTCAAGAATGCCGCCTGCCTCTCAGAGGTTGAGCCCAATCCACCAACTGGCAATGTAAAGAAGGAAATAATCATTTTGAGTCTTTTCTAAAGGGTGCTTTGTGTAATTCATATCATATGGAACTTAGTTAAATGGCCTTTCTCACACAAAAAGGTGGTGAACAACTGTGAACATATTAAGCAACATATTTTGATCAGTGAAATCTGAGATCAATAGTCATTCAACTCTACTATTCAACATATTCTCAAAAATTTGATTATAAAATTTAGAGCAATTTTTGGTCTTAAGTGGTCTTTTTAAATTTAATATTATTATAGGGGAATGATACAAAGGTACAGATTCAAAATTGCTATCTCCTGACAGATTTTTAAAAATAAAAGTTTTTAATACAAAATGAATAAAACACATATAACTCATATAATTATGATGGGCTTAGTTAAGGAATGTACCCTCTTACAAAACAGGTTAGTACTAGAGGATCCTCAGAATTTGTTAGTATAAGTGGGTTTTGATTAACTTTTTTTTAACATAGAATCATGATTTACATGCTAATAATAAAAGAGAAGAAATAGAAGAACTTACATTGGAATAATAACTCAGGAGTTTGGAAATGAGAATCAAATTTATTAGCAATAAGCCAGACTTGGGCAAAATGAAACTCAAGTAAAGACCTAGGAGGTTTGAAATTAAGGGTAGTTTAAGATAAAAAGATAACAGTTTATTTCTTTAAATCCTTACTGTTCCCCACAGCACTCACAAAGCTTTCCTGACTATTCTAGCTCCACTATAGTCTTGGTTTGGAATCAGTATCACTTTACTTGATCATTTTTCCCCTTCTCACTGTTCTCCAATTTCTAGGTAGGAGTTATTTTTTCTGTCTCAAATATTTGATAAATGCCATAAACACATTTACAGTGCTTGAGGAACCCTGGATCCATTCACTGCCAACCCCCAATTTTAGGGAGATGTCCTCAGGCCACCTGAAAATAGAGTAAGGCAGGGGTTTTTCAGAGGCTCAGGCAATGAAGTGGGACATCAATAAAGTAGAAGGAAAGGTACCTTTTTCATAATTTTGCCTATAATTGGAATAAAAGGAATATTATATATAAAAGGAATATAAAAGGAATTGCATGGCTGGTCCCTTTGCATAATACAGCGGATTTGGGCAACATAAGAAATTCCTGCCAGGTGCGGCTTGGTGGTACAAGCCTGTCTATTATCTGAGACTTGGGAAGTTGAGGCTGAAGGATCCCAAGTTCAAGGTCAGCCATAACAACTTGGCAAGACCCTATCTCAAGAATAAAATAAAAAAGGGGGATATACCTCAGAAGTAGAGCACCCCTGAGTTCAGTTCCCAGTAGTGCCAAATATACACACATACAAACACATACACATATACATATACATATGTGTGTATATATATGTATATATGTGAGTGTGTGTGTGTGTGTGTGTGTGTGTGTATGGATATATCCCCAAACTACCAGCTACCACTATTGTTCTTTCTAATAAATCTATAAGTGTTTCAAACATTAAACAAGCTTTATGAAAATCTGAGAAGTGAGTTAAAATACTGACCTTTTATTCATCCTACACTATAAAATGCAAAGAAAGAAAACTCCAGATCATGTGGTTTTCCCAGAAGTGCAAGTAAGATTTCATTTATTTTTGATTGAGATTGAACCTGGACCTTGTACATGCTAGGCATGTGCTTTACCACTGAGCTACATCCCTAGCTCATTCATGTAAGTTAAGCGGGAGTAACTGCATGGTAATTCTACAACAGGGGTTTCATCCACAGAAGTTGATCCTTCCCATTCCAGAGAAGATGAGTCTGCTTGTGTCTCGGCCAGACAAGCCCCTGGCCAGTATGGGTTTGAAATCTATGTGTCATAGGCTCTGCCAGTGCTCCTTCCTACCCTCTCACCCTTTCCACTTAGTCATACATCAGTGTTCTTTTGCCACTGAGATTCTCTTTGGCCTCTGAAGCCCACTCTGGCTGCCTCCAGGAAAAGTGAAAAGTGTCAGGGAATTATTTCCTTTCCCCGACTTTGAGAGCAGTCTTCAACTAATGACCGAAGGGAGTTGAAGATGAATACTGCAGCTTCTTTGTACTTTGGATGGAATAACTCTGAGGAATATATTGGCCGATGGATCCCAGCATTTCCTAGCAGCTCTAAGCTCCAGTCATCTACATTTGTAACCGGTTTGATCATGTGCCCTTTAGTAACTCCCTCCTTTCTCTTTCTCAGTACTTCTAATTCCTTCCTAATGGTTCTTTCACTTCCCTGCAAAACTGTATATGCTCAAATCCCTGTCTCCAAGTTTGCTTCTAGAGAAAATCAGATGAAGACACTAAACAATTTTGCATTTATCAAAATTAAGAGCATGTTGCCAGGTATGGAGATGCACACCTATAATCCCAGCAACTTGGTGGTGATTTATATAAGTGCACACATATGCAACTATTCCTCAGACAACACTTAAGATCTATACAGGGTGCCAGGAGCAGTGGCACATGACTGTAATCCCAGTGGAATGGGAGGCTGAAGCAGGAGGATTGTGAGTTCAAAGCCAGACTCAGCAACTGAGCAAGACCCTGGGCAACTTAGCAAGACTCTGTCTCAAAATAAAACATAAAAAAGGACTAGGGATGTGACTCAGTAGTTAAGTGTCCCTGGGTTCAATCTCCAGTGTCAAAGAAAAATAAAATAAAATTTAAGAGCATGCCTATGAAAATCACAGCACAGCTTGGAACAAAGCAACTTCCTGGCAAAACTGGGGGTGAATCCAGAGTCTCCAATGTAACTTCCAGATAAAGAGACAGTGCCCAAATCTCAGAACAAAATTTTATGTAATCTGGAGCATTGAATAACATGTGCCACATAGCATTTTCTGGAAGAGGGAAGAACTATGAAATACAGAATGACATTCAATGATATAAAATTGTGATTTCTAAAATGACTGGGAATCATCATCTCTGAGAGGGTCCTATGACATATTCCAAGCTGGCTGTCACTAGAACCACTTAAGATGTCAAAGAAGTTGGCAATAAATTACTTGCTCATCAATGGTAAAAAAAAAAAAATGTAGCTGCCGATCTGTAAAAACTCATACACCCTTGAAATGGGAAGCAAAGATGGCACTGGAGTGAAAACCCAGTAAACAGCAGCTGCCCAGTGAGAATAGCAAAGCTGTGTGTGAGCTAATAGGCCCTGGATTTATTTGCTTTGACATTTTTAAAAGGAAATTTAATTGAATTATGTCTTCTTTTAGTTTCAAATTTTTCTACTGTAGTACTGGCCACCAGATGCATGAGGGGAAAAGATCGGGAGCCAATTAAATTCCATGCTTCACTGAAACAAGGTTATTTTTATTCTTCCCAACTGCAAGGCTGATAGAGTCATGTTAGTGACTTCATCATGTTATTCCCTTCTACTAGCTTGGAAAAGGATGTTTCTATGGAAAATATCTATGCATTGTAGAAAAGTCCAATAATAGTATATATGAAATAAAAATTATGGTTTTCTTGGATTTCCTTCCTTCTAATAAGAGTAACATGGCCTTAGAAATAATCAAACTAGGTATAAAATCATAAAAGCAACTAAATTTTAGCAAAGCAAATTGAAATTCATTTTGGGAAGGGGATTTTGCAAATATTTCTTGACATAATCAAGAGCATTCTAATAACATATGATAAAGCTCATATATAAAACCAAAAGATTGGGCTGAGGGTATAACTCAGTGGAAGAATGCATGCCTGGCGTATGTGAGGCACTGGGTTCAATCCTCAGCACCACATAGAAATAAATAAAATAAAGGTATTGTGTCCATCTACAACTAAAAATTTTAAAAAAGCCAAAAGATTTGCTAATAACCCTACCCATTTTTGTCTTATCACAGCAATAGCAATTTTTCACCTTTACTCCCCTATGTCCTAGACAAAGCTTCAATAGAGCTGTCATTTACATGTGAGTGTAGCTAAAAGAGAGCTATCACTTCTAAACAGGAAAACCTTCCTTAGAACTGCATTGCAGGGAAAGTTTTCAAGGACATATGGAATTTTTGAGCTTTAGTGATAGGCTTATATGTATAATTCTAGTAGATGTCATCCAATGCTTCAAATCATATTAGATTCCAGAAGTAGCATCTCCTACTAGGTTATTGCTCCATGTTAGGTAGTCAATATGTGTTTACCAGTTATTTTTTCAATCTAATGAAAATGGATAATAACCTTTTATTTCAATTGTTAAATTCAATCACAAATGCTAGAAAAAACTGCTTATTTTAAAAGCTGGCACTATTCCCTAACTATATGTGCCTTACCTTTAGGAATGTCTTTTAGTCTTAGCTTGCTATTTACAAATTGGGAATGATATTTATTTGGGCCAGATGTTAGGACAATAAAATGTCACAGGGCATTCTGTGCTCTAAATGCCTAAAAGAGATCTTCCACAAGTAGGATGTCCAAAGATTTATCCCAAGGTGTACCCAACCACCCACTACTTCCCACTGCCAAGGCCATATATTATCCTATTGTGAGAAAGAAGGAGCTTAGAGTCAACTGCTAATACTTTTGCAGTTACAGTGCTCGTAAAATGAAGCCATGTCCAATTTTTCTCAGAAATGTCACAAGATAAGACACCAGTCACACAGTACAAGTTATAAAGTTTATATGAGAACCAATTTAGGGTTATTTTTAAAAACGTGACTTCTGAGATTAACCAGACAGGCTCTAAACAGTGGGACCTATTCTGCCAACTTTATAGCTACCATCTGTGAGCAAGCACAATAGAATGGAAATGGGGTCTCCAGGCTGTGATAGCACCAGGACAACATGCTGAGACCATAGATAGTTATAGAATGGAGTGAGAGTTAAATTATAGCCCCATTGGCTTACCATGGGCTATTGAGGGGCCAGAGAGAGTAATGACCAAGGAAGATCACCCACCCCCAAGAATCCAGGCTATAGGCCACTGGCGGTAGGCCACAGCCAATAGTCTTGAAGGGTGATAGCTTATATACCCATCTATGCAGAATAAAACTCTTACCAAAGGGCAGCAGGACCAGTCAAAGATAGACTAGCTATAACATAGTTCTCTTTTACATTTTGCTTGTTATTGGAACCTGCTTCCATTATCTGAGACCATGTGACTATCACATGTAGGGGAGCTACATCTGAGCCTGGGGCACTGGTCCTGACATCCAGCAGTCCAAGCTCCAGGAGCTATTAGTTTGGCTTTATACCCTGGCTAGGGTATGGGGCTTGTTCTCCTGAGCTAAGGTCCTTACTCTGGTAACAGATTGGGCTGAGTAATTCTCCATTTGTCCCTCAAGATCCTTTACCCTGCTCTCTGACCTGGGAGGATGGCCTATGTGGATCACATCACTCCCTAAGCTTCCTTAATCTCTCGCTACTAGGGTTCAACTAATGGGAGGTGGTGTCAGGACATGGGGCATGGGGAGCAGAAGAGAGATGTCATACTGATTTTCCTCCTCTTTGCCATGCTGCCTCTCTTTTGGCCCATAATTTGGTGGTGGCTATGGTAGCAGTAGTGCAGTGGTTATATCCTCCACCTACTGCTCCAAATCTACCCCCTCTGTTGGGCTCTAGTAACACTGGTCCCTCCTTGCTTCCCAAGGCATGGTAAAGGCTTTCTACCATTGCTAGTCTCTGAGCGTTCCACTCTCCCTTAACCCTATCCATTCCTCTGTCAGCAATCCTTTCATCAAATCATCTCCATGACCCCTTTGAGCTGTGTGCATTTCCTGGTGTTACCTCACTGGAATAGGAACTCAACCTGCTCAACTCTTGGTGAGGCTGAAAGCTTAGGAGCCTGCTTACTGGCTCCCTGTGATTGCTGAATGGTACTAACTTCTAGGTTCCTATCACTGTGCTGTTTTAGAGATATGCCCTGCTGGAACTCCTGATGTCTAACCCCTTCTGATTCCATATCTTGTGTACCAGACCACCCCTCTACTCAGCCTCTGGTTGGATAAAGCCCTGCTCCTGTTCCTGGCTTTTGTACCCTTCCTGCCCAGCCCATGCACTGAGAAGGTGCCCCAGATCCTTACCTAAACATTCATCCTATCCATTAACACCTAATGCATGCAGAATGTGAGTTAAATCTAGCACTCAGCTTTCATCACTCAAGAAGTCCTTTTTTATTTCTTAGTATGATCTTGGGTACAGGGAAGAGGTCATACTGAGGAAAACATTCAGCCCATGAGTAAATCTATCCAGTTCTGAGTGGTGGCAGTACTGGCAACGTCTAGAAAGCTGCCCATGTCATTTCTGGAACTTTAGCCTCTGTTAGCCTGTCCAGCTTGTATAATGGACAAAGTGTATAGCTTTCCAATCTCAGGCCTCCACCTAGGCCCTGCTTCCACACAGCTGGGTCTGCCATTCCTTATTCTCAAAAGATCTTTTTTTTTTGTACTGGAGATTGAACTCAGGGGCACTCGACCACTGAGCCACATCCTCAGCCCTATTTTGTGTTTTATGTAGAGACAGGGTCTCACTGAGTTGCTTAGCACCTCGCCCTTGCTGAGGCTGGTTTTGAACTCGCGATTCTCCTGTCTCAGCCTCCCTAAGTGCTGGGATTACAGGCTTGAGCCACCGTGCCTGGTTTCTCAAAAGATCTTGAATCTCATCACTTCATACCCCATGCTGTAACACTGTCACAACCTGGTGAATCTTGCCCTAAAGCTTCACATGTTACTTTTGACTATTGCAGACTCCCTAAATGTTGGTGATCCCTGAAGCTATGAGTGAGAGATTTTTTTTTCTGCCCTACTGGGCCCAGGTACCATCAAATCTGGTCTAACTCCTCCATTCCCTATTATGGCATAAGCACTCTCCTATCAGTTCCCTGTCATGCATGGGAAATCTGACAATGGAGGAAGCTGAGTCACACTACCAGGTTACTAACTGACACCAAAAACAACTAACAAGGGCTTCAAGAGTGGCTGGTTACCAAGCTGTGATGTGCCATCTAGAATCTCCTTGAGGAAGCACTTGATGGCTTAAGTCCTGAGGAAAGACTGGGCATCCCCTGCAAGGATAACCTCAACTACAAGTTGTCTTGGTTGCAAAGAGTCATATTATCTAAGGTTATTTCCTTTCTTGAACCAACTCATAGGAATCAAGAAACAAAGGCCAGGCTAGTTTGGCCCAATTCAGGATAACTCTGAAAGATGATTCTAGCTCCAGAACTCCCTATGGGTTGGACAGGCTTTCTTTGGGTATACACTACAATTCAACCTCTCCCTTTGCTCACTCATGATTCTTTCTCCTACCTTCCACAGGAGTTGATTCCAAGGATATTCTCAAATAAACATGCTACATGTTAGACTCCACCTTCTTTCTGAAGAACCCAACCTGTGACAAGATCTCACCCACAAGTATCTGGAGGCATTATTAGATATTAACATTTAAGCATATTTAAATGGTTCAGTAGATACTATATTCTTCACTACCAATTCCACTGTGTGAATTGTGTAACACTGTGCTTAAACCATTCATAACTAAATATTTTACATGAGATTATAGATTCACTCATAACATTCCCAAGCTATCTTATATCCTCTTGATGAAACAATGACAAGCTTAGCAATACCAGAGTGGTGCAGACTCTTTGGAATCTGGTTAAGTTCTCATGATGGGGTAAATTGATCAGCTAGCATTTGACAATTGTTTTCTGTTCTTTTCAATTGATTAAAAACAGAAGTCCCTTCCAAATGTCTCTGGCAGACTGAAACATTTCTAGGCTCAGTAAGCAGAACTGATGTGACCCTATGAGTAAAGTTCTTCTTACCATAAGTGAGTAACAATTGGAAGAGCTTGCTGCTAAAGAACAAGCTCTTTCTAATGGGGCATTTTCAGTCTATAACTGTTCTAATGCTTACTGTTAAGCAGAGAAAACCGTCGATCTTAGCCTTGGAAGGGACTGCTCAGAGCCAAGGACCCTGACTTGAAGAAGGTAAGGCATTTCCATTTTATAAACAATGACAGAACCTAATTTAAACCCGATTATGGGACAGTAGGTATCACAATAAGTGCCTCATGTATATCGACTCAGTCCTTATAACAACCTTAATGGAGAGCTATTCTTATCTCCATTTTTGAGATGGGTAAACCTGAGAGGTTGACTAACTCGTACAAAGTCACCCAGTTAGTTGATGATGGAGTCAAGAATTTGAACTCAAGTCTCTATGATTCCAGACCTCAGCTCTACACTACCTCTCTAAAGAACCTGAGGCTCAGTAACTTTCCCAGCTGACAAAGTTGGTAAGGGATGAAATGGAGAAGGAGTGACTGCAGAAAGAGTGAATCTTTGACCTTCCCATGCAAAGTGACTCCACCCACAGAGTGGTGATCCTTTCCTGGGTCATGAAAGCAATTTATTGAGTCAGGAACAACATTCAAAAGAGAAAGAAAGAGGTTGGGATAGAGGGAGAGAAAAATGCAAAGGAAGAGATAAAGGGAGGAAGGAAAAAAAAGAAAATAAATCTAACTACATATTTAATGCCATAAGTAGTTAGAATAGCATTCTTTCATGAAACTTTTGTTCCATTATGTATGTGCATACTGGGTTGTTGTGAAAAATACATCTATCTTACCACAGGCTGTAGTAAAAAAAAAGGTGATTATATTCATTCAAATTCAACAGTCATCAGAAAAATAAAAATTAAAGTAATAAGATACCATATTTAAGGCAAAAATGTAAAAACAACAAAAATGCCTATCAATAGAGTTGAACAAATTATTGTATATACATATATACCTATTAAAGAATGGCTTAGGCCTATACATTAAGCTAGAGGGAATTTCCATGATTAAGAAAAGCACACTACAGATAAATGTATGTTGTATGATATATTTTTGTGAAAAAAATGGTGAAATTTCAGAGGTGAACTGGGTAGTGGACTGGGTGAAATGGAAGAAGAGAGAAACAGAAAGCAAGTCAAGGAATAACAAAGGCTTTTGCTAACTAGCAAAAATAAGTACATGTATCATTGAGGGTCCCACAGGAAATGGAGGACAAGATTCAAACAGCATAAATAGAGGAGTTTAATAAATAAAGTGACTACAGTCATCACTCAGTATCTGAGGAGGATTTGTTACAAGATTCCCCATGGATACCAAAATCCACTGACAGTTCAAGTCTCTTACATAAAATTACATAGTATTTGCATCAAATCTATACACATCCTCCTACACACTTTAAATCATCTCTAGATGAGTTATAATGGTTAATACAATGTAAATGCTGTGTAAATAGTTGTTGTACTGTATTGTTTAGGGAATAATGACAAGGAAAAAAGCCTGTACACATTCAGTACAGGCAGAGTTTTTTTTTTCTTGGATATTTTCTATCCATGGTTGTTTGAATACATGAATGCAGAACCTATGGATACAGAGGGTTTACAATATTTACAAAGTTGTGGGAAATATTTAGGAAAACCAACAGAGGACTCTCCAGTCCCCACAAGTTTTTAACAGCAGAGAGCCATTACAACCACCTGGGTCTGAAGGAGCACATAATGTTAGAACCTGGAGTATCAGCTATATGGACAGAACCTCCAGACAGAATCTGTGAGTCTTGCTAGGAGGAGGATGTAACTGGCAGGAAGAGAAATGATTTCTCTCTCTTCCCACCTTCAACTTTTCTGCTGGTGCATCCCATTGCCAAGCCAAGTAGACACTTGAAAGCTAGGGGACACACTACTGTGGTCCATAATGGTCAGGCTCAGGACTGACTTGGGCAGGCTCAGAGCAGGGTAGAGGGAACTAGAGGCAGTACTAATAGAACAAATGGATGATAACCAACACAGATTACTAGCACATTAAATGAAATGGTAGAATATCAACTGAATTTGTCATTTTTAAATAAAAGAATTGTTATTTTATAATTTTATATATAAAATATTATTTATATATAAATTTTTAAAATATTTTAATGTTTTCATATTTAAATATTTTATACATAAAAACAAATTTTTGTATCTAAACATTTTATATAAAAATTAAATATTCACATGGATAAGAATTAAAAGATTACCAGGGAAAATGACAGTATTAATTTGCTTTTGTGATGATACCTTGGATTTGGGTTAATTGAATACAATATCTTCAATAATAGTTTAAAAGATATTTTTCTTCTTTTTTTTTCTTTTTTGTTGCTGAGCATTGAACCCAGGGCTTCATGTATGCTGAGTACACACTCTACCACTGAACTACACCCCAGTCAATGTTTTTCTTTTATTCTTGGCAGTATACTAGACCTGAATTAAGAGTCTGACTTTACCATATACTTGCTGTTTTTCTAACTTCCTCATCTCTATAATGGGAATATTAAAGTACCTACCTCATAGGGTTTCTATGAGGGTTAAATAAGCAAAGAGGTTTTGACATCTTAGGTCAATGGTTGGTGCACAGTAAATGCTGTGTTTGCTGTTACAATGGTGACAATGGAACATCAAAAGCATAATAATGGGTTCCCTTATGACAGGATAGCCAAGAACCTCACAGTGGATCTGCCTGTCTTTACCTATTTTCTCTGGTCCACCCACTGCCTTGCTAGAGCAAGCTCCCTGTAAAGGGCACACCTGATCATGTCACTCTCTTCCTTAAAATTTGTCAGTAGTACATGTTAATCAATACACACACACACACATACATATTTTTAAATATATACATATTTAAAAATACATATATATATATATATATTTAAAGGACATCACTCAGTGGCAGACCTCTTGCCTAGCATGCACAAGGCCCTGGGTTTGATTCTCAGCACTGCAAAAATAAATAAATAATTTATTTTAAAAAATGTTTAAGGAGTTAGAAATGCTAACTACCTTGATTGATCATTATGTATTATATACATGTATCAAATTAACACACTGTACCCCATTAATACGTATAATTTAAACATAAGGGGCTGGGGCTGTAGCTCAGTGGCAAAGCGCTTGCCTAGCACGTGTGAGGCACTGGGTTCGATCCTTAGCACCACATAAAAATAAAACAAATAAAGATATGCTATTCATATTCAACTACAAAAAGTTTTAAAAAAATAAAAATAATTAATTTTAAAAACGAAAATGAAAAATACATATTTGTTAGTGATCTCCAGATAGTAGTCAGGACAGCATTCAAACCTCACGTGCCCTTGTAAGCAATTTCAGCCTCATCCTTCACTCCTCCCTATGTGCCTTCACTCCAGCCACACCAATTTCTCCTGGCTCTGTTCAAGTACCAGTCTTCCCCATGTCCCAGAGAGCTCTGTTGAGAATACCTTTTCCATATCACATCATTTTCCTACCTTGCTACTGTTACTACTCATCACTGAACTGTCAAGCATTACTTCCCTGAGAATACTTCCTGTCCACTAGCCTGATTTAGAAGCAGCTTCTTGGGCTGGGGATGTACATCAGTGATGGAGTGCTTGCCAAGCATGCACAGGGCCTAGGGGTCCAGCTCCCCACCCACAACAACACACATGTGCACACATGCACGCACACAGGATATATCAAGCCATAGTCCAAATCATGAGTGTACTAATTCCTCATCAGCAGTGGGTTCCACAAGGGTAGCAATTATGCTCTTTATTTCTGGACACCAGCACAGAGCAGAGAACCTGCTAAGAGTGGACAGATACTTAATTCTGATTTGTTGAGGATTAAACCTATAAATGAATAAAATAAGTAACTTACTTGATCCGAATTCACTCAGCTAAGTAAATGACAGAAATAGAATTCAACTCCAGTTCTGTTCAACTCCAAATGCCACCACTGTCCCTCAACCATCTGGAAGTTCTAAGGCTACCCTTGAAACTCCAGAGTAGTTGCATGCCTGAAGGAACTCCCAGGGGCACTAGATCAGCTCAGGCTAGAATGAACTGGTCAGCAGGAATAAATGCCTCGTTTCTGGCAGTATCAACTACATAACATTTGCTTTATAAAGGGACTTTCCCAAGAAAATCAATTTCTGGAGCATGTTAAAATGTAAACAAACCACCACCCACTCACCCACTCCTTAAAGACAATTGGTCCAAAGAGGTCTTAGAGAATTCAGACAATTCCACAATGCTGAGAGCACCATCCGATCACATGAACTTGTTTTCCCTAACCAAGCATTTTTCTACTGAATTCTTATTTTAAATTTGGTTCCACCATAAAATGTGCACCTCCATCTTCTATTGTTTCACCCACAGCAAACCTGTGTATACAGCCACAGATACGTTGGGGATTCAAGACATAGGCACAATTTGAGATTTGTTTTTGTGGCTTATGATGATGCTACCAGAACCCTCTGATAACAGTGTTTATATCTATTATAACTGTAACCTATTATCCCATTTTCTATATAATTGGATATAACTTAGGTTAAAAAAAATCAGCTGCATAAAAAAAAGTCATGCTCTTACAGAACAGATGTTTGCTCAGCATGGAAAGTGAATTAGCCTTTAACATAAATACCCAGAAACACATAATCACTCTTTCCAAAGGCATTGATGTTGATATTTTATGTTGAAAAATAATTTAAAGATACAGTGTATTAAAAATGCAAGAATAAACATTCTATTAATAAATATTTCGAGTTGTTTCTAGTTTTGGCTATTATGAATAAAACCACTATGAATTAAAAGACGCAAAGGAGGTAGCCACAGCTGGTTTTAAAATAGGTGCTAATTTTACCTCTTTAAGGTACGATGGGGCTGCCAATTCAGGCACTGGATTCATTCTCCAGTTCAGGGCACAGAAAAATGACTCATAATTTATTTGATGTTCACTATCTTCAAACCTGCAAATACATGATTTGACTTAGTCTGCAGAATTCAGGACACAAATGCCAGTTTAAATTTTAACATGAAAATACATTATCAATATACTTCAATATCTGATATTTTTCAGATTTTTATTAGTTTATTAACTACTTATCATCTTCCAGAATGTAAATTCTGTGAGAGTAGGGGTCTCACCTATCTAATTTGCCAAAGTATTCTCAGCACCTAGATCAGTGCTAGTTCTTAGTAGGTATTCAATAAACGTGTGCTGGAGTTATCACAGAAAAAAATTTTTATACTTAGTAACCAAGATCATCATTATATTTTGTTAACAATATTTGAAGGTCTTTTTAGTTTAATGGTTGGTATCAAATGTTACTAAAATAAAATGTCCTCCTATTTCTTAAACTGTATACCTTTTAAATCTTTAAGTCAAGGTTAGATTAACTTTGTCTACTAGTACATTTTTAGGAAAAATATAAGGTATCTTTATCATTTATTATGTAGCCATTCAAAGAGCTTATTTAGATCAATATTTGCTATCATGGAAATATGTTTTGGGTATATTGCTGAATAGAAAGGAGGTTATAAAATAGTACGTACAGTTATGATCCTATCTTAGGTTTATATTTATTTTAAAAGGCATAGAAAAATCTGATTCTAACAATATGCTTACATAAGAAGAACAGCTATCTCTGGAAAGAGAAATTATGATTTTGGCTTTTTCATTACACTTTTATGTAGCATCTGAATTGTTTTAAATTTATAATCAGAAAAAGTACATTTTCATCTTGGAAAAACTTAACAAATCATTATCATGCACCATAAAAGTATAGGTTAAAACTAACCAATATTTTTGACTACTACTTGCTTGCTTTATGTATTTTTGTGACAACTATTTCTTAATTATGGACTCTGGCTTAAATTCATCCTTAACTTTGTTTTGGCCATTAAGATACAACAATTTCAACTCAATTGCTATAATGACCTAAACATTGTCTAGATACTTCTTAGTATAATACTTCAATGCCACTGATCCTAAATTTGAAAACATGTCAGTTTTTAAGGTCAGCTATCTATTTATCATGTAACACCATTTTTTGAAGGCAATGACAAACATCACTAAGACATTCTTCCAAGCACTCTGCTCCAGGTCTCTGCCTTTAAAATAATGTACCCACAATAAGTCAGACCTTTCTCTATTCTTCAAAACATGTTAAGAAAATAATAGCTCACATTTATAAACTAATAAAAATCAGCAGCAACAAATTAATGTTATAGTCTAAAGTCACATAGACTCGTCAAACTAAACAAAGTGGGATAAACAGGGTGATCTGAGGAGGGGAACAGGAATTCTGTAATTCTTTTGTATACATTTGTTGGCAAAGGCTTCTGGGATACAGCTCCAATATGCCACCCCCTACCACTCTTTACCCTTTGAATTTTGGCTTACTCATCATTTCAACTCCTTAAAAGACATGCTCTGTTTATGGAAATATTTGTAGCCAAAATGTAGGACCATTATTTCTTTCATTTGTGTATGTTTTGGGGGAAGGACTAAAACTCAGTCAATTAAAGATGTCTTGTGAGAAGCTTTCCTTTGGCAGAGAGCCTTAAAGAAAGCATTTCCTAACACTGTAGGAGCTGAGGTCAGAGAAGATCATGTAGAGCCTTTGACATTTATTCTGAGGAAAACTAAGAGCCACTGGACCATATTGTACATAATAGTTAGGGGACCTGCAATGTTCTGAAAGATTTTGTCCCCCAGAAACTTATATGCTGAAATATAATCACCCATGTGATGATTTTAGGAGGTAGCGTTTTGGGAGAGGTGTTCAGATCATGAGAGCAGAGACCTCATAAATGAGGTCAATGTCCTTACAGAAGAGAGATCACTGAGTGCTCCTTTGCCCTTTCTGCCATGTGAAAACACAGCAAGAAGGTGGCATCTATAAGCCAGAAAGTGAGCCTTTTCCAGACACTTAATGTATGAGCACCTTGATCTCGGACTTCCCAGCCTCCTAAACTGTAAAAAATTATTTTTCTAAGCTACCCAGTTTATGATATTCTATTGTAGCATCCTGAACAGACCAAGATAGGACCTAAGATATTTTTAAAAGATTATACTAACTGAAATATTGAGAACAGAATATAGAGGTCAAGGTGGAAGTGGAAGGGCAGCTAGCAGTCTGTTGCAGTAATCCACACAAGGAATAAGAAATAATGGTGGCTTAGACTGAGGGTGGTAGCAGTGGAAAGTGACAAACTGAATGTATTTAGAATGTGGAATTCCTAAAGGACTATATATAGTGTGTAATAAAGGAAGATTTCAAGATGACTTCAAGGCTTTTGCTTGAACAACTGAAAAGTTAGAACTGCCTTAACTGAGTTGAGAAAAACTGCAGGAGCTACAAATTAAGAATCAAGACTCCAAGTTCCATTTGGGGTATGTTGCATTTTGATGGGAAGTGAGCAATTGGACCTCTGAGTCTGAAGTTCAGGGAAGAGGTCCATTTGAAGATGGTCCATTTACGTGTGGAAGTCATTAGCTACATAGATGCTATTTAAAGGCACAAAACTGGGAGGCTGAATGAGATCATCAATGAAATAATTGTTTCTATCTCTTCTGATAGTACATAATTTAATTGTCAGTAAATTCCCACATGAATTGCACAGGCACTTATGCAATTCTAGAGTTCAGAAGTGTATTATTTCAGTAATTGGGGAACAACTCAAGGGACTACCAACTAGAACTAGGATCACATCAGTCTTATTCCTCATATATAATCCACTAAGCAGTTCTGTGGGTTCTACTACCATAGCATATTACAAATCTATCTACTTATCTCCATTTCTTTTACTTCTCCCAAATTCCAAACCACTATCATCTCTCACCAGGATTATAGCAACAGTTTAACATCTTGGTCTTGCTACTTCTATCCACATTGCAACAGACTATCCTTCACTAGAGTGATCTTTCTGTAACATAGGTTTAGTCGATCACTTTCTTGCTTTAAGTCCTCCAGTAGCTTCCCAATCTACTTAGAACACAAGCTGAACTCCTCATGAGGGTTTACAAAATCAACCTGAGCTGGCCTCTGCAGACTTCTCTGATTACATGTTCTCACCTGAAAACTCCCTTCCTGTCACAATGTTCCAGGTCCACTGGCCTTCTTCTGGTTCCCTGAACGTGCCAAGATTGCTCCTAGAAATGTAAAGCATTTGTGCTTTCTGGTCCCTTTGTCTTCAGTCTCAATTCAAGTTACAATTCCTAGCCAGGTGTGGTGGCTCACGCCTGTAATTTCAGTGGCTTGGGAGCATGAGATAGGAGGATCATGAGTTCAAAGTCAGCCTCAGCAACCTAAGGCCCTAAGCAACTCAGCCAGTCCCTGTCTCTAAATAAAATACAAAAAGGGCTGGGGATATGGTTCAGTGGTTAAGTACCCCTGAGTTCAAAGCCCAGTAACAAAAAAAATTACAATTCCTTATGAAGGTCTTCCTAAACTCCCTCTTACTTGAGTTTCTGCCTGAATTTGCACTTGTCCTGGATGACAGTGTTGGAACTCACAGAAATTTCCTGGAAGTCACCACAGGAAGTCCTATTATTTGTTACCACTCACTGATATTTGCTCATATTTTCCCAGCCCTCTTCCCTGTCTAGCTCATAATGTGTCAGACTCAACATGTCTAACCATTTGTCCATTTAGAAGGATATTTGGAAAGGATATTTCTGAATCAGATTATACTTGAGAAGGATCAAAAGCCATAAATGAAAAAATATATGTAGCTCAGAAATGATGTATAAAATTTTTTGACAAGATATGAAAGATGTCATCTTTCCCAAATCCCAGAGCTAGGCTTAAAGAAAGAGTTAGCTAATGTGGTAAAATACTCCAAATTTTTCTTTTCAGTTTTGTCTTAGAAGACCTTGATGTATGTGGGAATCTCCCGAAGGGGCACAGGAGAGAAAACAACAAAGAATCTTTCAATAAAAAGGGATAAAACCAGCTAGCTGATGCTTCCTGGAAAAAGTATCTGTTTTGGGGAAGTGAAGAGAGTTGCAGTAAATCATGATGGATTGATCACAAATATTTATCTTCCTTTTCCACCAAATCCTACCTCTCACCTGCAAAGGAATAAAAGTGGGGATAAAAAGGAATAAACAAAATGATAAAGATAGCTAGAACAAAGACAAAAGTAGAAAAGAAATTTCAAATTTTTTGCAAGATGAGCTGGGTGCAGTGGTGCATGCCTATGATCCCAGCTACTTGAAAGCTGAGGCAGGAGGATAACAAATTCAAGGCCTGCCTGGGCAACTTAGCAAGACTCTGTCTCAAAATAGAAAAAAAGCAAAAAAGGCTGGGAATGTAGGTCAGTAGTAGAGTGCCCCTTGGTTCACTCCCCAGTACCACTTAAGCAAATTTTTTTAAAGGTGAAAAGCAGATCAAGGACTGGTAACTGATTTGGCAGAGCTTAGGAAAGAAAACTGTGTCTATCTGGTTTGGGCCGAAGGACAAAGTATCACTGAGGGACCAATCAATGAGGCATGTAAAATTCCTAAGAGACTCCTAAGTGTCTGCAGAATTCAGGTACCAATAAAGGCAGAGATAAGGTGTGGCATTGAAAACAAGGAATATTTGAAATTCTAAATAAAGCAAGAGTGGAGGGACCCCCAAGTATCTTCCTCCATACTGTGCTTCTCTCTGTAGGAAACAGAGGATTGCTCTATTTGATTAACTCTAAAGAAATTCCCGTATTTGGGAGATGAAGCATAATGGAGGCAGACAAGAATATGAATTTGAGAGCATTCAGCCTCCTCCTTTCCCCTTTCCTGTTTCCAGAACATCAGTGGCCATGTTTAAACTCTCCTATCTTCTCCTATCCCACCCTCCTTTCTATTAGGGTAAGGAAAAGATAGGATTCTTCTCTCCTCCTGAATAGTTCCAGAAAAATCTCCAGATTTTAGATTCTGGGGCTTCTCCTATGAAGATGAAGTCAACAAGACTCCTCTGCCCAACCAAAGTGTCCAACATGAAGGACAGAAGTCAAAATAGCAACAGTGCAGGGGTGGAGGGTGGGAGGTGAACAGGAGGAGAGAAACAGATGGGGCAGGGAGCAGAGGGGGCAAAATGTGAGCTAAAAGGATATATTATGCCCCTGAAAAGAGAACAGAGGACTACAAAAAAGAAATATGTGGCCTAAAAACATGTGCTTGGAATTAAAAATATGAGAGCAGCAGAAAGATGCAGTTAGATGGGTTGGAATACAAAGTGGAAGAAATCCCTTGGTAAATACACCTAATGAAAATGGGAAAATTTGAGAGAGAAAATATCCAAATGTGGGAGATCTGAAATCTTAATAATGGGAGCTCTCATAAGATAAAAACAAAAATGGAAGAGAGGAAATTATTAAATAACTAATAAAAAACCCTCAGAAACAAAGGGAAGAGCCTGTGAAGTAGAAGAGCCCACAAAGTGGTAGCCACAATGAATTCACATATGAACACACACACACACAGTCCCTATCATGAACTTCCAGAACATCAGGGATAAAGAACAGATCCTGAGAGCATACAGAAAGAAAAAACAGTGGTGGAAACCAAGATTATGCTAAATTCTCAATCATCACAACAGGAAGTTAGGAGATAGTATCTGCAAATGATAAATCAAGAAAAAACAGTATGCACATCCCAAATGCCTGCAGAAGCAGCTAGAAGGGTTAAAAGCAGCCACTGATATGGCCAGCGATTGCCATTGATAGAATAAGCTTGTAAGAATGACTGGATTTTTTTCTACTTTTAAATTAGAAACAGAGAGGTTAAAAGCAGGTGACAGACCCTGAAACATGCTTTTCTAGGTAGTAAACATGGAAACATCCATCTTGGAAAGAAAGAAATGCTACTAGTTGAGAGCTTGCTAACTTGAAATTAGTCTCTCAGTCTTCCTCCCTGCTCCCAAATTCTGCATTTAGCTTCTTCCCTGGACCACTGATATGGTGAGATTTTTCATGCTATCATTTGCTATTCTATACTCTGATACATACCATACCTATAACATGAGGTCATAAGAGAAAGCACTAGGCTAAAAAAGAGATCTCCAGTTGTAAAAACAGGGTATGTTGGAGAAAGAGGCAGAGGAAAGAATTCAGAGATGGAGAAAGGTTTGAATGTCAGGGAAATGAGGACAAGTAGGCCACTCAATGCCTACAGTTACCCTTGAAGGTTACTACTCCTGTCACCCATCATGGAGGCCTCCCTCTGCCTCATGAATAAACAAATCATTTGCCAAATCCCAGTCATCCTTTCAAAATAGCTTGGAAAACCTGTGAATTATATAGAAAACATATTTCCTTATTTCATTGTCATGCTAGGCTTTCAATAAAAAATATGATCCACCTGAGTTCCCTACTTTACTCCTCTCCAAAGGACATTTGGCTCTTGCTAAAACTCTGATCCACAGTCAAAAAACGGAGATTTGCTACTCTGGAAGAAATTCATTTTAAAAGTCTTTGAAGGCAATTCCAAAGAAGAACTTTCTATGGCAACATTGTTGGAATCAGTGCAGAGCCTTCCAGGGTGACTGCCCTAAAGGGCAATGCTAATTCTGGCTTTTAAGTGTTTCTATGCTTGTTAAAAAGTCAGCCTCCTTACTTTCAAGTCCCAGTTCACAGTGCTAAAGTGTTTTCCTTAAAGCCTCCATAAATTCTTCTTTCCCTTTGAAACTTCGGCAATCTACCATTACCTTCACTACACAAACCAAGAGACGTGTTTGTGCAAGAAGGGGGAGGGAAGGCAATTTCTCTGGTTCCTCTCTAAATAATAATGGCCCCCAAACATGCTCCCTGATGCTTTGCTAGGTGGGAGTTCTTAGAAGTGAGTCTAATGGGACATTTGACTGATGTTCATGCTCCCCCTTCCAAAAATGATGAATGACTTGAAAACTGCAGAAGCCATCCATCTCCTTGCCACAGGGAATAATGCTGAGCTGCTTTATTTCCACCCTCTATAGAGGTTAAGAAAAAATGTTTAGTGGTGGCTATATTTTACTGAAGAGGAACCTGTTTCTTCTCTTTTGCAAAGGCTATCTCATCACTTTAGGGGAATGGGTTGGGGAAAGGAGAAAAGGCAGTGAAGATACATATTTGACTCCTGTAGTTATGTTTGGTTTCAGGTCAATACTAGCAAACCTGGAGGTGCACCCTGAAACACCTAGTAAAATTCTTCCCGGCCAGATACTTGAGAAAACTAGAGCTCTGGGCCACTGCATTGACTGGTCACAAAAAGTTGGGGCTGGCAAAATGGCGTTGCTAAGCTGTCAATGAGTAACTGTGTACCGTATCTAAATAGTGCATCTAAATAGCTAGGTCTCTAAATTCCAATTGTGATTTCAACACAGAGCTCTTTGGCAAGGTGGGTCACAGCTGCCAAGTGTGGACTGTGCATACTGTGCTCCGTTAGCCCACAGAGTTTGGAATTATTTATAAAAGAACTACAACTTTGACCACAAATCACCTTACATTTGGAAGGGCAAAAATCATCTGGGTGGGCAGGTGTGCATGTGTGACACAAAGAAGCAGCAAGAAAGAGGGCATGGTGAAGGGAGAGAGAGAGACCAAGAAAGCAAGCACTCCTCTCTGAAAATTTCATCAGCACACCAGTCTGCTACATCAACAGCCACATGGTTCAATGCTGTCCTTCAGCCTCATTGCCAGGTATTGGTGGGTGAAATTACATGAGCCCCAACTCTGCCTCTGGGAGGGAGTGGGGGCAGGGCTGAGTAGAACATAATGAGATGATTTTAAAGCCCTGTTAACTTTTTCCATTTTAACAGATCTTTCTGGATGAGGCACCAGCTCTCTTGGGAGGCCAGTTCTAAGGCATTCCATGGAACCCAAAGCCAGCTATAAAAGACTGGCTTGGGGCAGAGCTGATGGGGAAAGAGTTGCACTTGAATTTCTAGTTATTCCAAGTCTAGATTCAGAAGGCCTCAATTAGGGGAGGAAGCAACCTCTTTATGCTCCAGTCCCACAAGAAATTCAGGATGGCATGAACTCAGAATTCTCTTCATCTTTTATGGTTTGAGAATCAGAATTTCTTGCCTATTAATAGTGAGGAGCATTTGCATTCAAATAAAGGCTCAGAGGGGTTGAGGAAATACACCAGGACCACACAGCCAGAAGCAGCAGAACTGGACTTCAGAGTCAGGTCTGGTGGATCCCAAGCCCATGGTTTTCTCCTCCATGCACAATGTATCAGCACAGGACAAGTCTCTCTCTGAGGTTGCAAAGATGAATGAGACATAGTCCCTACCCCTAGGAGCTGAGATAGAAACAAAGGTTTAGGGTATCTTAGGGAGTTGTTGTTCTAATTCCATTTGAGACTCACTTTGGATTTAAGCATGTTCTTGCAGTGAGAGACTCTCCTTGGATCTCAATGTTTGCATTTGTGAAATGAGGAATAATGCCTACCATCAATTAAAATATACCTTTTAATATGCTCAAGAATGTACAAAATATTCTTAGGCCCTTAGCACTATGTCAATACAAAGTGTCACTCCTATTATTAATGGGTAATAGGCACTGCTACAGAGAACATTTAAGTCTGATGTTCTGTGCATTAGTGAAATGAATTTGTGTAGTGAGTAAGGTGACCTCATACCAGCTCTCACGGTACACACTGATGGGGACTGGAGCAACTAAAGGTGAAAAGATGTTGAAGTCAAGATCACGGCTTGGAATGTGATAATTAGGAAAAGACCTAGCTGAATTACAATAACAATGGGGATGGACTAGAAAATAAATCTTAGTACCAAAACACAGGGTCAGGAGAAATAACAATCAACGGGTAAAAGAAAGTACCCAATTCTTCAGTCATACCATATTTCATCTCACGACCTGAATTCATGCAACAGGGCCACTCAACAGATGCCTGGCCTCATCCCAAAGCAGGTAAATCTACCCTTGGGTAGAGTATGCACTGAACAAAATCAACAAACTCCATGCCTGCCTCCCACGGGAGACTGCGGACGTCAGATGGGGTTCTGGCTTAGTGTGCCATGAGGAGGCTGTGCAGAAAGACACTCTGGTCAAGGCTCTGTAAACCCCTGTGAAGTCTGTGGGGAACAATAAGAATGCAGAATATAAATGTAAGCTGCAGGCTGATGGGCCCATTAGGAATTAGGGCAGTCTTTGAAAGGAATCTGCGGAGATGATGCAAAACACCAAGCATGTGACCCAAATCATGGCAGGGCATATTGGAGGGAGAGGGGAATGGGAATGAGACATTTTCTAATCTGATTAGTCTGAAGTTTCCCCTGAGTGTGGAGAAGGGTCACCACACAATTAGAGGCAAAGTTAGACTGAACATGGTCTGCATAGCAGTGGAGAGGGGTGAACTCCTCAAAGCTAAGCTGGACAGGGAGGCAGATGTGTTCAGAGACAGAGAAAACTTTGAAAGCAAGCTGCAGAATAGTTTTTTTTTTGCATTTAATGTCAAATTGTAAAGGCAAAGACAAAACAGTCTGCTGAGAGAATGGGAGGATGACGACTTGGTGGCCTCAGCACTGGCTAAGAAACCTCTAGGTCCTCCAGAGGCCAGGCTCCCACATTACTGGACTTTCCAGGACAACTCGTCCTCAGGCCCATCAAGAGATAATCTAATAAACATCCCAGCTTCCTGACTGGAAGACAGCTTAATGTGTGAAAAGCATCCAGATCCAACTATTGAAAAACAAGGTTTCCTCCATAAAGAAGGACACAGATTTTCCCAGTTCATTTATAAGTCAGACTGTGTGGTCTCTAGTCCCTGACTTCAACTTCTCTCCTAGACCCCAGTTGAGAGGTATCACCAGGAGCTATGTTGGGTACTTTATATACTTTATCTCAATTAATCCCTTGAACCACTAGGAACTAAATACTGTTGGTCTGTCTGTATTAGTCAGGTTTTTGTTGCTGTGACCGAAACACCTGACAACTTAAAGGAAGAAAAAGTTTATTTTGGCTCACAGTTTCAGTCTATGGTTGGCTAGTTCTATTGCTTTGGATCTGAGGTGAGGTAGCACATGGTGGTGAAAGTGAGTGGTGGAGGGAAGCTGCTCAATTCAAGGCAGTCAGGAAGGAGGGGTGGGGAAGAGGTCAGGGACAAGATATGTTGTCCCCAAGGGCATACCCTCAGTGACCTACTTCCTCCAACCATGCCCCTCTTTTTTAAAAAATATTTTTAGTTGTGGATGGACATAACTTTATTTTATTTATTTATATGTGGTGCTGAGAATTGAACCCTGTGCCTCACATATAGTAGGCAAGTGCTCTACCATCGAGCCACAACCCCAGCCCTAACTATGCCCCTCTTGCCTACAGTTTCCACCACTTCTCAATGGCCCATTCAAATTATTCATCCCTCAGTGGACTAATCAACTGATGAGGTCAGAGCCTTCATGATTCAGTCACTTCCCAAAAGCCTCACCTCTGAACATTACATTGGAGACTGAGTCTTTAACACATGAGCTTTTGGGGACATTCGATCCAAATCATAACACTCTTTTTAGAGGTAAGGCATTTGAAATTCAAGCAGGTCAAAACTCTTGCTCAAGATCACATAGCTAGCAAGTAGATTCAAAAAATATGAGACAGAAGGTAGGAAGGTAAAATTGCTGAGATGTGACAACTCATTGGCTCTTTACTGGTGGTAAATTAAAGGGGTTAGAAGAAGGTGTTTGCATCTGAATGGATCAAAGGTCAAATCACAACTCTTCATTATAAGTTAAGGGATAAAAAGTGAAACATAAATAGTTTTGTAAGAAATCTTAGGATACAATCACTTCAATCATCAACCAAGCAAATGTGAGAGGGATTCATGGATATAGTGGCACTTGAAATGGGTTTTGAAGGAAGAGCTGGATTTCAGTAGGTGAAGAAAATTGGAAGCTATTTCCTATGAAAGAAATAGCCAGAGAAAAGGCAAAAGATAGGAAGACATGAGGTATATGTGTGAAATTCTAGATGGCCCCATTTCACTGGCATATGGGGAAAATGAAGGGGTACTTTGGGAATGTGATAATGATAGAGAATCCTGACTCCTAGGCCTGCCTACTTTATGTCAGGTCTTTTACATCAGGATGACTTACTTATCCTTCATACTGCTACTAGAAAATAAAAGAAAACAAATAAATGAACAAAACAAATAGAACCAATAGTCTAGAAAATTACTCCAGGTCAATCCAATGCATACACACACACACACACACACACACACACATCCAACAGGTATCCCTTCTCTTTATTTTCCTCCTGGCACTTGGACCCTAATTCTCTAACATGGGAATTTGTTTTTATCTGTTCCTTTGGTTTCTCCTTTTGTCTCAGACAAAGGATTCCTCACCCAACCCTTGCTTGAGAATTACACTCCAACTGAAAACCCTAAGTCCCATGATAGAGAAGAAGGAGGAAAGTAGTTTAAAGCTAAAGACTTTGGTTTTAGGAAGCAATGAAATACTACAGAAGGTATGTGAGTACAAGAGTGACACAATGACATTTTTGCTCTTAGAAGATATTTAGTTGTAGTCTGTTAAGGTAGATTTAAAAATTTAGAAACTGGTGGAAGACCAAGGCGGAGGCCTTGAAATAGTCAAGAAGAAATGTAGGTCAGAACAAGAGTAATGATAATGATAATGAAGAGGAGACAGTGGGAGTAGGCAGCAGGAAGGAGGTAGAACTCTCAAGACATCCTAATGTATTGGCTATTGATAATTATTCAAAATTGATAGAAGTGGGCTAGGGTTTTGCTGAGTGATAGAGAATTTATCTAGCATGTGCATGGTCCTGGGTTTGATCTCCAGTACTACAAGAAAAATTGTTAGAAGCAAGGCATCTGCATTTGAAAGGTTCAGGGACCAAGTCACAGTGCTACTTCTTCTAGACTGTAAGACTGGGCAAAACACCTTACTTCTCTAAACCTCAACATCCTCATGTATAAGATAGGAAGGATAATAGTTCTGACCACATCAAGTTATGCTCAAAAAATAAATAAAACAATGTATCCACAGCAAGGATTACAATGCCTATCGCCAAGCCAAAAATGTCAAAATTATCAAGATAGCTAAGTCAGTGGAGGAGCTGGAGTGATACCATAGGAAGCATAAGAGATGACCAGAATCTGAGGGATGGGACAGGTGGTACCAGAAAGTCAGATGTCATGTTCAACATAAGTAGTGTGTTTTAGAAAGCAATTCATTATACTTTCCTTTCATGGCATCAAAATCTGTATATTATTTTACATATAGTGCTCCAGCAAGTCCTGTGCTAATAACCCTAGATCCTTTTATCACATGTCTTTAGCCATCAGGAACTACTGCTTCAAAAAACCTACCCTGAATTTTACATCTAATGTTCTCATAATCAGTCAAGTTGTACATTTAATTTTGTCTCAGAAACCTATACACACACACACACATAAGTGTGTATTAATTTCAAAAAGATAATAATTCATAATAGGCTGTCTAATATTTAAAATCATGGCTAACTTTTCCTTTTATAGTATTTAAATGGAGGTGGGTCTTCAATGATATAATCAAAACAGTCATGGGCAATTTAAGGGTAATTAAAGGTAGATGTAAAAGTAGAAATTGTCTCCAAAACAAAAATATGCAGAACAATCCTATCAATGGAGATCTCTTGCTTACCTGGATAGTAAGTCTCCTAGAAGATCATCACTCAAAGGTAACCTGGAGGACTTGCACAGCCTTTGGATGTCTTTGGTGGGTAATACGTGTTTTCTGCATTAAAACAAAATGTATTGACTTTTATACATTTGTATCCCTTTGGCAAAATTATATAAGAAAAAATATACAAATGTGATATGTCCTAAAAATGTGCACATCAAAGTAAGTATGAGAACTTGTATTGGAGTTCACAGCAAGGAAAAACAGTCATATTGCATTTCACCAACTTTTTCCATTTCAGAGGTCACCAGATTCTGTCCTTATGAAGGCCTCTCCTTCAAGATTCAGATTCTTGGTTGGTGATAGTACTGCCTATTAAGGCTGTAACCACGAGTGTTGCTCTAAGTAATCGATCTGCATTCTTGACCCCTAGTCAAAAACAGTTTTGATATCTGAAAACATCTCCTAATTTGACAGGCATCTAGAGCCTCCAACACAAGTATGATATGACTTGAGGGCATTTTTCTGGTCTTTTCTTTGGATCCAAACCCAGCTGGGGCCTTAACATTCAGTTCAATTTTGTCTGATGCAAGTCAAAATGACTCTAGAGAAGGCCCAATGGTTATTTTCCTAGAAAGGCTTGCCCAGTGTTCTCACTTGGCTGATGTTTTCCCAGGCACCATGCAAAATGAGAACCAACAAGAAAGGAAGAAGACTCTTTTTTTTTTTTTTTGCAAAGAGAATGGTGATATCACCAATCAAAGGTTATTGGATCTAGAAGGACCCCATGCTATCTGATCAAGTAGCCCCAATATGCCCAACAAGTTTTCCTTTAGCAAAAGACGGTCAGGCTCCTCACCCTTGGGAAGAGGCACCACCATGGTGGAAGGTAGGGCCAGAGTTATGCAAAGCTTAGTCCAAACATCCTCTGGGAGGTTCAAGGAAGCTTAAAGCTTCAATGAAAAATAATAATTCAATAAGGATGCATTAGAGATTAGGAAAAAAATCATATTCATTTTTAAGAGAAACTATGGCACCTTCAAAGATACTTAGAGCATGTAGCTGGCCATTTAGGTGTAGACTTCAAGTCTAGGGATAATCAAGGGGGTCACAGAGAAGACAAATGGTAGTGGTGTACAGTAAAAGGGCTAGAAGCTAGAGTGAGAACTAAGATTTTCTAACTCTAGATGAAATCAATTGTTTTTTACATCCCCCTACTATATCAGATCTATGGATAAAATGAATTCCTAAACATAGTGAGATGTTTGGATCCATCTGTATATAACAATGATTTAATAAAACTGTACACACACATGATCAGTGTATTAGAAATAGATTATGCTAAACATCATTACTTTTAAGAAGAAATAATTACAAAGAAATTCTGTAGAAAGTTTACTCATAAATTCCCTGTTCTGTGTATTATAAAAGTCACATTTATAAATCCAAGTTAGCACTAAAACAATGTAAGAAGACATCTTGGAATTAAACCTGCTAATGCCTTGATTTACTATGTTTCAGATGAAAGCTTCTAGAAGCAAATGAAAATAAAAGGGGACAGCCTATTTTTTTAAAGACACAGGGCCTTCCTGTCCCCTAAGTATTTAAGGTGGATTTGCTAAATGACAGAGTATAATGAGACATATCAATTTTATTTTTGCCCTTTTGAATGAATATAAACTCGTTCATTACTCAGGTTCACATAAGCTTACATGATTTATTAGAATCAATAAAACAAAGCTTACTTTGCTCGATCTTCATACACACAGTTAAAAATGAGTCTGTCAAAATTCTCAAACATATTTTTCTTGAGCTTTTCATGAGCCTGTGCAATTAAGACATTCACATCTGTACTCATGTCCTCAGGCACACGGTAGTGACGTGCAATGGTTATAACCTCCTGGTCTACAAACTTCCCAGACGTTATACTCATCAATATATCTCTGTAAAGGAAATAGGAAAACACTCACAAAATGATATCTAAGAGTATTTTACCTCTCCTTCTATTAAAAGGATCCAAATTTCTTTTCATGAAACTTTTACCAACTGTGTAGAGATCAGGTAATTACTATACTTTAACTTAATTTTTATACTTTAGGAGGAGCAGGAAGGTACTAATCCTAGAATGGAAAATCATCAGCACTATGGTTTATAAGTGAAATGGCATTTTGCCCAGAGTCAAAATTCTATCAGGTAACAGCCTGCAACCAAGAAGTAAATTGTTGAAGTCCTTGAATGGTCAAAACACCTGTCACTAAGTACATGACTTTATTCAATGTCTATTAATCTTCTTTACACAAAATAGTAACTGACTTGTGTTTCTGGTTTCCCAGGACACAAAATTTATAAATCAATAAATCAGAACTGTGTTTTGGGGATGGGGAAAGCAATCATGCACATTTCTGTAATAAAAAGTAAAAACTTAAAAATAAGAGGAAAGTTAAAAGAGCTGTGTAAGGATACAGTTATCTGAGTCTATAGAAGGCAAATGGCATTGAGATTATTTGGCAGAGCTAAAAAACAAATAACAATAACATATTAACAATGGGGGCCCAAAGCATAACAAGACTGTATTACTTTCAGTGTATCCTGTATAGACTATGCAGCATACCTTAGGAAGAATTACATCAAAATGGTTAAAATGCAAAAATATTATGGTGGTTACATGAATTAGCTTCCACAAGAAAAACTTTCTTACTGGAAATAATTCAACTCCCCAAAATCCCAAATAAAGAAAGGAAAATAAGATTTTATTTGCTCTTTTACTCTAGATTGGTTTTTCAGAAGAATGGCTTTTAGTTCTTTTAGATATTCTGGCCATTAGCACTATCATTTAAGAATTCTAGCCAAGTGCAATGGCACACTCCTGTAATCCCAGTGGCTTGGGAAGCTGAGGCAGGAGGATCACAAGTTCAAAACCAGCCTCAGTAACTTAGTGAGGCTCTCAGCAACTTAGTGAGACACCGTCTCTAAATAAAATACAAAAAAGGTAAAAATGGCTGGGGCTCAGTGGTTAAGCACCTCTGGGTTCAAACCCTAGCACACCCCCCCAAAAATATTCTAGGTTCCCGACTTCTTAAGGTTTTGAGTTTTTTGGTTTGATTTTGTATTTTTAATGGGAAATGAAGGCCAAATTCAATCAAGAGCCCACAATTTCAGAAAGTCCGGTCAGGCAATCAATCAGGAATACTGATAAGGGGATCACTCTGTGGAAAACACTATAAAAGATACTCTGGCATCTGAACTTTTCAGTCCATACTCTATTTGGGCTGTCCAAGCATACAGATGAGCTCTCAAAGCTGCAAGATGGTAGATCCAAGTGAATGAAATGAGTAATAGCAATAACAACCTCCACCATTTACTAGGGTCTAGCTATATGGCTGGTCATGTGCTGCCAGGTACTTTTGGCATGGATCATCTCATCTAACCTAGGAGGTAAGGTACTATTACCATCCCCATTTTACAGATGAGAACATTGAGACACAGAAATGTCACAAAAGTCAGAATGAAAACCCTGTCTGGCTTCAAAGCCCATGCTTCTGCATATTCCTCTATCCCCCTTCTCTGTTGGGAAAGAAGATGAAGCAGAAGTAGAATGGTGCTCAGGAAAAGCTTCCTAAAGGCAATGGGTTTTGAGCTGATTTTTTTAATGGCCCTCTCTTCCTTTTACTATCCATGCTATGGTTTGAATGTGTCTCCCCAAAGTTCATGGGTTGGAAACCTAATCTACAAATTCATATGTTAATGGTTAGAAGATAGACCTTCAGGAGGTAATTAAAATTAGAAGAGGTCATGAAAGTAGGGCCCCTATGATGGCAGTAGGGGCTTTATAAGAAGAGGAAGAGAGACTTAAACTAGTAAGCTTGCTATCTTGCCATGTGATACCTCCCACCATGTCATGATGCAGTAAGGCTCTCACCAGATGCCAAGCAGATGCCCATATCATGCTCTTGGACATCCTAGATTCCAGAATCATGAGCTCAATACATGTCTATTTGTTGTAAATTACTCAGTCTCAGGTATTTTGTTATAGCAAAGAAAATGGACTAAGACAATTCATTACCTCTGCTTTGAGGATTATCATTAGCCAGCACAAACAGGTAAGAGAAAATAATTTCAGAAACATTGAGTCACTAGCCATCTCTGACAGAGGGGTAACTGACTATAGAAGAGGTGCTACAAAGAAAGCCCTGGCTCATTTACAACATTGGTCATGGTCATACATAAAATGAAACACTGTACCACCATTAATGGTATGTTGATTGGTATTTGTATAAAAGATGTCTGGGCAGGGGTTGGGGTTGTGGCTCAGTGGTAGAGCACTTGCCTAGCACATGTGAGGCACTGGGTTCAATCCTCAGTACCACATAAAAATAAACAAACAAAACAAAGGTATTATGTCCATCTACAACTGAAAAAGAAAAGATGGCCTGGCTATTTCACGATCCCAGTGAAATTCAAGATACAGATGCATATATAATCATAGTAATAAAGAAAACACAGGGAGGATATGGGCCAGAACATCAATAGCAGTATCCTTGGTTTCCAAGATTTCTTTTTTTTAAAAGATACTTTCATTTATCTCAGTTTTTGTAATAATCAAATATTACTTTGATTATCAGAAATAAAACCCTTCAAATAGCTTTTTCCTTTTGAGAGTAGACTATGGTACAAAGAAGAGCAAGTGGCACACACCCAAGGACAAGGAAAAAAAAACATGTGCAGCAATAACTAGAAACTTTCCGCGTACCTTTAACTAAACTTATTATAGTACCACCAGATCATAAAAGTTTATTTTCCTTTTCATTGGATAAACTGAAATCATCCTGGCTTCACTGCAGTTAAAATTTATATCTGCTGGGATTTTGTATTCTTGGATTTTAAACAGCTCAGTGTTCCACAGCATTACATGGCATTATGTGAGAGCTTCCAACAAGCTAGCCATACTTAAAACTGTCATCAGTCCTGCAGGGCATCAGAGGACTTGCAGCAGCTATCCCTGTGACTGTTATACCCACATGAGGCAGGTGGCTGCACCAGGGATCTCAACCATGGCATCCTAGTCTCACCTTGCAGACCTCAACAGGCTGCCACTACTTTGCCCTGCATTTGCCATGTGTACCTTCTTTAGGACTTGCTCCATCTTATCAAACTTTAATGGGCCTAACTGGGTATAGTGGCACACACCTGTAATCCCAGCAGCTTGGGAGGCTGAGGCAGGAGGATCACAAGTCCAAAGCCAGCCTCAGCAACTTAGCAAGGCCATAAGCAACCTAGTGAGACTGTCTCCAAATAAAATACAAAAAAATGGCTGGAGATGAGGCTCAATGGTTCAGCGTCCCTGGGTTCAGTCCCCGATTACAAAAACAAACAAACAACAACAACAAAAAAACACCTTTAATGGGCCTAAAGAATTAGGAATCTTTTTGAATGTAGTACACTCCCTTTTTATTGTGATAAAGTACACATGGCATGAAATTCACCATTCGTGACATTTATGACATTAGCAACGTTGTGCAACCACCACCTTTATCTAGTTTCAAAACATTTTCATCATCTCAAAGAAATCCCATGCTCATTAAGCAGTTATTCTCCTTTTCTTCCTCCCCACAGTCCTCTCTCCTACCGAGCAACCACTAATTTGCTTTCTATCTCTGGATTTGGCAATACTGGATATTTCATATAAATGGAATTGTATGTGGTCTTTAGTGACTTGCTTCTCTTACTTAACACAGTGTTTGCAGGGCTTATCCATGTTGTAACATGCTTAGGTATTTCACTCTTTTTTTATGACTGAATAATATATGATTATATGAATGTACCACATTTTGCTTTTCCATTTGCTTTGATGGATATTTGGGTTGTCTACGTTTGGGGGGGGTACCAAGGATTGAACTCAGGGGCACTCAACCACTGATGCACATCCTCTGTCCTATTTTGAATTTTATTTAGAGACAGGGTCTCTCTGAGTTGCTTAGTGCCTCACTCTTGCTGAAGCTGACTTTGAACTCATGGTCCTCCTGCGTCAGCCTCCCAAGCCGCTGGGATTGTAGGTGTGTGCCACCACACCCAGCATTTCTACCTTTTGACTATTGTGAATAGTACTGCTATGAACATATACGTAAAAGATTTTGTTTGAAAACCCATCTTCAGTTCTTTTGGGTATATGTACTCAGGAGTAGAATTGCTGGGTCATATGGTAACCCTACATTTAACCTGTTGGGGAAATACCAAACTTTTTTCTGCACACTGCACTTTTGCTTTGTAGCAATCGCAAAAACAAAGGTCCAACCTTCATCAAGCATAGACATTCTTCACTTATAACTTCAGAGTGAACTGAAATAAGATCTCATGCCAGCATCTGATCTCAGTTCTTCCTGTGCAGTCATTTAAGGAGAATAAAAATGCATTTAAAAAGCAGTTATAAATTGCACTGATCTTGTGCTTGCTGATTGATATTAGCTAATATTAAGAATTCAAAAGGAAACTTATCTTTGTCTTTACCCAACGTATTTTATACAGTATGATACTATATTATTACAGTATTATTTAGTTGATTTCATAAGAGATACTGCCATGATTTTCTCTGTTTTTGCAATTAAAGTCATAAAACTGAAAAAAATGCCAAACTGCTCTAGGTTATTGAGGTAACTATGCAGAATTCTGAAACATGAAATGCTAAACAGTTTTACAAGACATAATTCCATTAAAGTCATCCAGTCAAGTAATGGTGAATCAAAACTTCCTTTTAAAGCTCTGAATCTCACGGTATTTTTTTACATATTGAATCATTCAAAGTCTAAGCAATGTCTTTCAAATAAACTTTAAAAATTAGTTTTGGCACAAACAAGACCTCAAGAGTCTAGACCTAGGCCCGAAAGCTTACAAAAAATTCTGGTTGAGCCTAAATTAAACTGAGCAGCAGTTCTGATCACAATTAGGTAGCACCCTTTCTCATTCTGTTCCATTTGATATTCATCAAATCAAATGTGTTTTCTTTCCTCTAATCAGAAGCTGCACACACCTGCTCACATCCTACTTTCTCTTACACTTGTGGCCTAATCTGAAACCCCTGCCTTACTGTCACTACATTCTGGCATGGCGTACTGTTGGATCCATGCACTGCCAGGGAGCTGTGCTAGAAGAAGGAGAGATGGAAAGATACATCAAAGTGGGGCCAATACAAATGTCTAACCAAATAGATTCTTAAGGAGTTCAAAACTGGACTACAACTGGAGTTCAAAGCCATTTGCAAAGCTCTTTGTACTCATTAGAGAACAGAGTCATTTGGCCATTTGGACTGTGCACTATCTTTAGAGAGTGCATTGATAGACTTATGGTATAAGTGGTTTCCTCTGGAGTTATGTAACATGGTGGCCTTGCCAGAGAGTCCAAGGAACTCCAGAGGAAAGGGGGGAAAAGGGGTCACTGCAGACCGTAAGAAAATCATCTATTGCAGCCAAGATTGAAAACCTGTTTTCAATTGGGAGGTGGTGTGGTTTAGTGAGGAAAGTGTGAACTTTCAAATTATATAGTCCTGGGGGCTGGGATTGTAGCTCAGTGGTACAGCGCTTGCCTCGCATGCGTGAGGCCCTGGGTTCGATCCTCAGCACCACATACAAAGCAATAAAATAAAGACATTGTGTCCATCTACAACTAAAAAAAATATTTTAAAAAAAATTTACATAGTCCTGGATTAAAAGTCCAGTTCCATTCTTTTACTAGTCAATGGAAACTATGGTAAATTACTTAACTTATGGTAAATTACTTAACTCTATGCCTCAGTACCTTATTGGTGAAATTGGGAAACATCATTTGTGTCACAGAATTTTCTTTTGCCATAGGAGGCAGGATGATCCTACTAAAACATTGGTCAGATCATGCCATTACCCTGTTCAAAACCCTCTTAGGGCTTGCCAACTCTCTCCAAGCAGAACTCAAAAGCCTCATGATGGCCCACAAGACCCAACATAATATGGCCACTCCTCTTCTCTCAAAACTTATCCCCTCTGACCCTCCCATCTTTCCCCACTGCATGTAGCTTACTGATCTCCTTGCTTTTCCTCAAATAAGCCAGGCATGTTCCAACCTCAGGGCCTTTGCAATTGCCATTCTTTCTAGCTGGATGGAACATTCTTCCCCCAGAAATTTACAGTCTGGTCTTTTACTTCCTATAGGGCATCTTCTCATCTGCTTGGATGCCAGTTCCTCCCTAAATCCTTTTGTTTGACTCCTCCTCCAACTCTAGCCCCTTCCTTGCTTTCTTTTCCTCAGTGTCATTCATTATACCTTAACTTGGTCTAGAATTGCCTTATTTTACATATTGTCTTCATCACTTGCCCACAACTAGAATGTAAGTTCCACAGAGGGCAGGGCTATTGATCTATTTTGTTCACTGCTGAATCCACAATACCTTAAATGGCCCCTGACACACAATAAGGCCTGTATAATAGTTTGCTGAACAGATAAAAAATTAGGATGAAGTTATCAAGATATGAAAAGCATTTAGCATGGTGCCTGGAACTACAAATGCTCAATGAGCATTTTTTATAATTCTCATCACCTCACAATGAAGATAATTTCAACTGAAGCTACTGAAAGAGCAGTTTCTCTTAATTAAGTTTACCTTGGAGGAATGTGAAATGTTTTTGATGACTCTGAAATCTTTGAATTTGTCTTCAGAATATAAAAGGAAAATGGTCCACTTGTTTTAAATAGTCATATTCAGGAGTAAGTCTGAACTGATAAAGTAACAAGCTCCCGGTGGGCATTCCTTTATACACTGGATAAGTCTCAAAAGCTCCACAAATACTCAATTTTTAGAAATCAAATTTAATGTCCTCTTTCACTGTATGCTACATATAAAGATATGCTGTCTTCATTTTGGTCATTTTTAATTGGTACTGGAACTCAACATCTTAGGAGCAAATTCCTCTAATTTCTGTCAAGTTCTTAATGACAAACAAGCACATTGAACCTTGAAATAAATCCTTTTGAAATGAAAGAATCTTATGACAGTATAAGTAATTACTGCCAAATTCATCTACTTTGAATTTTTTGATAAATTTTCTAAAACAGAAGTACAGTCACACTGAAAATCATTGACCCTGTTCTCTTATTCCAAATAAATGTACACAGTTCTTATTTCTCTATTACTACTCTCATCCTCATTTCATATCAAATACTATGACTTTTCCTGTTTTGACATGTAGTGGAATGTACATGGCCATTTTAATTTATTTGTTTGAAATTCAGTATGTCTTTGTGCATTCAACTTCAGGGCTGCTTAAATGTAGCAAAAAAAAGATATTCTCATGCCATTAAAAGTGATTGCTATATAATATTAACAGTCTATTCTTCATACAGGCAAATTTTTAGGCATTCTTTAAGACATTAATCTTTAATTATTCTGCAATTTGGTACTGTATGCATTTAAATGAGCTAAAGCAATAATGATTTTCTTGGTTGTTTTATTTTAAATTGTGTCAACACTTTTTGGTAAAGCAATTGGAAGTCTGGACAATGGTGACTAAGTTGAAATGTGGGCAGGAAAGAGTAAATATTCATTTTGTTTTCAAGCAAAGTTGCTCATTTTCTACCACCTTCCTTTTCATTAACACCTACCTTGTGTTCAGGGATCATTTACCTCCAAGCAAGTTACATTTGTTTGGCTTTTTGTGTTTAACTGTTTCTTGCTTGGTTGCCAGATATTTTAGACAAAGCGGAGCTCTGCAACAATCAAGGGTCCTTATGTGCAGGGTGACCCCATGAAATCCACCAGTTTCTGGTGGGGTTACTTATTGATCACACAATGGGCTAAATACAAGATAGGCCCTGTGCTCTCTGGGAGCTTATAATCAACTTAGTAATTCGAGACTTAACTCATATCAAACAATTATGAATATAATCAGATTCTTCATTCTTTTAAAACACATTTTAAAATATCAAGTTTGTTAGGTTTACTGTATTATAAAAGTAATATAATTCCAATTATAGAAAATTTGGATAATATATAAAAGTGAGATAAAAAAGGAAAGAGGAGCTGGGGGTATCACTCTGTGGTTGAGCTCCAAGTTTATCATCTTGGAGGTTCTAATTCCATATCAGCACCATAGGGAGGGAGGGGAAAGAAAGCAAGAAAATGAAAAGAAAAACCATATGCACTTCTGACACCCAAAATATAGCTAAATAAATATCCTGGTACCCTTCTTTTAGGTCTATTTTCTATACAGGGGTTTTAGCTATTATTTTCTTAAGAGTTGTGAACTTATTTTATAATCTACTTTTTCCACTTAATTAATACAACATTTCCATGTTGCATATATTATTCTGAAACCAAAATACCAAACCATACTTCTGCTATTGGATATTTCAAGGTTTGATTTCAAACTTTCATATAAATAATGTCTTAATGAGCATCCATATTCATAAACATTTGTCTGCATTTATAATTATTCCCTATAGACCATGTTTTAGAGATACAATTAGTAGAGCAAAAGAAACATTACTTTTGGCCAGTAATTTTTTGATTTATTAGTTTTTTATTTTTTAATTAATGTATAATTATATAATTATGTCTTATATATTATGTCTTATATAATTATATATAATAGTATATATATATATATATACACACACACACACACACATAATATAGCAATATAATTTGGTCAATATCATTCTCCAGTATCTCTTTCTCTACCCTCCTTACTCTCTCTAGTCCCCCCTCTCTATTCTACAAGTCTCTCTTTCATTTTTGTGAAATCCCACCTTATTTTCCCCTTTTGTCTCTCTAGCTTCTACATAAGAAAGAAAACCTATGACCCTTGAATTTCTGAGCTTGGCTTATTTCCCTTAACATAACGCTCTCAAGTTCCATCCATTTTCCTACAAATGACATAATTTCATTCTACTTTATGGCTGAGTGAAACTCCATTGTGCATATATACCACATTTTTTAAAATCCATTCATCCACTGATGGACACCTAAGCTGGTCCCATAGTTTGGCTGTTGTGTATTGTGCTGTTATAAATATGAATATGCATATATTGTTATAGTATGCTGGCTTCAGTTTCTTAGGATAAATACCAAGGAGTGAAATAGCAGGGTTATATGGGGAACTTCTGCTCAACACCCTTCAAGAGATTCCCTAGTCTTCTGTGGAACCTCCATACTAAAGAATGGAATGTTTTAAAGGATATTGATACATGGTGCTAAGTTGTCTTTACCCTCCTATAAGCAATGGATATCATCCATATTCAAAGTGTTTCCTAATTTGACAGGTAAAAATAATGGTTTGTTTTAATCACTAATGATTTAAAAACTAATAAACATCTCTTCACCTTATTTGTCAAGAAATTATATTTCTTCTAGTGCATTCTATCTACACAGGCCCCTTGCCTATGTATCTATCCATTCATTCAACAAACATTGAGTACTAAACTCCAGATCAGCTGATTGAGAATAAGAGCAATGGAATAGATTTGACCCTCAGCCCTCAATCACTGCATCCTAGAGTTAATGACAGACCAGAAGGAAAGCTAAGTCAACAAAACAGAAAAAGAGCTGCAATAAAGATCTGGCTGGAAGTTCAGAGAGAGGACCCATCATCCAGTCTAGCATGTGTATGTGCCATGATGGATTCACTGCAGAGGTGGTAGTGGAGCAGACCTTGAAGATGAGTGGTAATCAGTTAACCAGAGAAGAGTAAAGCAAGATGGGAAGGAGGAGGTTGGGAGAAATGGGAGAAAGAACCATATCCATGAAGACTGAAAGAAGACAAGAAGATGGTACACTGCAGGGAGTGGGGGCTAAAAAGAGTATTAATAACAGAAGCTATTGTTATTAAGTGCTCAGTGCATACCAGACATTGACTTAACTCTTTCACATGTATGAACTCATTTAATTTTTATGGTAATCCTTTCTTGATTATATTTATATTATTATTTTATACCATCATTTTTATCTGTGTGCTCAAGGGCACATAGTGAGTGATAAAGCCAAGATTTGAATTGAGATCTCTGGGGTTCTTAGGATGACTAGAACTTAATGGAAACAAAGCAAGAGATAAATTAGAGAGCTGGCAGGTGGGGCCCAATCATAAAAGGTACACGTCGGCCATGGCCCCCCAGTTTTCTTTTGCTGATGAAGGGAATCTCTTGGAGGGTGTTGAGCAAAAGAGCAATATGAACAGAGTTAGACATCAGAGCACTAAGGAAGCAATGGAAAAGTGGGTCTGCAATTGAGGGCTTGCTGGGATGATGGAGAGAACAGGGCAAGAAGAGCTGAGAGGTATCAATTAGGTCTCTTGTTGAGTGTCTAGGAGACAAAGATATCATGGAAGCTAGCTTTGGACAGCAGAAGGAACACTCTTCTACTGAGATGAAAAAGGAAGAATGTAATGTTATGGATGTAGGGGCTTGTGGGAGGTTTACATCTCAGGATCTTTCTATTCTCTACTTATCTGGAGATGAGGTTTTCTGCTATGTATGGCAGGGAAATGATGAGGTTATGAGCTTAAGAGTGAGAAAAGTTTGAGACATCCATTGTGGGGAATGGGAAAAGACCTTGCTGGGTCTTGACTCCATCCATAATGGTTTCTTCATTCTTAACTACATCAATTGTTCATCAGAGAGTAAAATCATATTTCATCCTTATCTTTGATAATTAGGTAGATAGAGGTTTATAATATTTTAAGGCAATTTCAAGTTTATCCACATAAAATTCCAAATGGAATTATAGAACCTAGGAGCAAATCAAGTTTACTGCCATCTGTATTCTTGATTTCTTGTTCCCTAGTGATCCTTTCTTCTCAGCTTATAGATAAGTTCATATCCCCCAATTTAAAGGGGCATCAAATCCCAGTCTTTGACCTGCTGACCTGCAAAGTCATCCCAATGGTGATCCATCAGCCTGGCAGAACCTGTCTCTTACAGTAGCTTTATGACAACAAAGAGTCACATGGTGGTGTTTGGCAGTTGTCTGACCCTCTCTGGACAAAGTAAAACTCCCTAGGGTTCCTTAATGAATAAGAGAAAAGGGAAAGAGAAGAGGTCTCAAGAAAAACTTAACAGAAAATACGCGAGAATAATTCCTGATACAGGCTGAGCATCCCTAATTGGAAAACCCCAAATCCAACATGCTCTGAAATCCATTTCATATTTTAGGTTTTTTAAAATTAGGGATGCTCAATTGGTCAAGTCTATACAAATATTCCAAAATCCAAAAAACTCCAAAATCTGAAACATTTCTAGTCTAAAGAATTTTGGGTAAAGTATGTTCAACTTGTAATATGGCAACTGAGAGCTCAAGGAATTAAATAGGGGAGCAAAAGGGGATCACATGTCAACAAGAGCATATAGAATCTGTCATAATGGTTCCAGGGGCAATCAGGGAATGTAAACTTATGGTCAAAACTTCTCCTAGGATTCTTTCCACTCAAGCCAATCTTGTTTTATATTTCAGTTTTTCATGTATAGTTGCTGTTATCTTCTATTCTACTTTTCTTCTGCAATAAAGACTATATTAGAGGGCTGGGGTTGTGGCTCAGTGGTAGAGTGCTTGCCTCACACAAGTGAGGCACTGGATTTGATCCTCAGCACCACACAAAAACAAATAAAACAAAATAAGGGTATTGTATCCATCTACAACTAAAAAAAAAAAGACTATATTATATACTTGGTTTGCCCCTAGGTTCTTCAATTCCATTTGGAATTCTATGTAGATTAACTTGAAATTGCCTTAAATATTACCATAAAATATCATTCTATCTACATAAGTATCAAAGATAAAGATGAAATACGATTTTACTCTAGGATGAAATATGAGGAATTCAGCCCCTTATTTCCCTACTGTCTCTTCCTAGGTCTTGGTTACTTATCTATGGTATAAGCTATATCATTTGTCTTTAAAAAAATTTTTAACGAGCTGGGTACCATGGCTCATGCTTATAATCTCAGCGGCTCAGGAGGCTGAGACAGGAGGATCATGAGTTCAAAGCCAGCCTCAGCAACTTATCGAGGTCCTAAGCAACATAGTGAGACCCTGTCTCTAAATAAAATACAAAATAGGGCTGGGGATGTGGCTCAGTGGTTGAGTGTCCCTGAGTTTAATCCTTGGTACGCCCCCAAAAAACAAAAAAGTTTTAATGGTATCATTCACCTCTTTGAAATGTTTTAGCTTAGAATTTACGTGTGTATGTATGTGTATATCAAATCTGCTTTAATGTTCAATGTTGTTCCAAATTTTTAAAATTGGTTGTCCCCCTTGAGTTCTTCATTTTGATTTTTTTCTTGATGTTCTAAAGTAATGCATTACTTTGAGCAATTTACTAAAGAAACTATTTTCAGTTTTTCTGAAGATTTAAAAACATTTCTATTGACCCATGTACAAAAAACATCTTGTCCCCAGTTTGTTTGCCCTGAAAGCACTGAAGATTTAATCCAGTGCCTCCTTGCATTACCTGCGGTCATAGCTTTTTGGTTTTTAGGTCACTGGTTCTTCTGCTGCTGCTGGTGTTTTTAAGCTTTGTTTTGTAAGAGTCTCTTCAATGTTCCTGTACAATTTTACCAAGCTCTATTTTGTGATTTCTTTTCATTTATTGTGCTTTGAATAGTAAACTCTCTCAATTTCCAGATACTTTTCTTTCATACTTAGAAAATAATTTTTTAGTGGCCATGAGTATAGTTCAGTAATAGAGGACATGCCAAGCATAGGTGAGACCCTGGGTTCTAGCACCTCCCTCAAAAAAGAAGGGAAAAAAGGAATTATTTAGAAAATGATCTTTGAATGTCACTTTAGTTTCATTTGTTCAGTTTCCTCTCTAGCTGCATTTCTGTTCTCTTCTAGCTTATTGTTTCAATCCCTTTCTTCTTCTATTTGGGAGTATTTCTAAAGATAGTTCTCTGGTTTATTATTGAATCTTCTCTAGTGTCCAGTCTCTTATTAGTGCCTTCTGCTTTTAAGTTTTGATTCAAAAAATATGTGTTTTATAGATTTTAATACATATTTTCCCTGTTTTGGTCTGTTTGTTTCTCAAAATGGCCTGCTCTTGCTGAAATGTTGATACATTTTGCTGTGATCATAACATAACTAGTTCCTAAGAAAAAAACAAACAAAAACCAATTTTCATCCAACAAATCACACTTGAAAATCCAGGTTTAGTTTTTCACCATTCATTCAACTTTACAAAGAGGTCTCTAGAGCAGTCCAGGTTGGTGTGTGGCTGTGGCTCACAAATCCCACAGTCTCTGTCACAGATGGGGGACAAAAACACATGTGCCTGTGTATATGCAGAAAACAATTAAGGAAAGGAAGGATTTAATTACATCTATCCTAAACAAATGTGCCAAGTTAATATGAAAAGATGAGACATTTATTTGGGAAGAAGAGAGAGAGAAAGACAAACTTGATTTGAAGACTAAGAAGCCACATTTGGGTTAGAAGTTTGGTAAGGAAAGAAGATGATAGGTGGCAAAGTGAAAGTGGAGATTTTTGTCACAATTCACTAACCACTGATAGGCAAATTCCAAGAGACTCTCCATGCATGGTATCCCCAGAGTTGTGCAGTTTATAATAAGCACAATCTTAGCAGTGGTCCTTTGCTGGGACTACTTAATAGATCTTGGGTTTATGCTTAATTGACAACTTGTCATTAAGGTAACTGTGTCTTCTACATGAAGACACAATTCAGAAAAGGAAGAAGTATAAGTCCATCAATGAATAAAATGATTTACTTCCATACCAGAATATGAAGTAGGAAATTTTCTGACATTCTCATTGTGACTTATTTTTGGATTTGTTCTGAGTCTTCTATAAAGAATTCTGAGCTTGGGGTAGGGCAGCGCTGGGCTGCAGATTAAATCACTTATCTGAATCAGAAGTCACAGACACAACCTAGACAAACCACTCAACCCACCAAATTTTGACAGTGGCTGGAACTTTTTAAACTTTGCAACATCAGTAAGAAATCATTTTCAGTCCAGATAGTATAATGGGAACTTGTTCCTGGCTCCTTGTTTTAAACACTGTGTGCCTGAAATCTATGTAATGAATCCTAGCATAACCACAGAGCGTCAGCCCTAAATATAGCAGTTTTAAAAGTAATAGAAGAAATCCATATGCTGATAGCTTCCTCTGTAAAGATATATGGCTCTAAATCAAACAATAAAGTAAATATGCCCATCTATTAAGTGTTTTACACTTCTACTTATAAAAATTAAAAGGAAAATGAGCATGAGTCAATTAAGATAAAAGAAAATGAGGAAGCTGCTTGTGAGTCACAACCCTAACTTCCCTGCCACTTCAGAGTCCAGCCATATTCCCTGCTCAGGGAGGGAGTGAGCAGCTATGTTAGGTGCTGGTGCACAGTCCCTCTCAGGTCACAGAATTGTCACTCACAAGGTCCAATTTGAACCAAGCTGATTTGCTGCAACAGCAACTAGCCACAGCCACAGCCATGTCATGTCCAAGCCTGCTATAGGAGCAAATTAAACCTGCCTGGTAACAGCAGGGAACCTCAGGACACAGTGAGATTTGTCCACAGTCAATTCTACCCCCTCTGTGGAATACTGCATCACTCCCCTCAATACTCTTCCCATATCTGCACCTTTTCCCAGGTGACTCTTGTCCCAACCTCTAAAGATGCACAATTTCTTTCATGTTCCCTGACAATAGGGTCAGCCACAAGACTTGTTTTGGCCAATAGAAGGATGTCGAACTCAAAGTGTGCCAGTTATGAGCCTAGATTTCAAGGTCTTCCATGTTTCACATTCTCCGTCTGTACTTTTGCCATACTGTAAGAATAGCATGTTTGGATTAGCCTGCTTCTCTTTGGAGGAGAAAGACAGTACAAGAATTCAGCTTGACCTGACTGTAGCCATTTTGAGTCATAACCATCATGATCACCCTGAGTAATCCTGGTCTGTTTTCCCTACATAGTTTCCCAGCATACTATAAATAGACAAAACCATTAGAGTGGTATGTGGGAGCTTTACTACAGGACGGTGGTGCTGAATATACCTGACATCCTTGATATTAGCTTGAGATAAACCAGGTACATTCCAGCTTGGATGAAGTCACTTTTGTCATGACCATTATATAAACTTCCCTCCTCCTGATCAACATCACAGGGATCCACCTGTTTTGCTGCCACCCAAGACATATTCCTATGCCTCCCATAAATTGTACTCAGTGCAATCCTGGGTCTTTCTACCTCTTTGGTCTCATAGCGCCTTACAACTGGTTCCACTACACTGGGACCAGTTTGTTCTGGAACAGAGACACATGGGGGAACAGAACAGCCCCATCCAGGCCCAGGCCAGATCAAATGACCCCTAGCCAACTCTTGGACCTGTGAGCTAAGTAAATGTTTCTTTTGTACAATACTGAGATTCTGAGACAATTTATTAAACATTGAAACTTTGCCAACCAATGATTAATCCGCTCTCTCAAATCCCACCCTTGCACTCTTCTTCATTCAGAGGTCATCAAGAAGCACGTTCACACTCAAGATGAAGTTGAACTTCCGGAAGTTGAGCACCTGGACCACAGCACTCATGCTCCTAGCACAATTACTTTGAACAGTATTCTGGTGGGAAGCTAACATTTTCTTCTAAGGAATACTATCAGAAACAGCCATCTGAAGCTCATCCTTGGGTATCTGGGGCCCAAGCTACTAAGACCACCTAGAATGTCTCTCTTGGGCTCTGCATTAGGATTCCTTCGTAGCAACTGGATTATTGTTGCAGTAGAAATACCATGAATCCTGTGAGTGATCACAGTTTCCTATTTTGCACTGACTCGTAGGAAGCTCAGAGCCAGGCTTGTGGCTGACTGCTAGTAAATACCCATGCCTTTAGATACTGTAAATATACTCTGTCAGCCCCACTTTTAAGCCCACCATTCTTTCCTATTTTTAAGTTTTATTTTACTTTTGTTATTTATCTGTTTTTTGCTGTAGAATTGTTCACGTCTTTGTAATATACCTTAAATTCATTTCTGAAATAAGGCAAAATAGCAATAAATATAAAATAAATTGAAGGAGTATATAAACAGGAAGTTTTTTTTTTTCAAACCTACCCCAACTGTACCCATCCCCAGAAAACATCTTCCCAGAAAGGCAGACTCAAGGAAGACAATTTCAAGAAGAGCAAAGATGTCATGATTGGTAGAGACAGCTGCTAGGCCATCGAGGGCATACACATGCTTTCTAGACCCAGAGCATAACTTTCCTGTGGCCAGTGGAAAGGGAAAGTGAATTAAACAACTGTCCTGGGTATTTTATGGCTTGTTGTTTCACATATGTTAATTTGCCCTCAGTAACCTACTGAGTTATTCTCATTTTGTAGATGAAGAACCTGAGCATTACAGAGGAAGTTTGAGTTAATTTGAATCTAAATCTTGAATGTATATGATGAAATTGTTAGACTGCATAGTGTAAATCCCAGGTCTACAACTTAATCTGTGATCCTGGGTAGTGTCTTTAACCTCTCTTCAGTTTCCTCACCTGCAAAATGAATTATGATAGTACTCACTTTGTAAGAATGCTATGTGGAGTAAATAAGCTAAATGCAGTGGCATTTTCTGCAGTACTTGTTACATGGTAAACAACATAAGTGTTAATTATTATTAGAATTATTAGTAAATGGCAGAATGAATTGCTCTTTGAGAAAGGCCAAAGTAAATCTAAGAATGCCCTATTAATTGGATCCTAACTACTAAGTGAAAATTGAATCTGAACAAAGAGCACCATCTTTGATCATTTATTTGTTCTTCCATTAATAGGTACATGGGAATAAAAAGATACACTGAGTGGTACCAAGTAAAATGAAATGAATTCAAAGAGTCAGAGATTACTGTGAGCTGGGGTGGTCAGGACATCTTAAGAGAAGAAACATAATCTGGACCATGTCTGCAGAGGCTGACAAGAGAAAACTGGATAGCAATGGAGACCATCTCCAAAATGGTGTAGGAAGAAAGTGTCCCAGTTGGGCAGCCCAGAAGTAGCAATACCAGACCACAGATGAGGTTGGCCCTCTGCAAGGAGAGCTCACTCATTTTGAACCTCTCACCCACCATGGAACCTGTCACAGAATAGGTATCCAAAATATGTTGACTGACTGAATGAATAGCGAACTTACATGGTTCAACACTATACTGAGGTATACCTTCTACATACAGAACCTTGGGTTGTAAAATTTACTTGAATGAAAATCAGTAAGGCAAGGTCCGCCTTATGGTGGCCTATCTGTCATTACCCTCCTGCCCCAAAGTATCCTCTTACTTTATATCCTAATTTATACATCATAATTCTCCCCTGTAGGAACTACAAATTAGCATTTACTTACTGTTCCCAATTTTTTAAACAAAGTTTGAGATTTAATTAAAAAAGAAAGCATGGGTGGCACTAACCAGGTCATTTGTTAGCATCTAATCAGCCGCCTTATTTTATTCACAGAAACTTCATTAAGAAAGCAGACCATTAGCACATTGTATTCTGGATGAAATAGTAGTTTCACTGTTAATGATTTACCCACTCTCACAAGAATATAATCACGGAAAAAGAAATAAAATAAACACAATATAAATATATATGTATATATAAAACTTCTGAAAAAGACTTGGTCCTTTTTTCCACTCTTTAGAAACATAAGAAATACTCTATCTGTTTTGGCACAATATTATATGGTTTATTTATTCTAAAATGCCAAGAATTTTTTCTAGCATCCCATAAAAGTTATAAGAATGGATATGCTTCAGAAATAGAAAGAGAAAAGCCTGAGATTGATTAAGATTTTTAAATAGTGGAGCCGATTTTAACTAGGCCTATATGATCACAGCCAAATCCACTTCAGCATAAGTGTTAATAATAATGTGACATTCCCTAATAATAATGTGTCTAGTCAGTACTTTCCCCAATGTAATTTTAGAGAGTCTTATAGCATGGTAGAGAGATTGTGTGTGGCAAAATGGCAGACTAGGTGGCAATTAGAACTCAAACTCCTGGCTGAGCTTGCAAAAACAGGAGAGAAATTTCCCCAGGTTCTCAGGCAAAGGAGGAGCTGACAGCCAGAGGGGAAGGTGTACAAGCTAATAGGTAGTAGCTGCAGGGACATGGGGATCAAGTCCTTTAACAGGTAAGAGCTTAAATTTTAATGCTCACTTAGGCACAAGGCTATGGCCATTGACAGAAGCAATTTGAAACTCCTACATGTGAAATCTGTGCCAGAAGCTAGAACTGTAAAAGACTGCAACTGATGTGAAAGAAGGATTAGTAAACTCTACCCATTGGCCAAGAGTGATGACTATGAGGCTTTTTTGAGCTTTGTCTCTAGGTATGAAAAAATTATCTGAGAGAACTCAAAGCCAACATTTTACATAATCAGAATTTGGAGTACAAATTTATTTTACCCACGCACTATATAAAGCTCCAAAGCAACAAATTAACATCAAAATTAAGATGAAATTTGGCCAGTTTATAAACCAGCCTAGAGAGGCAAAAACAAAACTACTCTAAAAGTTCTACTTCTGCATGCTAAAATTAGTGGGTGAAAGTTTGAGGAAAAGTAGGGTGTGCAGTCTGAAAATACCTCTGTCAAGTTATTTATTACTTACAAAAGGAACTTTACAATTGAGAAACCTGATAGATAGCACATTAATCAAGGGATCAAAGTCAACATTACCAGCAGTAAGACATACTGACATCAAGAACCCTTTAGCATGACACACAAAAAGGACAAAACATCATTTCTGTAGTATTCCTTCCACAAATGCATTATCTCAAGCTAACCATGAGAAAATATCAGAAAACTCCAAATTGAAGAACATTATACAAAATAACACTACTCCTTTAAAGTATCAAAGTTATAAAAACAAGGAAAGGCTGAGGAACTGTTACAGATTGCAGAAGACTAAAAAGAAACAATGAGGGGGCTGGTGATATAGCTCAGTTGGTAGAGTGCTTGCCTTGCATGCACAAGGCCCTGGGTTCAATCCCCAGAAAGAAGAAACAATGGCTAATGCACTGTGTGATCCTGGGTAGGATCCTGGAACAGAAAAAGAACCTTAGTGGATGATGGTAGTTGCTGGCAAGGATGTAGGGGAAAAGATACACCTATACATTGTTGGTGGGATTGCAAATTAATACAGCTACTCTGGAAAGCAGTAGGGAGATTCCTCAAAAGACCTAGGAACAGAAATACCATATGACCTAGCTGTCCCACTCTGGTATTTATCCAAAAGAACCCAAATCAGCATACTATAGTGATACATGCACACCAATGTTTATAGCAGCACAATCCACAACAGCCAAGTTATAATGTCTATTACAGATGAATGGATAAAGAAAATGTAGTGTATATGCACAATGGAGTTCTATTCAGCCATAAAGAAGAATTAAACTATGGCATTTGCTGGTAAATGGATGGAATTGGAGAATGGCATGCTAAGTGAAATAAGCCAGACTCACAAAGTCAAGGGTCGAATGTTTTCTCTCATATGTGGAAGCTAGGGAAAGAATAGAAACAAAAAAAGGGGAATCTCATGAAAATAGAAGAGAGAGCAGTAGAGTAGAAGCAGAGGACCAAGAGTGAGGCAAGAGAGGAGGCATAGGGAAAGAACTGGGGAATAAAGTTGACCAAACTATGCTATGTGCATGTATGAATATATCACAATGCATTCCAATTTTATATGTAACTATAATGCACTAATTAAAAAATAAATAGAAAGAAGACCTATAGAGTAGAGGAAGGGGCTTAGGAAGAGGGAATAGGGGAGGTAAGGGGATAGTACAGGGGACTGAAATGGAAAAACTATTTTATATGCATTTATGAATATGTCAAAAGAAATCCCACTATTATATACAACTACAATGTACCAAAATAAAAAATAAAATTTAAATTTAAAAAAATTAGTGAACTTCAAATAAAGTTTTTAGATCACAATATTGTCCAAAGTCAATTTTCTTGTTTTGATAATTAAGCTATGGCAAGATATTAATATTAGGATATGCTGAGAGAGGGGTATATAGGAACTCTCTGTTCTACTTTGAATACTTTTCTGTAAGTTTACAATTAGTTCAAAAATTTTTTAAAAAGGTCTTAAAAGTAACTACTCAGCATAGGGGCAGGAAAGACAGTGGAATGAGATGGACATCATTGCCCTGGATACATGTATGACTGCACGTATGTTGTGACTCTACATCATGTACAACCAGAGAAATGAAGAGTTGTGCTCCATTTGTGTACAATGAATCAAAATGCATTCTATGTATACTTAAGTAGAATAAATAAATTAAATAAATAAATAAAAAGAAAAAAATTAACTACTCTGAAGGACCAACACAAACAACAAAGGAACACTGCAGTGAGAGAAGAAAGTACAATTTAAGATGAGCTCATAAAACATGAAAGGAAATAATCCTCCATGAGTGAGAATCAGCAAATGTAACAGAGGTCAGTAGTACCCCTTGAATTTGGGACAACAGAACAAACTCAGTTATCAACCATAACATTATTATTTTTAAAATTATTAAAGAGATAAAACAGAGAAGCCATAAGACGACTGTGTGATGCCATGGAAAAGAACAGAAACATACATACTCACACATTATATACACGTACATAATGATACATACATATATATAAATGAATGAATGAACTAAATAGCACTTAAGGAGTTGAAAAGTATAGTTATAGAATCAATTAACTAGATGAAAAACTTAAGGAAAATGTCAAGAACACAGTAAAGAATGAAAAACAAATGAAAAAAATGAATGAGAGATGAGAGAGAAGAGATAATGAGAAAAAGAAAGTTTCAGAAGGAAAACAGAGAAAATGGATAAGAGAAGCTATTTGAAGAGATATATGGCTCAGAATAATTCTCAAACTCAAGAATTACAAATAGTCCTGAGATATATTATAATAAAACTGTAGAAAGCCAAAAACAGTGAAATTCAACCAAGAGGAAAAATGGCATAAGATTACAAAGGAATAATTATATTAATAAGAGATTCTGATGTCCACAATGGAAGGCAAAATACAATAGAATAATGTCTTCAAAAGGTCAAAGCAAAATAATCATAATTCTAGAATTATTTACCCACTTAAACTTCAAAAGAGAAAAATAAATGCATTTCAGAAAGTAACATTTTCCCCAGAGTTCTAAAGCAAGTTTCAATAAATATCAAAGAATCAATATCATGCAAACCTTCTCTTATATCTAAATGTAATGAAAAGTCAAGAACTAAAAGAAAGCCAACCTTGCACACATTTGCAAATTTCAAAACGAACTTTTATATAATTAGTTCTCCAAAAAGAAATTATAATAATATTAGAAAATATTTTATATGGAGGATAACAAACACACTAAAGGTAAATTAGTACTTAGAAGGCACATTCAAGCCTTACATGCATTTCTTAGAAAAGACTGAAATCAGTAAAACAAATGTCCAACTCAAGAAGTTAGAAAATAAACACAAAGAAAATATTAAGAAAGATATAGTAAAAACAAGAGTAGGAATTAATAAAATAGAAAAAGTTTTTTAAAATTTATTTATTTATTCTATTTAGGTTTACATGATAGCGGAGTGCATTTTGATTCATTGTATACAGATGGAGCACAACTTTTCAACTTTTCATTTCTTTGGTTGTATGTGATGTAGAATCACAACATACATGCAGTCATACATAAAGCTAGGGCTATGATGTCCATCTTATTCCATCATCTTAAAAAGGGCTAACACATTGAAATCTGTTTCTCTAAAAAATTAGCAAAATAAACAACTACAGTAAAATTGATCTTAAAAGAGACAAACTGTAGTAAGTTTTAAATCAGATTAAATAGAAGTTTCTAAAAACTATATAATTTTTAAAAGCAACTTGAAAATAGGGAGTTAAAATAAGATGTAATACTTTAGATAAAGTGAGTCATTAATCTACCCACTAAAGACAAGAAGGATCATGGTTTGACAGGCAACTTTAGCAAACCTTAAAAGTATTGACGATACCTACCTATTACAAACTGCCATAAGAAAAAGAGTGAATGTTATGAAAATTGATTTAAAGGGCTATTATAAAACACTGCTATTTGAAGTGGACAAATATGGTAGGAGAAAGAAAAAGTATAGGCCCATCTCCTTTATGAACAAAGATGTGAAAAACCTAAATAAAATATGCACCTATCAAAAATCTATGACAAGTGAAGTACTTAACAGTGAAATATAAAAATTCCTTTGAAAGTCAGGAAAAATATAAGAATACCTTCAAATATTATTTATCTTATATGTTGCATTTCAGGTGCTAGCCAATATAATAACAAGAAAAATATCATAAAGATCAGAAAAGAAGATGCAAATTTGTCATTATTTAGAGTTTATATAATATGGACCAAAATAAAATCTAAGAGAATCTACGGGCTCTATGAACTCAAAGAGAAAACGAAATCAACACAAAAGAAACACTAAAAAAATCAATAGTATTCAGACACACCAGCAACAACCAACTAAAAATGTAATTTCTAAGAAAAAACATTATTTACAATAGCAACAAAACTACAAAGTGTTATGAAACAAGAATATATTACATAAGGAAATAGCTGAAAATTATTAGGAAAAAATATTTTTTAAAAGCAGCCTTTCAGCTATCCTTTTCAAGGAGAATTTGTAATTTTAATAGTCAAAAATTATACCACAGAAGAAAAAGTGGGTAAGACATTGTCACTAATTTATTAAGAATTTGAAAATTATAAAAACTCTTCCATTTCAAAGTTATATTTTAAAGCTTTAGATTTTTTCTTTAATATGTTCTGGACAATAATAAGTATTTCAAATAAGCATTTTAAGAATATAAGATAAACCTCAATCCTACCTCACATCACCTACTGAATAATTTGAGATGAATCATACACTTAAAGGGGAAAACTAAAATTATGAAACAGAGAAAAATGCAGAAGAATATCTTGGTGACTCTGAGGTAACTCAAAGCTTCTTAAACAGATTATAGAAAACAAAGATTGACAATTTGGACTTGGAAATATAAACTAGTACAACCACTTTAGTAAATGGTCTGGAAGGTTTTTTAAAAATAAAACATACTTATTCTATGCTCCAATAATTCCATTTCTAGGTATGTACTTAGGAGAAACAAAAATGAATGAAAGATGCCACAAAATGCACATACTGATTAATTTTATTTATATGAAATCCTAGAACAGGGGAAAAAATCTATGGAGAAAAAAAATCAGAATGCTAGGTTCTTTTTTGTTTTTTTTCTTTTGGTACTGAGAATTGAAGCCAGGGGCACTCTACCACTGATCTACATCCCTAGTCTTTTTCATTTTTTGAGATGGAAGTCACTCTAAGTTGCTTAGTGCCTCACTAAGTTGCTGAGACTGGCCTAGAACTTGCAATCCTCCAGCCTCAGCCTCTCAAGTTGCTGAGATTATAGTTGTGCACAACCACATCTGGCTCAGTAGCTGCTTCTTGAATGGGAGATGTGGGCAGCAATTGACTGGGGTGGAGAGTGTTGAAACTTTGTTTGGTGGTGTTGATGTTCTACGTTTTAATAGGAAGTTGGGTTGTACAGGCATATGCATTTGTAAAACTCAGCAAATGTATACTCAATGCTTGAGTGTTTTATTGAAAATAAATTTTACATCAAAGGAAAAAACTATAAGTGGCAAGAACACTGAAATATTTAGAGGGAAGTAACAGATATCTGTGATTTTCTTTGCCATGCACCAAAATTAAGATGAATTAATGGAAGGATGAAGGGATGTATAAATGGAGAGATGTGTGAAAAAGTAAAGGGAAAAAAAGCTGGGCATGGTGGTGCATACCTATAATCGAAATGATTTGGGAGGCTGAGGCAAGAGTATTGAGAGTTTTAAGCCAGCCTCAGCAACTTAGTAAGACCCTGTCTCAAAATAAAAATTAAAAAGGGATGGAGGCATAGCACAGTGGTAGAGTACCCCTGGGTTCAATCCTCAGTAACACACACACACACAGAGAAAATAAAGTGAGATGTAAATCTTACAATGATACAATGGTAAATATATGGGTGTTCATTGTTTGATCCTTTCAATGTTTTTGACATTTAAAAATGTTCATGAAACGTTGGGTAAAAATGAATGGACAAGATTTGGGGTCTAATCTGATATGAATCTGAAAATTATAAAAATTCTTCTATCTCAACACTTAAAGTTCCAGAATATTATAATTACATATTATAAAACATTCAGGTCCATAATGTAGGAATTTTAAGAAAATATACTAAGATTACTTGACTCTCATCAATAATTTGAGTAGAACATCAACCACAACAACTCATACTCTGCTCTATTATGATTCAGAGCCACTTGACTTTTACCCAGAACATCCTGCCAGCATCTGCCATTAGCCCTTTATAGAAGAAATTGAAGACAGAAATAAAAATGTTCTTTTTGAAAAATGTTCAGAAAGCTCTTTGCCCAGGCTTTTTGGTTTGATTTAATTTTAATCTTATTTATTTATTTATTTCTACATTTTCTCATTGTCAAAAAACAAAACAAAGAATGAGGCCCAGTTTTAAGTGTGTTGTCTGCAAGAATTACTTCAATGTATGTACATTCCTTGAAACAATCATATAACTATACATGCACATACAACCTTTAAACTTTTGGCATAAATAGGATCATATTATACTTAGTTCTGAATTTTGCTTTATCTAGAAAACAGCATGAAATACGTGTGGTAACCGTCAGTGCTGTTTACCAAAATTTGATTTCCCTTTCTCTTCTGAGAACAGTGTGGGGTCCTATGACTAGTACTGGCCAATAAACTGAGGATATAAATAATATGTATTTATTCCCAGAGAATTTGTTGTACTTCATCCTTTGAAGTTCTCTCCTCTCTCTGGCAAAGTGACTGGCAACATTCAAGGTAGTGACTATTCTCTGAACTTCAGTCCCTGAGTAGATACTATGAACAAAATTCCTTTGACAATCACAACGGCTACACAGAGTGAGCAAGAAATAATCTTTTGTTGATTTAATTCCCTGGGATTTTGGAACTGCTCATTACTGTAGTATTAATTAGCCAATCCTGAGTGAACATTTCTTCAGATATGCATATTTGTTCTACTCCAGGTTTTCTAATGGCTAAAGAATACTATATCCAACTATTCCTCAACTATTGGGCATTTGATTTTTCCATTTGCCATTTTTGCTATTACAAAGTTTGCTGCAGTAAATATCATGTGTGTGTCTGCATGCACCCATGCTTTTGCATCCCCATGCAACACATGTCAATTCATTTGTCAAAATTTTCCCAATTAAAAAAAAATTCTATAAGTTCAAGTACTAAGGAAAATGGTCTAAATATTAGATGCTGGCGATTGTCTTCCAAAATACTGAATAATTTAAATTCCTATCAGTAGAAAGTGAGAATATCTATTACCTCACACACTCACCTGGAGTCAGTTACATTATTATCTTAAAATGGTACCAATATAATAGGTATAATATTTCATTGTTGTTTCAGCTGGCATCATTACTGAGCATATAGGTTTAAAAACTATTTGTATTTCTTCAGTCTTTGACTGATTTTTATCTGTTGATTTTATAGGAGGTTATTTGTAAGTCCTTAATGTGAATCCCCTGGTTCTTATGCTGGTTATAAATATCTTCTCTTGGTCTATCCCTTATCTGTTAAAGGTTTGTTTATGGCATATTTTGCTATAGAGAAATATAAAATTTTCCTGCAGTCAATCTTTTCCTTATGGTTTTTGGAAACTGCTCCATCAAAAATAAAAATATATAAAACATTTTCTAATCAATTGTCAACAAAATCTCTATTAATAACCCATTCTTTATCCAGTGATTTAGAATGTTTTCCATATCCTAAAGTCCATAAAAATAGACCTTCACACTCAATGGGCCAACTTCTTTCCTCAGCTCTAAGAAACAAAACCAAATCTAACAACAGCAATAACAAAAACCTACTTTGTAACCCTGATTGGAATTGTTTCAAATATACAGATTAGGGGCGGTTCCAAGATGGCGGCGTAGACAGTCCACTCTGCGCTAGGCTCTTAGGGACCAAGGCTGGAAGTGGTGGAGGCGCTGTTTTCCAGCCAGCTTCCTGGCATCATTCTTCAGCTCAACATCCCACGCAGGAATTTCG
>CM053417.1:87597423-87676212 GCA_028644305.1 Xerus rutilus | reverse complement strand
TGCCTCAACAAATGTTTTCAGTGAATAGTGTGTACAGCTTCTGATAATTTGTTTTTTTTCTGTTATGTTTGCCAACATGTATTAAAATGCAACTTTTGGGAAAAAAATAAAATAAAAAAAAAAAAATCAAATATACAGATTAATTTGGACAGATTAGAATTTTTACAATATTGTCTTCCCATCCAGAAATATCATAAAGTTTTAAAATTGTATTCATTTCAATCTTATACATTTCTGTCCAATTTATTACCAGGTATTCCCTAATTTTGTGATACAGTGAAGAATATCCCCTTTTGCAAAACATTTCCTAATTGATTATTGCCATGTATACAGTTTTCTTCTATTTAGCTACTTTTCCAAATATTCTTAATAGTTCTATTTTTAAATTGGTTATTGTGGATTTTCTAGGTACACAATCATATTTGGTTTCTAATTTTAAAAAAATCAGTCTTTAGCTCTATTCAGGGTTATTTATGCAGTTATTCCTACATGCTTATTTCCATAATACCTAGGGCAACAAAATAATAGAATTTTGTGGCTAGAAGAGGGCCTCATAATGATCTAAGCCCTGGTATAAAACAATAAAGAATTATAGAGACTGGGAAGAAATGTGGAGAAGTGGCTCTATCGAAGGAAGACAGGTGCCACTCACCCTCAACTGATTACTGTCATGGGAAAATATAGCCCTATTTCTATTTTCCAAGAGGTACTATATATATATGTATGTATACACATATATATACACATTTATATGTACATATATATACATATATGTACATATATATAAATGTTTGGACTTCTAATTTTAAAACACTAAAGGATAAACAACAAAAAAATCAATTGGCAACTTTCACTCTTTGATCTTGCATCTAATCCAATACCTTCATTTAAAGCAATTTATACTCAGAAAGTAGTCAAGTGTAGGGAAGGGCTTTGAATCTTTTTTAGCTGCTTGGTAAGTCAAAACAGTACATTCAATTAATAAAACTAAGTAGATGTTTTGCTTGGTTTGGTTGCAAACAGGGAATTTAGTCCTTAATGTCAATATACATTTGTGTTCCCTGTTATCTCATGTTGGTTTGGATTTGCTATCTCTAAAATATTCACAGCAAATGAAAATGGTCTCATTTATTTTAGTTTTTCCCAGTTTTATTAAAGTATAATTACAAAGTAAAAGATGTATTTACATTGTACAATGTTTTGATATATGTATGCATTGTGAAGTGATTAAATTAAGCTAATTATTTGTGTGTGTGTGTATGTGTTGAGAACATTTAAGATCCACTCAGCAATTTTCAAGAACATAATGCAGTATTAACTATATTCACCATGCTGTACAAATAGATCTCCAGAACTTAAACTTTTGTACAAAGGGTACCTTTTAAGCAGCCTTTCTATATTTAGGGAAATTCCCATACTATGTTCCATGCCACCCAAGAGGGACATAAGCTCAATTGCTTGGCCTTCTATGCAATTAGAAACATGCATGTGACCCAAGATCCACTAAAAGGGAAGTTTACAGAAAATCTTGACTCAGAAGGCAATAACAGGAGAAAACCAACTCAGTAGGGTCCACGTTTGGTGTCAGAAGGGTCCAGCTCTCAGGGGTGGCAAAGGACACAAAGTAGCCCAAAGTGGTGGTAGTAATGGCCACAAAAAAAAATGGAGTTCTTGGCAGCAATGCAAGTGTAGCAAGGACTCATGGGTGGGGACGGTGGTAACACAGGTCATTTTTTCATCAGATATGTTCTATAGCCCAGTTCTGGGCTTCATTCCTAAAATTCAGTCTCAAGCTTATTTCTCTAGCCTTTCCAAAGATACTATGAACCACCCAGGATCCTTTTAATAATAAATTCCTTTTCTGCCTAACTAGCCAGAGAAGATTTTGCTTTTTTAAAACTAAGCCCTCATCACTACAAACAACACCACCAGGCAGTGATGGAAGCAAATAAAAAATCTCCATCTTTTTTGATTCCCAGGCCAGCATTCTTTCTACCACATTACATTATTTATATTTAATGCTTTCAGGAAGGTTCAAAATTCTGTTCTCAAAGATATGCTGAGTACCGACAAAGCAGATGCTTTGATTCATGATAAGAACCTGTGTTTGTGTGTTTTTGGAATTTATGTGTTTGTTTATCTTTGTTTTTGATTCTCTTCATACAGATTCATAGACTAGTGGCTTTCTTAAAAGATGTGAGCCTACAACAAAAACACCAACAGCAATGTACATACAGTACTCCAAATAAAGATAGAGCAAAGCCATTCAAAGGGAGAGATAACCATCCTAGATAAATCAGAATGAGAACATTACCATGTTTCTAAACACTAAATTTACAATCTGCTTCCTTGAAGTAAGGACTGTAACATGGTAGATTATATTAATGTTTCCCAATCTGGACCAACAAATGATGTTTATTATTTTCCATGTTCATGGCCTCCAAGTTTTTAAGAGTTTCTTTTCCAACCTCATTTATGAATGTTTTAAATGACTCCATCACAGGTAAAAGTATAGCTTACTGAAATACTTAAAACAGCATGTAGATTCATATAACTATTCTTGGTGACACCAGGTTGCCACTATTGGGATAGTGTTTTCTTTTTTCTTTCTATCTTTTTTTTTCTTGAGTATCTACCATGCAATAGTCAGTGTACTATAATAAGAACTTTACAAACTGCATCGAAATTATTATTCATCACAACAGCTCTATGTAGTACCTATTATCATTATTTTATAAATGAAAAAATTGTTCAACAACTTACCCAAGGCTACCAAGCTGGTAAATGACAGAGCTGAGATTTGGATCTGGGTTTACCAACTCCAAAACCAGCGATCTTTTCTATTTATGTTATACTATCTCCCTCAGGAAGAATTTCAGTTTTATAAGTGAGAACATTTTCCCGAGGCTCTAAATCTTAGAAGGAATTTATTATATGGATGTTCACAGAAGAACTACTGACCCACAATTAATAATGCAGGCCTGAGGAAGAACTGTGCAATAATTCATTGAGGCCTGATATACTGGGTTCTGGAGGGATCTGGGAAAGACACAAGGGTGAACTGGCCATGGCCACTGCCCTCTGAGAACTTTGCCCAAGTGGGGAGAAGAAATGATCACACAGAGGACCAAAACATGCACAAGTTACATGGAGCCAAGTGTCAACTCTAATGGGTAGGTCAAGGCTCAGAAAGGTGGCCAGAGGGAGGAACAGGCCAGGTATTCCCTGGCATTGGGCCTTCACTGCTGGGGCTACACACAGTTTAGAGTACAGAGCCTGCTCTGGAAAGCCCCGCCCTGCCCATGTTTCCAATTTTGTGAAATACTAGCCCTGCCAAAACTAGACCCTGCCCTGCTCCCTGATGAAATGTGCCCTCGCTCTGAGAAAGACCTTCTGCACTCTTTTGATAAATTAGCAGCTCTCATAGGTAAATCTGGCATTCTGTGAAGAAAAGGTTGCAGAGAAATAGGTCTAAGTAGAAGCAGAGTGAATGACACTCACAAAGCAAAAAAAAAAAAAAAAGTTCCCCACCCACATGAAAAAGCAGAACCACTCTCTACTGTTTCCTGACCTGTCCCTCCATTCCATCAGGTCTATTCTAAGACAAATGCCTCAGGGAGGCCTACCTATTAATCCATTAGCAACACTGGTACCTTGTGCAAAAGTAGTTTATTGGCTCCTCTCTTTGAGGTTTTCCTGAGAGGAAAAAGGGGAATGCCAGGCCAGGGCTTGAACAACACAGCAGGACTGGGCTCTGAGGCACCAGGAATATATTGAGAGGGACAAGTAGCTACATTGGACAGAATCTCAAGGCCACAGAGGTTAAACCCAGAAGCCTAACAATCCACCCCTGCCTGTCTCTATTTGTCTCTATGATTTCAACACACAAATTTTAAAAGGGAATACTTTATAAGTATATTATAAACCTACATTTTAAGAGTTTCAGGATGGCAAAATATAGAAATGACCATAGGGACCAATATACAGATCAAAGAATGAGGTGCATGGAGGTGAAAGTGGCTTGCCTGAGTTATTTGACTGGTGAGGGTCAGGCGTAGCTTTCCCTAACTCCAGTAAGCCAGAGACAGATGGTTCCTTCTCTGACGCAAGATAATCAATTATTTATTTGTTTGCTGCAGGCTGTAGACTGAATGTTCCTTGAGAAATAGAATCATTCATTAAATTATTCAACAAACATCTATTGTACTTGGCAGGATCATGGAGGCAGGGAAATAAACAAGTAACAACTCAGCAGGGGGCTCCCAGTGGATAGTAGATATAAAACATTTTGGCACACTGCTTGGCCCATAGTAAGTGCTCACTAAATGGTGGCTTCAACAGAAGTATCCTTCTAGCGATATATAAATAAGGAGCATATCTCACATGATATGCTGAGAAGCTGGGATTAGTCCTAGAAGCCATGAGGAACTGACACAGAGTTTGGAGCATAAGAATAACCTATCCTGATCAGACTTTAGGAAGGTCACTATAGCAAGACTTTACAGAATGAGAGTTAAGAAAAGGAGATCAGTTATGCAGCTCTCCAGAGAGTCAGAGGCAACCATAATGCAAATAAAGCTGGGGATGGATAGTAAGGAAAGTTTTCATAGGGTTCAATTCCATAGGATGGATAGGAGAGGTGGAGTTGGAAGGAGGGGACAGACAATCTGACACCCTCACCTGGGTTCTGGGAACACATATGGTAACCTTTACCAGGACACCATCCCCAGCTGCAATTTTCTGGAAGAAGAATGAGGTCAATTTCAGGGAAGTTATTTTGGGCTGCCTAAGGAATATCCAAAGGGGAGAGATCCCAGAGATATCTGTATTTTCAAGTCTATAACTCAGGAGAAGGATCTGAGATTGAGGAACTAATATGGAGACATCAACCTATTGGTGAGAGCCAAAGAAGTCAGGCTAGACAAAATGTAGCCACTCAACTAACATTTATTAACACTGTACTATTTGCTAGGCACTGTGATAAGACTAAAGCAGAAAACAAGAAAGAGAAGGTCCCCACTCTCAAAGTGATTACCTTCTGATGAGTGGAACTAGAAAACACACAAATAAAAGAAAAATATTAGCTAGAGAGCAAAGGATTAGAGTGTGATATGAAAAGTAACTAGATATGTAGCTCCTTTTTCTTTGCACGGGCAAGGGTATGGGAAGCAAAAGAGAGGTCTGAAGACCATGTGCAGAGACCCTAACTTGTGGGCCAAACACAGAAGAGGAGACCTAAGCCCAGAGGGCTCAGTGAGTACCCAAATCCAAACATGTTATTTGAACCAGGACATCTGTACTCCCATTTGGAGATTGCTGCAGTTTGTATGTGATTTACCTCTCAAGTACAAATGTGTTTAGAAGCTTGATTTCCAGCATGGTGATGTGAGAGGTAGTAGGGCCTTTAATAGGTAAAACCTAATAGAAGGTGATTTGGTCTTTGGGGGCACTGCCCTAGGAAGCAATTAATGTAGCTCTCATCATGAGATGAGGCAAAGGACAGGTAACTGATTATCAAAGAAAAGGAAATGGGTAAAAGGACTTAAAATCAACATACTACAGTGACACAGCCACATCAATGTTCATAGCAACTCAATTTAGAATAGCTAAGCTATAGAACCAAGCTAGATACCCTTCAATAGATGAATGGATAAAGAAACTGTGGTATATATACACAATGGAATATTACTCAGCATTAAAAGAGAATAAAATTATGGCATTTGCAGGTAAATGGATGGAGCTGGAGAATATCATGCTAAAGGAAATAAGCCAATCCCAAAAAACCAAAGGCATAATGTTTTCTCTGATATGTGGATGCTTATTCACAATTGGTGGGACTAGGTAAAAATAGAAGTACTTTGGATTAGACAGAGGGGAGTGAAGGAGGGGAGGGGGTATGGGGGTAGGAAGGACAATAGAATGAATCACACATTATGACCCTATGTGCATATATTATTACACAAATGGTGTGATTCTATATCATGTACAAACAGAAGAATAAGAAGTTATACACCATTTGTGTATGATGTGTCAAAATGCATTCTACTGGTCTGGGGTTGTGGCTCAGTGGTAGAGCACTTGCCTGGCATGTATGAGGCACTGGGTTAGATTCTCAGCACCACATGTAAATAAATGAATAAAATAAAGGTCTATTAACAAAATATTTTTAAAAACGCATTCTACTGTCATGTATAACTAATCAGAACAAATTAAAAAAGAAAAGGCAATGGGTAGACAGCACTTCCCCATCACCAGGTTGTTAACAGCCTGGGGAATGGGAGAGGATTACACTTTGCAAACACAAGCAATCATCCCCCTGGATGGCTCTCTTCCTGCCTTTTGGTTATGTAGGCAAGAGAAGAAAGGAAACCTAAAGTCTATAAAGGGACAAGACACCCCCACTCCCTTAGGCACCATCTCTGGGCTCCCTCCTCTCTGGGGAGTCTGTGTCTATCTCTCTGTCTCTCTCTCTGTTCTGTTTCTTAAATAAATTTACTTTTTTGCTCTTGCCTCAGCATTTCTCAGGTATTTGATCTTTAACACCAGAGGAATAAGAACCCGATCCTGAGATCCTGATTTTCAAGACCGGTATCAGTTGGACCCTGGTTAGTTCTCATGAGAAGGTTATTATAAAAAAGTAAGAGTGATCCCTTCCCACTCTATGGCTTTCTATTTTGCCATGTGATCTTTCCTATATGTGCACCACCATGATGCCATATTTGCCATGAGGTCCTCACCAGAGCTGAGCTGATGCTGGTGCCATGCCTTTGAACCTCCCAAATTGTGAGCTACATAAATCTCTTTTCTTGATACATTACCCAGCTTCAGGTGTTATGTTACAGCAATAGAGAAATAACAAATACATAGACGGTGTAACTACCTCCAAATTAGAACCTTCAACAATAACTCTAGTGGTTATTTCATCCAGTAATTGTGTCTGAATTGAGCCCTGCACTAGGTGCTGGGGATACCGAACAAGGTCCCTATTCTCAGAAAGGTCACATTCTAATAGGAAAAAAAAAACACAAGCACACATACATATATGCTCCCCACCCCCCTTCTGCAAGTACACAGATCTCTAAGTAAAATAATCACAAATTGTGCTAGGTGCTGTGAAAACTATGAACAAGAGGCTAAGAATAACAGTAAGTGATTACTTTAGATAGGACAGTCAGAGGAAAAAACCCCGCTGGGGTGAGTCTTAGGATGGAAAGGATGATGATGGGGACCTTCCAGTCAGAGGGAAGTGCGCATGCACAGGCATGGATGCAGGAAAGAGCTCAATGTGCTTGAGTAACTGAAAAGCAACCAGTGAGGCCAAAGGACAAGGCTGGAGAAAAAGAAGTGATGATGCTGGAACCATAAACAGACTCGTATCACTCAAGACACTGTTGGCTATAGTCAAATATTTAGATCTTATTTTAAGGACAATGACAAGCCACTGGAAAATTTCTTTAGGCCAGGCATAACCTGAGCTGATTTAAGTCTTAAGGAATTTCTGGGATGGGGAGCTTTTTCTTTCTGAGCATGCAGTGCCTTGAGGCCACCCCTTCAATAGCAGTGTGGTAGTACTTTTTTCCCACCCACAGTTAAGGTCAGGCCTCCATCTGCACAGCAATTTCTCCTGGTTGGAGATCCTGCTTGGCCTCAGTGCTTCCCAAAAAGCCCCATGAACTCACTAAAATGTTTCCAATAGACTTTGCAAGAGTACTGGGAGAATGGATGCTTTTGTAAAAGGACACAAAATAATAAAAAAAAAACCACTCCCTCATTTCTGATGGAAATTTCTTGTTTTCTCCTCCACTGCTTTCCATTAGTCCATGTCCTGAGTAATTAATTATCTTTGCTCTTTACTTTGCCTCCATTTATTTTCCAAAACACTATGAACATGTGTATGTGACTATGAACAATAACAAAGGACTATAAATTCTTATTGATCCCAGAAGGTTGGGTATTCTAAAGAATAAAAATATGTCCTCTGACTGTTTCTCTCCAAAGAACATTTTAGAGACACAAAAGAGCTTTGTTAAAACAACAATTGAGCTCTTGGGACACTGTGGGCCTCCTGGTGGGCTCCAGGCCACCAGGTAGTGATGCAACAGGCAACTGTAGACACAAAGTTGGAAAGACCTCCCTGCTACCCTTGCCTGGGCTCGCTTCCTCATTTCTCAGTCCACATCTTGACTGCATCAAGCCCAGCTTCCTATATAGCTTTCAGCCACTATTGTTTTCAGAAGCCAGAATTCTCAGCCTAAAGAGAATGTTCCCTTTGTCCTCCATCCATGATTTAATTTACATTCTCCTGAAGGCTCTGTTCACTTTGTTTTCAAGCTAAAAAGTCTCACAATTGTACTTAGACCCTGAATTTGAATTTCCTTGTGTTTCTGCTATTTGGAAGTTTGCCTGGGTCAGTCACTGAGTGGTTGCAGGGTTCAGCTTTACCTTAGAGAAAACCTTTATTGTTCATGATTTCTTATGATATTTCCAACTACTATCATATTTTCCCCCTCCATTCCTATGTTTTTGTCTTTCAGAATCTATGTATGAGAATACATACACACAGATGTGTACATGTCACCCTTTCTCTTGATAATCAGTAAAGTTGTCACTATCTTTTCCAACTTTATTGCATTCCTAGGGATATATCCCTCCTCTGTCTCCCAGATTTTGGAGGGGACTCTTAGCTACACTTTTTCCTACCTTATCAATCAGATGCACCATTCTCAGCATTCCTTGGATCTTTCAACACCATGATTCACAAGACAATGAGAGCATCTGACTTCCTAGGCTTTTTTCTGTCTCTGTTTCTACCTAAAAACTTATATGTAAAGCTTTCTAGAATATTAATAGCCCAAATTTGACCACAAAGTAATACAAATGCAAAGAAATGCCAATTTCTAATAAAAAGCCTATTGTCAACTGATTAAGAGACACTAAGTAAGCAACTGTTCTTTGTGCCCTTTGGACAATCTTGAGGGGGAAAGAAATTGTTGCTAGCAGAATATGGCTTACCTGAATGTGTTATAATCCAACACCTTTGTGTGTCTAGGATCAGCAGCTGCAAATACCTGCTTGATTTCTTTTGATTTCGATTCTATATCTTTCAGCTTTTGTAGGGCAAATTTGATGCTGCTAAATGGAAACTAGAAGAGAGAAATGAAAGGAAAGACATATTTAAATATACCTGAAACTTCAGGAGCACAATATTTCTGATGGCCAGCAAAGAGACTGCACATGGTGAACCCAAAGTTAGCGAGACATGCCTTTCTATAGAGACCAACACAGAGAAGACATGACTAGCTTTATTATCTCTGAGTTAAGCCTTTAAGACAACAAGTGTCATTAGTCTAGGCCCCAAATCTGAGAGAAATGAGCTTAAGAGACAGCAGGTCACAGAGATAAGAAAACAATTTCTGCTTCCACCTCAGCCTCCTCCCTGTAACCTTGGACATGGGGCTCATATTTTGGCAGATCCTGATGCAGAGAATGGGGATTCAAAATTGGATAAGTAGACCCTCATTTTCTCCAGATATTTAGAATGCCCCCCAAAACTCCCAAAACTTCTGGCTACCAGGCAATGCACTGATCAGAGCACAGCTAGTTGTCAAAGATCCACATAGGCAGTGTAATACTCATGCAGGAAGCCCACTGTTCCTGTCTCCTACCCTGTGATTAGCCTTTTGACTTAGAAAGAATATTTCTTATTCAATTCAGTAAAGCACAAGATTATAAATAATTACAGCTAAGAGATCAAAAATGAGAAGATGAAATTTTAGAATAAAAACATTGATGGTAATTTAGTATAAAGCTCCCTCTCTTCCACCACAAAATGATCCAGGTGGTTTGGCACCTACAGCAGGCCCCCACTCCCTCTCCTTTTTTTGTACTTCCTTTCATCTATTTCCATGATAGGATCTATTAGCTCTTTTGAAAAGATTCCTCGGACTGGTATTAAAGAGTATATTAATCTTCTTCTGCTTAGAATGCCCCTGTTAAGAGAAGTTTTAAAATAACGTAATTTTCACTTGAGATGCTGATACTAGATAATGTCATATACTGTTTTTATCATTCTGAAAGAAGAAAAGAGCTTTATTCCTTAAAACTATATGTGTTTTGACTGAGAGTGTAATTCGGTGGTGGAACGCTTGCCTAGCATGCCTGAAACTTTGAGTTCAATCTCTAGCACGAGGGAAAAAGAAAAAAGGAAAAAAAGGCTATACTTGCCTTTTTATATACAGATAATCCTGGACTTTCAATGGGGTTATGTTCCAATAAAACCATTGTAATTTGGAAATATCATAAGTCAAAAATGCACTGAATCAGCCAGGCACATGCCTATAATCCCAGCAGCTCAGGAGGCTGAGGCAGGAGGATTGCAAGTTCAAAGCCACCATCAGCAATGGCAAAGCACTAAGCAACTCAATGAGACCTTGTCTCTAAATAAAATACAAAATAGGGCTGGGGATGTGGCTCAGTGGTTGAGTGTCCCTGAGTTCAATCCTCAGTAGACTCCCCCCACACACAAAAAAAAGCACACTGAATATACCTAGCCCATCAAATATCCTGGATTAGTAACACAGCACACTGTAGAGTATGGGTTGTTTCCCCTCGTGATCACATAGTTGACTGGGAACTATGGCTTGTGGCTACTGTCCAGGATTGTCAAGAGAGGATAGAACTGCGTAGTACTAGCTCAGAGAAAGAGAAAAACTCAAAATTTGAAGTATATTCTCTACTGAATGCATATTGCTTTTACATCATGGTAAAGTCAAAAAACCCTAAGTTGAACAATCATAAATTGGGGACTGTCTGTATATTTTATATTAAGGGATAGGTTCACTCTCTGTTTGGAAATAGAATGTTAATTTATAATAGCTACAACAACTGAACTTTCTATAGGCCACATAAAGGTAAGCACTTCACACATTATCATCACATCTAATCTTTCTAGCAAATTTATGAACAGGCATTCTTGTTACTCTGATTTCAAAAGATGAAGAAAATGAAGCTCAGGGAAGATACGTGACTAAAGTCTCTCAGCTATTAAGTATGGGGTCTTAATTTCAAGCCAGGTCTGCTGGTCTCCAGAAATTTAACTCCCCAATTATTGAGTTTGTCACCTGAGTTCAGTGTTTTTATGTAGATGCTGCTTCATGCTTTTATGATAACCCAAATCCCTAATGCTACAATGGAGAGATGGCGTAGCAGCCATGTAGGGTACTGCTCAGGCCTCCTATCAAGAAAGATCCTGTGGAGAAGAGTATCACAAGCCAACAGCCTCTAGCTGCCATAACTTCTAAATCTATGCACAGTCCAAATGTAGTGTCCCTAATGATGCCACATTTTCCCTTGGCTGTCTCAATAATGGAGCACGACAGGGAGAGTACAGCTGGGCTGCTCCTGCCTGACTCTGGGTGTCTCTGATGGGCGGTCTTTGCTCTGGGCTCTCCCTCTGCCTGGCTGAGACTTTCTCAAAGCTACACAGCCCAGATGAAGTTCTTCCCACCCACCCTTACTTTCTTGCCCTCTCCCACCATGGGGATCAGACTTGAATTCTGGTCTGAAGACTCCATCCACCCCCTATCTCCTTCTGCTCCCTCTCTTTGTCCTTCAGAGGTCTTTCCCCCAATACACCTCTTGTGTTTCTAACTCTGTCTTGGCATCTGCTTCTCAGAAGTCCCAAAGTGATATGGAAGATGTGATACACATGTATTATATGGAGAGACTGATTCCTAACCCTGAGCATTTTATATGTAAATGAGATAAAATGGTACTGTCATATATAAATGGCACATAAATATTGTTACATAACAGAGGAACTTTTAAAATAAAAAATTTCCAGATAGATTTTTCAATATTAGGCAATGATCCCCAAATACATGTTTGCACACTGAATGAGCCCACTTTCAAAATTAAGATTTTTCCCAAATGTTAATTTACTGAATGAAACTGCCATAAGTGCACTTTTAGGAATGGTACTCATCTGCCACCTTAATTCAAATAAAAAATACTTTTTGAGCTCACTAGGGCCAATTCCTCCTTAAATTCCTTTTTAGGCCTCAGGTGGCCACAGTTATAGGAAGTTGCAACCCCAGCAGCTATTGAGTTCCCTTGGGGTTTCTGTTTGTTCTGGTCTTGGCCTTCTCTGTTGACCTGTGCCAATTAACTGGGATGGCACAGTGTGTGGCACCAGATTGTCTTCCTTTCCTATACTTGCTGAATTTCTTTCTGAAAACATTGTTGGTGTCAGCAGAAAATGCAGGAAACTTGATTCAACCCTGGGCCTGCCTCCTGCCTGTTCCTGGAATCTGTGATGCTGGGCAGTAGAGAGCCAAGCGTGTAAACAGAGGAGACAAGGACCTGGCCTCCGTGATGGGACCTGTGGCCAAGTTGCACGGATCCATTATTCATGCCCACATGTGTGAATGCACAATGTAAAACAGTGGCAAGATGAAGAAGAAAAACCCCTAGAGAAAGAAAAACACACATTGCAGAGGGTTTAGAGGCAAGTGAAGAATTATACAAAGTAAATTCACCCTGTTTGCATTATTCTCCATGTATTTTAAGGTGTACTCATCAGCATTGAGCAAAAGAAATAGGTAGCCATTCACGTTCAGTTTGGCTCCAACATGTAGCTCCTCAGACTTGATATATTCTGATAGTTCACTTTTAAAGATTTCTTGTCCAGGCTTCTTAACACGAATTCTTTTCAAAAACATTCCACCAGTGAGCCCTATAGAAAGAGAGAAAAGTTCATGGGTAGCCTTTATTCTTAAAAGAACCATGTGGCTTGCCTTTAGAGTTGCTTCATCCTCAAACACAAACTATACAACTTACCTGTGAACTCATATTGCCTATTATTCTCAGACTTAAGGGAGGAATGAAATGGTGGGCAAAGAAATAAGACTTCCTAGGTGAGTGTGTTAAAGAAAAACATGTTATAGTATGGTATTCTAGCCTTTTTCCTCTCTGTCCCTTCCTAATCAAATAAACACATAGCAAAGACCTGCTACGTATATATGCCTGCAGCATATTGAGAGTGTGTAACACCAGGAGGTTACTCATCTTTGAAGCACATTTGAATAGATCAGTTAGAAAATTTCTCACTTGTGCTTATTTCTACTTATTTGTCCTGCACTTAATCTGACATGCAGATTAAGGGTAAATTGCCCCACCTCTGTGAAGGAGATTTCTTAAGTGTTTGAAGATAACTGTGAGGGTCCTTTAACATTTTTACATATTTTTAAAATTTAATTTTATTTGTTTTGAAGTGCTAAGGATGAAATTGAGGGCCTCAAGTGTGCTGGGCAAGCATTCTACCACTATATCCCCAGCCCCCTAACTTTTTTTTTCTACAGGTAAAGTATTTTTGCTTCTTTGAGTTATTCATCATGTCTTACTTCCCAGAATTCTCAACAACTCATCTGTTCTCTTCTGGGCATTTCTTTTTGACCTCTTGGAAAGTAGCAAGCACAGTTGAACAGGAAATTCTAGAACCTTCTGATAAAGAACTGAAATCTGCAGACCTATGAATACAGCTGAGACCAGATGATATTTCGTGATCAGTTTCATCACGACTACGTCACTATCAGCTCCTCTTACCACATTCAGACACCACAGGTGGTGGAAAGACACGGGCTTTAAGCCACATAGAGCAACATCACATCCTGGTTCTGTCACTTGCCTGATGGATGATCTTTAAGAGTTATTTAACCTCTCTGAACTTCTATAAATTCTCATTGGTAAAATGGGAATAAAATGTGTGGGGGGCCAAGAAAATGTATCTCTCAAATGACCTATTGTGGGCAACAAGACTGGTAGAAGGCCCCAGCTGTCATGTTCTGAAATCCATCCTCAAGTATATGCCAAGGTCATACTTCCCATGAGCTGCTGCCAACAAATGACTGTACAAGGCAAAGATGTTAAGATTGGCCCATTCCTGCAAAGACAAGGGCTCTTCCAACTAGCAGCTTTGGCTCAGCCTTGCAGAAATCTTCTTAGAATTCCACTGCAGTCTAAGACCTCCCCTTTCTTCTTTCCCTCTGTCATTTACCAGAGTCAGAATTGCACTGCAGTCTGATGGCTCTGATAGCTCTCCCAGTCTCCTCTGGCTCCCTCTACATTTTTCCTCACCAGAATTTCCCCTAAATAAATCTCTTGCAGATTTCATCCTGTCTCAGCATTTGTTTCTTGGAGAACCTAGCCTACTACAAAACTTAACCTCTGAGAGTTCTTGTAAGGACAATAGCAGGTACTGAGTGACGGCCACTATTATAAGCTTTTCATTGACTACCATCACCCTTTCTATTTTATACATGCTGCAATTTGCTTGGTCACATCTTTCCTACTCTAGATGAATACAGTTGGTTTTTTGACTATTCAGAGTATGACTTTTATTCATCTCTACTCAATTTTATATCTTAAGATTTTCTACTATTCAAATCACTATGGAGTCTTGATTTAGTTATACAAATTATTCATTACTCACTGGTGTGCTAAGGGCTCACACCAGCTCACAGGAGCCAATTGTTGAATTTTCAAAGATTTTGCAAGCTAGTTTTTAAACTGTTGGCGTCTTAAAACTGGTTATGATTGCAGTATTCACATCAAGGAAACTAATAATATAAATCAGGACTTCCAAATTTTTTTCAAAGAGCCAGTTAACCAGCACATCACTGATTATTCCACCCAAATGCGTGTTTTCAAGACAGATAAAAGATGCCAATATGTTGAGACAAAAAAAGATTTCTACAGTTCCATAGTTTGGTAAATCAACAGCTCTCCTCAGCAATGGCCATGAGATCAGCACAGTGTAGAGAACATTTCATAGACCTGAGTGCTAGAACCTTGGCAATAATAGACAGAAGGGACAGAGAAAGATGGATCCTGAAGACTAACTTTATTTATCTGGAATTCTTGTCATAGAGTCTAGCAAAAAATCTGTTAGGCAGAACTATCAAGAATACACACTTTCTCTTGGCTTGCTGGCCGAGAGTGGTACTGGTGGCAGCCAGACCTTGATTTTGAAGCCCTTGGATTCCATAGAACTACCACATGAGAAAGAGGGAATGGTGGCAAAAAGGATTTATCCCAGGTCTCCCATCCCTGAGACAACCGTAACTGCTCCTTGTTTTTCACTTTGTATATTTGGGTTCCCATTTAAGACATTTTTGCCAAAAGAAATCTATTGATTTTTTTAAAAAGCCACTACCAGAGATCATCCAGGCTACAAAATCAGATCATATTCCCTAATCTTCAAAATGAAGAAGCAGTTAAACGTTCTCAGGAAAATACTATGAGAGGATTCTCTTACCTGAATTCCTCTCTATAGGTTCAAACACTGAAAGTGTGTCATCGCTGAGAAAATATGAAATAACAAACATCCTGTCGACATCAGCACATTTGTCTGTGATTAGTTTTGCAAAAAAACGGAGTATATTGCTTACATTGCCGTAGCTAAATAAAAGAGAAATAAGAGAGCATTATACAAGTAATCTTTTACATATCATGTATTTTAAAAGAAGGGGTTAAGAGGCATGCTATGGTTTTAAAAATAGGACGTTAAACTTTGCAAACTGAGAGAGTCCAACCATCTTCTTAGTAAGGTTCTTAATCTAAATACAGAGGGATTTCCTAGTATATTAAAACATATCTTATTCATTACATTTCCTGGGTAGCATACTGGGCAAATGGATACAACAGAAATGTCATAAACATACTGCTTAAACCAATCACATTCATGAATTTTTCTCTAATGATAAGTCTGGCACCAATCACAGTAATCATGTCAGATAGAAGGGCAAGCACCTGGCTCCATGGCCTGAGCCAGTCTAGAAGGTATGTTCTGCCCATGCCTGGGACCACCTTCCTTTTTTAACACCCACTATCTATTGTCCATGCCTTTCTGCCTTGTAGTCCACATCCCCACCTCTCCTTGACCCACTGCTCCTATTTCCCCAGCATCACTCCCAATTCCCTTTGGGGGAAAAATAAACTTTTCCCTTTCAAATGCTGTAACAAATATTACAGCCATGCCTCTTCTTTTTTATAGCACTTATCACCCATATTGCAAGTAGCCACTGCATTTCTATTTTCCAAGAGGAAGCAATGTGTCTTATTAATAACTACCTAATATAGCACTTTTTACATTCTAAGTAGTATACTCAATAAATAGTTGAAGAAAGTTATACCCATAAAGACTGGAGGTTGAACTTAAAACTCCGTGCATGAATAGAATAGTAGGCTGAGCATGGGATCAAACTGCAGAATTAAAAGTTCCCAGAGGTGATTTGTTGGTCACTGAAGGAATTAATTTATGGTCTCTAAGCAGAAGCATGTCTGCACATCTCTGCTAGTGAAAGGTGGACCTCATAACAAACAGTAAGCCTTGGGGAGGTCTTTGAAAATCAAAATCACTACCTGAAGGAGCACAAAATGTAATCATGCCTTTGTCGTTTCTCTGTCATGACTCTAATCAGAGAGGTCCTTATTTGAAGATTCTCCTATGCCAAAATGCACTCTTTGTAATCACAGTGATAGAAAGCATAGTAATATAGGTTCAGAGAGACAGAAAGTGCTTTTCTCTGTGCCTTTCTTGAATTATCCAAGAACCTGGGCCGAGAAAGCGTGGAACCAAGACTCTCAGCTTGAGGCCTTAAGTGAGACAGAGCGCAAATGTTTGTAAGGCTAGCTTCAAGGCAGCCTGGGCAAAACAGCCTAAAGGCCATAGCTGTTTTCTTAGTGCCTAGTTCTCAGGCCTCAGGAGGACCTCACTTAGTGCTGGGGCCAGCTATACTCTGTCAACCATCTTCTCTGGTACATAATTGGACTTAAAAGTAACAAACAGATTTAGCAACCCACTCTCATGAAAGACTCTTAACTTTTCAGATGCCTGAAATATCATTCAAATGAAGTCTAGTTACTGGGCAAATGAATACTACTATTAATGTAACTTCATGGAAATTACATAAATTTACAAGTATATATGTTAAGTGTGGACTTTTCAACATGCCCTATTTTCACTTAATTCTAGTGTTCTGGAGATCTCATCAATCAAGAATACAATCTCAATAAAATCTTAAGACTAGCAGTTCACAAATTTTATTGTGTATAAAAGTCACCTGGGAAGCTTGTTAAGTATGTTGAATCCCGAGTCCCATCCCCAGAGATATGAACTCAGTAACCAGCTAACTCTGGAAACCTGATTAGTAAGCACCCCAGGAGATTCTGATGAGGTGGTTCCCAGAGCACACTGTAAGAAACGCTGCAAGATTCTTCATATATTTCCTTGACAAAGAAGCTAATTATCAACTTCTCTGAACATTCTTTACCGTGATATTCTGCCCTTCTGGCTAATCTTCTATTCATATTCAATTTTGTGTTATATAGACTTGTACTCTTAGTTGATTATTTTCAAATTGAGTTTATTCTCATTGTTCCAAATATATATATAAATTCCTAGATCCAGAAGTCATGTCTTAACTTATTCTACATAAGAGAGTTTTCTATAATCACCACCTTGAATTCATCTTCCAGTATCTTTTTAAAAATGTTTTTGTAGTTGTAGATGGACAATATGTCTTTATTAATTTTTATGTGGTGCTGAGGATCGAACCCAGTGCCTCACACATGCTAGGCAAGTGCTCTACCATTGAGCTGCAGTCCCAGCCCATCTTCCATTTTCTTTTAAATCCACTTCCATTAGGGTTGCTCTATCTAAAGTGTTCTTATAGAGGCTAACAATGACCTCCACAATGCCAATTCCAATGCTTAATTTTTTCTTTGTCCACGTCTAACTTGACTAATGAGCAGCAATTGGCACAAATGACCACTTCTTCTTCCATGATACTCTTGCTTCACTTGACTTCTAGAATTGTGTATTCTCTTGGGTTTGCTCCCTCCTACCTTTTTGTTTGTTCCTTTTCCATGTCCTTTGCTGGTTCTTTCTCTTTTCCCCAATCACTTAATTTGGAGTGTACCAAGGTTTATTTGTGCACTTCTCTCTATGTATCTATTCACTCTCTTGATGATCTCATCCAGTCTCAAGGCTCTAGTACAACTTGGCATCATGATTTGAAATACTATGCACATACTGATGCCTTCCAAATTTCTATCTTGCTCAGACCTCTCTCCTGTGCCCCATCCTCACATATACATCCAACTGCCTTTCAATATTACCACTTGATAGCTAACAGACATCTCAAACTTAACTTGTTCTAAAACCAAACCTCTGCTCTTGCCCTCAAACTTACTCATCTACAGTCTTTCCTATCTCAGTGGCTGGCAACTCCACCCTTCCAGTTGCTCAGGACCAAATCCTGAGAGACAACATTAGCTCCTCACTCACATTTTACCTCCTATCTCATCTGTCAGGAAATCCTACTGGCTCTACCCTCAAAATATTTCCAGAATCCAGTATTTAATTTCGTCACTTCCACTGCACTCACCTATATCTGAGCCACTATAACTTTTTTCTTAGAGTACTGCAGGAGCCTCGTAATTGGTCTCAATTCTACTATTGCCTACTATAGTCTTCTCTCAACACTGTTGATGGGATTCTTTCAATATGCAAGTCAGAACAAGTCACTTCTCTGCTTAAATGTCCCATGGATTCCCTCCTTCTCACTCAAAGTCAAAAGATGCCTTATAAAGCCCTCTATGATCCCATCTCATTACTTCTCTTACCTTATTTTTGTGTATTCTGCCTTTTACTCATCTACTCTATCCAGTCCACCTCCTGAATGATTCTTGTACATCCTCAAGCATGCTTTTTGCTCAGGACTTTTACACTGACCATTCCTTCTGCTTGGAACACATTCCCTTCCCTTGGGTCCATCAGAACACACTGTTAAAACTGCATCCAGGGATGGTCATCAACCCCATACTCCCAACTTCCCTTTATCATCTTCATAGCAACTTAATACCTTCTTTAATTTTCCATGGTATTTAAAACATTATATATACTAAATAACGTCCTTATGTATTATTATCTTTATCTTTTACGTACCTCCTGCAGCTAGAATGAAAGTTCTATGCAGACAGAGCTTTGTATCTGTTTTGTTCATAGAAGTATTACAACCATGGCAAGTACCTAGGTTGGTCTTTGGTACACAGCAGGTGACAGGAAATATATGTTGATCAAGAAAATGAATGGCTCATCCCAAGTTACACATCTACTAAAAGCCTCAAAAATAGCTAGGGCTATAGAGTCTTGTGGTTGGGAAACACATGAAGGCTTATTTTTATTGATGGGGAAAAATTTTAAAGAGGGATAAAATGGCTGATGGGGACAGCAAATGGACAATATTTAGAATAAGTGAGAGATTAAATCATGAGATCATGAGGGCTGGGGCTGTAGCTCAGTGGCGGAGTGCCTGCCTAGCACACGAGGCCCTGGGTTCAATCCTCAGCACCACATAAAAATAAATAAATAAAATAAAGGTATCGTGTCATCTACACTTAAAAATATTTTTTAAAAAGATTAAATTATGAATTCTGGATGCCAGATAGTCATTAATAGCACAAAAATGTGATATTAACCTTCCTGGTGGGAAGCCATCTGTCCTTTCCTTCCATTGGATTAGTGGATATTTACTCTTACTCCATTCACTTACTCATCCACTCCTTTTTGGGTAGGTGGGGGTGTACTAGGGATTGAATCCAGAGGCATTTTACCACTGAGTTACACCCCAAATCCTTTTTATTTTTTATTTTGAGTCAGGGTCTCACTAAGTTACTTAGGGCCTCACTAAGTTTCTGAGGTTGACCTCAAACTTAGGATCCTCTAGCCTAAGACTCCCAAGCCACTGAGATTATAGGCATGTGCCACCACACCTGGTTCCATTCCTCTTTTTATTGGATAAAATACTGACCCACCCCCAAGTATGTAGTAGGCATTGTTGTAACTCTTGGGGAAACAATAAAGCCAGTCGCTGACCTCAAGGAACAATTCTTGATCTGGGAGAGCCCACAAATTCCATAAATAAGTAACCTCCACACCCTGTGGTAAGTACAGCTTTTATGGTAAGAAAGGCATACTCTAGAAATCAGATTCAAATCCAAGCTCAACTAAAAAACTGTGTGAGCTTAGGTAAGTTACAGAGCCTCTCTGAGCCTCAGTTCCCTCAAGCAAAGAATGAATACAATAATATTATCTACTTTCTAAGGCTGTTTTGAGGATTAAATGAGACCAAGTGTTATAAAGTACTTAGTAGAGAGTAATCACTAATTGCTTAGTGGTATAATGGAGTAGGAGTAATATTATTATTAGGGAATAATCAGCAGAGAACAAAGGGAAAAATCACAGAGAACAAAGTTATTAAATCAGTCTGGTACAGTGACAAAGATATTATTCTGGTTCTCTCAAGTCAGACTACACAACGTGCCCAACAGGTCATCACAGTGATGTTTAAAACCCCAGACAATAAAGAAGATCTCCATGTCTATCAAAAACTTCATAGGCTTTAATTTGAAATGATATCCTCCAATGACTCATAGTAGACAGCATTAACCTCAGAAACAATAGCACCCAGTAAATTTGTTCTGACAGCAATATATAAAATCAATACATGTCATGAAAAATTTCATGTTCCAATTCACATTTTCTTTATTTGTATCAAGAAACTATCTTTGTATGTTTTGTGAGATCATCTTCCTTAGGTTCTCACAGTTTTGAAACCTTGGGTCATTCAAACTCATGCATGAGTCTCCAGCCGAATGTGCCAGTTACTATGGAAACAAGGTCACTGTGTGGGAGGAGTTTGATAGAAATGTATTCCTAGCACAGAACAAGCAGTGGACAGAAAGAAATGAAATCAGAGACACGTGTGCCTATACCACCATTCTCTAGCCATAATAAAGTGACACAAACATAGAACGCTATCTGCAGTCAGGGTTCTGTGGGCAAGTTTATACAGTGCAGACAGAAAGAGAGACTAAGTCAACTACCCACAAAGAACTGCTTTAACCCTGAGTTCCAGAAGTTAACACCCTAGATAATATTTCATCTTGTTTACTTATAAGAACACTTTTTTCTCTTTTTACAATAGGGACATTTTTCTTGCCCACCTCCTTTGGGTGGTGACCCTTAAAAACAGTAGTTAGCGGGAAATGTCCATCAAATAGTCCTACCCTGGAACCTCATTGTAAACACTGTTATCAATAAAAGAGGAAGGAGAATAAGTTAGTGTCCCTCTTATGTGATGATTAGTGGTTCTCAAGCACTGATGTGCCTCAGAATCCCCTGGAGGGCTGGGCCCCACTCCAGAGTTTTCCATCTCAACTGGTCTGGAGGAGAGGCACAAGAACTAGCATCTCTAAAAAGTATGGGGACCAAGCCGGGCGCGGTGGCGCAAGCCTGTAATCCCAGCATTTAGGGAGGCTGAGACAGGAGAATCGCGAGTTCAAAGCCAGCCTAAGCAACGGCAAGGCTCTAAGCAACTCAGTGAGACCCTGTCTCTACATAAAACACAAAATAGGGCTGGGGATGTAGCTCAGTGGTCAAGTGCCCCTGAGTTCAATCTCCAGTACCAAAAAAAAAAAAAAAAAGTATGGGGACCACACTTTGAGTAGCACTAAGTTTAAAAAATAAAATCCTAAGGTCCTTAAAAAGAACAGATTATTTCAGGATTGGGGATTTAGCTCAGTGGCAGAGCGCTTGCCTAGCAGGCCGAGTTCGATCCTTGGCCCTCAAAAAATAAAAAAAATAAAAGATTATTTCTTGAAAGACCAAAAAAAATCACATCACAGCAAGGGCATACTTTCCAACATTCTGGACAAGCCTCAAAAAGATTTCAACCATTTTTACAAATATAGCACAACTATTATTCTCTCTTCTTCAAATGTTCAACAACAGCATCTGATCTCATTCAATTTGACCAAATTCAGGGTGCTGTCTCATTTCCTTCTCCAATCTTACTGCACATTCCCTTTATCATTGTTCTCTCCAGGATCTCCTGACCCATTATTTCTGTCATGCAGGACTGCAGCTTTTAGTCAGCATCGTATTGAAGCATCTGAAGTATTCCCCTACCGCTTTTCCCCTGGATTTCTTCTCCACAGTCTGCTTTCCCTACAGAAGCAAAGAGTAGCCCTGGGCAGTGCCTAGATTCTACATGCATGATTCAGGAGCAGATTTTACCTCATAGTATATTAGAAATACTTTTGAACATCCATCTTTTGAAATTATATTCAGCCACATCTATTGTTACTGAACTTAACCAAACCTCCCAAATCAAAACAACAACATTAATTGCCAAAATAACACTTTGAAAAACATTTATATGTCAGTGAAATCTCTATAAGAAGGGTTGGCAAACCATAGTCCATGGGCCAGATCCAGCTGGCCACCTGTGTTTATATGGTCTTTGAGCTAAGAGTGATTTTTACATTTTTAAATGGTTGAAAATATAAAAAGAATATTTTGTGATATCTAAAAATCACATGAAATTCAAATGTCAGTGTTCATAAAAACAGTTTTATCAGAGCACAGTCACACATGTGTTTACATGTCTATGGCTGCTTTCATGGCACATCTGGTTGTGACAGACCGTATGGCCCACAAAGCCCAAAATATTTACCACCTGGCTCTTTAAGTTTGCTGACTCCCTCCCTCTACAGCCTTTCCCAGAGATTATCTTCAGGAGAGAGAGACACAAACAGGCAGGCAGATATTAAAAGGCACCAGAGATTGGTGATAATATGACTTTATGATACCCCAGATGATACAGTAAAATAAGCATTCATGTAGGAACCTGGCAATACCTATAAGTTAATCAACTTCACTAAAAGACTACAACATGTCCTTGGTCTTGAAATTAGATGAGGTTTGTGGCACCTGTTTCATCATGAGGACTGTCATAAACCCCAAACAGATTTGGAAAATATAGAACTAAAATCATGGTTCCCTCAAGCACCTGTCTTCTTCCATGAATTTCTTGAAGTTCCTCTGGTGAGGTGTGGGCATGAGGCCTATGCAGGAACGGAGAGAATCCTCTTCAGACCCAAAGCCAGTGTAAGGTGGAAATTTCCTTTCTATTTTTGGAAGAGGAGGAGCCTTGCACGTAATGGCATTAAAGTTCTCTATAACAAAACAAAGGCAAACAAAACATCAATATTTTCTTTTGCCCTGATTATGGCTGTTTTGAAAGGTTTGTTATGATTTCAAGATGAACATGGAGATCTTTGTAGACTATTTTAAACTCTTTCAAACAAAACACGGCAAAATCCTGTGAGAGTAGGTTCCAATCATGTTGACAAAAACCACAGAAGTCACTTAATAATCACCATTGGTTCAAAAGAAAAAAAAGAATCTATGTCAAATAAGTAAACATTTATCTTTTGTCATCACATCCCCATTTCTGAATATTTTTGTTCTTCCCCTGATTTTTCCAATGATATGAAAATTCAAACTTGAAACTTTACTCCCCATTCCATATTTTAACCTGTAATTTAGCCCTCTCCTATCTTCAATCAACACTCACTAATAAAATTCTTTTCCAAACAGGACTGACTCTTGACTATTTTACCTTTCCCCTTTCCCACCCACCAGTTCTTCCTCCTAGACCCATTTTTCCAGCCCCCTTCTTTGCCTCCAACAAATTCTAGGACATGACACTTCACTATCTAATTCAAAAACAAACACAAAAGTAAAATCTCTTTCTTCTCACCCACTAGTGCTCCAAATCACTCATGTTCCTGCCAAAAGAAAGACTATAATGTTATTCAAATGGTGAATAAAATGTAAAGAATCAACAAAACAAAACAATGAAAAATTTTTAAATAGCCAACTGCCTACTCTCTCAAAGGGAGTGCTAAGTGGTAAATACTGCTGGTTTTCTTTACTTATCATATGAAGAAAGAGAAGTACAGAGAAACATGGGGACACATCCATAAAAGCCTAGAAACTCTTAGGTACTCATTTACACTGCTGTGCAATTTCTGAGAAGCAATGGTACTTTCCAGAAAAATAACATATTGACCTGATCTACCCAAGTCACTGTGTTTGCCCTACCACTAATGGCAAAGAAGATACCAGGATCTTTCCTAAAAACCAAACCACATAACCTACTTTCTACTTCTTTCCCAAACGTGAGTATGCCATAGGTATTTTGGTTGTGAATGATAAGCAAAGATTTTCTTCTCTATTTTTGAAGTTCTAATAGAAGGAAAATTATATTTTTAATGCACACAACCATAACAGAAAATGTGCATCAATTTGCCACACAAGACGACCTAACTCTAAAAATTGAGATCAGTTTGTTTTTGTATTATTAAATTATCAAAACACTAAGGGTTCCCAGCCATTCCTAAATCTGATATGAAAACATTTTCAGCTTTCTCTTTTTCTTAGTCTTGCTAGTAGCCTTTGTGTAAAATTTCCCCATGCACAATCCCCCCAAAAGGGTACCATTCCATCCTAACAGAAACTGTTCACAGCAGACATGTTGACAAAGAGAAAAGGTGCAGCCAGTCAGCCAGTACTGTGGAGACTCCTGTTGTTATTTTTGTGGTGATTAAAGAGAAGTCTTGGTAATAAAAAGGAAAGTTCAAGTCTTAGAATTAGACAGAACTACAGTAGACTCTACCATTGCTCACCATTACATCAAACACATCACCATCTGATATCTTCATTTCAAGGCAAGCACCATAGAGATAACAGGAGAGCTCTATGTAATTATTAGAAAATTGTGACATGAGCAGTTTTATATAACAGGGGCCATATACATACAACTTCACATACTAACCTGAGCGATCTAAACCAGGAAGACACATACTCAATGGTGAAGTAATTAAGAATGTATTCTACAGCTACCTGAGCCCCCATCCCAGGTTTTATAACACACTGTTGTTTTCTCAACTACATAGTTTTTGCAACAGATTTAAGTAACAAAAGAACCAATTTAGAGCTTTCCTCTGCACCCACAGTGCCATCTAGTGTATAAAAACTGAGAACTGTTCCACTCCATCACCCCTGACTTTTATAATACCACATACATCAATTTTTGGAAACCCTGTCTCAAGACCCAACTTTAAACCACATTTTTCTGGGTAATTCGCATACATTCACAAAGTTGTGAACTTGTGCCTGAACGATGAATTGGATGTCACTGGTTTTTCATCATCCCAACCCCTGGTATGGTTCAGGTATTTAAAAATATTTGTTGAATAAATGTAAAAAAGTATACATTTTTATACAAATTATCTCCACAAATGTCTTCTGCAACTGGCACTCTGCTAGATCCTGAGACATGCCTGTCTTTCAAATATTCTGACTCCTCTATTTCCAAATGACTTGCAAAAATACGTGAGACTGAATGCCTATCCATGATTGATTATATTCCAACAAACTGCAGAGAGATGAGGTATAAAAAGGAGTCTTAATGTTCCTTCATGGTGATTTTCTATTCACCATCTCAGTTGGAAGTACTACTGAGAAATGCCTTCAATTACCTCAAAGTTTATCTTATGTTCTTATAATCCAGAGATGGATCCAGGCTCTAGGAGACCTACAGCTTATATAATTTGGAAGAAACTCTTTAAAATAAAGAGTGCCAGGGCTGGGATTGTAGCTCAGTGGTAGAGAGCTTGCCTCACATGCGTGAGGCACTGGGTTCAATCCTCAGCACCACATAAAAATAAATGAATAAAATAAAGATATTTGTGTCCATCTACAACTAAAAAATTTTTAAAAAAAGATAAAGAGTGCCAGCTAGGCACAGTGGCATGAGCCAGTAATTCCAGCCACTCAGGAAGCTAAGGCAGGAGAATTGAAAGTTCAAGGTCAGTCTGAGCAACTTAGCAAGACGCTGTTTCAAAATAAAAAAAATAACAAGGGCTAAGGATGTAGCTCAGTGGTAGAGCATTTGCCCAGCATGAGTGAGGCCCTGGGTTTCATCCTCTAGTACTGCAGGAATAAAAGATAAAAAATGACAAATTATTAATACAAAATTAGGCCAGGGCTTTGGGCTGGGACCCCTGCAAAGGAAGAACCCTAAAGATTTAGCTTAATTACCTTCAAGGTAAATCCACCTCTGCTTTTACTTAATACCTAGGTCAAATTATTTCAGTGAAACATTTACTTGAGGGTCAAATGATTAGTGAATTTCATAATGCTGGAGCTATAAAATCCTTAGGAACCCTCTAATCCTCAACCATCTTCTCTTTATAGGGAAGGTTAAAGAAGCAAAATTATTAGGTCCATCAAGGTCATCTGGTGAAATCACAAGCCAATTCTATCCCTGTTGCTGCAACTTGGGGTGGTCATTTTGCTCAAGTGATCGTTAAACTCTTCATTTTAGATGTCCTACTGCTTCTAGCACCAAAAGCTCAGAGAGAATTAGAAATGACTCACAAAATTAAAGATGCTTTAGGACTTTTGGTCAACCTTAATCTCAGTATAGCCTAATAAGTATTTAGAGGCCATGGGAATGAAGGGTCTTATTACTAGTTGGGTGGTACCAGCCAGTAAGAATTAATGACAAGAAAATGCTCTTATAGAAAAAGAAATAATAACCCAAGGCAGAAATTTCTAGGGAAGAATGGTTTACGTTGAAATCCCTGTCCCTTTAGTGGAAGAAATACCTGCTGGAGCCCCTGAAGCTTTTTCCAACCTTCACACTGTAAGAAATATTGACATATTTCCACCAGCCTGTCTGTGTTCAACCACATCAAACATTGAGGGAATGACATGCTATAGCCTAGCAGGCAAGCCAGGACCAAAGGGATGACCATGCTGCCTAATGGAGGAGTCACACTGAACTGTGATGGGCAAGAAATCGATGAAATTTCCTTCTCCTTAGAATCCTTAAAGCATGTAAGAATCTCATCTTTCAAGAATCAAATGTCTCTTGAAATTCTATCAAGCCCTCTCTTTCTACATAAATAGGTTACTCGTGTACTTTTCTTGGGACTGTGGCCAACTGCTTCTCTTTGTCTGCCATTTTTTTCTCCTCCAAAATAAGTTGGGTTACCATTAGGTAGGAGAAGGTTCTAAAGTACCAAGGCTGAATAGAATACTGCATTAGAAATATACCCCCGGCTTCCAGCTACAGAGGTTCCTAGCTGTATTGTTTTCACTTGTCAGCAACTTCCTGTGTGCTACATAATGGAGATAACCAGGTATTCTACTAACCACAATAACTGATGAGGGAGGAAATGTAACCACAACTATTGGCAGGATCACAATTATTGATAGCACTTTGTCCTGGTTTGGGCTTCAAGTATACCAAAACATAATGTATACAATTTGGTCTGTCTTACAAATGCTTATAGGACCAGATAAATTATAAACAAAATCTCTCCCCACCACCAACGTCACAATAATACTGAATAAAGTCTTCATTGAAATTGTTTAATGTTTATGTCAACAAAGCATTTGACTGCATTTTAAAATACTTATATTTTTACCAACATGTCACAGCCACTTAATGAAGAAAAATAAAAATCATTGATTCAAATTTTTTAAATGCCAGAAATGACTGTATCTAAATAACATTAAGTATATTAATTTAACCTTACCCCCCAATATCAGGAAAAGCAAATGTAAAGATTATCAGAGAACATTGATCCATTCCCCTTGTACTCAATCACAGATATAATTTCTAGTCATTAGTTACAGTAAGTACACTGTTGTAACTCAAGAAATGTTGTATAATAATAATGTCTGTTAAGCGGGATATTTTAACATATGTTATGAGAAATATAAAAAGTGTGACTATGAAATGCATCATAATTTTGCATTTGCATAATTCTGTGTTTAAATGCAAAATGCTCCTGTTAGCTTTAAAGAAACAAACTACTTTTTTACATAATATAGTAAGTCTATAGAGTGAACAAAAGAGGTAGACACAAATAAATTAAGCACTAGGAATCAACTGAAGCAGACTACAGGCATTTGAGGCTGATACATTTATGCAGGACAACTTGATTTGGAGCACACCAAGGGATTTACAGGGCCTCAGAGAATTCCTGTAGAAGCTGCTAAGACACAAATGATGTACCAAGTCTCTCCAGTATGATATTCATTTTCCCAGATGCAAATTTTATATTCTCAAAATCAAGCTGACAAATATCACTAAATGCTGTGCTCTATGTTTAAGGAATTATATGATGTTTTAGAATCTTTACCACATCCCTTATATTAAGGTAATCTTTCAATCTTTCACCATGACCTTTATATAAAGGTAATCTTCAGATGTAAGTTATAGTTTTCAGTGGCCTATCATCAGATTTTCAATTTGCATTGAAGACTTATTGATTCTAAGCAAGCATCTACATTTATTAAAGGCCAAATTCTTCTCCCCAATGATCTAAGGGTCACTAGCAGCTTCTACACCTGCACATTCCTGCCTGCCTCTTATTCAGAGTCCCCAAAGCAACTATGTCTACTAAAGAGGACCAATTTTAGAAACTAAGAGGCCCCCAATTTTGTCCCTGTAGGACCCACACATTTTGACTAACGTGGCATGCAGATGCAATGGAACAAGCTCCCTTAATGAACATAAGAGTAAAACTGAAAATCTGTTTTTTTATTCTAACCCCATTGTGTATTTCGTGTGCCTTCTCTTTCAATATAAAAATTCCCAGGAGGCCAGGAATGCTACACAATAGGAACTACCAAGACACATAAGGTGGGCCTTGTCTCTTTAGAGACAAAGCACCCTATCCAAAGAGGATGTGGTTGCTTCTGGCTTCCATTTCTCCTTTCAGGAAAGTGTGTTCATATGAATGCTCCAAGGTTCAAAGGGAAGCACAATCACTCTTTCAAATCTGTGGCTTCTGCATGCTTGAACTCAACTAGTATAGATTGAAAATATTCAGGGAAAATTGTGTCTGTATTGAACATGTACAGACATTTTGCCCTTATCACTGTCCCCCAAGCAAAACAGTATAACTATTACTTACATAGCATTTATATTATATTAGGTATCATCAGTAATCTAAAGATAATTTCAAGTAGCCCAGCATGGTGACATGTACCTGTAGTCCCAGCTCTTTAGAAGGCTGAGGCAGGCGGATTATGAGTTCAAAATCAGATGGAGCAATTTAACAAGATCCAATCTCAAAAAATATTAACAAAATAAAGTACATGGGAGGATGTGTAGGATGTTGTAGGTTCTATGCAAATACTATATGCCATTTCATATAAGAGACTTGAGCATCTTGAGATATTGGTATGGGGGTGCTGGAACCAGTTGCTGGTGGATACTGAGGGATGACCTATAGCACTAAGCATCCCCATCCCAGCTCTAAAGCCCAACTGGGAGTTCAGCAACTCTCATCAATTCCTAGCAGCATACCTGGAGCCTGGGTAGAGGGCCTAGGAAGGGGGCAGAGCTGATAAGCATGCCTTCAGTAGCTGTTTTATAAATGAGGGCTTGGGTTTTAGATTTCACATCATATTCTCTACCTGTTTCTAGGACTCTCATAACACCATGTATCATGCTGTAGGTCCCAGCCTCCCTTCTAGCCTAGGAACTCCTTATATAACTATCTGCTGAGTCTACCACACTGACCTGTACATAGTAGGTGCTTAATTAATCACTAGTTTTTATTCTGAACTGAACTAATTTGATGGCAATGGAATTGATATCTATGAAGTGAGAAGCTAGAAACCCAGCTGAGCCTCATCAGGAAAAGTGAAACAAATTGGCACAAGAGAGTTACCTAGAGAATTAAAGTAAATATTTCTATTGTGGTAAGCAAGAATTGAGTAAAAAGCACTGAGCTTTCTATTTTATTTGCCCAACTTAAACATTTATCTCATATCACAGTGAGGCAGAGAGCCATAAGGGAAAGAAAACAGAAACCCCTGGAATCAGGCAGACAATTTCAGATCTTGGCTCACTCTTTGCTTGCTGTGTGACGTTGGACAAATGAGTCCCTTTAAGTCTCAGTTTCTTCATCTTTAAAATGAGGATAATGAACCTAACCATGAAGGATTATTGTTAGTAATATGTAAGATAACAAATGCCCCAGAGATAGCAAATGTGCAGTAAATGATAGCAATAATTATGAGCTTAACATTTGAAAATCAAAAGTAAAAGCATATCTAGGAACAAAAAGTCAAAATTGGAAAATATTTTCTAGTTAACATACGTATCACTTACCAACTCCATATTTAGCCTTATAATAAGACTTTGTAAATTCATCACAGTCACAGAGGAGCACTTTCCTTCCCCACACATTGATGTATGCTCCTACAGTCAGGTCACTATCTTTGTAAAACTCTTGCTCTAGTTTTCCTAGCTAAGAAAAATAAAGAAACACAGCATTGGCACCATGGACTTTCTAAAGAACTAGGTACCCCTTCCCAAAGAAAAAAACCACTACAATTATATAATTTATAACTAAAATTTAAAAATCAAATCCAGAAGTAACCAGTCAATGTTAATATTTGAAAGCATTATTTTAGCACTGTAGTACTTGTAAATATCAATGCAATACATACATTTCTGTATGCACTTAGGCACATTATATGATAAATGGAAGTACAATGTATATATTTATGTATTCACTGATTTTATTAATATTCTCACAAGGGAAGAATATGTAATTCACTCCACTGTTCAGGTTCCAGGGAAGTCACTCTGGAAACAGTAATAAAACATGAGGATCCTTACCTTGTATTTATCCAATAGGTAGCCATCCACTCGCTTCTCTGCCAAGCCACCATACACATTGAGAACTGCTCTATCCGTTATCTGGCCTGGTTGATAGATCCCAGGTGGGCCATGCTGGAATACAAAATCAAAGCAAGATATGGCCAATGGCCTCTGAACACAGAGATGGTGTGTTCTAGGGACGCATATGGGAAATATGCAGCATATGGTTCTTCTCTACCATCCAGAGGAAGACACACAGTCCACCCACTCCTCCCTACACTGCCATAACCCTTGTAGGCTGGCCTATACTCCATGCATCCTTCATGGCCCTGATAAAAACCTATCTTGCCCTCAACTCCTCCCATTCTACAGGTAGCCATCTACCTGGTTCTCCACCAAGCCATCAAACACATTGAGAACTGTTCAATCTATTACCTGTCCCCAACCTAAACCTCACCAGCACCTACCACAGGGTTCAAACACTTTCTCTGGTTCTCTAATGGTTTAATCAGTAGTCATCTTTTCTCTTCACTAAACTACAACTCTCCCCAAGGAAGAACCCCTGCCTCCTTGCCTTCCTTTCTTTATTCTACTTAGCACCCTGCCTCATCCTGAGCTCAGCGAATAGAGTACCTGCTGGCCCACCAAGTTAGTGTGGTGAGGTGGAAGAAGCAATAAACTTGTGTCAGCCTCTAACAGAAAACATGGCCTGCAGCAAGCCAGGGCGCTGCCCAATCCTGCCTTCTGGACTCCAGGTGGTTACAAGTAGTTGTGTAAGCTGCAGGAAATATCTTAATTAACTATGTAAATTGATAGTGATCAAAAGTATCACATACGGATGAGAAATCTGAATCTTCCCTGATACATGTGACATAAAATGGAAGTCTAAATGTGTGAAATTTCTGATGCATGTGGCATAACTAGGTCACATAATGTAGAACAGTACACTTGGATGCAAACTCTTTTTTCACCACTTACTAGCTACGGACTTGGGGCAAAGTATTTATCTTCTCAGAACTCAGTTCCTTTATCTCTTTCACTACATTACTTAACTGCTTCCTTTCTGAAAAGAAGATGTGAGATTCAAGGAAATACCCATCTGTTTTATATCTCTCCCCCACAAGAACCTAAACTCCATGAAGCAGGACTTAATCCATTTTCTTTCTCACTATAACCCCCAAGTTGGCACACAATTGGTACTCAATAAATTTTGTTGAGTGAATGAATGAAATGAAGCAAGGCATACTGCAAATGTCAGGTATATCATTATTATTTTATATTTAGGCTATCTGCAAAGTCATTCTAAAAACAGGTTTCCCTGGCACCTCCTGGCCACTTACTGTGCATATCCCAGAAGCCCCCTCAGGGATGAATCCTGCCTCCCTCTGCCTCCCAGCAACGCAGCAGGACTTCTGGCAGTGGGCTCAGAGGATCTGGGAGAACCTTCCATGAGTACCAAATGGCCAGCGGTTGTGTGCATAAGAAATGAGTGTTACAGTAACCTTTTCAGGAACACCAGGAAGGAAATTAAAAATACTTTATCTAAATTAGAAATAAAACATAACATGGAGCAGTGTTAACAGGTCCTTAGATAGTGTCTTTTACTACATTATCTTATTCAATCCTTACATTTACCTCAGGAGGGAACCACTGCTAACTGCATTTTAGAGATAGGGAAATAAGCTCAGAGAAGTTAAGTGACTTGCCCAAGGTCACACAGCTATTAAAAGGCAGATCCCTAATTCTAATCCAGATCTGTCTTTGTGCTGTTTCTGCTGCACTCAAGTTACAATAGCTCTCCAATTACCATAAGTATTTGTAAAAATTAGTCTGACAATGCTTTTTAATAGTAAATAAAATGTAAAAGCTGTTACTGACACTAGCTAGTGGCTAGTTGGTAACTAGTCACTACACTCAGAAGAATCACTCGCTCCTGTGCATATACTTTTATGTTGTTTGTGTGTGCACATGTATACACAAATGTAGGTACATTTGTATGAGTATTCACAACCCAGGCCAACACCATGGGCTCTCCTCAGGAGCTGCAGGGGCCATGCACAGTACCCCATCCAATGCCATGAGCAATTCTTTTTTTTTTTAATATTTTTTTAGTTGTTGATGGACCTTACTTTTATTGATTTATTTATATGTGGTGCTGAGCATCGTACCCAGGGCCTCACACATGCTGGGCAAGTGCTCTGCCACTGAGCCACAACCTCAGCCCGCCATGAGCAATTCTTTTACTACAGTCCTTTACTTTCATAAGACTGATTGCAAACTCAATGACAAATATGTATTTTCTCTTATATTTGATTTTTTTCCTTTACTTAAGTCCAGAATGTTCCAACTCTAATTTGTCAGATTCAGTGGATTACTTTCATAGATATATATTAATAGAAGATATAAGATGAAAGTTTTCTAAATTGCACTAGTATAGGGTAACTGTCATCACATAGTTATAACACACAACATTCCCCACAGTGACTCAAAAAGTGGTTCTGTACCCACTGCTCACCTTGGGTAGCTTACTCCTCCGGAGGAACCATGACATAGCATCGCGGCCTGAGTTGTGTGGTATCACTTCTTTGATTTCAACAGTATCATCAGACAAGAAGTAATGCAGGACGAGTTCTCTACGGTCCCCAAACAACGAGTCTGAGTCATCCCATAGGCAGAAGAAACGCAAAACCTTCCCATCATATTGGAGGAACTGTTTCAGAGTGTCAAAGGACTCATAAGGACGAAAGGGATCTATACAGTCTAGTTTCTGCAAATGGAGAAAATGTCAGAAATAGTTTCAGGTCTTACATAGTCACTTCTGGGATGCAAGCAATAATTTGACACAAAGATACATTTTCTATTAACTATTCTATGATATTTTTAAACATTTCAACTATGACATACATATGTATGCATCTATAACCAGTTTTACCCTTAAGTATACAAACAAGCATTAGGAAGTTTTTCCTATTTTATTAAACATTATTTTAATACACCAAACTATCCTTCTGCAATGTTTTTTAAAATTGACTTTTCTCAAAGACTTAAAGCTCTTGAGAATGAAAAAAACTAATCTATGGTGACAGAAATCAAAACAGTAATTGCTTCTGGATAGGGGATTTGATCAGAAAGGGGAACAAAGGAACTTTCTAGAGTAATAGAAATATTCTACATCTTTTTTTTTCCATTGCAGTGCTGGAGATTAAACCCATGGCCTCACATATGCTAGACAAATGTTTTACCACTGAGCTACATCTCCAGTTCCAGTCCAATGAATTACTCAATTGTATGTATTTTCCAGCACTCATTGATCTGTATGCTTTAAAACTATGCATTTGACCCTATGCTAATTATAACTCAACTAAATAAAATCATGTGTCTTTTCACTGGAAGGTGAAATGCTTCTGACTCACTGAGATTTTTATGAAGGTAAAAGAGAAGGAATATAATCATGAGTTTATTTTGCTCAAAAAGCATTAGATATCAAGGATATGAAAGGCCAGTGGAAATGGGAGAGGAGAAAATGGAGAACTTATGTTCCACACAGAAGCCCATGTCACCTATCCTCAGCCCCAGAAACAGAGAGCTCTGCAATATTCTTTGGTGCAGCTTTTCCTTCCATTTGCATGTTCTCAGATCCATCTTGGAGCAAAACTGCCTCCATTCTAACTGATGAAGCCAAATAGGATTGTTATATAAGGAAGTACTCAGTGGCCAGGGAAGTATTGTCCCAAATTGGGTTATGTAATCATTTTGGAAACTCTTGAAATGTTCTATCTGTCCAAGCAGTTTAAGTACAATCTTACCCCAAGACAGGGACAGATACAATGACTTTCCAGAGGCTCTTCAGCCTTATCCTTGATATTTAAACAAAATTAGGGAACCACCACTTTCATAGATTAAAAAAATACTGTGGGGGCATTAGATGATCTCTTAGAAATGCAGTATTGATTATATACCATTGGGATACTTTTCAGTTCAAGTTAAATTGTTTAATTTTACATTTCAAGGCAGCAAACACTAAAGAACTAAACACATAAAAGTCAATATAAAAGGTTATATTGATTAATTTTCCAAAGGTTTCTATATTTACTGAAGAGTTTTCTCCCCAAGGGAATAAATGCTAAAATGATCCTCCCAATCAGAAAGAAAATTATTTAAAACCATTTCTTGGCTGTTCTTGGTATTTATTCTCAATTCATGGCACACTACTTCTTTTATCTTTATAAACCTACGAAATCCCACAGCGCTTTTTGCAATTTCACATAAGAGATCACCATTCACAATTGCTATCATATAATACCAACTGGTAGTGAATGAGTTGAGCCATTTGCAAGGCGTGGTAATTCAAATGAATCCATTTCCTTCAGGTTCTCTCTGGTGCTTCTAATGACTTTGTATTTATCTAGACTCTTCTGTCTAGGGCATTTGGAAGAAATAAAAATGAACCCAAACCCCAAAATCATTGTACACTGATATAGCTGCATTTTACCTTAGATACTGCAGGATCAATTTTATATACATTTTATTTATACATATATATATGTATATGTATGTATATTTCTCAGAAGGGTTGCATGCCTACAACATTAAAGGATAATTCTGCTGGTACTAGGAGACAGGTATAAATGAATAATCCTACATGCAGCTTTTAACAAGAAATCAAAAAGAATTTTATTTTAAATTTTGTTATCTTTCTGCAAGGAAATAAATTATAAGTTTTAAAAACAATAAAAATCAGGTGAAAGTAATCTATGGGAATAAAAATGAGAATAGTGGTTGTCCTTGGGTGGGAAGAGGAACTGATTAGAAAAATGTGTGGGAGGACTTTCTGGGGGAATAGAAATAATCAACACTTTGATTTGGATGTGAGTTATATGGCTATATGCATTTGTTAAGATTCATCCAATAGTATACGTAATGTCTGTATTTTACTGTGCATAATCATAGATCAATAAAAAATAAAAGGGAAAAAAATGACAATAACAAAAATCAAGGTAAGACTCAAGAGATTTGTATTCAGTCCCAGCAAGAAGATTGGCTGGGTATGTGTCTTTCCATGACACTTCCCCGTTTGGGTATTTAAATTCTTCTAGGAAATATAAAATTTGGATCAAGGGATCATTTAAAATCTGCAGAAAAGTAACAATAATATCGAATCTTTAATCCCCATAGTAAATGGGGTCAGACTTTAAAGATAAGCATGTTTTCATAATAGGGGGACATCGGAATCATGTCCCTCTTCACTATTCCAGGACATTTCAGCATTCAGTGTCACCATAGGAAGTGCTGGGAATTCTAAGAAGGAAGAAAAAGGTAGACCCAAAAGGTTTGGTTTAATAAGTCAGTAGCACAGAAGCAAAGATCTTTCCAGCCAGAGTTAAGTAATTAAACCCAGAAAAGACAAGCCAAAGATGTGTGGGCCCAACTTAAATGCTCTAAATGATCACAAGGTGAATAATAAGCTCCTAGAAACTGTCCTACCTAAGCAGCTCATGGAATGCTCCTGCCTGGAAGAGAGACTCTATGGAAAGAACTGGAGGGCATGGTTAGCTAAGGAATCATTCCTGTTCTGAGGCCAATCCTTGGCCTTCCCTTCATCCCAAAGAAGAACAGGACAACTCGAGTAATGATGGCCCCAAAATCTCTTTCACAGCTGTATCAGGAACACCCTTTACTAAACCTCCAAAGGGATTCTTATTCTGAAGACAAGAACTCACAGATGCATTAATTTCTTACCTCTCTCCGTGCCTTCATATAAGGATCTTCTGGACACTGTCCAGGGGGATTTAATTTCACTCCTATTTTCTTCAAAAAGTTTTTTGTGAATGCATCACATTCATAAATCTTGAATGTCCGGCCATAGAAGACAATGTCTGTGTTGATATTGAAATGATATACAGTATAAAACTGATCATCATCAGGGGGTGGGAGAGAAATCCGATGGCGCCGGATAAAAGTCCCTGTGGCATGAAGTAAAAGACAATTATTTTATCATGCAGCAGCTAACAAGTTAAGAAGTTACAGTACATTTTAGTAAAAACTCTGAATGCCTTCCCACAACAGGGAAGTGGGCAAAGGGCTTGTCCTAGGAGGCATTAGTACATTCAAACTCTAAGAGAGTCTGAGAGAGCTGAGACCTCAGAGGTCCAGAGTTGTTTGACCAGCCTGGCACATCAGTAGAGTTACCTAAGTGGTATTGGGAAGACATTTTAATAAACCATAAAGACTGGAGTGGGGGGTGGGGAATGAAAAAGGGAGAACATAAGCAGAGTGACCAAAAATGCCACGTTGCCATCATGTCTTCATAGAACGGAAAGGATCACTTTCAGCCACTAACATTCAATGTAAGCAACTAACCAAGGCATTAAGGCCTCAAAACAGAGTGCTCACAAAAATGTATACTCTTAGCTCAGAAAAAAAAGGTCAATAAGCTGCAGTATGTTAGGTGCCAACATGGTGATTTACAGCTTCAATAAGTATGAATGACTTTAGGCTAATTTGAAGCTTCACAATTTCATTTGGCTCTACCAATTTATTCTTTCTTCTTTCTCTACAGCCTCTGTCCACCTCCATCCAACCACTGCCATTAGGTAGAGGTCACAAGAGGCCTCATAGTTTTAGCCAGTACTCTGGGACAAAGGTTTTTTTGGGGGGACGGGGGGGGACTGGAGATTGAACTCAGGGGCACTCGACCACTGAGCCACATCCCCAGCCCTGTTTTGTGTTTTATGTAGAGACAGGGTCTCACTGAGTTGCTTAGTGCCTTGCCGTTGCTGAGGCTGGCTTTGAACTCGCGATACTCTTGTCTCAGCCTCCTTAAGTACTGGGATTACAGGCTTGCGCCACTGCACCCAGCTGAGTCAAAGGTGTTTAATCTCATCCCATCTTCCCCTTCTTTCTGATGCCCACTTACTTCTGGTTAGAGACAAAGGGCAGTTTATTACTTAATAGCAATAACAGTAGCAACAGAACATCTGCATTTTTTGCACCAGCTTTCTAAGCCCCAATTCCCACTGGAGGACACAATAAGAACCAGATAACAGCTGCACAGCCAGTAGGTTACAGGACAGGAGAGGATCCTAGAGTTTAGGGAATCTGAATCTGCTACAGTGGGCCATAAGCAGCCTTATTAAAATGGACAGACGATAAGCACATCTGCCCTTTGTTCTGGAGGGAGACACTACTTCTATCTTCTGAGGCTAAATGCAAACAAGCAAACCTTCACTCTGCTCTAGAGGGAGAGATTGTCTTTGTCTTCCAAAGCTGTTTGTATATATAAATGCCCTTGAAAAGAGTCCAGAATAAGGAGCAGTCAGTGCCTCTACAAGATGTACAGAAATGCAACATACCCATGGAGAATTGTCTCTCAACATGTATAACTGACTTGGGCCTGAGAACCATCTCCAAGAGCAAAGAGAAAAGAAAAGAGAAGCAGAGCAACCTGAGGATCTCATAGTTCAATAATAATTGGCTTGTGTAACCTCTGTATGAAGGTATTCTAATATAAAGATGTCAACCTATCTTCTTTGTATTTTATATGGTACTGAGAATGATGCCTTTTCCAAAATCTAGAAATACTTAGAAATTATTCATTCCTTATTCATTAAGGAACATTTAATTAATATCTTTATGTGCCAGGAACTGTGCTGGGCTCTGTTCCATTACTCCACTTATCATCTTTTCACTCTGTTGAGGGGAAATTAACTAAAATCATTTTCATATTCTTTTCTTTGTAGCAATTTTTAATTACTTGGTACATTAAATTAAAATAATGAAACTATAAAATTAGAACTGGCCTAGAATATTTTTAAATGTACTACATAAAAGATGATATAATTTTACTGCAAAAATTATTCTTCAATTAGCCTTTAATTCATGCCACTGAAAACAGTATGCAAATTATTGAATCATTCAAGATTAGACATTTAGAACAAATTGCATACTTAAACATCTATAAAAGGATGAGCATTTCAGGTATTTTCAGGATCCATTATATATCTTTAAAAATACTTATATTGTGACAGTTTTTAAAATATATAAGATTAACTCAATAGTGAGGAGCTTCTTCAAAAATTCCATCTATCTTGCATTTGTACTTCATTATAAAAATTCAAATAAACCAGCAAGTTAGTGCTGGTTTTTGTTCTGTAAGACTCTGAAGAGGAATCTCATATTTTTCTAGATATGAAGAACTGGCTAATCCACTGGGCTATTAAATAATAATAATCACAATCATCATCATAGCCCTAGGATAGACTTTAAGTTACATTTTCTTATTTAATCTTCAATAATCCTGTGAGACACTTAATACATGAAATATGAATATTCAGTTTATGAATAAGAAAACCAAAGCTCAGAGCACTTTGAGTGCTTTAAGTGCCAAGCCCAAGGTCATGTCCTAACAAATGGCAGAAAAAGATCCTGAACTTCAGATTTCAGACTTGAGCTAAATACTGTTACTTTCCATAATTTTCACTTAACTGTATCTCACTATACTGTAGCCATAAATTACTTGAGGGAAAGAAAGGAGCCATAGGCAAAACAATAAAAATGGGAAGAAGAGCTGCCAGCCACCATGAAAAGGAGAGAGACTGATGATGGAGGTACTCTTTCAAAAGAACGGCCTATCTCTGTTCTAAGGGCAAATTTATAGAGAGGGCCACTTGTCCAATAGCAATCCTCACTATAATGGCAGCACCACAGACTTACCTGTCCCTGCCAGGAGCCTGCATATCTCAGGCCCCCATACTGCTCTCACTAGATATTTCTCAGGAGAGGCAAGGGAAGTTCTTTGTAGTAACAAAAGAATCCTGACCATCCATGGGTTGGAAAGAAAAAGCAAGTCTAACACTAAACAAGACATTTTTTGCTAACCAGGATTCCAACATCACAAACCCATGTTAATTTGAAAAATGATGTGGGCCATTTGAAATATAGAGTTGCACATGAGAACTTTCAATAATATATTCCTGGGATCTCTCAACTGTGTCCTTTGAGGATTAAAATTTCTATTTATTGTGATTTGTGTGTTTATAGTCTTCCATGATAAATGGGAAGAGTTCGTTCTGGAATGTCAAAGAAATGGGCAGCTTGCCATGTCTTTGGCACACAATGAAAATTAGCTGGATCATCAAGGTAGATAAAATAATGTTACAAAATGGAAAAACAACTAAAGCACCATGTCTGTCCTTTAAATTTTCAGATGTTTATCTTCTTAACTGCCCCATAATGACAACTGGGACACATATCCAGGCATCAAGTGCCTCCTTTCCAGCTTGTCCTCATCTTCTTATTTAAATTTCTCTTCCTTTTTAAAAGCTCTAAAATTTGTCTATATTCTGCAAGCTTTAACTTTCTAACATTTCCCTATGGGTTAGATCAAAGTGGCCATGTAACCTTTTATGTTTAATGTGTTTTCATGTCATTCTGTCAGTACTTGCCTTAGATTCGACTTATACCACTAAATTTAGTTTTTAAGGAACTAAACTTCTCAACTTCCAGAAGTAAGATTCCCATCTCTTACCTCTATCTTAATTGTAAGTATGTTTGTTTCATTTTTTGTAACACTGCAGACCTTGAGTATATCTAAGACTAGGGGGAGGCATTTCTTAGGTGAATAAATATACAACTGGAATTCTCTCTTGTCACCATGTCTACTAAATTTGTATCCTAAAAACACTAAGAGCCTTAATGATCAACATGATAGAGCACCTTTCCTCCACTTGCCCTCACTATAATGACTCCACCAAAATCATTATTCCAGTTTTCCTATTATTTTTCAAAACTGTTATCTTTGGAGTTCTGATTTCACAAGAATAACTTTTTAAATATAGATAATCTAGCCCCTGCCTTTCAGCAAATGAATAAATATTTTAAAATTTCACAACTCTGATCATAATGAAAACTAATGACCCTATGCGTATCCCCCTGAGCCACTGAATAAGCACCAAAATGATAGCCTTCCAGGTGCTCTAATGTCCTCTTGCATTACGACATTCTTGCCTAGTTTTCTTAATATAGACTCTATGATCTGCTCCCAAATACCCCCAACTCCTTGCCACATTTTTATCTTGTGTTATTCATTTTGACTATTCTACTTTTCTCTTCCATCTTTATTTGGGGAAACTGTGTGTGACTGTGTGTGTGTATGTATGTGTGTATGGTCCTGGGGATTGAACCAAGGTGCGCTCTACCACAAAGCTACATACTCAGCCCATTTTTTATTTTTTATTTTGAGGTATGGCCTAGAACTTGTGATCCTCCTGCCTCAGCCTCCAAAACTGCTAATATTATAGACATGTACCACTATGCTTGGCTCTGGGGAAACGTTTGAAGTATCACTCAAATGCCATCTTCTCTAGTAGATACTGGCTTTTCCTCCTCTAATCCCTCAAGTACTTAGTACCATTTATGATACCTGCATTATGGTATAGCCTTCTCCCTTCCTCCTTTTCTTCCTTCCACAAATATTCATTGAGCAGCCACCATGCACCAAATATTTTTACAGACTAGCAACTCACTTCCACTCTTAAATTCTACACTATTCCATTTGGTGATAATTACTGCTCCAATGTTCACCTTCCACGTTGCCAGATGTAGCTGACTGAAACACAGGATGCCCAGTTAAATTTGAAGTCCAGAAAAATCATAAATACATTTTTAGTATAAGTACATCCCATGCAATATTTGGGACATAGGTATACTAAAAGATTCTTCATTGCTCCTCTAAAATTCAAATATAACTGGACTTCTTATATTTTATCTGGCAGTCCTACTGCTACTCCTTCTGCTTTATGGGATGTAGTACTTATATATGGTATATACCTAATATGAATAAATGGTATACAAATGGCTGGTTTCTATTTTGTGATTATATTTGCTTCATTCAAGCAGATTATCTTAGAGGATTTTTTTAAAAAAATAAATACTACATAATTGAGGATCTCAAACAAGTCAGAAGTGGAGATCAGTGTTCTTATCCAAGAATGTACTAAGAACCATGTAAAAGCCAGTTCTTGACCCCAGGACTCCAGAATAAAAAATTCTGGTGTGGGCTAAGAAATTCTGATGATTGCTCCCAACTGAAAACAACTGGTATGGACCATGCCAGAAATCATGGCATGTTTCTATTCATTATCTTTTCTTTAGCATAAATTAGTTTGGATTGGGTAGCATTGGACTGACATTTATTCTGTTAGACAGGTAGAAGTAAAACTACTGGGTTTACTTCTGACATTTCTGGCCTGACATAAAATTATTTTAACTACATTCCAGCAGAAGAGCAACAAATTCTATAAATACAACATATTTAACCCAAAAGAAAGTGATGTCCTGACAAGAAATGAAAGCAAGCCTTACACTGAAACAGTGACTTACGTGACTCATAACACACAAATCTCTTTGCCAACAAGAACTTGTGAATATTAAAATTATGTTTCTCTGATTAGAAGCTGCTTGTAACTGAATGCCTATTTTGGCACCATGCTAATGGATGTCTCGTTTCTGGCTTATTCTAAACTCTGGCCATCCTTAAAAAAATTACATGGCTATAGAGACAGTTTTTTAGGTCTTTTTGACATATTTATATAAACATGGAATATATATCATACTCAATGGTGAGATTCACTGTGGTGCATTTATATATACATATATAGAAGAATTATATCAGATTCATTCCATTGTCTTTCCTATTTCTATCACCCCTTGAAGGGCGCTATAATTCATCTAGTTGCACTGATTTCTGAATGGTCAGTCTATTAGAAACAGGTGCAACTGGCCTCTCAGTTCATTGGGAAAACAGAAAAACCCTGTGAAGTGACAGGAACACCATCAGTGCACAATACCTGAACTTGACTCCTATCCTCTTCCCAGAGCCCATAGGTGCATGGAAGGAAGGCAGGTTGAGACCGCTCAAAACACACACACACACACACACACACACTACCTAGTCCATCCCACCAATGTCTAAACCCCTGGCTCATTAAGTTTGTTTTCTTTTTCCCTATCATTTAACTTAGAAAAGTATGTAGAAAGCATTTAAATGCTTTTTCAAACTATCCACTGTCCAGACAGACCTTTTTAAAAAAGAATCATCATATTAAATATTTCAAGAGAGACTGGTTTCTTTCTAAACAAAGTTTGACGACAGAGTGGTTATTCAAGTTTGCTTTCGACAGGATTTGCTACAGCCCTCTAGGTTTCTCCACTCTGCTGACAAACTCAATGTTGTTATACAGTGTGATTACTGTGTATTCCATCCACCACACTTGAGCTGCAACTTCACACAGGGAAATGTCCTGATCAGAAATTCTACAATTTTCTGCAAAGATTTTAAGGCAGTCTTTCTACTCAGGATTGTTCTTTGTCTTTATGAACAACAATCCTTTCTCCTTACATAAAAACTATTTTCAAGTGCATCATTATGACTCTCTTCAACTTGTCTTTGGAATCTACTTTTGTGAGATTTGAAATTGAGGCCAAGAGAATTGAAAATCTTATTAAGAGCCTTTCCAAGATCATCCTAGAGGTTGTATTTCATATTTCTTCTTGGATGGTTTAATAAAACAAAAAATGCACTGGACAGGGGGGCCAGTGAGCTATAGGAATATGAGTTTTCACTTAAACAGGACTAATAATAAAAACATAATCCAAGTCACTAATGCAGTTTTGGGATATTGTGTGGCCTCCATTGTATCATTTGGGCAAATTTTTTGTTTGGGTTGGGAACGTAATCAGAAAATAAGCAGTTTGGTTAGGAAATATCAGAATAGTGTCTAACTGAAAACCTTTAAGAAAAAAAGTTAAAGCAATATTGTCACCCACCTAATCAAATACACTTGAGTAAAACAGATGCTCACAAAGAAGTTGTAAATTATCTCTTTCTCATCTTAAATAATTCTATAAACATTTCTAATACATTCTTTTCAATCTTTAAAAATTTTTTATATATATTAAAAATGGTCCCACAGTCTAAAAACTACATGTCCCTTAAAAAATAAAATGTCACAGCCAGGCACAGTGGTGCACACCTGTAATCCCAGCACTTTGGGAGGCTGAGACAGGATAATCGCGAGTTCAAAGCCAGCCTCAGCAACGGTGAGGCACTAAGCAACTCAGTGAGACCCTGTCTCTACATAAAACACAAAATAGGGCTGGGGATATGATTCTGTGGTTGATTACCCCTGTGTTCAATCCCTGGTACCAAAAAACTAAAATAAAATGTCACATTTTTAAGTTTATAGTATGTCAAAACCTTTTTAAAAATGTTAAGGCATTTCCATATTTCCTATATTTACCGTTCAGTCATGAGTGGATAGTGCATGAGTTTGGACTCAAATAACAATGAAGACAGCTCATATGACCTCCTGATACCAATCATCACCTTCTCCCTCTACTAGAAAAACCAGCAGAGATACTAGATCAAATTATCTTCCTCTATGCACCACCTCAACAGCAGCTTTCCGCCAACACAGTAGAACAGACTGGTTCTGGTCATGATCTGAGTACTCCTGATTCCCAATTTACATTTCTAGTCTTGATTATTTTTCCAGAAAATTCATCCCAAGGTTCCACCTGTCTAGTGGGTATCACCACACAGATGTCTCAATTCATTAAAAGGCCTCATGCCCCCAAACAAAAATACCAGAGCAACAAACTCCAATCCTGCCCCATACTCTGTGCTCCATATTCCTGGACTTTACAAAGGTATTACCATCCCTTTGACCAGAGACCTCCAAGGCAATCCGCTGGAGCTTGGGTATAGCTCAGTGGTAAGAGTTCTTGCCTAGTATGCACAAGGCCCTGGGCTCAATCCCTAGCACCACACACACACACACACACACACACACAATGAAGCAAATCACCCCCTAAGCCTGTTTTCTTTTCAGTAGAAGTCACAATGGCAATACCAACTTTAGATGGTTATTGGGAGTTTGCATGAGAAAATAATAATAAAGTACCTACTTTATCATTATTAACTCTGCCAACCAAATTCTCTCAAATCTTTCTCCTGCTTTCTAGTCCTACTTCCACTGGTTTGGACACTCAGCATTTCTAGCCAGAACAACCATAAAACTCCTAGACTAGTCACTATGCTCCCTTTCCTCTTCCATCTTCTGGTCTGTAAACTCCATGAGATCAGGGCATAATGGGTCTTAATCCTCTTGTCCTTTCTCCCAAAACCCAGAAAAGTGCCTGACACAGAGTAGATATTCAACAAACATTTCTTGGCAATGCCAACTGGCTTCAAATTCATCACCCCAAGCAGCAGACACAATGAAGCCATGCTGTAAGAAAAACCTCAGTCTTATGAGCATTGAGGGAAGTCCTTTGCACACTGAAATGAGGTTGCATGACAACCTTTTCTCAGAGGTCCCTGACCCCCAAATTCCTGTTTCTGCCCCTTTGAACTCATTATACTATATCACTATGGAGGCATCAGGCCTAAATAAGTAGTTAGTAAGCAAAAATTTTATTCAGCATAGGCACAAATCACAAGATGTGTTAAGTAATGACAAGTAGGTAGTAAGTAGGATATGTGTGTGTTAAAAACAGAAAGGAAGGGATGGAAGAACCAAGAGATAACTAATTTTCAGTAGGTCTTAAATATACATGAGGCACCTGGGCTCTAAATATTCATGACACTAAATATACAAGAGACACTAAATATTCATGAATACTCAATATTGATGAGGCCTTAATTCGGCCACTCATTCATTGGCAACACCAATTCTGGCCCCATGAACTCTCTGTCCAAGAAACACAAACAAAACCCATGACTATTCATCAAGCTTACTGGCGAGCTACAGCTGTGACCAAACACTCATCTCTCCAGTAGAGTGATGGTGTGCCTGTGGACTGTAGCCCCTTCTATCTGTGATTCTCCTTGCTTGACCCTCAATTCTGGTCTCCAAACCACATTATCCACAGCTAAAGTTGTGAAGGAGAACAGGTGGGGAACAAACCATTGCTTATCCCAGGATTAAGGCAGTGTGGTCATTCTACCCACTTGAACTTAGCCCAAAGTATGTAAACCTACCCTCTTTCCCCTGGCTTCTCCCTATGAGGTTTTATTGTGGGGTGGGGGTGGGATGCTACTGCTGGGAATGGAACCCAGGGCCTTGCCTATGCTAGGCAAGTACTCAACCACTGAACTACATTCCAAGCCCTTGTTGTGCATTTTAAATTATGTTAATTTATGATTCATGCATTTTAATTTGGCCCACAAGCTTTCTGTTCTGTGGCCTCTGGGGGAGCATGTATGAATGCTTCTTAGAGGCCACCATTGCATCAAGGTAATATCCCAGACAACACCGTGACTGGATGCCACATAGAGGACATGGTAGAAGATGCAGAAATGAAGGCAGAGATACCATGGTTGGCAGCTATTCCATTCCTCCAGTCAAGAGATGAGAGTATGGGTTAGGATGATAGTAAATAGGACAAAAAGACATGGTACAGTTCAGAATACATTTTGCTAAGAGAATGAAAAACAGGGATGGTAGGTAAGTATGAGCAAATAGAGAAAGTAAAAAGAATGGAGATTGCAGTAAGAGAAGGTCATTTCAGAATCTGAGATAATGGAGATGGGAATATTCCAAAAGACAAAGAAATGACACTGCACCCAACGATTGTAGTTCTTCAAGGAACAAAGGACTCTGGAAGAATATTTACATTAATGATCAAACCAACAAAGAACAGAGAACAGCTTTCTCTTCTCCATTGAAAATGCTGTGCAGAAAGCAACTTGGCCATGGCAAAGAGACCAAAGGGTTTGAGGACAAAGTCAAAACACAGGAGAATTTTCTCACACTAGAGATACACCTGAAAGGATACATTATGCCACCACAGAAGTGTAAGAAATGGCCATGGTGAAGTGTGAAGGGTAGAAGGCTGATTAAGTCACTATCATTAATAAAACACTAACAGCATGCTTCCATCACCATTGCCAACAAGTTAGATACCTAAGTATTAGTATGAGCTTTTTAAAAAGCTAAAGAAAGACTGTATATAAAGGCAAGAGTTAGAAATGAAAGAATTATAATGCTGCTTAAAATAGATACCTTGAGGCAGTCCGCTATTTTTCACCTCCGGTTCATTCACTTGAATTGTGTCATCTTCAAGGTAGAAGTAGATTTTATAGTATCTTATTCTATAGTTTTCTTGGTTTTTATCAGGCACTTCATCTTCCAAATAGGCATCAAAAGACAAGACCTGTAGGAATCATAATTAAAAACCATTAAAAAATTCAGCAAACTTAAAAATCAATAAAGCTATTGCCCATAACTATCAGTATCAATAAAAGGTTGAGGGGATTTTTCCAAGATATTCTACACATCAGCTATGAGAATGGATATACAATCAAGGTTACAGTACATATAGATTATTTTATCATTTAATCACCATCTGGTTAGAACAAAGAAATGATATTCAAGTAATAAATCCACTAATCAGCTCTACGATAAACTGAACTAGAGTTTGTCTTTGGAATTTCACAGTAGGATTCTAAATGCATGTGTTAGACAAAAATTCTTTCTCACATGAAGAATGTAAGTTTTGTGATTTTTCCCATTAAAAATAACACAAAGCTACTTTGGTTCTGGGCTAAAATTATCCTGACTCTTGGTCCTACTGACTGCTTATCCTGAGGCAATTCAAACAAAGCAAATTCTTCCAAAAGCAAGGAGACTTCCTAAATTCTTCCAAAACAAGACTTCACCTTACATTTCTCCAGAAGCCTCAAAGAACCTAGCTCAATTCTGGGCCCAGACTCATCACATCTTGTATTTGTCTGGATGGGGGCAGGTGGATTCTAACACACTTATGGTAAAAATCAAGAGATGGTAAAAAATATCTGGAATACTCTGGAAAACTGTGCCTCTCTGTAAGTTAAACACAGTCCTTTTTCCCCTGTTGAAGCAGATAACTGTCCCTTCTTCAAGACCAGATGAAAAAGTCTTTCTGATTAGGTGCTATGTGGTATAAATATAAATATTTATCTTTAACCTTTGGAATCACCCCCGAAAGGGTGACCTGCTCACACATTGAGGACATGGTAATCAAGGACACTTGTGGGAACAGTATTATTTACACTATCATTTCAAGTTTAACCTGGAGCTCTCAAGGAGTCTGTGCTCCATTTAATTATTCCCTTTGTCTCTCACTTTTGATCAAATTTTATCATTGAAGTTTCAAAAGTTAATTGTGCATATGACTCCAAGGTTATTCACCATAGACCTTCTATGACTACTCAGCTACCCTAAATAAGAATAAAAGTTCTAGGAGTAGTTAGCAAATTTCTATCACCAGCCCACACTTCAGAAGTAGCTAACAAAATGCCTGATCAACACAAGAACATTTCTTAGTCACCATAAATGTTAGAAATGAGTTTAGTTAGTAAACTGATCATATTCAAAATGCACAGATCAGTCACCAATATTGATCAGGCACTGTCTTTATAGGAACAGGTTCTAGGAAGCTAAGAATCTGGGAGCCCAGGGGTCTATACCCTTCAACACAGCTATGGCTGTGTTGGCTTCATTATCAAATGGTCCTATGTTCAGTGGCTTTCTTGGGGAATTCATCTGGCCTGATTCCAATTAGTTTAGCCAAAAAAAACAGTACCAGCAGAGTATCAAATTTGTGTTGACTGAGAAGTTCAGGTAAGATGCTGTTTGATGGGTACAGGATTTTTTTGTTCTGGAATAATGAATATTTTGGAATTAGAGTTGATGGCTGTACAACATTGTAAATGGACTAAATTGCACACTTGAAATTGGCTAATGGTTAATTTTGTTATGTAAATTTTACCTTAATTACAAAAATAATGTTAGACACTGAATTGTATTGGACATTTTATATTATCTGAATTATATTTGGAACACCTAAAAGGACAGAGAGCTAGGGCTTCATTGAGCTTTCAGCACAGTAAGTATTCAATTTGAAACCTTTGTTTTCCTTTGTAATCAGGTAGGGAAGTGTGAAGAGAATATTCTTAGATCTTACCCACTCCTACGTGTTGAATGCTACTGGTCTATATTTGTGAATGACTAAACAGGTATAGGCTAGTTGACAACAATTGTCAGGTACATAATCATTAAAATATTTACCAATGAAGTGATGCATAAAAAGAAAAGATATTTAAGGGAAATAAAGAGAAAAGAGAAGAGGTTTCAATATGTCCAGATGAACACACTGGTAATTTCATTTTCTGGTACCATGAGAATATAGGGCTGCCAAACTCCAACATGAAAGAGAGAGAACAAATCTGAGAATGGTGGAGATAAAAAGATAAAAAAGGAAGAGGGAGAGGAAATTGTAAAATGTGGCAAAGTAGAATGTGAGGGAAGACACCAAATAAATTTAAAGTGATCTCACAAAGAAAATGACCTAATTGCAATGGAACCTGCAAAGAATCCAGAAAAAGAACCTAAAATAACAACTGTTAGAATGAAAATTTGTAGAAACATAATTACAATACAAGGTTTTATTATAATTTATAAGTCAAGCAGAGACTAGATAAGGAAGGTTCTAGAGGATGTATTTGGCTGCAATTTTCTTAAAAAACAGAATGCAAATGCTATTTGGCAGGGTGTGTGATCTTCAGTTCCCCACAGGCCTCCACAAGCCCTATAGTATTTATTAGACAAGGTTACCTCCCTGATCCCCAATGCATTTGGAATTTTGATCTCAGCCTAGAGAATACAAAATATGTTGGCTTTAAATAATAGGTACATGCTTTCCTCATTATAAAGGAAAACATTTTCACATACATATTTCTGAATTTAGAGTCTTTTTACAATCAACCAAAAAGAAATTCAAAGCAGTCAGGAGTGCATTTTGATGGGCAAGTAGTTACAACTTAATGTATGGTACAAATTTAGCTTTTCAGAGAAGGAATTAATCATATTTTCATGTCAATCATTTGCTTTGCACTGCATATCCCAAATAGCTGGATTTTTAACATTAATTTAGATTTTCATTTTTTATTTAAAATGTTGTAAAAAGATTCTTGTCCAGTGTGGCACTAACAACAACAACAATAATAATAATAATAATAATTGTGTGTAGGAAGTTTTCTGTTACAGGCTAGTCCATGCAATCGTAAGGCTAAAAAGTAAAAGCCTAATCTCTCAGAATACATCACACAATTTTTAAAGATGGGGAGGTTGGTGTGACCAATGCATGAATCATAAAGACTATTACTCAGAAACCAAGCATGTAAGTGTCAAAAACTCACAGCTGAATTTTTAGAGAAGTTGTTAGGAAAGAGGATGAAACATCAGTAATGTTAAATAAGGATTGACATTTTACAAAGAGGTCAACATCACAAATCTTGTTTAAAATGTTTAGGAAGCCAAGTCCAGTGGCGTAGGCCTGTGCCTACAATCCCAGCTACTCATGAGGCTGAGGCAGGAGGATCTCTTGAGCCAGGAGTTGAGACCCCAACTCAAAAAAAAAGAAGGAAAAAGAACAAGGGCTGGGAAAGTAGCTTAGTGGTAGACTGCTTGACAGAGTGCTTGCCTAGCATGCAGGAAGCCTTGGGTTTGATCTCAGTACCGCAATAAACAAACAAACAGTTTAGGCTCTATCTTATGAAAAATGCTCAGACTAAAATTATGACATACTCATAGAGAAGATATGTAACAGTAAGGATAAATGCATGCTCTTCTAGGTTAGTCGACAACAAAAATTTGTGTACATTCAATGTAGTGTTGTTTATTCTTATTGAAAAAAAGCTACTGTTAAATTAGTAGTTTCTCTCACAACTATAAAAATCTTAGAATCAAAGAAATGATAATAAATTGTATTACATATAGAAGATGGCTCCTTTATACATGGCAATAGTAGATTTACAGAAATTTACGATGTCAATTCACAAAAACAAGAAATTTTATATAAGTTGTCACTGGTCACAAAGTAATACAATTAGAAATGCATACTGTAACTGTAAACAAAACTTCTAATAACTGTAAGTGAAGATAAATTTAAAACTACAAAAAGTACAAAATCTAATAAAATTTAAGGTTATATAAACCTGTAGGATAAGGCAAACCTGTAATCTGGGGGTAAATTAATGAATTTAAATTATTATATTAGAAAATTTACAGTTTGAGAGAGGATAAACAGCTAACTTTGTTTCTTAGATTTGGTTGCACATTAGCAATTAAAATAAAAAGACTAGACCTAAGCCTAATTAAATTAAATTAGAATCATTGAGAGGAAGGAATTAGTATTTTTTTAAAAGCTACTGAGGGGGTTTGGGGCATGCTACCCCAAAATATGACGCCTTGACATTTGAGAAATCAGTATAAGCAGGACTGTTTCCTGACCTTCCCTGTTTTTCTCCCAAGAAGCAGGTCATAAAATCTCCAAAGGTCATTTTCTGACCTTTTCCCTCCCTCCTTTCCTGGAGACCCTCATGCTACAGGTGTTCTCCCTATACCCAGAAAGGAATGTCACACAGGGACACAGAAAAGATTCTGAACAAACAGGCCTTGCTAGGTTCCCCTCAATTTATTACCATTAGTTTATATCCTTTTGTCTCCCAATCATACTTTTGCATGGTTGTCCATAAAAAATAGTTCTCCCATTTCTTTGGGTCTTCATCTGAAGGCTCCCATGTCAATTTAACTTTTATTAACTAGATTGCATGGTATTCTCTTTTCAATCTGTCTTTTGTTAGCAATTTCTCAACCATGAACCATACATGGGTAAGGAAAAGATACTGCTTTTTCCCACCCATGCTCCCCAGGTAATTCTGAAGAATAGCCAGAGTTTAGAATAGTTCAAAGAAAAACTTTTGAATACGCAAAAACGTGTCATAAAGAAAACAAGTGGGAAGCAATAAAAGCACAGATGAATTTTAAAGGAGAAAAACAACTACAATAAACAAATGCAAGAGTTTGTAAATAAATTAGCTAAGATTCCAGCAAAGCTAATCACAAAAGAAGATAAACAAAATCAGAAATGAAACAGTTCATGACAGATATAATAAATAAGGCAAATTATCTTAAATTAAACATGAAAGTAAATTTTAAATTCACAAATAAGTGATTTTCTATAATTGTGACTCATCAAAAACAATGAATAAGCTAATAATGAAGGAAGATATGAAAAAATTATCAAAGAACTGCTCCAACAAATGCTCCAGCTGGGATTTACTAATGAATTTACTAGTGAGTTTTTTCAAACTTTTAAGGAAAAAAAATCACCACGTTATATAATTCCCCCTGGATACCAAAAGAGATGGAAAGACACAAAGGTGAATTCTAATGCCTAATAGACGTACCATAAAAAAAAACCTGCAGCAGTAGTTCTCACCTTGGCTACACATTAAAATCACCTGTAGAACTTTTAAAAATCCTAATGCTTGGGCCATACCCCTACACAAACACACACACACACAATCAAGTCAGACTCTCTCTGGGTGGGCTCGGTATCAGTGATTTTTATAGCTCCCCAGGTGATCACCAAGTGTAAGCCAAGGTTCAGAACTGCTACAGAGCAATTTCACTACTTATGATTTATAGAAGAACCTAACAAAAAAACCAAGCAAACAGAATTTAATAGTCCATAAGAGTTATAAACCACCTACACAAAAAGCATCATTTTCCTCACATATGCACAGATGTTTCCAAGTTAGGAAATAAGAGCAAATATCTAATGAACTCATACCATTTCCTATCACATACATTTTAAAATGCAAGGGTAACACTTTAATGAGATTACAAAGCATCTGCTTTAAAACAACAGCTTAAACATCCAACATTATATTTAATTAAACTGTGTCTACTATAATCAGAGACAGAACAATAATGCCCCTACCAGCTTCAATATTTAATACTGTTTTTAGAAGCTCTGGACAATGTAAAAAGATACAAAATACAAATATTGGCAAGAAATAGACAAAAAATTGTCATTACAGGCAGATAAAATAATGGTACAGGCAAACACTAAAAAATTAAAAATAAATGAAAAGATTTCAGTGTAACCACAACTAAGTCAAAAATATGCTTATGTATTAGACAGTTAGAAAATGCATGGGTGGGGGATACTTTCCTCATTGTATTTTCACTATAGAATAAATAAATTATGAAACCACTTAAAAGTATTTTAATTAAAATTTTGTGACCCAAATCAAAAAATATATTTTTAGAAGACTTAAAAAGAACTTGACTAAAAATATAAGTAAAGTATACTCTGGACAAACAGACTTAAAAAATTTCAAATTGATGAATGAGTGGTGTTTTGGAGGGACTTAAAACTAAGTGCAGTTGATAAAAGCAACAAGTTTGCCTATTAAAAATAATTATTAAAATTAAAGGAAATGAAGTAGACCTAGCTCTCCCAGATTTTATACCTTATCACAATGCTTCAATTGTTAAAATAGTACAATGTCATAGTAAGAAAAGACATACTACAAGGTGGAAAAGAATAGACAGTCTGGAATAGACTATTAAGTACAAGAATTTAACACACATTGAAAAATAAATCACATATCAGTAAGCAAAAAAGTATTAACTTGGAAAAACATATATAGAGATCTCCATCTAAATTACAACCCAAAACAAATAGCAGGTAAGTTATCAGCTTCAATGTAACAAACTGTCTCCTTTCACACCCCAAAATAATATTCTAGGTTCAGGAGAAAAAGGAAAACATGAAAGAAAAACTAAAATTCAACTAAAACAAACAAGTTATAACTTCATTGTATTAAAATATAAACAAAAAACATACTGATGGAAAAATTGGAAAATATGACAAAAGTTTATAATTTGTACATGTGGTATTGACTGAACCCAGGACACTCTACCATGGAGCTACATCTCCAGCCCTTTTTATTTAGATACAAGGTCTTGCTGAATTACCCAGGCTGAACTTGAACTTGCCATCTTCCTGCCTCAAGCTCCCAAGTGGCTGGGATTGAAGGCATGTGCCACAATGCCCAGTTATTTTATAAAGTAGGTTTTGTTGTTGCTTGGGGTTTTGTTTGTTTTGTACTGGGAACTGAGCCCTGGGGTGGTTTACCACTAAGCTACATCTCAGCCCTTTTTATTTTGAGGCAGGGTCTCATTAAGTTACCCAGGCTGGCCTGGAATTTGTGGTCCTCCGCCCCAGACTTTTGAGTTGCTGGAATTACAGGTATACACCACTGTACCTGGTCAGCTGGTTTATAACTTTTTTAAAAGGAAACCAGAAAAGAGCATAAAATTCAAGAGAAGGTTAACAAAATGTACACTCTAAGAAATTATCAGGCAAGTACAAATTAAAAGTGCAATGAAGCATCAGGTTTATATGTTTCTCCCATTAAATGGACTATTTGTCATGGAGGAGCTCTCTCCCCACCCCTCTTGCTTTTTGTGTTTCTTTTTTGAGACAGGGGTCTCACTGTTACCTAGGCTGGCCTCATACTCCTGGGTTCAAGGGATTTTCCTGCCTCAGCACCACACCATTCCCAGCTTCAGATGGAATTTTAAATTACTGGAATTCTTCTGGGCCAATGTGGTGTTATGAGGAACCATTTAAAAATTCCTACACTTCCTCTCAGGAACTCCATTTCTGGGCATGTAGCCCAAAGAAATAAACCAAACTGGTAAAACTCAAATGCGCAAATATGTTCTTTGCGGCATTTTTTTCACTCTTACAGAAAAAAAGCTAGAATAAGACCTTAAGAGTTAGCAAAAAAGGAAGGGTTTAGTAAATTATGGCACCTCCAAGGACTCCTGAAATATAAAAGCACTAGTATAATGTTTTTGAGAACTATACGGCAATAAGAAAAATACTTAAGATATGCACTAATGCTAAATGAAAGTAACAAAGGACTAAAAATGGTTACATACCACAATTATGTTTTTAAAAGTATATGCAAACTATGCTTTAAAAACCATAACTAAGCTTTTTGAAGACTTTGGATGTGGAAATACATGACATGGTGGAAGTGATAGCAGCAGCTCCGGTGGAATCCTGGAAGGAAGGTAGGATTCCGTGAGCGGCAAAAGATAGAAGACGGAAGTGGATAGTAACGGAAGTGGTGAGGGGGGCGGGGGGGGGGGCAGCTGGCGAGGGTTCTCTCCTGAGGGGAGTTTCCGGCTTGTTGGGCCAGAAGGAGGGATGATCGGTCAGGCTGTCACATTCCACTTCCAAACTGCATTCAGCCTTGTCTTCCTGATTGCCCTTGGTGACTGGGCCCTCTAGGCCAGTGGTCCAACACAGGAGCACCCTATTTGTTGTCCCTAAAACTTCTTGTAGTCATTTAAGGACTTTGGCATCAAGGTTCTTGTATTTATGAACCCAATGTTACACTTTTGATGTACCGGAAGTACTTTGACAGGAAGTAGCGTCATCAAAAGCGCAAGCGCTTGGCAGTCTGGGAAGCACGTTGTAGCTTCGGACGCCAAGCCGGGCTTTCCGTGAATCCTTGATCGCTGTGACTTCTCCACAGTGCTTTGGAATCACAGTAAAAGGACTTTGGCATCTCTGATACACTGAAAAAAGGAGGAAAGTGCCCTAAGGTGTCAGAATCAAACAAATTCCAGTACCACAGGAGCGGCCCTTAGGTAGGAGACCGTAACAAACAACTGCCTCGGGAAATCTGTGAGGTGGTTCGGAGGGCCCCCGGGGGGGTGGCCCGGGTCCCCAAGGGCCTGAAAAGCCCCGGGGGAGAACTCTGTGGACTGTACGGACAGGTGTTCCAGGGGCTCATCGCTCTGTGGAAGTTTTTCCTTCCTTCCTCTCCTCAGGCCCAGGTGTGGGTGGAAACGCCTCCAAAAACTGCTTAATTTGGGCCGGCAAGGCTCTTTAGTCTGTGTGTCCTCCCCTCTGCCGACGCTTTTCTAAAAAAAAAATGGCTTCTCTAGAGGATTCCTACATCCTTCATTCTAACTCTAGATCCCATAACTCCATGAACTCTGAATGTGGGGCTGAAGCTGAGGAGCAAAATAAGATCGAGAAACCAAACAAGTACCAGAAAGGGAAATGTAGGGTTCAGGAGCAAAATAAGGCGGAGGAACCAAATAATATCCAGAAGGGGGCGGGAAGAGTTGAGGCGCCAAATAAGATGGAGGAGCCAGACAAGCCCCAGAATGGGGTGGGCACAGTTGAGGCGCCAAATAAGATGGAGGAACCAGACAAGACCCAGAACGGGGTGGGCACAGTTCAGGAGCAAAATAAGATGGAGGAACCGGACAAGACCCAGAATGGGGCGGGCAGAGTTGAGGCGCCAAGTAAGATGGAGGAACCGGACAAGACCCAGAATGGGGCGGGCAGAGTTGAGGCGCCAAATAAGATGGAGGAACCAGACAAGATCCAGAAGGGGGCAGGCAGAGTTGAGGTGCAAAATAAGATGGAGGAACCAAATAAGATCCGGAAGTGGGCAGGCAGAGTTCAGGTGCCAAATAAGATGGAGGAACCAGACAAGATCCAGAAGGGGGCGGGCAGAGTTGAGGTGCAAAATAAGATGGAGGAACCAAATAAGATCCGGAAGTGGGCAGGCAGAGTTGAGGCGCCAAATAAGATGGAGGAACCAGACAAGCCCCAGAACGGGGTGGGCACAGTTCAGGAGCAAAATAAGATGGAGGAACCAGACAAGACCCAGAATGAGGCGGGCAGAGTTGAGGCGCCAAATAAGATAGAGGAACCAGACAAGACCCAGAAGGGGGCGGGCAGAGTTGAGGTGCAAAATAAGATGGAGGAACCAAATAAGATCCGGAAGTGGGCAGGCAGAGTTGAGGCGCCAAATAAGATGGAGGAACCAGACAAGACCCAGAAGGGGGCGGGCAGAGTTGAGGCACAAAATAAGATGGAGGAACCAGACAAGATTGAGAAAGGGACGGGCAGAATTCAGGAACAAAATAAGATGGAGGAACCAAATAAGATCCAGAAGGGGGCAGGCAGAGTTCAGGCGCCAAATAAGATGGAGGAACCAGACAAGACCCAGAAGGGGGAGGGCACAGTTCAGAAGCAAAATAAGATGGAGGAACCAGACAAGACCCAGAAGGGGGAGGGCACAGTTCAGAAGCAAAATAAGATGGAGGAACCAGACAAGATCCAGAAGGGGGAGGGCACAGTTCAGGAGCAAAATAAGATGGAGGAACCAGACAAGACCCAGAATAGGGCAGGCACAGTTCAGGAGCAAAATAAGATGAAGGAACCAGACAAGACCCAGAAAGGGGCAGGCAGAGTTCGGGAACAAAATGAGGCAGAGGAACCAGACAAGACCCAGAACGGGGCTGGCAGAGTTCAGGAGCAAAATAAGATGGAGGAACCAGACAAGACCCAGAATGGGTCGGGCACAGTTCAGGAGCAAAATAAGGAGGAAGAACCAGACAATAACCAGAATGGGGCAGTCACGGTTGAGGAGCAAAATAAGATGGAGGAACCACACAAGACTCAGAACAGGGAGGGCAGAGTTCAGGAGCAGAATAAGATGGAGGAACCAGACAAGACCCAGAACAGGGTGGGCACAGTTCAGGAGCAAAATCAGATGGAGGAACCAGACAAGACCCAGAAAGGGGTAGGCAGAGTTCTGGAGCAAAATGAGGAGGAGGAACCAGACAAGACCCAGAAGAGGGTGGGCAGAGTTCAGGAGAAAAATAAGGAGGAGGAACCAGACAAGACTCAGAAAGGTATGGAGAGAATTCAGGAGCAAAATAAGACAGAGGAACCTAATAAGTTCCAGAAAGGGACAGAGATAATTCAGGAGCAAAATAAAATGGAGGAACCAAATAATATCCAGAAAGGGGTGAGCAGAGTTCAGGAGCAAAATAAGATGGAGGAACCAAATAAGTTCCAGAAAGGGATAGGCAGAGTTCAGGAGCAAAATAAGATGGAAGAAACAAATAAGATCCAGAAAGGGATGGGCAGAGTTCAAGAGCAAAATAAGATGGAGGAAACAAATAAGATCCAGAAAGGGACAGGCAGAGTTCAGGAGCCAAATAAGATCCAGAAAAGGATAGGCAGAGTTCAGGAGCAAAATAAGATGGAAGAACCAAATAAGTTCCAGAAATGGATGGGCAGGGTTCAGGAACTAAATAAGATGGAGGAAGCTAATAAGTCCCAGGAAGGGACAGAGAGAATTCAGGAGCAAAATAAGACAGAGGAACCTAATAAGATCCAGAAAGGGATGAGCAGAGTTCAGGAACAAAATAAGATGGAGGAAACAAACAAGATCCAGAAAGGGATGGAAAGCATTCAGGATCAAAATAAGATGGAGGAACCAAATAAGTTCCAGAAAGGGACAGGCAGGGTTCAGGAGCAAACTAAGATGGAAGAAGCAAATAATTTCCAGAAAGAGACAGAGAGTGTTCAGGAACAAAATAAGATGGAGGAAACAAATAAATTCGAGAAAGGGACAGAGAGAATTCAGGAGCAAAATAAGATGGAGGAACCAAATAAGATCCAGAAAGGGATGGAGAGCTTTCAGGAGCAAAATAAGATAGAGGAACCAAGTAAGTTCCAGAAATGGATGGAGAACATTCAGGAACAAAATAAGATGGAGGAACCAAATAAGATTCAGAAAGGGATAGAGAGCATTCAGGAACAAAATACGATGGAGGAACCAAATAAGTTCTATAAAGGGATGAGTAGATTTCAGGAGCACAATAAGATGGAGAAACCAAGTAAGTTCCAGAAAGGGACAGAGAGTGTTCAGGAACAAAATAAGATGATGGAACCAAATAAGATTCAGAAAGAGATGGAGAGTATTCAGGAGCAAAGTAAGATGGAAGAACCAAATAAGTTCCAGAAAGTGACAGGTAGATTTCAGGAGCACAATAAGATGGAGGAACCAAATACATTCTATAAAGGGATCAGTAGATTTCAGGAACAAAATAAGATGGAGGAATCAAATACATTCTATAAAGGGATGAGTAGATTTCAGGAGCAAAATAAGATGGAGGAACCAAATAAGTTCCAGAAAGGGACAGAGAGTATTCAGGAACAAAATAAGATGGAAGAACCAAATACGTTCTATAAAGGGATGAGTAGATTTCAGGAGCAAAATAAGATGTGGGAACCAAGTAAGATTCAGAAATGGATGGAGAGCATTCAGGAGCAAAGTAACATGGAGGAATCAAATAAGTTCCAGAAAGTGACAGGTAGATTTCAGGAGCACAATAAGACGGAGGAAACAAATAAGTTCTATAAAGGGATGAGTAGATTTCAGGAGCAAAATAAGATGTGGGAACTAAATAAGATTCAGAAAGGGATGGAGAGCATTCAGGAACAAAATAAGATGGAAGAACCAAATAAGTTTCAGAAAGTGACAGGTAGATTTCAGGAGCACAATAAGATGGAGGAACCAAATAAGTTCTATAAGGGGATGAGCAGATTTCAGGAGCACAATAAGATGGAGGAACCAAATAAATTCCACAAAGGGACGGAGAGTGTTCAAGAACAAAATAAGATGTGGGAACCAAATAAGATTCAGAAAGGGATGGAGAGCATTCAGGAGCAAAGTAAGATGGAAGAACCAAATAAGTTCCAGAAAGTGACAGGTAGATTTCAGGAGCAAAATAAGATGGAAGAACCAAATACGTTCTACAAAGGGATGAGTAGATTTCAGGAGCAAAATAAGATGGAGGAACCAAATAAGTTCCAGAAAGGGATGGAGAGTGTTCAGGAACAAAATAAGATGTGGGAACCAAATAAGATTCAGAAAGGGATGGAGAGCATTCAGGAGCAAAATAAGATGGAGGAACCAAATAAGTTCAAGAAAGTGACAGGTAGATTTCAGGAACACAATAAGATGGAGGAACCAAATAAGTTCCACAAAATGACAGGTAGATTTCAGGAGCAAAATAAGATGGAGGAACCAAATAAGTTCTATAAAGGGATGAGTAGATTTCAGGAGCAAAATAAGATGGAGGAACCAAGTAAGTTCCAGAAAGGGATGGAGAGTGTTAAGGAACAAAATAAGATGTGGGAACCAAATAAGATTCAGAAAGGGATGGAGAGCATTCGGGAGCAAAATAAGCTGGAAGAACCAAATAAGTTCCAGAAAGTGACAGGTAGATTTCAGGAGCACAATAAGATGGAGGAACCAAATAAGTTCTATAAAGGGATGAGCAGATTTCAGGAGCACAATAAGATGGAGGAATCAAATAAGTTCCAGAAAGTGACAGGCAGAGCTCAGGAACAAAATAAGATGCAGGAACCAAGTAAGTTCCAGAAAGGGATGGGTAGAGTTCAAGATCGAGGCTCCTCAGTGATTTACCGGAAGGCTATCTATGGTATCACAATAAAAGCAACACCAAAAGAAAAGGGGGAAGCTGCCCCTACTACAAAACCAAGAGTACTAGAGCGTCCCAACTCTGGAGGAAGACCAGGCAGGAGTGTTACCTTCTTTGCTTCTCAGAAAAAGAAAGATTCAGCCCCCAAAATGAACAACTTCAGTGACAGGAGAGTGATAACTCCTTCTAAGAAATTGAGTGAGAAGCCACTTGGTGACCAAAGCACAGTTATTTGTGAAAAACACTCTCCACCCTTAGAAATTCAGGGTGCCAATAATTCCTTCTTGGTAATTCAAAAGCCTAAAGAAAAGGTGGTAATCGACCACCCCTCTTCAGAAAATGAATGGTCTGATGTGGATGAGAACTCCACTATCAGATTCCCTCAGAAGGAGCCATTCTCATCGAGTCTACCAGTAGTTTCAGAGCCTTCATCCTTCACGAGGGACTGTGGCATACACCAGCCTTATTTGTACTACAGTCCTTGGAATGACTACACCAGCTGTTGGATCAGCAATACAAAGATTTCTCGTTATGCCTCCACAGACAACAGTAGTACCACTACCGCATTACAGGATGGTAGAGGCAGACAGAGTTTTCTGGGTTGTGATTATTCCTACAATCCAATGAGCTCCCAAGATACTTACAATAGTCTGCAAGTGACAGAAGACAGATCCCAGAATCTTCATTCATTCAATTTCTTCAGAAATCCAACAACAGACATAAAGGGAAAAACCTACCAAGAGGAGGAGCTGCCAAGTCTGTATGGAGCACATGCATTTAACTTCCTGCCAAGTAGCCCCTGGCAGCCACGCCTAGTAGAGGGTTTCATTGATACCCACTGTCACTTGGACATGCTCTTTTCCAAGCTGTCTTACAAAGGGACCTTTACGACATTCAGAAAAATTTATAGCAACTCTTTCCCTAAGGAATTTCAGGGCTGCATCTCTGACTTCTGTGATCCTCGTACTCTAAGGGATGGCCTATGGGAGGAACTATTGAAAGAAGACCTGGTTTGGGGAGCTTTTGGCTGTCACCCTCATTTTGCACGTTACTATAATGAGCATCAAGAAAGAAACCTTTTGCATGCCTTGCGACATCCCAAGGCTGTAGCATTTGGAGAAATGGGATTGGATTACTCCTACAAGTGCACCACACCTGTCCCAGAGCAGTTCAAGATATTTGAGAGACAACTGCAGCTGGCTGTGTCTCTCAGGATGCCCTTGGTGATCCACTGCCGAGAGGCTGATGAAGATTTGCTGGGCATCATGAAAAAATTTGTGCCCTCTGACTACAAGATCCATAGGCATTGCTTCACTGGCAGCTACCCAGTCATTGAGCCCATGCTGAAGCACTTTCCCAACATGTTTGTAGGCTTCACAGCAGTCCTGACTTACTCCTCTGCCTGGGAGGCCCGAGAAGCTCTGAAAAAGATCCCACTGGAAAGACTTCTTGTTGAAACTGATGCTCCCTACTTTCTTCCTCGCCGGGTTCCCAAAAGTCTCTGCCAGTATGCCCACCCGGGCCTGGCCCTTCACACAGTGCGAGAGATTGCCAGAATCAAAGATGAGCCTCTTTCCCACGTCTTGGCCACCTTGCGTGAGAATACCAGTCGCCTCTACAATCTTTAAGTAGAAAGGACACAGTCAAGGTTCTTCCAGAAAAGGAAAACCAGCAGCCTTACAAAACATGGACTAGATTTGAACTCTGCCTGTCTCCTAGATCAAGCCCACTGAAACCAAGAAAAGAGAAGCTGTTTTCCTCAAAACCTCTTCATAAGACCTGCTTCTGACTGGTAGAGTCAGGTGCAAAGGGGTGAGAGAAGGGCTAAAGGAAACTGCCCTTGATGTTATTTTGGATTTTCCTCCCAGGCAAAATGCTGGCCAGTGAAGAAGAGTTCTCTATAACCTGTTTTTAAGCAGTTGGTGAATAGTCATACTTCTTGTCTTTAAAAAATAGCAACATTGAATTTTAAAATGTACATTATTACAGGAATTCTATAATCTATAGTTTATTGTTAAATTCATAAATTCAATGGCTGTTAACTTGATACTTCTTATTTCTAAAGATAAACCAAACTAGCATTTTGTCATAAAGAAAACTAATTAGTTTTAAAAACTAGTTAGTTAATAGTCATGACATGTCATTGGGGGCTATGGAGGTGCTTAAGAGTGATGAAAGCCAAATACAATTGAGTCTTAGCCACTAAAGAGATGAGTCTTAAATCTGTACTAAATTTCCAACAGTTGTATAATTTTACAGTTCTTCTGATAACCAATATATAATAATAATAGCTGTTCATTTAAATTGCCCTGATTTTTAGTAAAGTGCAAATGAATACTACTTAGAAATACTGTTCTTCAGAAAGGCTTCAAAAGCATGAGCAGGACAAGCAGAAGAGCTTTAGCTGCCCACTTGGCAAATAGTAGTCTTCCCTAAGAAATTAAAATGAACTCATATTCTAGGGAAAATATTTGATTTATGAAACTTAACTTCTTGTGAGCCAAAGCACACACCTAAATCCAGGAACCCCATTATTGGATAGGCATGTATGCCATTTTAAAGATGGAAAATCTCTTTTTTTCCTTGAAAGTTGAAGCAGTGAAAACAGACTCGAGTATTTGAGACTTCTCCAGTTTCCTTTATATTCATTTATCTGGATTCAGAAAAATCAGCTAGCTAATCATTTGGTTCTTAGCTCAAAAGTCACTTCCACAAAGAAGCCCTCCATGACCACCAGTCCCAGAAAGAGACTCATTCTGTTTTAATATAATCATAGCACTTATATCTGAGAGCCTATTAATTTATCTATATGTTCATTGGTTATCTTCCCTCAGTAGGTTGTAAGTTTATAAGTCTTGTATAGTGCTTAATCCTTGGTGTTAGTGCCTGGAACAGAGCAGGCAATAAGCAAAAATTTCTTGAATTCATAGGTAAATAAGTAACTGACTTCATTAACACTTGGGAAGGTTAATGAAAATATTTGGGAGAAGAGTGATATTAGGAAGAGAATAGAGAAATAAACCATCGTATTTCCAATATCTCTCTCTAATTTAAAAGCCATGTCAAAGATTAAAGGCCATCTATGGCCCATTGATATATGTCATTCATATGTTATGAACAGAAAATCCAGCTTTACCAGGAAATATGACAGTTCATATTTCCTATAAAATACAGAGTGTATCTTGGATTTCTCCTTTGTTGAGAATCTAGTCTTTAGAGAAAAAGTTTAAGTGTAAAAAAATAAAAATTGTAGCATTTCATTTTCTTTTAGTAGAACAAAAGAAGTTAATGCAATGTGAAATGTGTGATTTGATTATACTTTACAAGACAGAGCCCTGAAAATCTAAGCCACCAGTATTTTGAGCTAAGAAGCTTTTCTTCTATTTAATGTACACTTTAAATAGACATTGCTCAAAGTCTGTCCCATAGAGGGCTTAAGCTTGTTTTAAAGGCCAGCAGAAAACAGGGTTCCATGGACACATATTTTGGGAAAATACTGAGTTGTACCAAGTTCCACAATCTGTTTTTTTTTTAAATTTTAGGATCTCACATGTCCTTTGATATACTAGTATGTTACCATAAGTACTCAAGATGATATTTCTCAACTGTTGATAGATTAATATGAGGTATAACTCTAGCAAGCTCAAATTCTCTAGCAACACCTGCTTGGGAAATGCCACTTCAGTCACATACTCCTGGTTACATGCCCTTGTCACATTTTGTGCATCTCTACTCACCACATTCTCACATGACAGTATCTTTTTTTTATAATGGGGATTAAACCCAGAGGCACTTTACTACTGAGCTTTCTGAGCTATATTGCTATATCCCCAGTCTTTTATCTTATTTTATTTTTGAGACAAGGTCTCACTGAATTGCTTAGCGCCTCGCTAAGTTGCTGAGGCTGGCCACGAATTTAAGATTCTCCTGCCTCAGCCTCCCAGGTCACTGGGATTACAGGCATGTGCCACTGTGCCCAGCTCCAACATCATTTATCATTTACCTTTCTGTTATGCAAGTTCTATGAGAGAGCAAAATGTCATTTAACTGTGCCTACAAAGTGGACATTTCAAAGAAGAATGTAAATTATACTTAGGGCTGGGGAAGTGGCTTGGTGGTAGAGCACTTGCTTAGCATGCATAAGGCCCTGGGTTCAATCCCCAGCACCACAAAAAAATGAAACAACAAAAAAAACTCACTTGCATTTATAAGTATACATTCAATAAAATAAACAGGATCTAAATGTTATAAAGAAAGTAATTTTCCTTTCCAGAAAAGATTTTTTTACATGGTAAAAGTACTTTTTGAACCTGTTCTTCTCTCTACATTTGTTTGTGGGTTTTTTTTTTTTCATAGGACTAGAGATGAACTCAGGGACACTCCATCACTGAGTTAAACCCACAGCACCATTTTTTTTTTGGACAAGGTCTCATTAAATTATAGACACTGGCCTCAAGTTTGTGATTTTCCTGCCTCAGCCTCTCAAGTCACTGAGATTAGAGGCATGTGCCACCATGTCTGGCTCTCCCTACATTTTGTGGCAGATGCTCATACTATACTTTGCAGTGTTCCTAACACGCAGAAGAGCGCCTCATCATAATTCAACTTACTTCTTCAGAAATGGGAGTAAGCATTGCAGTCCTGTCTGACTGACCTAAATCAAAAGTCACAATCTGTAGCCGGGCACGGTGGTGCATGCCTGTAATCCCAGCCGCTCGGGAGGCTGAGACAGGAGGATTGCGAGTTCAAAGCCAGCCTCAGCAAAAGCGAGGTGCTAAGCAACTCAGTGAGACCCTGTCTCTAAATAAAATTTAAAAAACAATAGGGCTGGGGATATGGCTCAGTGGTTAAGTGCCCCTGAGTTCAATCCTTGGTACCCAAAAAACAAACAAAAGTCACAATCTTCATTTACCTATTCCACATGAATGGGGAAAAGAATACTTCATTTATTCGTGTTACTAGCAAAAAAAAGTTTATAATCCAAATATGTGAGAGATTGAGATACTTTATAGTTTTCTACTTAAGTGATAGATGTTCTCTTGCACCTCAAAGAATTATTATTTAGCATTTATCTGTGTATATGGTACTTGGTGTGTCTACTCTTCTGTTCCAGATATATCAGAGCACCAGAAGGCAGCCAGTGATCTAGAAATTCAATTTGTGGTCCCTAGGCCATTATTTGCTCCAGAGTCACAGGGCCTCTCAGGCCCATTAACAGGCTTCTTGAACCTTGGCAGTCTTTTCAGAGCATATCACAATATTCCGCTTAATGCTTAAGTTTTGGAAAAGCAGGGCTAGTGCTATGGCTCAGTGGTAGACTGCACACTTAGCATGAAAAAGGCCCTGGGTTTCAGCACTAAAAACAATTTTTTTGTAAAGGCAAAAAAAAAAAAAAAGCCCCAAAAGAACAAACTTTGTCTTAAAAGACAAGAGGGATTTTGTATTTACAGTTTGTTTTTATTCATATTTAACTTTGAAATTCATACCTGCTTACTGTAGAATTTTTGAGACTACTAAATAGGACAAAGAGGGGAAGAAATAGCCAATAATCCTACCACTTAGAGACAATCACTTCAACATTTAGAGTAACTCTTTGGCAATTTTCCTGAATATTTCCATATTATTGGCCAATTCTAGTATTGTATTCCTTGAGTCAGTTTTTGCTAATTTACTATAGTATTCATAATTAGCATAAGCTGTATGTTTTTACTTGCTCTGAATTTATGATTAAAAATACACTATTTTCTGTATTTTTGTTTTCATGAGCAAACAAGTGAGAGGTTTGTTAATTCTGTTGTTTCAACCAGTCAGCTCTTTGATGCTTATGTTTATTCAAATCTGTTGACCATTTTATAAAATTGAGCTTTTCTTTCTGCTCTCTAATGTCTGGTTTGTGCTTTTTCTAAGGTCTTTAGCTCAATCTTAGTTTATTTTTGATTTTGGAAAGAACAAAGCATTCAATACCATAAATATGTTTATAATTATAACTATTGTATACATAGGAATTTTCACTTTGATAGTTCACTTTTCTTCCTGTAAAAATTAATAGATAGGGCTGGGATTGTGGCTCAGTGGTAGAGCACTTGCCTTGCATGCAGGAGGCACTGGGTTCGATCCTGAGCACCACATAAAAATAAATACATAAAATAAAGATGTTGTGTCCATCTACAACTAAAAAAATAAAAAAGTAAAAAAATTTTAAAAATATACATATATGCACTACAAGAATATGAAAGATGAACAGAAAAAAAATGTGTGACATTTCTCTTACCTAGAACCCACTGTTGCTCTTTTCCTTTACATAACTGTGATCATATAGCTATGTTAAATTGCATATTGTTTTAAATAGCTCATATGTATTTCTCATTATAAAAGTAACTTGTGCCCATACTTAAATAAGAATTTATATGCCACAAAAGTCTCATCGCAAAGCAATATAAAATGTTAATGTTCGGATGGATTTTTACTTGTGATCTTTTAAAAGACATTTAAAAATACAAAATATGTATGTTTATTAAGCAGTTAAATAAAAACCATTTACAAATAATAGAGAAAGATAATATACAGATAAGTTTGGGTTTTTTCCCCCTCCTGATAGAGTTTAACTCTACTCATTGTAATTTTGAACATGTCAGTTCAAGTATCAATTCCAAAAATTGATGTCTACTAAAACTCCTGGAATAAGAAAAGTAACATGTTTTTTTCTGTCCCTATGTTGAATTTGGTGCCCATTTTATTATTATTCTTTCAATAAATACTTCAAATGCTTACATTGTTTTGAACTTTATTTATATTTCATGATTATCTATTATATGTTTCATTCCACTGCTCACCACTAATCCTTTTATTTCATGACTTCCCCATGGTCAAATTGTTTAATTTGCTTTTTCTTAATTTTCTGGCATATACCATCAAACAACTTTCTCAGGAGAAGTACATGGATGGCATGTGTATGACAGATTACATAACTGAGGTCATCATTCTGCTGCTTTCACTAATGAATAACATGTTGGCTGAGTCTAGGATTTCTGGGTCACAAACTTATGCCTAAAAGTTATATACATTGCTTCACTGTCTTCTGGTATTTAATATTGAAGCATTTTCTTTGGGGGTTTGCTTTTTTGAACCAGGGTGTTTAATAATTTATTTGCTTTACCCTTGAAATTAAAGTTTGCCAGGAGGTAAATAAGTACTCAGCTTACAGATTTATATCTCTATTTATTTATGGTGGTGCTGGGGATTGAACCCAGAAATACTCTACCACTGAGCTACATCCACAGACCTTTTTATTTCTTTTAAGATAGGGTCTCACTAAATTTCTGAGACTGGCCTCAAACTGTGATCCTCCTGCCTCAACCTCCAGAGTCACTGGGATTACAAGTATATGTCACCACACACAGTTAGTGTACATCTTTTACACACACAGTGTACATCTTTTATAGTACAGAGAGTTTTGTTTTTAAGGTTTTCTTATGGTATACTTAATCAGTTCAGCTTTTTTAATCTGGTGTCTAATATTTTAGAAATAATTGTCTTCATATTAGCATTCCATGCTGTGCTCAGACTTACATTATCTTGTTGCTCTTATAGCTCACTTCTTATGCATTTTGGGAGATTTTCTAAAGTTTTGCCTTTCCCATCACTCATCTCATTTGTAATCATCTTCCATGTTGTAATTTTTCTCCATATAATGCATTTTTTGGTTTCCTCACATTTCTTCCTTCTTAGCAAGCTCTCTGCCTTTTTGCCTACAGTCTCATTCAACAATATTTTAAATTTATTCTCTTGTTCTGTTTTCTCCTTCCAGCTCTCACTTCACAAGGTTTACTTTTGCTGCTTACTTTGTATTACATACTTCTTTTTATTCAACAGCAAACACAAAGCACAATGTTATCAAAAATATTCATTTCCTAGAGAAAACATAATTTTGAAATAAGTGTTTTTCTTCCTTTGCCTCTTTAATACTATGTTCTCCATTTATGTGGCAGAGTCTTTTCAAAAACCTTATGTTGGGGTTCTTTGTTCATTCGTGAACAAAGAACAGTCTATCCAGGTTGATCTTCTCCAACTAGGGTGCATGGGGTCTCTTTTACTCCTTTTACTGTGTTCATCCTAAGGTTTTTAGATTCCTCCTCTCAGTGGGAGACTGACTGGTTGATATAAATTCATATGCAGCATGTGAAGAGAAAGTAGGAAAGGAGCTGAAGGCATGGATAGTCAGTCCCCAGTAGGAAAAACTTTAAATTTTTCCATATAAATACTTCATAAATTGACCTAACTTCCATTCCAAGAACAGACTGTCCAGTCCTTTGTGTGCCACTGCCTGCTGTGTCAGAGAAAAGCCCCAATGCAGGGCCTGCTTTGACCTCACTGTGACTATTACTGGGTCTCCTACTGGCATTCATAAGCCATCAACAGGTTGTGGGAATAAACCAGCTAAAAGCCCTTGCAGGTTATCCTGACCCCAGTTCAATTCTTTCCACTCTCTAAGGAAGCAAAATTTCAAGTTGGTTTTGGCATATTCCTTCAGGATAACCCCATCTGTACTGTGTCAGGTAGGAATTCTTCAAAGTTTGCAGTATGAATATGAAACTCCTCCCTACCCTTCAATATTAATATAGATTCTCCATGTTCTAAAATTTTGCAATCATTTCCATTGGAATTGTGAGGTGGGAGTACATCTAAATACCAATGCTCAAGTTATAATCTCACACCAAATTCTCTTTTTTCTCTCACTTCATTTTTGATAAATTTATGTTCCTATGGATACTGTGTTTAAATAGGAATATCTTATTTTAAGAAAATTCAACTCATACAAACCTGAATTTCATTTAGCTTGTTGAACTAAGAGATGGTCAATAAAGGTAAGTTGAATAAATGAATGACAAAAAGGACAAATTATAGAAGGATGATTTCCAAAGGATTTTTTGTATTATAAAAATATCATGATTCTATTTATAATTTATGCTCAACATGTTATGATTAAATCTATGGTTTAAGATGAAATGCACCTGTATGGGCAGCATAAGCATTCATTAAATTATTTTTATTTGTGTGTTGCTTCTTAAAATATGATTTTGTGATGCATAAAAGGGGAAAGGGAAGTGGCTAAATGCTAGAATATTATTCTTGTACCTTTATCACAAATTAACTATATAAGGGGTACAGACCACTTAAACTCTGTTCACTGGTTAACCTTTCAGCAAAAATTAGAAAAGCAACACTTGCTAACCACAGGATACTGCAGCACTATTTAAAGGATTAAGAAAATTATGTATATATAACAGTTTTGGAGAGAAGATGAATGTATAAAAATACTGAATAATATATAAAATCAGTGTAGGATGCAAAGCTGGAAGCTTAAAAATACTGTCAAAACCCTATCTAAAATAGTCTTTTCACATCCTTATGGAGTCTATTCAGCAAGGCAATTAAAAAACACTTGATATTACTAAGAGAAGAGGTTCAAACCCACTGTTTAAAATCGGACTTCCTGGAAAAATGATACTAGGACTAGAAGAGGGGTCCACCCTATCCAACAGAAATCACAGTGCTAATTATGGAGTTTCAAAAATTGACATGTTCAACATGGAAGATAGAAAAGGAACACAGCACCAACCATATAAAAGATAGATTTTATTTATGTGGTATATACATAATTTTCCTTTATCTCTTGTATTGTGTATATATGTGTGTGTATATTTATATATTTTTCTTCACAGGGAATAATTTGAGCATTAAGGCAAAAACACTCCTTGATGCCATCATTGTGAGATATTACAATTTTTAAAAGGCTGGGTTCCACCCAAAAGAGCAAGAAGAATAATACTTAGATATAATGTCCGTTATGTTCTCCAAAGAATTTTTCCTTAATTCTAGAAATTAATAACTGGATCCTCCTTCCCCAGAAAATTATTCTATATATTCCAAAGTACATTATTTACTGCCCACAAATGCATCAACAGCTGAGGTTACATAATGACTATTTGATGCTGAAAGATTCCTTTACTAAAACAAAATAGTGCAAACCAACCCAGTTACAGAATATCTGCTAAGTTCAAAGCTCTTTGTGGTAGACATAACACTCAATAACAGTCTCTCCAGCTATAAGGATTATACTGTCATGTAGGGGATAAGACTAGTTGCAAATAACTGCAAGATGTGGTATGGTGCCTCCAAATAATTACAGTGCAGTGGAGATAAAGGTAAAAGTGATTAGGAAAAACTCAATATTTTTTAAATCCACTGAGTACATACTGTTGAATGCCTGCCATATGTCAGGCACTGTTTTAGGCTCCAAGAATTGAAGGCTAAGTAAAAATAACCAACACTGATTAAGTACTTAGAATGGATCAGGCAGTGTGTTAAGTGCTTTTACACCATCTCATTTATTCCTCCTATAAAATAGGTAATAATGTGATCTTTGTTTTATATTAGTCAAGGTTTAAGCGGGGTGCGGTGGTGCACACCTGTAATCCCAGCTGCTGGGGAGGCTGAGGCAGGAAGATTGTGAGTTCAAAGCCAGCCTCAGCAACTTAGTGAGGGCCTAAGCAACTCAGTGAGACCCTGTCTCTAAATAAAATACAAAGTAGGGCCGGGGATGTGGCTCAGTGGCAAAGCGCCCCTGGGTTCAATTGTTGGTACCAAAAAAAAAAAAAAAAAGTCAAGGTTTGAGAGGCTAAGTAATTTATCCAAGGTCTCAGGGTAAGAGAACGGGGCAGCTGGGATTGGAACTCAAGCTGCCAAAGCCCAGAGGCCGCATGCTTAGCCATATCCCCTGAACCTCCACAAAATCTCTTCTCACTCTTGTTCAGTGGAGGACACTGAGACAAATAATAGGGATTTATGAAAATGCTCCAAATGGAGGGGGGAGTGTCAAACCATCAAGAAGGCATCACAGCACAGGTGACATCTAAAATGGGCCTTCAATGGATGGAAAGGCCATGGAAGTGCAAGTAGGGAAGGGCATTCTCTGTAAAGGGAACAGCATGTGCAAAGTTACAGGAATATTGGAAGTGTTCAGCACATGGGGTATTGCAAGTCATTCTGTGTGGCTATTAGCTGAGTATCAGAGAACAGGAGACTAGAAAACTGCAAGAGCTAAAAGATAGGTAGGTGGTCCCTAGGCCTATCTATGAAGGTTGTGAAAGGATTCTAAGTATTTTAGAAAGTTAATTATAGCATAGTGAGTAGTTGAGAAAGGGAATCAGATTGAAGGTAAGGATGTCACTGAAGAGCTACTCCCAAGTAAAAGATGATAACTAGGATAGAAGTAGTGGCCTTGGAAAGAGAAAGACTAATGAAAGGAAAATTCAAAGGGAGAGAAGAGAGGACTTGATCAATTCATCAGTGACAAGGAAGGGGTAATAGTGGTTCTCTTATTTGTTTAAACATAAACAGATATATAATTTAATGAGTTAACACTTAGATATAACTCAAATAATAAGCCAGTATGGCCCAGTCTCAGCATGGTAGTATAGTATGTTCAATGAAAAGGCTGTGTCAGTTTTTCTTAGGCTTCTGAAAAACAATCTAAAGGTGATCCAATTTATGTTCCACATCTACAGTTCTTCCATAAAATGTCTCATTTCATCACTATGAGCTGTTTGATCCTTCCCTCTCCCCTCCCCTCTTCTTCATTTCCTTCATCCCCTAAAGCCTAGCAATCTAGCTGGAAAATTCATCCTTAGAGGATGGAGAAGGAAAAAAAGTGAAACAAGCAGATAAATTTTTGTTCAGACAGGGCCTGGCAAAAGGAGAAAGCTGTAAACACACATTAGTAATATCCTTATTACATAAAATGAGAACCAAAGCTTTAATTAACAAAGCTGACTATAAAAGCCAACTAGACCAGAATTGAAAATATGGTTGTGATTTACTGTTGGTCTGTAAATGCCAAAATAAATGCCCTGGAATACTAGGTGGAAAAAAATCACCAATCAGAAACAGTGATAGATAGAATAAAATACCCTCAAAACAGGTTTCATATTTTAAGCCAGCCACACGGGAGGGAAAAAATAGGATAGATTACAAAGGAAGTAGAATTTTGATTAAACATAAAAGTACTTGCACGAAGTTTCTTGGGATGATCATGCTGTGAAATCTATGAGTACAAGTTCTGAATAAAAGGAATGTAAACACAACTGTCATAGTCTATTACTACTGTTAGTTTAAAATAATGAAAAATAATAGTTATGTATCACTTTTCTTCCTAAAAGACCATTTAGTGAATTTGCTAAAAGAAACAGACATCACAAAATATCTTGTTTAAATAATAGAATAATTACTTTTAAAACTAATACCCCAAACATTAATAATAGTACAAAGAGGAGGGGTTGGGGGTTGTGGCTCAGTGGCAGAATGCTTGCCTACCATGTATGAGGCAGTGGGTTTAATCCTCAGCACCACATAAAAATAAAATGTCCATCTATAACTAAAAAATATTTTTAAAAAAATAGTACACAGAGGGGGCTGGGCATATAGCTCAGTTGGTAGCGTGCTCGCCTCGCATGCACAAGGCCCTGGGTTCAATCCCCAGCACCACAAAAAAAAGTACACAGAGAAACAATTAGGAAGGGCAGTGCATCAATAGCTTAATGACTGCTTTTTAGAACACACTAGTCTCAGTGGCAGCATCTCCCAACTTCTTATTCTGGAATATGCTAGAATTTATGCCAAAGGAAAATGGAAGAATCCTGCAGCACAGGTGATACCTGGGATAGTCCCAGGTTAGGCTTTACTTTCCCTAGGAACACTGCTCTCCCTGCAGTAAGGAATTAAGGAAAGGAATTAAGAAAAGCCTGAGGCAAGGGATGAGAATTAATTCTTCATGACTATCACTATGGGCTGGGCATTTAACGTGATGTCCATATAATGTTCATGGCAACTGAAAGGTAGGTTTTGTTACTCCCACTTGACAGATGAGGGAACTGAGACTAGCAGAAGTTAAACACATGGTCAAGATGAAATAGGTAATAAATGGTAAAACTAGGTTCTAAACCACAGAATCTGAGTGACTGAAAAGCCTTATTCTTTCCACTACACCAAAGACCTTCCCTTAAAGAGGATGTTCCAGGAAGGCCATATTCCTATGATACTCTAACCACTGTACACGGAGTTAATGTAAGACAACACTCCATTTAGGGAGGCATATGCATGCTAGGTCCAATTCTAGGAGTAAAGGGAAAGGAAAACACCATCCATGGTAATAATATCATTGATGGTAATAATATCAGTGATGATGATGATGATGATGATATTCTCCTAAGAAGTAAAGTCAGCAACTGCAAGGCCTGAAGCAGGAAAATGAAGTAGAGAAAGGGAAGAAAGTTAAATAGAGTGCTCACAGTGGAAGATGAAAAGAAATGGGATGAAAGTAAACAGAATGAGGATAAAGAGAAAAGTCCAATAAAAGAGAAAAAATGGGAAAAAGGTTGAAAGATGGAAGGGACAAGGAGGTTGACAGAAATGGGATGAAAGACAAGGAAATGGAATGTAGATAAGTACTTCTGTTTACCTCTGAATAATATGGCAGCTATCCCTCCTGCCCACCATCTCCTGAATCCTGTTGTCCTCCAATGAACAACCTTGTCCCCTCAATTATTAATACCACTGATAAAAGGTTTACAAAAGTGGCATGTGTCCCTGGAGAATCCATTTTATGAAAAGAACTATTCATATACTAAATAGCACAATGAATGTGCTAGTTCGAATAGGTATTTATATAAAGGAGTGTAATCAAAATAAAGCAAAGTATATGGTCAATTTTAATATCTTACTATGTTTTAAAACCTCTGAAGGTTAGAAGAGTAATTTATTTGAAAAAAAATTAACAAGTTTAAAAATAAAGGGGGGTTTCTTTTTTTTTTTTTTTTGTACCGGGGATTGAACCCATGGTGCTTACTCACTGAGTCACATCCCCAGCACTTTTTATATTTTATTTAGAGACAAGGTCTGGCTAAATTGCTGAGGCTGGCTTTGAACCTGTGATCCTCCTGCCTCTGCCTCCCGAGCCACTGGGATTACAGGCGTGCACCACCACACCCAGTGGGATTTTCAATCCAGAGAATGAAAAGGGACCACGCCAATACCCAGAAATCTTCCATGGTGCACTATTATGAGAATTTGTTGCACATCGTTTCTATACATATTCTCAAAACTGTACCTCCAATCTTGAACCCCAAACAGTAAGCCAGACTCCAGACAGGACATAGTGTAAGGTTCCATGTATATGAAATGCAAGAAAGGCAAAACTAAGCATAGCAAGAGACATCAGAACAATGGGGGAAGGACAAGTAAAGGGAACACAAGGGAACTTTCTGAGGTGATAGAGATGATCTATATGATCCTGCAAATGGTGGTCACACAGGTATATATTATTATATATCATTTATACTTTATAATAAAATATACTTTATAACAAAGTTGATTTTTAAAATTAAAATGAGATTTACCTAAATAAGGTTGATGACAAGAGTCAAACAAGAAAATCATAAAGGAATTCTGTGTCCTGAATGCAGTGGTTATTACATGAATCTATACATGTGATAAAATTTCATAGAACTATAAAGTGAAAAAATGGATGTGTGCAAAAATTGATGAAATCCAAACAAGGTTTGCAGTTTAATTAATAGTATGATACCAGTGTTGATTTCCTGGTTTTGATAATATACTATGGTTACATAAGATTTTATTATTAGGGAAAACTGAAGAAAGGGTACACAAGAACTCCGTGCTATTTTCATTACTTCTGATGAGTCCAAAATTACTTAAAATTTTTTTAAAATTTTTTTTAGTGGTAGATGGACACAATATCCTTTTTTACTTATTTTTATGTGGTGCTGAGGATCGAACCCGGTGCCTCAGGCATGCAAGGCAAGCGCTCTACCACTGAGCCACAATCCCAGACCTAAAATATGTTTTTAAAAAAGGAAAAAATGCAGGGTTGGGGTTGTAGATTAGTGGTGGAGCTCTTGCCTAGCATGTGTAAGGCCCTGGGTTCAATCTTTAGCACCACATAAAAAGTTAAATAAAATAAAGATATTGTGTCCATCTACAACTAAAAACAATATTGAAAAAAATTCAGTTAGAGTTTATGGTCAGTATTTGTATTATCAAAGTGATACAAAGCATCATCAATATTAAAAAGGAATCTTGCAAATACAAAATCAAAGAAGGTAAATAATTTTTTACAATGTTTTAAATAAACCTGCAGCTAGTCTGAATTCAGAAGGGGAAAGTACATACATAACCATGACCACTAGAGATCAAACATTTAGAACAAAAAATGAATAAGCCTAAAATTTAAGTCAACACATCAAATAATGACTATTAGACCTTAACTTGTGAACTAAAATGTTACAAATGACAAAGATTGTATGTTCATAAAAAGAAAAATCAGTGTGCATAGAGAATGACAATACAAAGAAGCAGCAAGAAGGCAGTCATCTGCCAGCCAAGGAGATAGGATTCAGGAGAAAATAACCCTGCTGGCACCTTAACCTTAGACTTCCAACCTCTAGAAATGCAAGAAAAGAAATTGCTGTTGTTTAAACCCTCAGTCTGTAGTATTATGTTATGGTAAAACACCAGGAATGAAGAATATGGTGGCTTTTTGTAAATGTATAGAGTTGTGTAATGATCACCACAATTTAGTTAGAAATGTTAGTGCAGTGGTACATGCCTAGAATCCCAGCTACTCATGAGACTGAGGCAGGAAGGTAACAAGTTCAAGGCCAACTTGGGCAAACTAGTGAGACTATCTCAAAAATTTAAAAAGATCCGGGGATATAGCTCAGAGGCAAGGTGCTCCTGGGTTCAATTTTGAGGGAGGGAGGAAGGAAAATTGGTTCCCTTTTCCCATGGCTGGCCTCCAACAACTACTACTTTTTCTTACACACTTGCCTTTACTAGGATTTCATGTAGATTGAATCATAGAATATGAAAGTCTTCTGTTCCTGATTTCTTTCATCTAGTACAGTGATTTTAAGGTTCATCCATGTTTTAACATACATTAGTAGTTTCTTTTTATTGCTGAATAGTTTCCATTATGTTGTATACACAATATTTCATGTATCCATTATCAATGAATGGACATGTGGGTTATTCTCTGGTTGGGCTATGAGGACTAATGCTACTATAAAAATTCACATGCAGAGTGGGGTGCGGGGGCACACATCTGTAATCTTAGCAGCTTAGGAGACTGAGACAGGAGGATGAGGAGTTCAAAGCCAGTCTCAGCAACAGCAAGGCACTAAGCAACTCAGTGAGACCCTGTCTCTAAATAAAACACAAAATAGGGCTGGGGATGTGGCTCAGTGGTTGAGTACCCCCGAGTTCAATCCCTGGAATCCCCCCCAAAAAAAGTTCACATGAAGGTTTTTTGTATGAACATATGTTTTAATTTCTGTTAGATAGGTATATAAGAGGGGAATTACTGGGTCATGTTGTAAGTATATGTTTAATTATTTAAGAAATTGCCAAACTGTCTTTCGAAACGGTGGTAACATTTGATATTCCTAGCAGGAACATATGAAGGTTCTAGTTATTTCACATCCTTGCCAGCACTTTGTGTAGTCAGTCCTCTTCAATTATAGCCATTCTAAGAGGGGTGTACTGCTCTCTATCAAACAGCTCAAAAAGACTATTTTAACTGTGGCTAATGAGAATAAACCATAGGCCTACTGACTTAAAAAAAATGTTTAGGCCTACATTGAGGGTCTTAAAATTTTGTCTAGTTGTTAAGTTCTAGGTTTCAGAAAAGGGGAGAGGATGGACTTTCTCTTCTTTAGTAAAAGACTCATTCTGAATCTCATTCTTTTATTCTAAAAATATTTATTCCAGATTTGGGGATTTTTTTTAATTTAAATGCCTTTTGAATTTCAAAATAAGATTAAAGAAACCCACATTGTGTAATGAAATTAGAAACTTTATCACTTTAACATAAATTTAAAAACTGTAATTTTGTGTTTTAGTGGTAAATGCAGAATGCATAGTTGAGAATTTGGGGCCTGACATGTTTGATTTTAGGCAAACATTCTGATTTCTCCTCTAAAAGTAAGTAGCTAACAATTTGTGTAATTTTTGTGATGTTAACATGGGATTAAAATGGTGGAGTACTTTAATCACACTGTATTATAATTATACATATTGGTGTCTTTTATTAAATGATTTCAACAATAGTTAGATATCTGAAAATTATATAATCCTAGGGAAAAGTTTCCATTTGAAACTTGAGATATGGTTAAAGATATAATATCTGACACATTTTCCACTTATTTTTAGAAGTTCAATTATATTTTAAAACTGATTATGTTTTATAACACTACTAATTGGCTTTAGGCAAAACTTCAAAAATCTTATTTATATAGTGTTCTTTGCTAGCCATGTGAAATTCTAAAATTCCAATGTACTGTACTTTATTGTGTGTGTGTGCTGGGGATTGAACTCAGGGCCTCATGCATGCTAGGTAGGCAAGTACTCTATCACTGAGTTACATCCCTATATCCCCAGCCCAATATCTGATTCTTTCTTAATCCCTCTGCAGAAAAAATTTCATATTCTGGCTGATACTGGGTAAGAAAAAGAAAAACAACCCCTGATACCTGGGAACCAGCTTGCACCCACAGCTGGCCTTGGTGTTCTGTTGTACAAGAGATCACCATCATTGGACAAGACCACTCTGTGACTTTGATGGATAAAGACAAAATCAAGACCACTTGTCTGAAAACAAACAGAAAATGAATGCTGCCCACACCACAAAATACCAAATGTCCGCCTCTCCTGGAATTGCTTTTCTCCCAATTCCAGTGGTGGCCTCACTCTTGTCTAGTCTTTCTATAAAAGTGATTTGTTAAGATACCCAATCAGAAATTTCCCTGCTTCCTGATAGCAATCCTGAACAAACCCCACTTCCTTAAGCCCACCTCAAAATTACCCAACACAAGTCCAAATCCTGTCGTAAGTCTTTTCTAGCATCTGCTTCCTTAGACATCACATGATTGCTCAGGTGTGTTTTCCCTCACTACAAAGAGTCATAAACCCACTTGTTCAATTAAAAAAGCAAGGTGACTGAAAAGACCAAATTATTTTTATATTGTTCAAAGCAGAGATTCATATAGTACTACATAAATAATTAGCTCATTACAAACTCACTACATAAATAATCAGCTCACTACAAACTCAATGTCAATTAGTGCAAAGTTATTAAAATTCTAATTCTATGGTCAGTAGTTTTGAGTATAATTATTATGTTTACAATTGAGGGAGAAAATGAAACATTTTTAAATACATGCATATCCCCATAAGATCAACCTTTATCCCGGCACTCACTATAATAGGATCATTTGTGAAATAGCAAACAAATTAGGCTAACTAGCTGCCATTGACAAATGAAAAGAAATGAGAATAATTGTAGTCTATGTAAATGGTGCTTAACATCCAGATGATAGTCATAAAAACATTCAGACATTTGTGTATTTCTAAATATTTTGAGCTTTTATAAAAAGCAGATAACCATAGGATCATATGTGATAGAAACCATAGCATATCATAAACTACTGAATGCCAAAATTCAATTAATGATGAAGCAGTTGGTGCCTGGTGTAACTATAAAGAGCCCCAAGCGAAGGGATCCAGGGTCTGGGCTCAGTTCTAGAATGAATGAGATAAACTTCACTTTTGTCATGTGTTAGGCATAGACTGCTAGAGGTAAAGGGTCCTTAGAGATTAGCTAGCCAAACCCTGTGGTATAAAAAGTGAAGGAAACTGAGGCTCAGAGAGGTAAAGTAACTAAGCCACAATCACACAGCTATTTAATGGCAGGTCATGACCAGAACCAGTGGCTCCAACACCTAAACTCAGACCTGACCTCTGTTCCACTTATCCTTGCAAATGATTCCTCATTTATACACTGAGGATAATAGTCTAGGCTTGCTTCTTCCTCTTGAAAGTACTGG
>CM053417.1:87316143-87597323 GCA_028644305.1 Xerus rutilus | reverse complement strand
TCAAGCCTGTAATCCCAGCACTTAGGGAGGCTGAGACAGGAGAATCGCGAGTTCAAAGCCAGCCTCAGCAACGGCGAGGCGCTAAGCAACTCAGTGAGACCCTGTCTCTACATAAAACACAAAATAGGGCTGGGGATGTGGCTCAGTGGTCGAGTGCCCCTGAGTTCAATCCCCAGTACCACAAAAAAAAAAAAAAGAAAGTACTGGAATGATGACTGGGAACAGTTGGTGTGAGTGATGCATTCTGTGCTTGGACAATGTCTCTTTTCTGTGTTCTAACCTGATATGGAGTGGTTTTGTTCATTTCATGATCTATCATGGCCTTCTTTAATTCTAATGAATTCAATGACATCACTAGCCCTTTCCAGGTGGGCACAGCATCAAGCGAAATTATTTTAGTTGTTTGTACCCCTCCCCTCTAGTGCTAGGAGTTTTAAGCAAGTTCCCACATTTCTCGATGGGAATCTTATTGGCATTATAGGTAGAGCAGTTCTTCCAAGCATGGAGTCACCCTTCTCACGTTGCAGGATGTACAATACACATTTGGCTCCCAGTAGCACCTCCTAGTAAGGGCTAGCCCCAGGGTGAGGTGGTTTAAAATATGAAAATTAATGCAAAAAAAATTCATGATGAACAAAATATCAAAATACCAAAAATGTTAAATACAGACTGGATCAGTATAATTGATTTTTCCTTCTGCCTCAGGCTCCAATATGGCTTACCTGGCACAGTTACTGATCTTCTCTTTACATAAAATATAGGTATTTTTTCACCATGAATTTTCTGCATTAATGTTTAACATACTACACTAAAATATCTAACTTGATTGTTAAGTTCCAGGGCATCCCTGAAATGTTGTACCCAAGGCAAGTGCCTCACATGCCTTACCCTAACCAAGCCCTGCTCCTAGTCATTGTGACAACCCAGAACACTTCCATACATTTCAAAATGCCTCCCCAGATTGAGAACCTCTGAAACAGGGGTTGATTTTTCTCATCTAACAAGCCCAGAGATAGGCAGCATGAGCCTGAGATGGTGGCTCCATGATGCCAACAGGGGTTTATGTTCTATTTATCTCTGCTGTACTTACAAGATGGCTGCCAGATCCAAAGAATTATGTCCTAATTCCAGAGGAGAAAATAAAGGAAGAGTAAAGGGAAGGAAAATCATACTAGCTGAGCCTAACTCTTTTCATTAGTAAAACAGTAACCATCCCCAGAGCCCCACTCAATAAACCTTAACAAATATATCCTTGGCCAGAAGTGAGTCGCATGGCCAGCCCTAGCCACAAGGATTCTGAAAAGGTGAACACTTTTAAGTGGGCACATTTCCAGTCTGCATAAACCTAACTGTAAGAATGAAGGATGAATGAATGAAGGATAAAGAGCAAGAAACATCCGCCATGGGGTTCATGAAAAGTAACAAATACTGGCTCTTTCCGGTGATTGCAAGCAGCATTTTCTCTATTGGGCATTCTTTCCCTGAGCAAGGCATTCTTATGGTCACTTTCAGAATTATGAATAAAAACTGGAATGTTATCCTAGGTTGGGCTCCATAAAAGCTGAACCTAAAACAGATTTAGGCACATGCAATTTACTAAGGGCACACTTTGGGGAGAAACCTGTAAGGGAGTGAGATAAACAGCAAAGGAAAGGGAAATGAACCAAGCAAGGATGCCTTATCAGGTCAAGTTAAGCCTTGGCTGATGCATGAGGGGGTATAGAGCCTGGATCACAGCACAGGCATGTTTTCAGGCAAGGAATCTGAACTTCTTACTCAAATCAGTCAGTCACTGGCTGCCCACTTTTGGGAAAAATCAGCCAGTATAACTTCCCAGGTGTCTCTAGGAGCTGGAACTCCCACCTATCAAGAGCAAGTCTCCAAAGAGGATTACAGGTGCAAGCTGCTTATCAAAGCATCTGCTGCAGCTGGGGAATGGGAGTAGTGCCCCCCATGTGGATCTGGGTGGCACCAAGAGCATATACTACAGATATTAATTTTAATACACTCGCCAAAGAATTGCCTTTATTTTCATTTTGTATTGTTTGAGGGCATAACCCTAGAAATATTGCTAGGATTAAGAGCTATCGGAAAAACTGGCAACAAGTTTAAAGTGTCTCATTTTTAAGAAAAATGATTAACAGGTGTTGACTTGTTTTGTTCAACCCACTGATGTAGAAAGCACTTTATAATTTGCTCTGGGTATTAACTAGGATCTAGTCTGTAGCTCACAATCCCGTCAGGGCATGTAAATATTTCATAGTCCTAGGGTCTCGTTTAAAGCTCAATGAATATTTAATTGAAGTTGACCAACAAAATAACCAAAAGAATTATGTTGCATTTAGTTAGATCTGAAATGAACAAGCTTTTCATTTTCTCAAGTAGTCTGAAGCTAAAATCATTTCAACTTCATGAAATATTCTACATAATTTTATAAGTAATTAAAGAGCTGCAAAATAGGCTTGAAAGGCACATATTAAATATTGAGAAAAACATGAAATTTCAACTTTAAATGCAGGAGAATGGTTTAATACATTGTGGTCTACATTACTTATTCAGTAGTGGATTAGCTAAAAATAATGTCAATATCCTCTTTTTGATATAAGATAAAAACAATTTTTTCTTTGACCCTTGCAAATTAGATAGCCTATAAGATTGAAACTAATGGAATCCCAGGCATAATCACTCCAAGTCAGTTAGCCCAAAAACTGTTTCTGAGCTCTAGATCCTGCCCTGAACCAGGTACTGAAAATAATAATAATAATAATAATAATAATAATAATAATAATAAAGAGAAGTATTGGCCTATGTTGGAAGTAGATGGTTTCCCAGGGGGAAAAAACGCTCCCTGTGGCCTGTTAGATCTCTATTAACTATCAGAATTGGGCTTTGAAAAAAAATGTGTGTGCTCTAATTGATGTACCCTATCATAGATGAAATTAGATGTGTCATTTCAAACATATTTGAGGACATTTTAATTAGATTCAAAGTATTGCCAACCAATCCATGTTAAAGACTGCTAAAAGCCACCTGGTAAACTAGGCATACTATGATTTGAATTCTTCATCTAGTCCTGAATTATTTTTAATTATAGGGTCTAAAATAATCTAATAACAGGTTCTTTTTTGGAGAATAGAACATGGGGTTCTGGCACAAGGTTTTCTGATAAACACAGCATATCTATATAGCTGCCTTATGGGGAAAAACTGGTTAGCTTGGGTTTCTTTTCCTTTGATCTTAGACCCTCTTTAAGATACTCAAGAGGGCTGAGGTTATGGCTCAGTGGTAGAGCACTTGCATATGTGAGGCGCTGGGTTCAATTCTCAGTGCCGCATATAAATAAATGAATAAAATAAAGGTCCATCAACATCTAAAAAAATGTTAAGAAAAAATGATACTCAAGAGCTGGGGGTGTAGCTCAGTGGTAGAGCATTGCCTAGAATGCTCAAGGCCCTGGGTTCAATCCCAAGCACCACACACACAAAAAGATACTCAAAGGCATCAAATGCATTTCCTTTTTTAACTGTGTATATATGTGTGTTCTATGTGCAGACATATGTATTTATAATTTCAGACTCTCATCTAATAATAGAAGTTCTCCCCTTCACTTCTACAATTCTTGCCATGTCACCCTTTAGTCCTTAGGGAATCATAATTAGTACAGAGGAAAGAAAAGAAGGCATTTTTCTCTTCCTATTTAATTCCACATTCAGAATGAAGCAAAATTACTTAGCTAATGACAACTCACTAAACAAAAATAATAACAGGGTGACCAGATTCTTAGTCTACAGAAAGACACATTATCCTGTACAGAGATGAGAGTATGGTTGATAAGCATTAGCCAAGCATTCTGCAACCCATGCACCTGGTCAAACAGCAGAGCAAGGATAATTAATCTTTGTTTAGGGTATTTTTCTCTTGAACTTGTCTTTTTGCCTAGTGATAGCCAAGAAATAGCTGTGGTCATAAAGGATTCAAAATTTCAGCTAGATAGGAGAAATAAGTTCAAGAGATCCATTGTAAAGCATGGTGACCATAGTTAGCAGCAACTTGAAAATTGCTAAGAAAGTAGATTGTAAGTGTTCTCACCCCCCAAAATGATAAGTATATAAGGTAACACATATGCTGATTAGCTTGATTTTTCCATTCCACAATGTATACATATTTCAAATTGACATATTTTACTCCATACATAGTCATCCCTCAGTATTGTTGGAGAATTTGTTGCACGAACCCCATGGATACCAAAATCCAAGGATTTTCAAGTACTTTTATGAAATTGGGTGATATTTGCAAATAACTTTCACACAACCTCCTGTATACTTTAAATAATCTCTAGATAGCTTATAATATCTAGTAAAATGTAAATGCCATGTAAATAGTTGTTATACTGTGTTATCTAGAGAATAATTACAAGAAAAATGTCTGTACATGTTCATTATAAAAGCAATATTTTTCTGAATATCTTCAATCATAAGTTGATCACATCTACAGATGTGGAACCTGCACATATAGAGGCCTAACCATATACAATTTTTACTTGTCAATTAAAAAATACAAAGAGAAACACCAAAAGTAAAGGCAATCATATGTATAAAAGCCAAAAAGAAAACAAAGAATTAGGCTTAACATTTATATTGAAAACTCTTATTTTCTCAGACCAATACGTAAAACTTTAAGATTACATTTTTCCCAATGTCATGTGACTTACCTGTTTATCAAAAGCTACCCATGATGGTACATCATTTCCTTCTCCTTTAGGATATGCACAATATTTGGGCTTTATCTTCTGCCCAGTAAGTGGTACTCCACCTATTCCAGGTTTCTCATCACTCACTAGCATCCTTACATTGTTGCAAAAGCCCCAATGTTGGGATTTATGGAACTTTTCCTTTCCCACCTGTGAGCACAAGAGACAACATAAAATGGTTACAGAGTTACTCTTTCTGATATCTTGTTTACTTTTCCCATCACAAAATGCATATAGAGTGGCAAATAATTATGATCAATCTTTATCTGTAAAGTTGTATCACGTTTTAAGTTTTAAATTCAATTCATTTTAACAAATTCAAAATTTTGAAAAGCAATAAGAATAAACCTAATGTGCCATGCTATTTAAAACATTTCAAAATAACAATTACCATAAGCAAGTGTTTAGAACATTGCTAATTGGTCTTTCCTACTTATTTGCCAAGAATGCAAACAGAAGAAAAGAAAGAGGGAAAAAAAACCTCTACTTCAGAGTAAAAATGTAACTGTTTTCCACAGAAGTCTAAACATTATTTTCACCAAAACAGAAAACAAAATTTTGTCCTCCTTAGAAAAAAATGTAACAAGAAATTCCTCAAAGCTGACATTCTTCTAATTATAAAGCTTTGCCTCCCAACTCTTGGTGATGTGGATAGAGAAAAGGCACAGATAATGTCACCGACGGTTGGCAAGGATATATGAACCAACATCATGTCTCATGTACTGCTGGCGAGGAAGTCAAATGGTACCACCACTCAAAAGACAGAGATGGCAATTTCTAGCAAGAAGAAACGTGTATATATCTCATGTCCTGGCAAGTCTACTCCTAAAAGTCTCTTGCCCCTAAGCATAAGGAACTGGATATCAGATGATTTGTTACAGCAGTGTTTGCAAGGGGGATAAACAGCAAACAATTTCTGCTGATGGCAGAAAAGATATCTCAATTGTGTTCTCCCTATAAAACAGAATATTAAAACAGAGGTCTAAAATTACATATATCAATATAGACAAACCCCAAAATATGTCCAGGAAAACTTAGGTGGTAGAAGGTCACATATAATTTGATAATTCCAAATATACAAAGTATTTTTTAAAATAGTCAAAAATGGTATTATACTTATGGCTAATACAGGCACAGAAATGGTAAGCAGCAAATTCAAGATTATATAATATACCTAATAATATATGAGATGCAATATAATCATATATGATATCATAGAATGAATGTGCCACACAGCCCTGCATAAAAAATAAACTTTTCAGATACAACTGAAGCCCCTCTGAGTTCATGACCCTGCCTCTCTCTCCAGGGGTAACTCTTATCCAGAATTTGCTGCCAGGATTGTGCATAACCAAGGCAAGAATCTCTTGCAAAGCATAATGCTTTGGCAGGACAGTCTTATAGGAGAATCAAAAAGATTTCATTTCCGTTTGTAGTGAAGATGGCCAGAATAAATGGAGGAGGGTCTAGACAGCCCTGCCTAGGGCAGCCAGGCTTCTAACAGCTGCCCTGGTCATGTGACAGCCCAACTCTAAGGCTGGGGAAGGAAAGCTAGAAACAATATTCAGGACGGTAAGCTATTTCTTGGCTTTGCTCCTTAGAGAATCAATTGCTAATACCTCCACCATCCCTACCCACCCCACTCCCCAATATACACACACTCACACATACAATCAGGTTGTCATAAGTCAGTCCCAAATCACCAGAGAGCAAAGCAAAAGTTCAGTTTATCAAAGTGAATGGTGGACTAGTATAGAATTTTATAAAAATAAAGCAAGTAATTTTGTGTAATCACAAACTCACCTCAAAGCAACAAATGTTTCTTAAACACTTATAGTACTGGCTCTCAACCACATATACTAGTTAAAATAAGCACAAGACTCAGTCCTGCCTTGAAGAAGAAACACAGTCCTGCCAATGAAGCAAGATTTAGATACATAAAACAGTACAGCTACCATTTTTGACCACTTACTATGAGCTGTATTTCTTACTAAGAGTTTTATATATTTTATTTCATTTCACTGCCACAAAACCATTTGATCTCATTATTACTACCATTTTACCAATGAAGAAACAAGGCAAAGAAAGGCAGGCTAGCACATCCAAGGCTACACAGTAGCTAGTGGCACCTACAACTGAACCTAAGTTCATGTGATACTAAACTCTGGTAAGTTTATCTGACCAGCACTGAACACCTCTGGGCTGGGTGGTAGTACTGAGGCTGTGTGGATAACTAAGTGGATACTGTCTTGGGCCTGGAGGAATGGGATAAATTAGACAGAAGAGGAGAGGCAAGGATGTTCTGGGCAGGTTTATGAGGATGCAGAGCAGATGAGCTGACAGTACCTAGTGTGAGGGCAATAGACAGGCAAGTCCACTAAAAAGGACAAGTTCAAGTTTAGAAGAAAGGTGACATAGAGTAGAATACATCAGGAGATCTATGTTATGAAATACCTGAACAATCTCTTCACCAGGCTACCAGAAAGATTTACTGAGCCCTATTTCCAGGGAACAATGCATAAAGATCATTAAGTTACAGCCAATCCCCACTACTCATAAGTCTCTTCCGTGGATCCCAGTTTTCATCATCACATCCAAAAAGCTCTTGCCATTGTTGAAGGCCTCACTCAGCTACATGAACCTCCAAGAGCTCCAAAATTTGTCTAAATGTATCCTCCTCTATGGTCAGACTATATCTCACAGCTTTTAAGACACCTTAATGTTTATTCAGTCATGTCCCTCCCTGGTCAAGCTGGATCCCCACACAAGACTTCCTGCCTCCAAGGGTCAGCTCCTGTCCCACTACACAGTCATCCCTCCCATAAATACATGGTGAGCATCCATAGGGTGCTGAGTTATATAGACTTTGGGGATAATGCCTCAGGCAAACCACAGCTCCCAATCTTGGAATAGAAGCCAGTCACTATGGCCCTGGATTTGGCAATGGTTTCTTAGATAAGCACAAGCAACAAAAGAAAAATAAATTGGACTTCATTAAAACTTAAAATATGCATCAAAGTATACTACTATCAAGAGAGTAAAAATACAACCCACAGAACAGGAGAAAGTATTTGAAAATCACATGTGTCTAGAATCCAAAATATATGAAGGAATCTCATAACTCAGCAAAAACAAACAATCCAATTTAAAAATGGGCAAAGAACTTGAATAAACATTTCTCCCAAGAAGATATCCTGATGGCCAACAAACATGAAAAGATGCTCAGTGTTATTAGTCTTTAGAGAAATGCAAGTTAAAACTATGATATCACTCTATAGCCACTAGAGTGGCCATAATCAAAGAAAAGGAGGATGGCAGGTGTTGGTGAGGATGTGGAGATGATGGAACCCTCATACATTGCTGGTGGGGATGTAAAACAGTCTGGTCACTAGAAGAAACAGTTTGGCAGTTCCTCATTCAGATAAACACAGTATTAGCATATAATCCAGCAATTTCACTTCTGGGTATGTACTCAAGAGAACTGAAAACACATGTCCACAGAAGACTTGTACACAAATGCTCATAGCAAAAACAAAAACAAAAAATGTGCATAGCAACATTATTCACAATAGCCAAAAGGTAAAACAACCTAAAGTCCATAAACTGATAAATAAAATGTGGTCTATCCATACAATGGATTGTTACTCGGCCATCAAAGGGAATGAAGTCCTGACAAATGCTATAATACAGATGAACTTTGAAAGCGTGATGCTACTAGATGAATGAAGCCAGATGCAAAAGGTCACATACTATATGATTCTATTCATAAGAACTATCCAAAATAGGCAAATCCATGGACACAAGAAGTAGATTAAGTGGCTTCCAGGGACTGAGAAGCAACTGTTTACTGGGTATAGGTTTTCCTTTGGAGTAATAAAATTTTTCTTGAAATATTTAGAATGGTTAAAATGGAAATTTTTATGTATGTTTTACCATAATTAAAGAAAAACAGCCAGTGTGAAATTGATACACACAAATAAGCTACATGATGACCTTTTAGGGACAGGCCAAATCATGAGGCCCTTACTGACCACAAGCCCTTTGTCATGTACATATACCACAACCTGTATGTGTACTCATGTTCATTTTCGCCCAGGGTGGCCTTAAACTCAAGCATTCTTCCTACCCCAGCCTCCCAAGTAGCTAGGATCACAGGCATGCACCACTGCTCCTGGCTTAGATAACACATTGTTTAAACTCTAGGATGATGATGTGTATTCTTCCTTTTTACATGTCCCATCACCATCTAACACATCGCTGCAGATACAGGAAGTCCATAAAACTTGAATGATATGTTAAATGGTTGCCAAATTGAAAATTGTGGTCTGCATCAAACAGCCAGTAGGAGCCATTAAAATTTCCCAAAGGATACAGGGGCAGGATGAGGCAGCACATCTGAAGACAGATGTGGGCAGGGAGGATTCAAAGGGGGATGGTCTTAAGGCAAAAGACTTGTAAAGAGGCAATTGCCAGGGCTGGAGTTGTAGCTCAGTGGTAGAGTGCTTGCCTCACATGTATGAGTCACTAGGTTTGATCCTCAGCACCACATAAAAATAAATAAGTAAAATAAAGGCATTGTGTCCATCTACAACTAAAAATATTTTTTAAAAGGAGGCAACTGCCACATGTTAACCTGAAGACCTTAGGGAAGCTGATTAAATCACAGCATGCCCACTGAAGCTAGGAATCCCGATACATGATTCTCAGGGTATAGCTCAATGGTACAATACTTGTCTAGCATGCAGGAGGCCCTCGTTCCATCCGCAGCATGGAACAAAAAAAAAGAAACAAAGAAAGAAAAGAAAAATGAATCCTTGCACACAAACATTTGGGCCACGATAGCCAAGTATGCTACCCCAGGTGATAACAGAGGGGATTACAAAGTTCATGCTTCTCTATCCTCTCCCTTTTAATTAAGGCAAGGGCCTCAGTTTGACAGTACTAAGTTGACTTCATTGTTTGACCTCCCAAACATTTGTCTATGAAAAAAAAGGTCTTAGATTCACAGCTTTTTCCAGGCATCAAATCTAAAAACAGTTTTGTTTTCATGTCTTTTTTCTCACCTTGATCAAGTGGTATAGTTTCCATTTGTGGTAAGGATATAGAGTTTTCCTTTTAAATACATTTTAGTTTTTTTAGTGATTCAATTTGCAGAGAGATATCAAATACATAATGGATTTTGGGACTGTAGACAAGTTTTTAAAATCTTGAAGATGGCATGTATGCTACCAAAGTGTAGCACCCCCTGACCCCTTGGACCAGCTTCCACAGTAGGTAAATTTAAGCATCCAGAAGGAGGATAGGAATTGGGATAGGGAAAAAAATAACTATCCAGGAAGCAATGTGACTCTCAGAACCTATGTCACATCCCTCAACAATGCTCAGGAGACCAGGAGCAGAATAAGAAAGAAGGTGCAGGGACTGCCATGGGACTGGAAAGCATTGCAAAAAGGCTAGAGACAGTGGACTGAAGATACTGACAAAGCTCTGGCCAAAAGAAGGGGTGAAGTAGTGGAAAACCACACAATCAAGCAAGCAGAAATGACTGCTGTCAATTTAAAGTCTCCATACTCACCAGGAGTCCTAACTGTCTCTCCTCCCAGTACTGAGTTGCTGTGTCTCTGGTCTCATGACCAATAGCTTTAACTCCTGCCTCCCATGGGCTACTCTCCCTAGACATGTTGAGATACTGAAGTCTTTTACTTTGTAGAGGAAGAAGGCCTCCTTCATCCCTGAGTCCTGCTTCCATTACTGTCTTCACTCCCTCCCATCCTCCACTTTCACATTTCACAAAATACTAGTCTAGTGTCACTGACAGTCCTTTCTCCCTCATTCCCTCCTGCACTTTGGTCTGCCATGCTATCTGTTAGGCCTTGCCTTGAAGAACACCACACTATTCTAGCTTTAGACAGGTCTAGGGGACCTCTAACTTGAGACATGAGGTGAAGAGACTACACAGGGGCCAGCCATAGAGGCTTAAAGGATGTTGGATTTTGTTTTCAGCAGGGGATAGAAAGGATCACTATGGCCACAATGCAAAGAATTGGATATATTGCAATAGTCCAGGCAAGAAAAGGATGATGGCCCAGATCAGAGTAATAGAAATAGAAATAGTGAAAGTAATTGTAAAGATTACAAAACCAGGAGAAGAGGAATTAAGCCACTCAGCAAGGCTTTATTGGAATGCACGCCCTCAGACCAAACTCCCCTTCACCAGAGTGTGTCTGGAAGAATGGCACCGGAGATTCCGTGCACAGAGAATTTCAAGAAAACCCGGTCAGGAAGGGGAGGGCTTGGGGATAGGAAGAGAAGGCCAGGGTCCTTCCTGGATAGGTCAGGAAAACTCGCTGATTGACAGGAGGCGTGTCTACTAGTGACGTCACATCTAGCTTGCAGCTCCGCTTCACAGCTGCTGATCAGTTCCCCTAACTGGGCATCTTAGACCCTGACCAGACCTAACAGTAATCAAATACTGAATATATATATATATTTTTTAAGGTCATACATTTTATTTATGAATAATAAATTAATTAACAAAGTGACCAGAGTAAAACCTGCATAGCCAGCTTGTAAATGATGGTTCCAGTGGCTCAAATACAAGATCCACAGTCTAAATCCATCCAGGTTCCTGATGCAGTGTGACACTGCCTTTAGGCAGGTGTTAGAGAAAAATATGAGTTTTGTGGTCGGCTGGAAATTCCAGAAGAGCAGTAGGAATTTCAGGAATTGCCTGATTAGTTGGTTATTGGTCTATGGTCCTGGTGGAATCCATCCAGCTTTTCCCTGATGCCTATTCTGCTCCTGCCTAGCTTTTCTTTTGCATATGGTCTTCAATATTGCTTAGAAGGGGTGCACCACATGGGCCTACTTGATGAGTTGGGGGTCCAGAGAGACGGAAAGGGGTCCCCGGGGAAGATGATATGGGGTCTCTCTGGATGGTGGTGGCAATCCGCAGGGCCACTCTCCCCAGGACCCGAGGTGTAGGTAAAAATTCTGCTCTGCCGGAGTAAGACACAGAAACACCAGGAGCGAGAAGCAGGAACACCAGAGGGAGAAGTAGAAAACACCGTTTATTCCAGAAAGTATAGAAGCTTAAATACACTCTTGGACCAATCAGGTCCAAAGGTCACAAACAAAGGGGTGCATTCTGGCAAGAGCACGGTCTATTAGCATAGAATGGGAAAAGATGGAAGGGAGGGGTTGAAGTTATGGAGAGTGCTCCTACACTTCAACTCTTATCAAAATAAGAACCACCTTCCATTGAGAACGGGGATGGGTAAAGAGTAGGAGCAGTTATCCATGTTTTCTAATTTGTGGCTTTACTGTACTTTGTTTATTATGGAACTTTACTAAGAGCAAGAAAACGATGATGGCCCAGATCAGAGTGATAGAAATAGAAATAGTGAAAGTAATCAAATCCTGCATATATTTTCAAAGTAGAACAAAAGGGATTTACTAATAGATGGAGCCACTAGAAGGGTAGAGTTTTATACTGGGATATGAAACAGTGGGAGAGAACTCAGGTAAAAGGTCTCGAGGTAGGAGACAGAAAAGTGCAGAATTCTACCTTGCACATGTTGAGTTTGAGATACCACTCAGACAAGCAAGTAGCAGGTAGATATGTGAGTCTAAAGTTCAGAAAAAAGGTGAAGGCTGGGTGTAAAAACATGACAAAATTCAGTTGATGGCTAGTATTGAAGGCTCGAGTCCTGGATTGAATGATGACTGTGCAGAAATGGTGGCCAATACTGAACCTTAAAATATCCCAGTGTTAAGAAATCAGGGAGATGGGGTAGAACTTGCAAAGGAGATGAAAAAGGAGTAGCTGGTAAGACAGGAAGAAAACTAGGAGAGTTGAGTGTCATGGAAACTGTAAAGAAAGCATGTGAAGAGGAGGGCATGATTAACTGCATCAAATACTACCAATTAGTCAAATGAAGATAAGGCTTGAGACTTGAACCCTGATTTGGCAACAAGGAGATGGTCATGACCTTGATGAGAATGGTGTTCAGTCAAGTCACAGGAATAGAAATATCTTCTGAACCATATGGCTTTTTGCATAGCTCTAGTAAGGTATTGCAAATCAGAACTTGAGTTTCTAGTATTTATAATTCCCTTAAAATAACCCAAGCTCAGAAAAATGTAAGAAATAAATAAAAGATCTAAACGTCATCTCCTCTTGAAGTTTTCCCTGGCTGCTAGAGGGAGAACATTATGTCCCTGCACAGATCTTCTAATAAAATCTTGAAGATCACCCTGAAGGTTGCCCATTGTCCCCTAGTCATATACCAGAACCAGATATAGTACCTCGAACACAGGACAATATTGTTTTAAAAAAATAAATAACAGGTAAGGCCCTTGAAAGAGCAGCAGTGGTGCAAACAGAAACAAAAAATCTCACAAGGTTTGATCTTGATTCACTCATTCAACAAATGAGCCCCCATCTGCATATCCATAATTCCTATATAGCTATCACTGTACTTAGAATATTATATTATAGTTCTCTATTTGTATGCTTATATTTGACACTAGACTTTGCACTTCCTGGGAATGAGGACTACAGGGCCTGACATATAGTAGGCACTCAATAAATACCTATTGAGTGAAGAGAACATAAACTGCCATTTAGTTTCAATCTCACCTAATATTTCCTTGACTACATTGCCTGGCTTAGACCTCCTTAAATCTTAGGTAAACATTTGGAATTCTGGGAAATCAAGAACAAAACCAGAGAGTAAAAGTGTAAACATGTTGACATAAGGGCTAGAGTAGGAGATCTGGCATTGGAGGCCTGGTATTCACATTTCAGCTTTGCCACATATGGGCCATGTGATTCTGGAGCTGTCACTTTATTTCTCTAGAGGCCTTTGGCTTTGCCATCTCTGAAGTGAAAATAATAAAACCTGTTTCATGGAACTGCAGTTAGGACTAAGTGAGAAGATATCTGTGATTGTGCCTGCCTGTTAGTATTTATCATTTTCTCAGGGGTAAAGATTTGGTATTGGCTTTTAGAGAAAACTGAGTTAAAGCTCCAGTAAAAAAAGACCAAGGATTATTCCCTAAGTAACCAACCTGAGTGCTAGTATTTTCTTTTCTACAAATAGATTTTATAAAACATTTTTTAAACTTTATTTTTTATGTGGTGCTGAGGATCAAACCCAGTGCCTCACAGGAGCTAGGCAAGCATTCTACCACTGAGCCACAACCCCAGCCCTATACAACATTTTTATAAATAATACATAATGACATTTTATATGACTTAGAATTTTCTTCATTTGGTTCAACAATTTTATAGATTTATCTCTACTTTTGTGACATTATTGGTCATATTAAATTTGTTTCATGAACAGGTACGAACCAACCAATTTTCAGTCCTGGCTCAAGAGTCACTTTTAACACTGTCCTTCATTCCATGAAAGCAGAGCCACAGTCTATCTTATTTCTCATTCAGCATCTTTAAAAAAGGCCTCACAGGGATGCAGTCGATAATTGGTGAACTTAATATACTTTCCATTTTTAAGATTTATTTTTCTGGCAACCAACTGTAGCAAACAGCGGACCCTTTGCATATAGATTAGGGCTACAGGAATTCAAGGGATTACAGTATCAAGTAGTAGAAGCCAGAGACAAATTCACAGAGAATTTGAGTCTTAAAATGAGCCTTGAAACGTTCAGTGCATTTGTTTGGCAGAATAAGAGAAAAGATGCTGGGGCATGTTGAAGGACAGGAACCAGATTCAGCTAGATTCAGGGTCATTTCCTACAATAGCAGGAAATAAAATTTGAAAAGTTAATAAGGAAATCAATCCATAGAGAGCCTTAAGTGGCAAAAGCAGATGTTAAATTACATCTTCTGGGAGATGAGGCACATTTCTGCAATTTCTGAAGGAGGCTGAAGCAGTGGATTATGTGTGAGGAGCCCTCAACAAGGCTAGCCTTTCCTGTCCTGGTCACCACCATAACAGCCTGAGGCAAAAAGGGGGAAAGAAGGCCAGATGCAGTGGCACACACCTGTAATCCCAGTGGCTGGGAAGGGTGAGGCAGGAGGATAGTGAGTTCAAAGCCAGCCTCAGTAATTCAGTGAGACCCTGTCTCTAAATAAAATACAAAATAGGGCTGGGGATGTGGCTCAGGGATCGAGTGCCCCTGAGTTCAAGGCCCAGTACCCCTCCCCCATAAAAAAGGGAGACAGAAGGAACAAAGGCAAAAATTATACCTGCTGCTTTAAGGAGCAGCAACCTACTGCTGCAACCCCATACACACACACACACACGCACGTGTGCACACATGTGTCTTCTATGAATTCTTGTCAATACATTTTTGTCCAGCTTGTTACAATGACTAAGAACACCATACGACAGGGTCTTTTTATATTAAACACTAAAATTCACCAGTGCTCTGAAAATTCAAGAAAACCCCAAATCTACAAAATTCAGAATATAGTTCAATCAAGTCCTTACTAAACTTAGGAACAAATTCTCTACCCAAAGAGTATTATCTAGATACTTACTAGATATTTACAATTCTCTTTCTAAATAAAATAAAATAAGCCAGGCCTAACCCTTTAAAAGGATACTTTTAGCATGAAAGCAACCATTATTGAAATCTTTCCAAAATTCTTGGCTTGTGAATTCACACATTCAAACTCAAAACAAAAAAATACACTTGCTTTTTTACAGTTAGGTAACACCAATTTCTATTTTATTCTAATCAGCACAGCATGAAAAATTCCATTCTTGCACTATTAGAATATTAACTTGAAATTTTAATTCAGAATTCTATACCTTAGAAAATAACTACTTGGGGATTTGTTTAGTATGTAGTAATAGTCCATAATGCACCCATTTCAAATGTTTAACACCTTCCTCCAAACACACAAACTTGAGATTTGCCATTGTACATTATAACTTCTTAGCATTGCATAGCAACTTACCTTTTACCCTAGTGAACAAATGCTCTGTCTCAGTACAAGGAAATTAGGCAAATATCTTAGCAAATGATAAAGTCAGGAACGTGTTACCTCCAGATTAGTGCTCCTCAGAATCTCAACTCCCTGGTCCCCATCCCACTTATGACATTACTTTTGGAAAGGTAGCAGCCAAATCAGACTCTCACTGCTTCACATCAAAACCATAACTGATACTACCACTCCTTTCTTTTTGCTAAAGATTGAAAGAGCAATTTTATCACATGCTTGGATTTATTAATGAATCATCAGTAAGTTGTCAGGGCCCCTACAGAAACCAAAAACCCAAACCTAAAAGCAGGCTACCATCATCAGCATCAGGAGTTGGGGATCCATTTGCAATCTCCCTTGCCAGAGCTCCAGCACAATAGACTTGTTTCTTTCTAGTCTGCCCTTCAAAGCCCAGATGTTTGACAGCCTCCTGGCAAAAGCAGGAAGAGCAAGGAGCATGATATGGACTTGACAGTTCACTAGGATTACCAGGAGCTAGAAGCCTATCTTTGCAGATGCAAATATCATTTCTGTTGCCATAATAGCTAATCATGGTAGCACTGTTTGATGTACTTTTGAAGCATGAAACTCTGAATTCCCGGAGAAAATCTCTGTGTATGTTCTATCATTATACCCATTTTATACACGGGGATTTTGACGCACAAAGAGTTTAAGTAATTTGCCCAAGGTTACTCAAGAAGTATAAGTGTTGAACCCAGGATGTACCCCCAGTGTCTGAGCCCTTGGCATTGGGCCTCACATTATTTGTGCTCTGTTGGATAAAATACATCTTCCCTTGTTTAAGTCATTGGGGTTGAATTGTTATTTTTGACAAGCATAATAGCAAAAATGACTACCCTGACCTGGAAGGGAAGAAACAGATCAGGTAATTGGCTCTAGACTCAATCCCCTAAAAGCAGAGCAGGTATGAGAAGAGAGTGCTGTGGAAACCCCTCGATAGGAACCAGCAGTTGCTGGAAATGGGGATTGAAGACAGCCAGTTAATATGTAGTTAGGGACTGAAGCTGTAGCTCAGTGGTAGAGCACTTGCCTGGCATGTGTGAGGCTCTGGGTTCCATCTCAAGTACCACCGAAAAGAAAACTCAATATTTCAGTAAGCATTAACAACACTAATTTTTCTAACTACTTTTTTAGGTTAATGGAAAATTCAATACAGAATTATCTAAAACCATTTTTTGATATGCCTGCCTGATCTGGTTCTGGAACTAGTTTGCTTCTCTTCCATGAATAGTGCAGGGGGGGAGGGTTTCTCCCTTCATATCATATTTATTTTAGAAATTCATTTTCTAAAATATTTTTTCTTTTCTGTGCTTTTATGGAGAAAAAGAAGTCATTCAGCAGATGCTGTGAACCTCCAAGAGAAAATAACAACAAAATTGCCTCAGGTAAAGTGGGATCTTAGAGCTCAAGACCATAAGAGCATGAAAGCTATCATTACTTATTAACAAAGCTAAATCACTCCAAAAATAAGCCCAAGTAGGCAAATAAAAAAGCATGTGAAAGAAAACTTCAAACATCTTCAAGTTAATTTTCCGTTTTCCAAATCTAGCTTGGAAAAGTGTTGTGCTTGTGACTCTTAACCATTGACTCAATGTAACAATAAGACTGATTTTATACATTTAATAATGTATTTCAATAAGTAGAGTGGAAAATAAAATTTAAATCACTAACATTTAGAGAAAAGTGCAGCACCTTCCCTTTTTCCCCTCTAAATAATATAACTCAAGGCACCAATCAATAAAGAGAATTCTAAAGACTTCCCTCAGAGTCAGTTAAAATCACTGGCTCATTGTAGCTGATTACTACATCCATTCCCAAATTCCTTCTCCCTTGTTAATCTCTACCTAAAACCTCCATAAAAAGCTAAATGCTATACTTCTTTCCTTAGCCTCCTTTTCAGAAGCCTGTTTTTTTACAATTCAGAAAAGGTTTTTGCTCTCTTGAGCCAAGGGACAGATGCAACCCAGGGTCCCCCATTCACCTCTACTTGCATTGAGAGGTATACATGAAGCCTAGAGCTGTAGCAGCCACCTTGGGATTACCTGCAGGAATGTGGGGAGGATTGCAGAGATGCTGAGACAAAGTTGAGGCTCTGAATATATTCTAGCAACCATTTACCTCTAGACTTCCTATTAGTAAAAAAAATTTCTACTTGTTTAACACTCTGTTGATCAGGTATTCCATTACTTGCAGTAGAAAGCATTATAAATCAATGCACGTGGTCCCTAAAAGCTGTATTTATATATTTATTGGCAGTGCAGGGAATGGAACCCAGGGACTTGCACATGCTAGGCAAATACTCTACCACTGAGCTACAATCCAGCCCTTAATTATTTTAAAAGAATAATAAGACTATGTAATATAAAGGATAATTTTCTTTATGCATTGGGAAACATAAGGAAGACAAAAATATTTTTTTACAGTATTTGGGATTGACCCAGAGGTACTCTACCACTGAGCTACATCCCCAGCCCTCTTTATTTTTTGAGACAGGGTCTTGCTAAATTGCTCATGCTGATCTTGAACTTGTTTTCCTCCTGCCTCAGACCCTAAATAGCTGGGATTACAGGTGTGTGCCACCACACTGTAGCATTAGCAGAGGGAAAGACACATTGATCAATGGAACAGAATAGAGAACCTGGAAGGAAACCCCCACGAATATACCTGTAAGGAACAACAGCCACAGGCATGCTTAGCAATGTCAGGATGCAATTGATAAGTTCCATTGTAGTGGCACCCCCTCCTCCACAGAAAATCTTAATTAAGCTTCTCCAGAAATCTTCACCATAATTGATCTCAGGACTATTAGCAAAAGAGTCTTTACCAAAGAGTTCAATGTAGTTAAACTTCCCATTTCCTGTTGCTCTATCTTGCTTGGCCACCAGCCTAAAAGAGATCAGCACTCCAGGTGCTGAACGCCCCCTTACTAGTTTTTCAAAAACGTTTTTGGACTATTTAGTGTAGTAACAATATAATGATTTATAAAAGTTTTTTTTTTTTAAAGTGGGAAGCGGGTTTGTAAATGCAAAGTGTACCAAGAAGGAGAGATCCTTTAACAAGGCCTCTGGCCTTGGGCCTGAGCTTCACAGAAATGTTTACATTTCAGAGATAAGAGAAGATGTTACTGATTGGGCTCCATGGTAACAGCTGGCAGAGAAGGAAAGAAAGGGGAGAAGCAGCTCTCCCTTTCTCAGGTACTGTCCTTGAAGGGTTAACTTGCCCAGAACACTAAAAGAAAAAGCTGCTTTTGTGTGAACTTATGCAGACTGTGAACTTCTGAGCCCCTCCCCTTATGTGCTGGGTGTAAAGTTCTGAAACTGCTTGAACTCGGGGTTCAGGGGAATTAATCGATTACAGCAAAAGCTGTACCCTCTGAACTGACTGCAGTCAAATAAACCTGCTTCCTGTTTTCTATCTGGTGTCTTGCCTCGTCTGTCCCTACAACACCATCATCTAGAGACAGAGCAACCCTTGAATGCTATAAGATATCACTCAAGGACATAACCAGTGAAATTGTATTTAAACCGCTTGTCCTGCCACATCAGAGAGCTTTGTTCCAAGAACATCAGTGAGACTGGCCAGTCTGGGATCAACTACATCATTTCCCTGACAGCCAACCGTTGGCTGGAGAGAACCACTGGATGATGACAATGTTCACTCTTAGGCTAAGAAAAATAACGTGGCATCAGAGGTACCCTGGGACTTGTATGATGAACATCACACAATCCTTGCCCCAGGATTGTGTGATGTTCTTGCTGCATTTAACTAGTGTGCATCGAGTTAACTACATTTGATGATTGGTGTGATCGAATATAGGCTTGCATTCAAAGAATCCACCTCTGAGTAATTATTAAAGGTACTAATTGTGACAATACTCAAATGAGTTTTTAAAAATTTTTTTAGTTGATGGACCTTTATTTTATTCATTTATTTATATGCAGTGCTGAGAATTAAACCCAGTGCTTCACACATAACAGGCAAGCACACTACTACTAAGCCACAACTCCAGCCCCTCAAATAATTTTTTACAAAGATGCAAAAGCAATCAATGGAAGGATAAAATTTTCAACAAACTCCTGGAACAATTCACCATCCATAAGCCAAAAAAGTTCAACACAACCTAAATCAAAATTTAGACAAAAATTAACTTAAAATGATTTGCAGATTTAAATATAAAACTAAGACAGGAGCAGTGGCACATGCCTGTAACCCCAGCAACTCAGGGAGGCTGGGGCACGAGAATCCCAAGTTGGAGGCCAGCCTTAGCAACTTAGTGAGACCTTGTCTCATAATAAAAAATAAAAAATAAAAAAAGCTGATGGTGTAGCTCAGTGGTAGATTACTTACCTAGCATGCACAAGGCCCTTGGTTCAATCCCCAGTACTAGAAAAAAAAAAAAGTAAAACCATAATTTTTTTTTTCTGTCGGGGATTGAACCCAGGGGTACTTTACCACTAAGCCACATTTCCAGCCCTTTTTTATATTTTGTTTAGAGACAGGGTCTCACTGAGTTGCTTAGAGCCTGGCTAAGTTGCTGAGGCTGGCTTTGAACTCATGATCCTCCTGCCTCAGCCTCCTGAACCACTGCAATAACAGGCCACCACAATAACTATAAAAAATTTAGAAAGAATAAAACAACACAAAAGATAGTTTTCTAGGATTTGGGGATAAGCAATAAGGATAATACATAAAAGGAAAAATTGATAAACTGGACATCATCAAAATTAGAAACTTACTCTGAAACAGTGGTCCACTTCATGCTTTGAATGTAGCCCTAGCTGCTCTGCCACTGTGACTTATTTTTTAAATGGAGGAGTTTCTTTCTCTTCCTCTCCGCCTTCCTAAAGTCTCCTCCTCCCTAATTTCAGGGGAAACAGGTTTGCCCTTCTTTCCCATCCTAGGCCAATTTATCTGTCCTTGAGCACATAGGAAAGAAGAAATTCAGACATCTGGGATAGCTCCAGGACATCTAAGAAATCTCTTCAATTAGCAAGTGAATTACAACCCTTAACAGGACACACGTGGAATGCAGCTTTTGAATTATCTCTAAAAACTCTTCGTTCCCACTGATGGGCAGAATCATATCCTCTGGGACAGGAGTCACCTGTATTTCTCCTTTACTAGCAAAGCAATAAAACTTCTTTCTCCTTTTTCTCAAAACTGTATCCTCATTATTGGATTGACACCATCAAGACCTTCTTCTAATGTAAAAGACCATGAGGCACACCTGTGGGAACACTCCAGCTAACCTCTTTGTCCCAGGAGTGGGAAAACAGAAAGTGGGAGCTAACCCAGATGGGAGTTACAGGAAGGATTAAAACTCAGGTTAAAGGACACCTCAGATAATTTTTCAATGCCTGTTTAAGAGATTTTGCTCCATGCTCTATCCCAAACTAAAGCACCAAAGTGGGATTATCTGCTATCTGGCCCCCTCCTACATCTTGGGAGTATTCTCAATCCTACTCCATTTACTCTTCCCTATCATTACTGTCTGCGGATTTTATTCTTCAAATTTGTGAATCAAGAACCCAGAAGGAGGGCTGGGATTGTGGCTCAGTGCTAGAGCGCTTGCCTTGCATGCATGAGGCACTGGGTTTGATCCTCAGCACCACATAAAAATAAATCAAATAAAGATATTGTGTCCACCTACAACTAAAAAAAAAATTTTTTTTTAAATAAAAAAAAAAGAACCCAGAAGTAAATTGGCAAAGCAAGGAATCTAGTCTTATTGCAAAACTCTGGTTTCAATACTATAGTTTTGCAAGATGTTATCATTGGAGGAACTGGGTGAAGCATACAAAGACCTCTCCATTAGTATTTCTTATACAGATCTACATGTGAATTTACAATTAGCTCAATAAAAATTTCAAGTAGCAAAAAAACAAAAGGGTCCACTTTTCTTGGTCACTGGGAGAGGTTCCATGTAGGTACCTTTTATAAAGTATTAGGTATGAATATGAATGTAGCTCAGCAATAAATGACTAAATTCTAACTAAAATTACAAAGAAATAATCCCATAAATGGTAAAACATATATTTCTGCTTCGATTTGATAGGACAACACATTTTAATTACTAAAAAGTAATAGAGAAGAAAAGATAGTCTAAGCTAAGATTAAACCACGTTTTGGGCTTGACCTCTCTCTACAACTATGTTAACCATGCCCTCCTTTGGGATACCAAACATAATGAGGAAAGCAAAGAATCTGGCCTTTGACTGGTCAAGCTGGTCACTTTGTCACAGTGCAGTTGCCAGGTGAAATTGAGCATCATGAGACTTGGGTAAAAAGGGAGTAAAGCGGGGCATGGTGGCTCAGGAGGCTGTGGCAAGAGGATTGCAAGTTTGAGGCCAGCTTCAGCAATTTAGCAAGGCCCTAAGCAACTTTGTGAGAACCTGTATCAAAATAAAACAAAAATGGCTGGGAATGTGGCTTAGTGGTTAAGTACCCCTGAGTTCAATCCCTGGTACTAAAAAAGGGGGGAGGGGGCGTAAAAATGTCCACCTTTTATTTTTTGCTCTGGGGAATTCCCCCTTCCTTCCCTTAAAAAAGTGCCTCTGCCATTTCAGCAACTGTAGAACATGATAAGCTCCCCAGAAAATGGTTTTAAAAATTCCTTCACATTCATGCTATTAACATATTTAAAATCCTACTGTTGGAAGACTGGCCTCCTAAGGATTCCTGAAGTGAAGAATATACATAGAAAAATCTGTTCCTTCCTGGAAAAGCCAAATAGGAGGCCAACAAGGAAGAGAGAAATGTCCTTTGGCATGGCACAACAGGCCACAGAGAAGCTTCAAGTCACAACTTGCCTAGGAAATTCTTCATTCTGCCCTGTCTACCTTGTATGAGCCAAGCATCCTGAGAGCCTTACACCTTGTTGAAGCCACAAAAGCAAACGACTGTCTTTCTTCTTTATATTCACTGTTGCTAAAATAATTGTTGTTTTGTTCCATAGCAGCAGCAGAAAACAGCAGGGAGACCCTAATTCCATAGATGATTTTTCCCATGCTGTGTTTGTCCCTATCTAGGTTTTAACCATGGTTGCCACAGGTAGAGAGGGACACTGGACAATCTCCTATTCAGGGTCTGCCTTGTGTTAGAAGGTACTGAGCACTTGGAGGGTGACTGTTTTAGTCAGCTTTTTTGTTGCTTTGACTAAAAGACCTAACCGAAACAATTGTAGGGGAGGAAAAGTTTACTTGAGCCCTCACGGTTTATGAGGTCTTAGTCCATAGACAGCCGATTCCCTTGAGGTGAGGCAGAACATCATGGTGAAAGAATGTGGTGGAGGGAAAGGGCTCATATGATAATCAGAGAGCACAGAGAGAGACTCCACTCTCCAGATACAAAATATATACCCCAAAGCCAAACCTCCAATGACCTACCTCCTCCAACCACACCTTACCACCTCAGTTACCACTCAGTTAATTCTTATCAAGGATTAATTAACTGATTGTGTTAAGACTCTCACAACCCAATCATTTCTCCTCCAAACCTTCTTGCATTGTCTCACATGTGGGCTTTTTGGAGACACCTCACATCCAAAACATAACAGTACCTGACAAAACAATCAATAACAATTTCTTGTTCAGCTGAGGATTGCTATAATCACACCCAAAGAACACAAAATGCAACAAAGGAAATAAAGCAATGAATGGTGTGGACAATATGAGCATTTAGGATTATGTAAACAGAGAGAGGGTATTATGGTTTGAATGTGTACTCCAAAAATTCATATGTGGAAACTTAATCCCCAAAGTCATATGTTAATGGTATTTGGAGTGGGCTTTTGGAGTGTAATTAGAATTAGATGATGTCAAATGGATGGGGTTCCCAAGATGGCATCAGTGGCTTTATAAGAAGAGGAAAAGAGCCAGGTGTGGTAGTGCATACCTGCAATCCCAGCAGCTCAGGAGGCTGAGGCAAGAGGATCACAAGTTCAAAGCCAGCCTCATCAATTTAGCAAGGCCCTAAGCAACTCAGTGAGACCCTGTCTCTACATAAAATATAAAAAGGGCTGGGGATGTGGCTCAGTGGCTAAGTGCCCCTGAGTTCAATCCTCAGTACCAAAAAAAGAGGAAGAGGAAGAGAGACCTGAACGAGCATGTTTGATCTGTCTCACCATGTGATGCCTCTGCCTTGTTATAATGCAGTAAGAAGGCTCTCACCAGATGCCAAGCAGATATCACAGCATGCTCTTGGACTACCTAGATTCCATAACTGTGAGAAATCAATTTCTTTATAAACTACACAGTATCAGATGTTCAATTATAACAACAAAAAATGGACTAAGACCATGGTTCTTGCTGAGATAAACAGGGAATGGTTTAATGAGAACGGGGGATTAGAAACAAGTTGAGAGGGAAGGCCAAGGGTCTAGATGGGAAGAGGAAGAGGCATCAGGAAAGTGAGGGGACAAATGAACTAATAATTGAATGGAGAAGTCCAAAATACGTTCAAAGGACAGACAGTGAGCATGCTGGTTTAATAGGAGTGTTAGGCTTGTTTTCCACAAAGGAAAAAGAGTACTGTTTAGAAAGAACAATATTGTTGGAATTTTTCCAATAATGTTTTACTCATGTGTTACTTGTATAATTTTAAAATACAAACCAAAAAATTCAGGAAAGGAATGCTAACACCATGGAAAACATCCAGATTCACAAGTATTAAGTCTGTGGCTGGTGTGGCAGTTTGTTGGTTCCCAATAGCCAATAAAACAAGTCCTTTTCCCTTCCCCACCATAAATAGATGGTGAAAAATCAAAACAACTTCCCAGCACTCCTTGTAGCAAAGGATATCCATGTGACACAATTTTAGCATATAAGATGGAAGAAAGGAAATTACTGGAGAGGTTACTGGGAAATATTTTGTCTTCCTACATAAGAATCATTTTCCCTCCATCTCCTTCCTGTTTATCTTAAACATGGTTATGAGTAGTTGTTATGACTGGATCTGAGGCAACTCTTTTCCAACCATGAGATCACAAATCTAAGAAAGAAGAGCCAATATTCTGAAGATGGCAGAATGGAAAGATAAAAAGAGCCTGAGGCCTTTAATGACATTCATCAGCTACTGCCTAAACCTGAAAGTACTAGGCTTCTAGCATTCTTATGACATGAGAGAATTAATTTGGCTTAAATAACTATCAGGTATTGTTACTCCTATCCAAATGTATCCTAGATGACAGAACTATAAAGTTTGGTACACAACTCAAAGTGACCAGTTAGGTGTTTGATATATAAATCAAAGTGTAGGCCACTCTAATTTCTAGACCCCAAATTAACATCTAGGAATAGCAACAGAATATTATGTCATTTCCAAAGTACGAATGGCTGATTCAAGAGGTGACCCAGTTTGAAATAATGTAATTTCAAGGATATTTCAACAGTTAGTGGGAACAAATCAAAACTATCCTGTGATATGGTATAGTAGGCACCTATTGTTTTATCTGCCCAGCAGCCCCTACTGCCATTAAATCTATCTATTTAATAGATGAGTTAGTCAGCTTCTCATTACTGTTACAAACACTGAGATAATCAGCTTATAAGGTTTACTTTGACTCATAGATTTCAAGGTTCCAGCCATGATTGATTGACCCTGCTGTTTGGGGGCTTGTAGTGAGGCTACATATCATGGGAGGAAGTTTATGTTAGAGCAAGCTGCTCACTTCATGGTGGCCAGGAAGCAAAGAGAAGAAGAGGAAGGGGCTGGAGTCTCAATATCCCCTACCAGGGCACAATCCCAATGACCAGAAGACCTCCCACTAGGCCCCACCTCTAAAAGTTCTACCACCTCTCAATAGCGCCATGGGCTAGGGACCAAGCCTTTAACTTATAATCTTTTGGGGGACACCTATCCAAACCATATCAGTAACTTTATTGAGATGTAACTTATGTATCATAAAATTTACCCATTCAAAATGTAAAATTCAATAGAGTTTAGTTTAGAGTTGTGTGATCATCATAATAATCTAACTTTAGAACATTTTCATCATCCCCCAAAGAAATCCCATACCCTTTGGTAGCCACTCCTCATTTTCTCTCTCCCCTTAAACACTCCTAGGCAACCAACCACTAATGTACTTTCTTTCCCTATAGTCTATTCTGCACATTTCTGATAAATGGGATCATATAATATTTTATTTTTTGCATATTGTTAACATAATGGTTTGGAGGCTCAACCATGTATTGATGTATTGGTACTTCATTTTTGTTTTTTTATTTTTATTTTTGGTACTGGGAATTAAACCCAGGGGTGTTCAACCAATGAACCACATCCCCATCCCTTTTTTTTCCTTTTTTAAAATTTTTGATACAAGATCTCACTAAGTTACTTAGGGCCATGCTAAGTTGCTGAAGATGGCTTTGAACTTGCTGTCCTCCTGCTTCAGCCCCCCAAAGTGCTGGGATTACAGGTGTGTGTCACCATGCCCAGCACTTCATTTCTTTTTATGACTGAACAATCCATTGTATGTATAAGCTACATCTTGTTTATCTATCAATCAGCTGATAGACATTTGGGTAGATTCCATTTTGGGACAATTATGAAGGATACTGGGCTGGAAGGATAGCTAAGTGGTATAGTGCATGCTTAGCATGCATAAGGCCCTGGGTCCAATCCTCAGTACCCAAAATTTAAAAAATAAAAAATTATAAACAATGCTGTAATGAACACTAATGTGCACATTTTTTTCTGTGGGCATATGTCTTCTTTTCTCTTAGATATATACTTAGGAGTTCTGTGTCATATAGTAGTAACTGTGTTCAACCATTTAGGAATACCAGACTATTTTCTATAACAGCAACATTACATCCTTACCATCAATATGTGAGGGTTCTAATTTCTCTATATCCTTGCAACTTGGATTATCTGTCTGTTTTGTTATAGTCATCCTAATAGGTATGAAAAAATATCTCATTCTGATTTTAATTCACATGCCTGTAATGAATAAAGATGCTGAGCATCTTATGTGCATATTGGCTATTTATACATTTGCTTTGGAGAAATATCTGTTCAGATCCTTTGCCCACCCTCCTCTTTTCTTTTTCTTTTTCTTTCTTTTTTTTTTTGGTCCTGGGGGTTGAACCCAGGGTCACTCTACCACTGAGCTACACCCCAACCCTTTTTATTTCTTCTTTAAATTTTGTAACAAGGTCTCACTAAATTGCCCAGGCTGGCCTTGAACTTGTGATCATTCTGCCTTGGCCTCCCAAGTAGCTGGGATTATAGGCATGTACCACTGCACCCAGCCTCATTTTTCATTTGGATTATTATCTTTTATTATTGAGTTTTGGGAGTTCTTTGTATATTCCTGATCTAAGTCCCTCATAAGATATATGCTTCACAAAGATTTTCTCCCATATTATGAGCTGGCTGCCTTTTCATTTTTTTGATGGTGTATCTTTTGAAGCATTAACTTTGGTAATTTATTGCAGCATTATTTGTGATAGCACAAGACTGGGAATAATATAACTATACATCAAAAGGGGATGAGCTGAATAAACTATTGTAAGTTCATACAATGGAGTAGCCCCATAGCTGTGAAAAAGGAATAAGAAAAATAACTCTACTTCTATGAAGTGATCTCTAAGATGTGCTCTTAAAATGAAAAGGGAAGATGTGGGAGAATGTGCAGAGTATGCTACCATTTCTTTTTTTTAATATTTTTAATTGTCAATGGATCTTTATTTTATTTATTTATTTATATGCAGTGCTGAGAATTGAACTCAGTGCCTCACACATGCTAGGCAAGCATTCCACCACTGAGCCACAGCCCCAGCCCCTGCTATTATTTCTTTAATAAAGGGGAAACATGTCAACATATTTAAGAATTTGCTGATTTCAAAAACAAGGGAGAAAGGAGAAGGGAGAAAGGTAGCCCAAACCTAAATAATTTTTTAAAGTTACTTATAGAAGAAGGGGAACAAAGTGGCAAGGTGTCAGGGACATGGATAAAAGCTCTCTGAAAGTATCTTACTTTCAAACTTTGACTTTGAACCAAAAATAATTTAATTGAGAATCACAAGCACAATGAAATGAATGAAATTAACTGGGTTTCAAGTTGGTAACTTAGCTATACTCCCAGCAATCAGTTAAATAAAATTAAAACCCAGCAATTTGACAGTACATTCCTAGTGGGATATACCCTGAAAACAGAAAGAACTACAAAGAAATCTTAAACTATTTTTAAAACTCAAATCACTAATAATGTCATTATTACTAGTCAGAAACTATTATATGCATGTATTTTTTATTTATGGTAAGAGAGAGCAATAAATAATGCTCACATCCTTGTGAATCAACATTTTCAATGCAAGTAAAAGATAAATATAAAATCAAAGAAGTTAAATAAAAATCCTACAATCCTTAATTTGCATTGGAAATATGTTTGAACTCATGTTATATTTTTGGGCTGGGCATGGTGGCACATACCTATAATCCTGGCCACTCAGTAGGCTGAGGCAGGAGGATCACAAGTTCAAAGCCAGTCTCAGCAAAAGCGAGGCACTAAGCAACTCAGTGAGACCCTGTCTCTAAATAAAACACAAAATAGGGCTGGGGATGTGGCTCAGTGGTCGAGTGCCCCTGAATTCAATCCTTGCTACCCCCTCATAAATAATAAAATATATATATATATATACACACACACACACACACACACATATATATATATTCTAGCCTCTATTTAAGAGAATGAAAATTCAAGCCACAGACTAGGAGAAAATATTTGCAGCCCACATATTCAACAATGAATTTCTATACAGATGTGTTTTTTTTGAAATACAGGGGATTAAACTCAGGGTCTCACTCTCGCACATAGCAGGCAAGCACCCTACTACTGAGTTGCATCTCCAGTCCTCCAGAATATATTTTTTAAAACCTTCAAAACTCAATAGTAAGGAAATAACTCACTTAAAAATGTGTAGAAGACATGAATAGACATTTTACCAAAGGAGATATAGAAATGGCAAAGAAGTCCATAAAAAGCAGTACAACATGATAAATATTAAAGAAATAAAAATTAAAATCAAGATGAGATACACTACGCAGCTATTAAAATAGCTAAAATCTAAAATATTGACAATACCAATTGCTCACAAGGATTCAGAACAACAGGAACTCATTCGTTGCTGATGGCAATGCAAAATGGAAAATAGCTAGAGGATTTCTTATAAAGTTAAACATATATCTACCATATGCCCAGTTATCCTGCCATTCATAGGAAAGCTATGACCATGTTGCTGCAATTTTCAACTTCTTATATGTGTAACCAAAGCTTTCCTTGTTTAACAGGTATGGAGAGAAAAGCCAGAAATTTCAATTCAATTGAAAATAAAATTCATGTGTGCTCATCTCAAGTCTGATCCATAATTGAGTATTTATGTGGTAAAATATAAGCATAAATTTCACATTTGAAAGGTAAATCTTATTCTTTCAGTTTCTTTTGAAAAATAACACTCTTAGGTATATATGTCTATAAATAAAGATTGTAATTTTGTAACTGCCTATATTTGAGACTAATCATGTCAGATATAAAAAGTTTTAATTTTTAAGTACTGTATAAAACTGTTTTCAATTATATTTTTACTCATATTGCTTTCTCAAATGATTTTAGTAGCTTTATTGTTTAACATTGCCAACTTTTTTCTTTCTTTTTCTAGTACTAAGGATTCAACCCAGGGTTGCTCTACCACTGAGCTACAACCTCAGCCCTTTTTCATTTCTTATTTTGAGACTGGGTCTTGCTAAATTGCCCAAGCTGGCCTCGAACTTGCCATCCTCCTGCCTCAGTATGCCAAGTAGCTTGGCTTATAGGTGTGGACCACCACACTTGACTGAGATAAGATTTGAATCCCTAGCTGTCAAAGCCCAGGCTCCCAATATACCATACTTCTTTTTTTTTCCCCTGGGTACCAGGGATTGAACTAAGGGGCATTCAACTACTGAGCCACATCTCCATTCCTATTTTGTATTTTATTTAGAGACAGTCTCACTGAGTTGCTTAGCACTTTGCTTTTACTGAGGCTGGCTTTGCACTAGCCATCCTCCTGCCTCAGTCTCCCCAGCTGCTGGGATTACAGGCATGTGCCACCGCACTTGGCAATACAGCATGCTTCCTGTTTCGGGCCTGCAAACATGTTTTCATGTTGTAAATAGCTTGGCTAAAATGAATTTACAACTTTTATTTGAATTACTTCAAGTGAACCCACCTCTTGAAAAGTAAATCACACCATGGATTAAAACAACCATAATATCTTAGTTTATTTACCAGAAATGCATTATGCGGATTTGAGTTTTTTAAAAATGTATGAAAAGGAAAGAAGTGTAAACTATGCTTTACTACCTGTTTTGCTTGTTTCTCAAATACTGAGTAAAATTCATTTTTCATTTTAAACAGGAGACAAAACTGCTCTTGCTCATACCGTATGCCATTTCTCATTCCTCACTAGCAATCCTAAACTATAAACTACAAGAGGAATTTTAGGTCTATGCAGTTAAGGTCAAAAAAATCAACTAGGAAATTTTAGGATGAGAACAAACAATGCAACATACTCACACTTGCTTTAGAGTTGATGCTCTTTGTGGGAAAGGGCAAGAGTAGTTGAATAAGTCACAGTGAATTCAACAGATCCACAGAAAACTCTCATTCTTTATTCCAAGACAATTACTATTACCATAATTACTGTTAATAATAGTAATTAGCACTGATCATGCTAATGTACCATGATTTACAGAAAATAAATTATATATTCATAATTTATACATATGTATATATAACTTATTACATATATAATTATATATACAACATTATATACATACACACACTCATGGAAATGTGTGGTGCCAGAGATAGAACCCAAATGCTAGACAAAAGCTCTACCACTGAGTTAAATCTCCCAGCCCTGGAGATATAATTTCTATGAAGGAGTTCCCTGAAGCTTAAAAATCATTTCAAAGACTCCTTCAGGATAAAAAGTTGAGATTTGGAGTGATGACAATGACTTGGTGGCACATGTTGCCTGTAATCCCAGCTACTTGAGAGGCTGTGGCAGGAAGATCCCAAGTTCAAAATCAATGTGGGCATTTTAGTGAGACCCCATCTCAAAATTAAAAATGAAAAGGGCTGGGGGACTGAGGTTGTGGCTCAGTGGTAAGGCACTCGCCTTGCATGTGTGAGGCACTGGATTCAATCCTCAGCACCACATATAAATAAAAGAGATTGTGTCCATCTACAACTAAAAAATATTTTTTTAAAAAGTGCTGGGGATGTGGCTCAGTAGTATAGTACCCCTGGGTTGAATCTCCAGTACCATAAACAAAAATGATAGTTGTACAAGACTGTGAATGTACTAAGCACCATTGAATTGCATGTTTTTAAGTGGCTAATGGTTAATTTTGTTATGCGAACTGTACCTCAAAAAATTTTAGAAATCTCAAAATTTTAAGAAGATGAAGAAAGGCTAGTTGGGCTCTGTCAAGGCTTCCTGAAGGGTAGAGACTAGATCTGGCCTTGAAAGAAGTTGGAGACCTGAGGGGTATGATGGTGCACACCTTTAATCCCAACTCAACTACTCAGGAGGCTGAGACAGGAGAATTGCAAGTCTGTGGCCAGCCCTGGCAATTTAGTGAGACTCTGTCTCAATATAAAATAAAAAATTAACAGGGTTGGGACTAGCTTAGTGGTAGGATATGCCTGGGTTCAATTCCAGTATAACAAGAAGAAAAACATTTTTTAAAAAGTTGAAGATCTGAATTTAAAACACTGAGGCAAGAACTGGTAGAGGTGGCTCTAACAGGATTTTTCTTCCAAATACTGCAACCACAATAACAGCTATGTTTTGCAGCCCAGTTCACATACACCCACATGCAGAGGTGTACATGCAGGAAGGAAACAATTTGTGAAACAATACTTACTCTTCCCAAGCACAATACACTCTGATTTGTATTCTATTTACTCTGGTTTTTTCTTTCTATCTGTTTCTCGTTTTTAAAAAAAATGAAGGTCATGATTCATTAAATTCCTATTTTATTTTACTGTTGTGAATTTAAATAATGTTCTTTCTTCTTAAAGGAGCATTTGCTTCGCTATAAATTAGATGATGAGGGCTGGGGGTGTTGCTCACGTGGAGCATTTGCCCAGAATACTGGAGATCCTGAGTTCCTTCCTCAGTACCACAAAAAAATTAAGTAAGTAAATAAATAAGCAGAGGTCAGAGTGAGCTGCTCCTTACTCATTAAAGGCATATCAGGACCAGCTAGGCAACCATCTGCCCAAGTGCTATAGAAAAGATTTTTCAGGTTTGGCTAGAAAGATCCCTTTTAACTTTAATATCCTATCAGTTTGACAATATGCCTGAGATTCTCTTAGCTGAATACAAATCCAACATGTAGACTGTTAGAAAAGGCAAAAGAAGCCAGGCACAGTGGCGCACACCTGTAATCCCAGCACTTTGGGAGGCTGAGACAGGAGAATCTCGAGTTCAAAGCCAGCCTCAGCAACCGTGAGGCACTAAGCAACTCAGTGAGACCCTGTCTTTAAATAAAACACAAAATAGGGCTGGAGATGTGGCTCAGTGGTCAAGTACCCCTGAGTTCAATCCCCAATATCAAAAAAAACCAAAAAACAAAAAACAAGAAAAAGCAAAAGAAAGGAAGACTCTAGAGTGTAGTTGTGATCTTTCCCTAAGGTTTTTAATTAATTCATATCAAAATAATTTTAATGTCATAAGTGATACAAATGCTTGTACTTTAGCAAGCACAATACTGCTTGTATTTCAAAGACAGAAACAGAGGTTGTGTGTCCCCTAGCTGCAGACAAAAATCAATCCTCATGACTGATGAGACTAGCAGCTAAGACTAGCAACTAAGTAGACTAGCAGCTAAGTAAAGGGAAAAACAAGTTCCTTTTTAATTTCTATGAAAAAGCAGTACCAGTTAGCTCTTGTTATAATTTTAAACCCCAAGCATCAATTATGTTATCTATAGGAGGCCAAGGTTTTTCATTTCATAATTTAATTCAGCAAGCTTGGGGGTGAGGAGATTAAAGGCCAGATATGGCTTTACTGATTTCTGACCATTCTATACCAGAGAGCATCCAATCTTATAACTAATTACAAGTTTGTAAAATTATATTAATTTTTGGCAACATATAGCACATGCAGTACAAAAATATTTAAAATGCAGCCACCTGATTTGGGAACATACTAGGTAACACAAAAAATAATGATTTATTGAATGATAGCCCAAGGTATCTAATAAGTGGACTGTTATTCTTTAGTTCACACACATCCCATTGGTCTCAGGCACAAAGTAAGTAAATACACAAATAATAATAAAATTAAATTAATAAATAAAATATTGCTTTAAATACACTTATAAGTCTAGAAACAGATCTACTCATAGATGGATGCTTGATTTGTGGCAGTGCTGGCTCTGCAGGACAGTGGAGAAATGGTAGCCTTTTCTAAAAACGGTCCTGGATCAACTGAATATCCATATGGGAAAAAATACAATCTGACCCCTACCTCTTTTCACACACACATGCGTGAATGTATTCTAGTTAGATTATAAATCTAAATATGAAAGGTTTCTAGATGATAACATGACAAATATCTTCACAAACTTGGTGTAATTATTTCTCAAATAGGAAACAAAAAGAAGTAAAATAAAAGAAATAACATCGTCAGAAACATCATTATGGGGCTGGGGTATAGCTTAATGGTAAGGTTCTTGCCTAGCATGTATGAAACCCTGGATTTGATCCCCAGCACTGCAAATAAAATAAAATGTGAACTGAAACTGCCCCCCCCAAAAAAAAGAAAAAAGAAGAAAAAAAAAGAAACTACCACTAAGAGAGTAAAAAGAACCAGGTGCAGTGGTGCTTATCTGTAATCCCAGTGGCTCAGGAGGCTGAGGCAAGAGGATCTTGAGTTCAAAGCCAGCCTCAGCAACGGCGAGGCGCTAAGCAACTCAGTGAGACCCTGTCTCTACATAAAACACAAAATAGGGCTGGGGATGTGGCTCAGTGGTCGAGCACCTGAGTTCAATCCCTAATAACCCCCTGCCAAAAAAAAAAAAGAGTGAAAAGACCCAACACAGACTAGAATATATCCAAAATATATGCATATTATCTTGAACTTGAACATCCAAAATGTGAGCTAAATAAACCTTTTCTTTCAAAAATTATATATGTATGTGTGTATATATATGTATGCATATATATGTGTGTATGTATGCATTAATGTGTGTGTGTGTCTATATATATATATATGAAGTGATACTAAAAATCACAAAGAAACAAACAGGCAACCCAGCAGAAAATTAGATAAGAGACAAGGAAACACTACTTGAAAGAAAACATTCAAATGACCAATAAATATGTAAAGCATGTACAACTTCACTGGGAATCAGGGAAGGGGAGATTAAAACTACAAAGGGTTATACTACCCCCAGTGACCAAAATATCTAAAATTTAAAAGATTAAAAATATCACATTTTAGAAAGCAAAATAAGTAAATTATATAAATAAAATAAAATATTGGTGAGAATTTAAATAAGTATGGTCACTTTGACAGTATGCTAAAGTTGAACATGCAAATACCTTATGATTTAGCAATCATAGCAAAAGATATGAACAAGAAGAGTCACAACAAAACTATTTGTAAGAACCTCAAACTGGACGGGGGGAATGGGGAGGAGGGAGGGGGATGGGAATGAGAAAGACAGTAGAAATAATCAGACATATCTTTCCTATATATTTTTTTGTATATTCATATATGAATATACAACCAGTGTAACTCCACATCATACACAACCACAAGAATGGGAAGTTATACTCCATGTATGTATGATATGTCAGAATATATTCTACTGTCACGTATAACTAAAAAGAACAAATAAAAAAGTATTTGTAAGAACCTGAAACAAACCAGTTATCTAATAAGAATAAAATGCATGTGTATATATGCATTTATATCACATGTATATCACACACATATACAAGAAGTTATATTCATTCAATGGAGTGCTATAGAGCCATAAAAATGTACAAATTACCTCTAAAGACAGCCACAGATTTTTAGGCAAATCTAAGAAGACATTTCCATGGATACAAAGTTCAAAAACAAGCAAAATCTAATTGTAGTAATAGAAGCCAGGACAGTGGTTACATTTCGAGAGTAGGGAAAGAATAAAAACAGTGTCATAGGTAGATTTGCCAGATAAAATACAAAATGCACAAGTAAATTTGAATTTCAGATAAACAACAAATAAACCTTTAATATAAATAAGTCCCATGCAATATTCATGTATTGGGGGGGGGGGTACCAGGGATTGAATTCAGGGGCACTCAACTACTAAGCCACATCCTATTTTTGTTTTTTATTTAGAGACAGGGTCTTACTGAGTTGCTTAGTGCCTTGCTTTTTGCTGAGGTTGGCTTTGAACTCACAATCCTCCTGTCTCAGCCTCCTGAGCCGCTGGGATTACAGGCCTGTGCCACCGTGCCCAGCAATATTCATGTATTTTTATTTGCTAAATCTGTCAACCCTAGTCAAGGTTGGGGTGATTTTCAAGCACTGGAAGCACTCTGTTGATGTTCATTTTGTGATCATCCATTGTACATTTTTATGTATATGTGTTGTTCTTCACAATAAGAAAAACGTTTTAAAAACAAGCATAAGTACACTCAGTACAATGTTGCAGATTTTTAAATATCTCATTCAACCACTGTGTTTCCTTCCTACCCCTAATCAGCATGAGAGAGCTGTGATATTTCTGCAGGTAGTGGGCTCTGGTAAGCAGAAGTGTTGCTAGGCCAAAAACTGTAGGCTCTACTTTGATTTTTTATTAAAAGTTATGTTTAAATCGGGCTTGGTGGTTCATGCCTGTAATCCCAGCACTTTGGGAGGCTGAGACAGGAGAATCGCGAGTTCAAAGCCAGCCTTAGCAATGGCGAGGCACTAAGCAACTCAGTGAGACCCTGTCTCTACATAAAACACAAAATAGGGCTGGGGATGTGGCTCAGTGGTTGAGTGCCCTGAGTTCAATCCCCAGTACCAAAAACAAAACAAAAAAAAGAGTTATGTTTACACAGCATGCTTCTTTACTTGTGGAATCTTCTTTCGTGCCCTGCTTTGGGAGCTTTTCTTATTGGCATGACTGGCTTCATTTTATCAAAGAGCAATGCTATGTTTAGGAGGCCAGCCTCTAACCACAAGGTAAGAAATGCACAATCCAGTGTTCAAAGTTGGACTGACCAACCCATGTTGGGGATCGGAATCAGAATCCAGTGGCCTGAAGCTACAAATAAAACTGGGATTTTAGGGCCAGCAAGTTAGATACAGACACTGTTCAGAATTCATAGTCAAAAAATTTCAATCTGCAGGTTGCTTTCTAAACTTATCAGAGGTTTGCACAAATACCTCGAGTGACTTCATCTAATTCCCTCTCATCAATGTATTTATTACTTGTCTTCTGCTATAGACCCAACTGGCGAATCCAAGAACTCCATGCAAACAAAAGCCTGTAGCTTTTTCATGATGTTGTTTAAATAAGACGCTATTTATTGCCAAGAGTTCATCAATGCTTAGGGTTTTTTGTGTTGTTTTGTTTTATATCTTCATCTTGCTCCCCAAAATTGGATATCTCTCTCTATAAAATTTGGTACTAAACTTTACAGGCTGGTAGAACTCTTTTACTTGTCACCTACCCCTCCCCCTTAATTGTGCCAGGTTTCTTCAATTTAATAACAAACTATATTTAACTCTTTTAAATAGAGTTCTGAGGATAACCGTTAGGCTCCTGGGCTGAGAAAGCAGGTTGCCTGAAAGAAAACCAGCTTCACCACTGAGATTGTAGCTCTGTGTCTCAGTTTTCTCATCTGTAAAATGGGAATAAAAATAGTATCTAATCCAAAGGACCGTTAGGAGCATCCAATGCCGCGTAAATTGATTAAAGCACAGCGCCGGCACATGTTAAATACTCAATGTTGTTTTTCATCATCACTATCACCGGCTACCTTTGGCGGTTCTATCACCTATAAGGACCTTAGTATAAGATATGTAAAATAGGGAAAGCATCCGGATGCAGAAAGATAGGGGTAGTGACCTCTAAAGTTTGGTGTCAGTTGCACCCAACCCAATGGAGAATCAGCGGCAGGAGGCCTCCCTTAAGGTCCGGGAAGGTGTCATCACCCCAATCCTGCCTGAACCCTGGGCTCTAGCCAGGACCTCTGACCTGGGACGCCCTAGCTACTCACATCGCGTTTGAAGCTGTTGCCCGGCAGCAGCGGTAGGGCCATGGCTCTCAACTTCTCAGTTTCTAGGGTCCGCCAGGCAGGGGTCAGCAGGCAGCGGCCGCGGTGGCCACGTTGGCCGCGTTGTTTAACCCCCACGTTGCCTGGAGACGGCGGGAGGCGTCATGGAGGGAGGAGGGGCTGGGGCTGGCCAGGGTCTCAGGGAGGGGCCGGAGCTCGGGGCGGGGCAGGGCGGAAACCATCCCCGCGCACCCCTCCCCCACCCATCGCCACCAACGGCCGAAGGCACGTGTCCTAGGTCTCATGTAAGAAGACCAAGACAAACTCACCATTCCCCGCCCCCGCTGCTTTCTGGCTTAACCTTGTCTTTATAGGGCTCCAAGCCTTTCATGTACTTCAGTTTCTCCCATTACGGCCACTTTTTTTTTTTTTTTTTTTGCCATTTGGCTATTCAATTTAGTGCAAATGCACAGAAAATAATATAACACCCGTGAGCCCACTGAGCTGTCACACAAGCTAATGCTTTCCTATGTTGCATTTACATCAGTTTTTATTTTGTAATTAAAACATTCGAGATGAATCTAAAACTACACACACCCACACGAAAACCCATTCGGGCGGTAAGCACCGCCTTCAGTCCTTCCTCTGTGCATTTTTATATTAGAACTGAACTCTTGTAAGGTGCAATCAGCGGTGGCCAGGAGCGGGGTCAGGTTGCACAAAATGCGACCCCTGTCACTCCATCATATACCTAAGATGCTCAGGCCAGCGACGTCTTCAGTTCTTCTACCCTAGTTGTTCCCTGAGTCGTACAGTTTGGACCAAGTGCTCTCAATCACTCCCTCCTCCATTTCACTTGAGCCGCCCTCACCCCGCGCGCATTATTTCTTGCTTAGTTCTCTTCTTTAAAAAGAAAACAACATCTCATTGATCTTGCCTCCAGAGCCATCCTCTTTGTAATTCATAATGCAATCGTTACTCTTCTACTTCAAGAATCTAGCTTTCCAGCTACCTTCAGACAGGCAAACTCCCTAGCTTGGTCCAAAGAGCCCTTTGTCAAGGGGATGCCTACCAACACACTCTATCCCTTCCTTTGCCCCTTCCTCTGATCCAGCTCTGAGAAACCTCTGGCCATTTCCAAACCGGGCTCTGTTTCTTCCCTCCTGCATTCTGCAAATGACACTATCTTCTAGAAACACTCTTCCTTCCTATATTCCACCTGGGTAACCCCTTCTTGTCTTTCAGGACTTGTTTCAGTGTGAGAGAGAGACATGGAAGGTTTTGCCATCTTGAGAAAATGCCCCTTTACCTTGTTCCTGCTCCCTCCTCCATCTGCATTAGATGTCCCTTGTAATTGGGGCTTTCATTGTACTATATTGCAATTGTGTTTACATGATGTTTCTTTAAATGCCTGTAAGTTCCTCCAGACAAGGATTGTATGACCTTTTGTATTCATCAACAATACCATCGTTTTTCTGTGCTTATAAATTTCACACTATAAGTTTCTGCTACCTTGTTTTGTTTTTAGTGCTGGGGACTGAACTCAAAGCACTGCCTCCACTACTGAACTATACTCCCAGCCCCTGCTGCCTGCTTTTTTCACCTAGGATTTGTTTTTGAGATTTCTCTATATTGCACATGAACATAAGAGGCTGGTCATTTTAAATGTGTTGTATGCTTCTAACATAAATCATTTATCCATCTGCTGTCATCCATTGATGACAATTAGGTTGTTTCCAATTATTCACTACTTAACAACGCTGCAATGAACAACACGCTCCTTTGGAAATTATCTAAAGGAGGAATTACTCACATACAGGAGTGCACAACGACTTAACTTTACTATAGTTGCTAAAGGATCCCTAGATTCAAGGCCCAATTAAAAATTAGTCCTCTCTCCCCTTCATCGTTTTAACAATGGATATCATCAAGTTTTATAATTTTGGACAGACATCTGAATAAATGCGAAGTGGTATACCATTGTCATTTAAATGTGTTTCTTCCTAGTTCCTAATGCAGTTGATCTCCTTTTCCCAAGCTTGTTACCTTCTTCTGTGATTCATCTCTTCATATTGTTTGGTAATTTTTCTAGTTAATCATTTGTAGTATTTATTTATTCATATTTGCTGGATACTAATCCTAGGTGTAATAAGTATCTTCTTACTGTGGTTTGTCTTTTAACTACAGATTTAGTGGGGTTTTTTGTTTGTTTGTTTTGTTTTGTACCAGGGATTGAACCCAGGGCACTTAACCACTGAGCCACATCCTCAGCCCTTTTCTGTATTTTATTTAGAGACAGGGTCTCCTGGAGTTATTTAGGGACTTGCTAAGTTACTGAGGCTGGCTTTGAACTTGTGATCCTCCTGCCTCAGACTCCCAAGCAGCTGAGATTATAAGCATGCACTACCACATCCTACAAGTGTTGTTTATTGCACCTAAATTTGTCATTTCATCCTATTCAAATATAGGATTTTTGCCATTATAGTTTGTTTTGTATGTGAATCCAAAATCTTTTACTACTTTCAAAGAACAAAGTTATTCTCCTAAAAATTCTTACAAGCATTTTTAAATGTTCCTTTTCTGTTTCTTTTAAATTGGAATATTTTGAACTAATAGAAAAGTTTTAATAGTCCAAATAACTCTCATTTATCCTTTATCCAGATTCATGAATTTCTCAACCCTTTACCACATTTGTTTTATCATTATCTTTGTATATGCAGTTTTTTCCATTGTAGAGTAAGTTGCAGAGATTAAACTTCCTTTGTGATCTAATATTTGATCAATTTTTATAACTATTCCATGCGCAGTTGAGAAGGAGAGTATATCCTCTATTAGGTTATATAGTTCAATGTAGATCATTAAGATCTATTTTATTCATTATGTTGTTTATCTTTCCTGTATTTTTACTTATATTTCTGCCACTTGATCTTCTTTGCACTAAAAATCTTCTAGCTGTGTAGGGTATTTCTACCTTTATCTCCTTGTATCTGTAGTCTCTTCTTTTTAAAGATGGTTAAGGGGCTAGGGATGTAGTTCAGTGGTGGAGCACTTGCCTAGCATATGCCAGGTCCTGGATTTGATCCCTAGAACCACAAAATAAATAAAGATGGCTATTTAGTGCCTAGATTTTCATTGTGAGATTGGCTTTTAACATTATAGTGTCCTTTTTTGGCACAGTTATTTGTTTGCCTAAATTCTACTTTGTCTGAAATCAGAATCACAAACCCCACTTACCCCACTTACATACTTATTGAAAATATCTACTTTGCCACATTTTATTTTACTTATTTATTTTGTGGTGTTGGGGATGGAACCCAGGGCTTCAAGCATGCTAGGCAAGCATTTTATGGCTGAGCTACATTCCCAGTCCTCCCATTTATTATTTTCATTTACCTGGTATATCTTTGTAAATACCTTTATTTTTAGCCTGTCTGAATTACTTTGATTAGATGTATCTCCTATCCACCACAGGTAATTGGATCTTGCTTTGCAAGCCACACTGAAGACATTTTTCTTTCAGTAGATAAGCTAAGTCCATTCATTTATTTCCAACACTGATATTTTTAGTGTCAACTCCAATACATTATTTTAAGTTGTAGTCAGCATGTTTTACATGTATTTATTTACTGTTTCTTCTTTTTAATTTTTCTTTGCTATTTTAATTTATAAATTTGTTTGGGTATATATGAAGGCTTATATTTCTGTCCTAGTGTTTAGCTTTGTACTTACAACTTTTGTATGAGATAGGGAATGAACATCCTCAATTTTACCAAATAATATTAAATTATTTTAAAAGTGTTTATAGCTGATACATTGAAACTTTATTTACTTATGTATTTGTTTTGGTACTGGGGATTGAACTTGGGGGAGCTTAGCCACTAAGCCACATCCCCAGCCCTTTTCTTATTTTTGATTTTGAGATACGGTCTTGCTAAATTACTGAGGCTGGCCTTGAACTTGTAATCCTCCTGCCTCAGCCTCCCAAGCCACTGGGATTATAGGTGCATGCTACCACGCCCAGTGAAACTTTAATGTTAATAAGTATATTTTTATTTCTATAAGTCACATTTGTTCTTTTAAAATCTATATGTTATTTCTTTTAAATAGGACCTTATTCTTTTCTTGTAACCTCCTTTGCTTATTCTCTCTCTCTTTGGTATTGAGTATCAAACCTAAGGCTTTGTGTGTATTAAGCACATACTCTACCACTGAGCTATTATCCCTGTCCCTTACTTTATCTCCTTCATCATTTTAAACATATATTCTTCCCCCCATATTTATGGTGGATTGGTTTCAGGACCCTCCAGGAATAACAAAACCTATGATGCTGAACTTCCTTATTTAAAATGCATAATGTTTACATGTGACCTACCTGCATTCTCCTGTATACTTTAAATCACCTGTAGATTACCTATAATACTTAATACAATGTAAATGTTACATAAATAATTGTTATACCCTTCTAATGTTCAAAAGTACAGTAGAATAATTATGGTTGACAAAAATTAATTATATATTTCAAAAAAGCTAGTAGAGCCCAGTATGGTGGCCCAAGTCTGTAATCCCAGTGACTCTGGAGGTAGAGGCAGGAGGATCACAAGTTAAAGGCCAGCCTGGGCAACTTGGCAAGGCTCAAAATAAAAAATAAAAAATAAAAAATGGCTGGAGCTCTTGCTCAGAGATAGAGTGCCCCAGAATTCAACCCCTTGTGCCAGGGGTGAGGGCAGCTAGTAGAGAGGAGTCTAACTATTCCAACACAAAGAAGACATACATGTCTGAGGTGATGGATATGCCAATTACACTGTTCTGGTTGTTGCACATTGTATACATGGTATACATATATTGAAATGCCACAATGTAGGCCATATCTATCTACAATGATTATTAAATTGTCGATTATAAAATATGTAAATTAAAAATAAAGTTGGTAGGGGCTGGGGTTGTGGCTCAGCGGTACAGCGCTTGCCTAGCATGTGCACGGCACTGAGTTCCATCCTCAACACCACATAAAAATAAATAAAATAAAGGCATTGTGTCCAACAAACTACAACTAAAAAAATATTTTAAAAAATAATAAAAAAATAAAGTTAGTAAATAGTTGTGATACTGTTTTGCTCAGGGAATAATGAGAAGGAAAAACATCTGTACATGTTCAGTATAAACACAATTTTTAAAAAATAGTTTCAATCCACAGTTGATTGAATGCAGAGATATGGAGGGTCAACTCTTTTTTATTTTTTGGTACTGAAGATTGAACTCAGAGGCACTTGACCCCTGAGCCACATCCCCAGCCCTATTTTGTGTTTTATGTAGAGACAGGGTCTCACTGAGTTGCTTAGTGCCTCACCGTTGCTGAGGCTGGCTTTGAACTCGCGATTCTCCTGTCTCAGCCTCCCTAAGTGCTGGGATTATAGGCTTGCGCCACCACGCCCGACTGAGGGTCAACTCTTGATCATTAATCATGAATTCTAATCTCTTATGTTCATGGGAAGTCACTTCTCTTATGCTGGCTGAACTAACTTCATGATAGATTATTTCCTCATGTGTTAATAAATGTTCACAGATATCCCACCTATAGGACAACTTATAGAGCTGAGACTCATGCCTTCTGATTCCAAGTGAAGTCGTCTTCTTCCCATCCATTGCTCATACGCACTGACCACTGCTTAGTCACAGCCACACTGTACACACACAAGGCCTATGCCTTCACAGTGAGGATAATTTCCAAACAAAAAGCAGTTCTAATATGAACAATTTTCTTAAGGAAGTAATGGAAGAAAATGTCTTAAATTAGGGCTCCTTGAAAGATCTAGCACCTAAGGCTGCTACCCACATCCATATATACCCCCCGTGTGTTCTGTTCACACCTGCTAACTCCTTTGGGCATATTGACATCTCCACCTTTGTACTTCCTTGGCTTCTTCCCACATCCTGTTTGTTCTCCTATATCCACACAGAATCTTAGATTCATTGATCCAATTGTTTTTCACTTAACCAACATTTATTGAGTACTTATTCTGATGTGCCAGGACCTTTTCCAAACTCTGGAATAAATCAGTGATTAGAACAGATTAAGACTCCTCACCCCACCCAGTGGGAGGATCAAACCACAGTCCATATAAGTACTCTACCAGATAGAGTGCCTCTTCTAAACATCCCAGATTTGAGATAATCAGTCTTTTGTAAATTGGAACTTGTAACTTCTTGCTTCCTTTTCCTTCCATGACACATATCTTCCCATTCCGCCTCCTCTGACAAATCTAGCACAAAAGAACACCTGAAATGGCATATAACTCCTTTTGAAAATAAATTTAAAGTCAATTAGTCCTAAGAATTGCAAGACACCCCTGAAATAACTGAAGACACCTTGGGGCATGTCAAGACTAGTGCTGGGAAACACTGTTATTGATGTTCAGAGTCTGTGTTACACACCCATGGATCAAGAAAGCACAGGGGAGGCCAAAAGATCTACTGCTTCTGAGCAAGCTCATACTAGCCTAGGAGCAAGGAAATATTTGCCCAGTTGGAGGATTTCTTTTGAGGAATGAGGTCATCCTGCAATCTGGAGCCTTTCTACAAGATGCAAGAGCCCTGGGCAGCAGGAGGGAGTGCCTTTGACGGTATTTCTGTTCAAATTTCCTTTTCTTCTCCAGTGAAATCCAGCCTGTTAGTTCTCCCATGTTTTGATATTCTCATAAATATCACTGCCCCATTCTTCTCAGCTTCTGAAAGCTGACATTCTTCTTCATTATTTTGTGCTTACTTGGGTTATATCCACATTTCAAGTCCTCATCTTGAGCATTTAAAGAGGAATTAGCTCCACTCCTTTATAGACACTCTCAAAAAATAGAAGAGACACCAAAACCAAACAGACTCATCATCAGAAAACAAAACTACAGACCAATATCTCTTATCAATAAAGAAACAGAAATTCTCAAAAAAATACTAGCAAGCCAGATCCAGCAATATATAAAAAGGATTATAGACAGAGAACCAAATGATATTTGTACCAAGAATGCAAACTTGGCTTAGCATCTGAGAAGCAATTAATGTAATATACCATAATAATAGAATAAAAGACAAAAAAAAACATGTTCATCTCAATACGTACAGAAAAACATTTCACCAAATGGAACATGATTTTTTCTATAAAAACAGTCAGCAAACCAGGAATAAAAGGGACTTCCTGAGGCCAGGGGTACAGCTTAGTGGTAGAGTACATGCTTAGGATATATGAGGCCCTGGGTTTGATCCACCCTCTAGCCCTCCCCCTCCAATAAGGGACTTCCTTAACCCAATTATGAAAATTTATGAAAAAACATAACTAATATCACAGTGAATAGTGAAATATTTGAAATCAATGACAAGATAAAAACCAGAAACCACTCTAACAACTGGAGATTAAATAATACACTTTTTAATGCTGAATGAATAGCAGAAGAAATCAGGGGAGAAAGAAAAAATGCTTAGAAACAAATTAGAATAGTGATATTACATATCAAAATCTCTGAGATAGTATGAAAGTAGTTCTTAAAGTTTACAGCACTGAGTTTGTACATTTAAAACAAACACAAAGACACTAAATAAATAATCTAACATTACACCTCAAGGCCCTAGAAAAAAGAACTAACACCAAAATCTGCAGAAGAGCTGGATGCCATGGCATATGCCTATAATCTCAGTTGCTTGGGAGCCTGAGATAGGAGGATTGTGAGTTCAAAGCCAGCCTCAGCAACTTATTGAGGTACTAAGCAACTCAGTGAGACCCTGTCTCTAAATAAAATACAAGAAAGGGCTGGGGATGTGGCTCAGTAGTTAAGTGCCCCTGAGTTCAACCTCTGGTACCCTCCAAAACAAAAATATGCAGAGGACAGGAAATTATTAAAATAAGAGCCTAAATAAATTGAGAATAAAAGAAATGATACAAGGGATCAATGAAACAAGAAGTTTGATTTTTGAGAGGATAAACAAGATAGATAAATGCTTAGCCAAACTAACCAAATTAAAAAGAAGACCCAAATTAATTTAAAAAAAATTTTTTTGGTACTGGGAATTGAACCCAGAGGCCCTTTACCACTGAGACATATCCACAGCCCTTTTTATTTTTTATTTTGAGTCAGGGTCTCACTAAGTTGCTTAGGGCCTCACTTCATTGCTGAGTCTGGCCTTGAACTTGTTATCCTCTTAACTCAGCCTCTCAAGTTGCTGGGATTACAGGCATGCACCACCATACTATCCCAAATTATCAAAATTAAAGATAAAAAGGAACTACCACCATAGACACTACTGAAATCCAGAGGATCATTAGAAACTATTTAGAAAGTCTATCCTTCAATTAGCTAGAAAATATTGAAGATTTTGACAGACTTCTAGAGATATATTACTTACCCAAATTAAACCATGAGGATTTAGAAAACTTAAGCAGATCAATATCAAGTAATGAAATCAAAGCAGCTATCAAAAGACTTCCAAAAAAGAAAATCCCAGGATCAGGATTCATAGCTGAGTTCTACCAGAACTTTAAAGAATAACTAACACCTATCCTCCTCAAAATATTCCAAGAAATAGAAATGGAGTGAACATTTCAAATTTCTATGCATTCTATGAAGTCAGTATATCTTGAAACCAAAACCAAAAACACATCAAGGAAAGAAAACTTCAAACCACTATCCTTGATGAACATAGATGCAAATATTCTTAATATAATATTGGCAAATCACATACAAAAACATATTAAAAAGATAGTGCACTATGGTCAAGTGGGGTTCATCCCAGGGATGCAAGTTTTGTTCAACATGCAGAAATCAATAAATGTAATTCACTACATAGAGTTAAGGAAAAGAATCACATGATTATATCAATAGATCATTTGATGAAGTACAGTATCCATTCATGTTTAAAACACTGGAGAAAGTACTGATAGAAGGAACTTACCTCAATATTGTAAAAACTATATATGACAAACCCAAGGCCAATATCATACTGAACAGAGAAAACCTGAAAGCATTTCCTCTAAAAATAGGAACAAGACAAGGATGTTCACTCTCACCACTCCTATTCAACACAGTTTTTCAAACTCTAGCGAGAGCAATCAAACAAAAAAAGCAAATTAAAGGGACACAAATAGGAAACGAAGAAGTCAAATTATCTGTTTGCTGATGACATGATCCTATATTTACAAGAACCAAAAACTTCCACCAAAAGGCTTCTAGAGCTAATAAACAAATGTGGTAAAGTAGCAGGATACAAGATCAACACTCACAAATCAGTCACTTTCCTATACTCAAATAATGAATCTGCTAAAAAAGAAAATAGGAAAACTTCCCATTCGCAATAATTTCCAAAAAAAAAAATCTTGGGAATCAATCTAACAAAAGAGGTGAAAGACCTCTACAAAATTATTGAACCCTACAGAAGGAAATTGAAGAAGACCTTAGAAGATAGAAAGACCTCTCATGTTCTTGGACAGGCAGAATTGATATAATTAAAATGATCATACTACCAAAAGTGCAATACAGATTTAATGCAATTCCCATCAAAATACCAATGACATTATTCATAAAACTAGAAAAAGCAATGCAGAAATTCATTTGGAAAAACAAGAGACTCAGAATAGCCAAAGCTATCCTTAGTGAGAAGAGTGAAGCTGGAGGCATCATAATACCAGACCTCAAACTATACTACAGAGTTATAGTAGCAAAACTAGCATGGTACTGGCACCAAAACAGACATGAAGACCAATGGAATAAAATAGAAGACACAGAGAGAAACTCACATAAATATAGTTACCTGATAATAGACAAAGGTGCCAAATGCATACATTGTTGATAAGACAGTCTTTTTAACAAACAGTGCTGGAACAACTGGATATCCATATGTAGAAAAATAAAACTGAACCCCATCCTTCACTCTGCACAAAATTCGACTCAAAGTGGATCAAAGACTGAAACTCTGCAAGTGCTAGAAGAAAATGTAGGCCCAACACTGCAGCATGTCAGCACAGGAACCAACTTCCTTAACAAGACTCCTACAGCACAAGAAATAAAACCAAGAATAAATAAGTGGAATGGTATCAAATTAAAAAGCCTATACACAGCAAAGGAAACAAGATTATGAAGAGAGTGCCTACAGAATGGGAGAAAATCTTTGTCACTTACTCCTCCGAATTAACATCTTGAACATTTGAAGAACTCAAAAAACTTAAGACCAAATAACCCAATCAATAAATGGGGAAAATAACTAAACAGACATTTCTCAAAAGAAGAACTATGAATGGCTGACAAATATATGAAAATATATTCAATGTCTCTAGCAATCAGGGAAATGCAAATCAAAACCACATTGAGATTTCATCTCACTCCAGTTAGATGGCAATAATCAATAACATAAATAATAACTAATGCTGAGGATATAGGGGAAAAGATGCATTTATAAATTGTTGATGGAACTGCAAATTACTACAACCACTCTGGAAATCAGTATGAAGATTTCTCAAAACACTAGGAATGGAACCACCATATGACCCAGCTATCTCACTCCTTGTTATTTATCCAAAAGAACTAAAATCAGCATACTATAGTAATGTAGGCACGTCAATGTTTATAGCAGCACAATTCACAATAGCCAAGTTATGGGACCAGTCCAGGTGTCCATCAATGGATGAATGGATTTAAAAAAAGCCCAGGTGTCAGCCGGGTGCAGTGGCTCAAGCCCGTAATCCCAGCACTTTGGGAGGCGGAGACAGGAGAATCCGAGTTCAAAGCCAGCCTCAGCAACAGCGAGGCACTAAGCAACTCAGTGAGACCCTGTCTCTACATAAAACAAAAAAAAATAGGGCTGAGGATGTAGCTCAGTGGTCAAGTGCCCCTGAGTTCAATCTCCAGTACCAAAAAGAAAAAAAAAAAAAGTCCAGGTGTTCAGCAATGGATGAAATTATGGCATTTTCTGATTAATGGGTGGAACCGGAGAACATTATGCTAAGTGAAGTAAGTGAGACTCAGAAAATCAAGGGTTGAATGTTTTCTCTCATATGCAGAAGCTAGAGAAAAATAAAAGGAAAAATGAGGGATCCTATAAAAATAGAAGGGAGATTAGTGGAGTAGAGGATGGGGATAAAGAGGGAAAGAGTAGGGACAATAAAAGGGGGGGAACTAGAATCCAAATTACGCTATGTGCATATATGAATGTACCACAGTGAATTTCACCTTTATATATGCCTATAAAGCCCCAGTTAAAAAATAAATAAACAGAAGGAAGACCAGTAGAGTAGAGGAAGTGGAATAGGGCGAGGGAAAGAAGAAGTACTAGGGACTGAAATGGAAGAAATTATATTCTGTGCATGTATGATTATGTCAAAATGAACTCCACTATCATGTATAACTACAATGCACTAACAAAAACATAATAAAGAAGATATACAAATGGCCAATAAGTATATAAAAACATGCTCAGCATTATTAATCAAGGAAATGCAAATTAAAACCATAATGAGATATCACTTTTCATCTGTTACAGTGGCTATTATCAAAAATATAGTTTACCATCAAAATGATAAGAAGTAATATTTAGGATGTGTAGAAAAGAGAACTCTTGCATGCTGTTGGTGGGAGTGTAAATTAGAACAGCCATTATAGGGGACGGGGGTTGTGGCTCAGTGGTAGAGTGCTTGCCTAGCATGTGTGAGGCACACTGGATTCAATCCTTAGCACCACCTAAAAATAAATAAATTAAATAAAGTTATTGTGTCCATCTACAACTAAAAAAATTTTTCAAAGAACAACCATTATGGAAAACAGTACAAAATTTCCTCATAAAACTACCAAATGATCCAGCAATCCCACTTCTGGATATATATCCAAAGGAAATGAAATCAGTATGTCAAAGAGATATCTTCACTCCCATGATCAATGCAGAATAATTCACAATGCCCAAAATATGGAATAAAACTATGTGTGTGTAACTCAGCTTATCCTTGCTGTGATCAAAATACAAGAAAGTTTATTTTGGCTCACTGTTTCAAAGGTTCAGTCCATGGACAGTTGATTCCATTGCTCTGCGCTCAAGATGAGGCAGAACATCATGGCCAAAGGGGACAACAGAGAAAAGCTGCTCTGTTCAGGGCAGCCAGAAAGCAGAGAGAGGGGAAAAACACGCAGGAAAGTTGCACTGTTCCAGGGTGTGCCCCTAGTGATCCACCTCCTCTAGACACACCCACCTGCCTACAGTCAGTCCATTCAAATCATTAACAAGCAAATGAATTAATCCAATGATTAGGTTACAGTTCTTACAATCCAATTACTTCACTTCTGAATAGTTCTGCATGAACACAGGAGCTTTGGGGGAATACCTTATATCCAAACCATAATGGTGTCCCTCATGGATGAATGGATAAAGAAAATGTGGTATAGGTGCACCAAGGAATACTCTTGGCCTTGAAAAACAATGAAATCTTGTCATTTGAAACTATGTGAGTGAACCTACAGGATGTTAGGTGAAATAAGCCACATACCACATGGTGTGAAAGACATACCACATGATCTTATATGAAATCCAAAAGTGTTGAACCCATAAAAAAAAAGAGTAGAATGGTAGTTAACAGGGGCTAGGGAGAGAGGGAAAAGGGTAAGGAGAGGTTGGTCAAAGGATTCAAAATTTCACTTAGGAGGAATAAGTTCAAGACTATCATACAGCATGATAATGATAATTAATAACAATGTATTATTGAAAATTGCTGAGAATAGATATTGTGTACTCACGGGGGGGGGGAATGGTTAGCATGCAAGGTAATGAATATGTTAATTAGCTCAATTTGGCCATTCTATGGTGTATACAAATTGCAAAATATGTTGGTTTCAGACCTATAATCCCAGCTATTCTGGAAGTTGAGGGAAGAGGATTGCAACTTCAAGGCCAGACTGGGCAACAAAATGAGACCCTGTCTCAAAATAAAAAAATCAAAAGGGCCGGGGATATAGCTCAGTGGTGATTCATGTGCTAAGTATGAGTAAGGCCCTGGGATCAATGCCCAGCAACAAAATAAGTGAATAAATAAAATTTTAAAACAACTTAAAATTGACTATGAATTGACAATTGCTGAATTTCATTGATAGGTATTTGAGGGCTTAGCATCCTCTTCTGTTTTAGAAAATGTTAGAAAGTTATCATAAAAGGAACTGGGGTTGGGGCTCAGTGGTAGAGCACTTGCCTCACACATGTGAGGCATTGGGTTCGATCCTCAGCACCACATAAAAATAAATAAATAAAGGTCGTGTGTTCATCTACAACTAAAAAAATATTTTTTAAAAAAAGGAACTGGGGTTGTGGCTCATGCTAGAGCACTTGCCTAGCATGTGAGAGGCATTGGGTTCAATTCTCAGCACCACACAGAAATAAATAAAATAAGGTCCATTGACAACTAAGAAATATTTTTTAAAAAAGTTGTCATAATGAACAGTCAAAAACCAAACCAGTAATTACTCATATCTTATAAACCATTACCACATGGATATAATGTTGTCAGATTTCCTAATTTTTAAAGCAATTCAGAAATCCAGATACCATTCTTAAATCATAGGGCATGAGAAACAATTACACATGGAGTTTGGATTCTGCACACAGCCCCAACATCCAATTTAGAATTAATGGATTCTGAGACCATCTATCACAAGACTTATCTTGAGCATATAGTTAACATTCTGCATTTTTTTTGTACTGAGGATTGAACCCTGGGGCATTTAACCACTGAGCCTCATCCCCAGTCCTTTTTTCTACTTTATGTAGAGATGAGGTCTCACTGAGATGCTTAGCACCTTGCTTTTGCTGAGGCTGGCTTTGAACTCGTGATCCTCCTGCCTCAGCCTCCCAAGTGGTTGAGATTACAGGTGTGCACCATGGTGCCTGACTGTGAATTTTATTTTTAAAATCACAACCAATTTCAAAAAAGTTCAAAGAATAATGAAACAATCACTTGATAAATCTTAACATGTTGCCATATGTGCTTCAAAAAGAAATAAAATGCTATGTGTATTATTGATGCCCTTTTGGTGCCTTTCTTGATCCCTTCCCTCTGTCCCTCCAAATAACAGTGTCCCGAAGTCTGTGTTCATCTTTCGCAGCCAACTTTGTAGACTTTCACTACAGCTGTTATTTATCCAAAGAACAACAAATGTGTTGTTTTCCTTTTTCTAGTCTTGAAATAAATGGTTTTATGCAGCCACAAAAATTCAATTACATTTCTATTTAGCAACAACAAACAGCTAGAAAACTAACTTTTAAAAGACCATTTAGAATAACATCAAGAAATAATTTGTATCTAGGAATAAACCTAAGAAAGGATAGGCAAGACATTTAGGGGAGAAATGATAAAATATATTGAAAGGCATTAAATAAGGTCTAAAGAAATGGAGATAAGGCTGGAGGTGTAGCTTAGTGATAGAACACTTACCTAAGCATGCACAAGGCCCTGAGTTCAATCCCCAGGACCATGAACATAAATACATAAATAAATACAAATAAATAGAGATAGACATTATATTTATGGGTTGAAAGATTCAAATTGTGAAGGTATCAGTTCTCCTCAATGTCATTCCAGTGACAATACCAAATGGGAAATAAACTAGAGAGGGGAAAAAAGCACATGGATACATTTACATAAGTACATATAAATATAAATAATATAAATATATTTATAATATTTATATAAATATAAATGTATAAATATATTCATATAAATATAAATAAAATAAATGCATTCATTTATATAAATGTATACATGACATATAATGTGTATATAAGGATAATGTATAATGTATACTTATATAAATGGTACATTTATATAAAGTTCAAAAACACACAAAAGCCAGCAAAATATTGTTTAGTTATACAAGCATATGCAAACTAATAAAACTATAAGTGGAAATAAATGGTAAAAGTTACAATTGAGGAAGAGGGGACAGAAATTCAAAGATAACAATAATGTTCTTTTTCTTTCTTCTTATTTAATTAATTAATTAATTAATTTATTTAGTGGTACTGGAGAATCCAAGGTAGATTGAATCTACCACTGAGCTACATCCCCAGCCCTTTTTATTTTTTATTCTGATAAAGGGCCTGGCTAAGTTGCTGAGGCTGGCCTGGAACTTGTGAACTTTCTGCCTCAGTCTCCTAAGTTGCCTGGGATTACCAGCCTGTGCCACCACATCCCAAAAAGTTGGCAGTCCTTCATTTGCTCTGTTCTATATCATTTTAGGCATCATCTAGTTCCACATCTTTGATGTTAGTGTTCAAAGGAGTTTAAAGGTGTGCTATTACGAAATATGTACTTGGTCTTCTTTCCCCATTTCCTGGCATACAACTTCTAAAATCCTTGAAATCTGTGAAGTGATAAAGTCTTTTGTACACTAATGATTGACCGATGACTGGCAGCCCCTAGGTAGCTTCAAGATAAAGCTTATCACCCTAAAAACCAAGGCTGGATTAGAGGAGTGGAACTTTTGCCCCACTCCCAACTTTTGCAGAGGGAGAATTGCTGAAGGTTTAAATTGATCACCAATGATCAATGATATAATCAAGCATAACTATGTAATGAAGCCTCCAAAAAAACCACAAGGGAAATAGTTAGGAGAGCTTCTGGATAGTTGAATATACAGAGGATCCTGGAGGTTGGTGTCCCCAAAGACAGCATGGAAGTTCTGCGCCCCTTCCACGATTCCTTGCTCTATGCATCTCGTCTCATGTTCCCCAGTACCCATTGTAATATCCCTATAATAAACCAGTAGCATAAATGTTTCCTGTGTTCTAGCAAAATAATCTAACCCACAGAGCAGGTTGTGGGCACCTCAATTTATAGTCCATGGATCCAAAACACAACCTGGTGCTTGTGTTTGGCATCTGAAGCTGGGCAGTCTTGGAAACTGATTCCTTCCTTAACCTCTTAGATTGGAGGTTATCTTCAGGTAGATAGTGTCAGAATTGGACTGAATTAGAGCTTGTCCATTTGGTGTCTGCTAGAGGATTGTTTGCTTGCTTAGTGGGTGGGAAAATTCCCCATACATTTGGTCACAAAACATTTTCTGTGTTGATTTTTGAATGAGAGTATAGGAGAATCAGAGTTTGGAAAAACTGTTTTCTCCTCTTTTCTCAGAAAAGATAATGTTAGAACAGAAGACAGAATATTTGGGAATAAGCTACATGTAGATGACTGTTCAAATGGAAAATGAGTTCTCTTGTAGGAAATTATAAAAGATGCAAACCATAGAGCTACCAGAGAATAAACCTTGGAAAACAGCTCTTTTACTACCACTATTTCTTAGCAAAGTCAAATGACTAAATAGAACAAAATTAGACAGGCATGCGTTCAATCCCCAGCTCTGTTGCTTACTAGCTGGGTGATCTTCAGAAAACTATCTAACCTCTCTGTGCTATAGGTTTTTAATCTATAAAATAGATGATCATGAGGATTACATGAAAAATAAATGTAAAGCCCTTAACATTGTAGCAATCACATAATATACACTCAATAAATGCCACTTTGTTTTTAAATTTTATATTAGAAACAGGAAGATCAGAGGCTGAAAAGGTAGTATTTAGACATATAATTTTATGTGTTAAAACTAAAGAAATGGGACTAGAGATGCAGGTCAGTGGTAGAGTGTTTTCCTAGATATATAGGGCTCTGGGTTCAATTCCCAGCACTGCAAAATAAATAAAAATAAAAATAAATAAATAACACTAAAGAAAGGGTTTTTCTTCAATTTTTAAAAATAAAAGTTCTCCATTAGAGGAACTATTCAAAGTATATTATTAAATGGAATACAATTCTTATATAAGTTTTCCATTTCCTATGCTCTGCAAATTTTGGCATAATCTGAAAAAAAAACCAAAATAACAAGGTTTAGGATATGTAATTTAAAAAATTATTTCACCTGTATTTACTGGCAGACTTCATTAGAGATTATGATAGGGAACAGAATGGCAAGTTAATCCTCTTCCTTCCAGTTAACAAATTAAAGATCATTTTACTTATTACTTTGATCTTTCTTCCCTTCCTTCCTTTCTTATGAGAGAACCATAATAATGAGAAAGGAAGGATACAGAGAAAATCTGAGAACTACATGTTAAATGTTAAAAATATTTTTAAAGAAATAAAAATCTAAGAAGATAATATACCACCTAAAAGCATGAGGGATAATTGAATGAACTAGGACTCCTAGAAATGACAAATGCAATCATTAAAATTTAAAGAATTAGATACATTTGAAAAGATAATTGGTATGATGACTAGAAAGACATATCTCAGGAAATTCGTCAGAATATAGCAAAAAAAGATTAAGAACTGGAAAATATTAATGAAAAATAAAGAGGCATGTAGAAAAACACGAAAGGATCCAACATGTACTTAAGAGAGTTCCAAAAAGAGAAATTAGAACATAGAAAAAGCAACCTTCAAAACTTAAATGAATAAGGATTTTACAAATGGTTGAAAGCCATGTATCCTCAATTATAGGAAAAACAACAAATCATAATCCAAAAACTAAAAACAAATTTCAGCCACAAAAGGAAAACTTAAATAAATGCAGCACCAAATCACCATAAACATTACACAGAAACAAAGACAAATCAAGTGAACAAAAATATATGAGAGTGGTCTGAGGATGTGGTTCAGTGGTAGAGCAGTTGCATAGCATGAATGAGGCCCTGGGTTCAATCCCCACGACCAAAAAAAAAAAAACAAAGTGAGGCTGCGATTGGCATGTATTGCTGGTGGGAATGCAAAATGTTATACTTACTTTGGAAAATCTTTTTGCATTTTCTTATAATGTTAAACATATACTTATCCTATGACCAAGATATCTCACTCCTGGGTATTTATCCTACAGACATGAAAAGTTATATGCCTAAAATCTTGTAAGCATACATTCCTAACAGCATGATCTATAATCAACAAAACCTGAAACAACCTAAATATCTTTCACTGAAAGAAAGCATAAACACACTAGTATATACATAAAATTTAATACTATTCAGCTGTAAGAAATATGCAATGACTACAACACCATGGACAAATCTCAAATGCATTTTTCTAAGTGAAGAAAGCCTAGTTTAAGATTCCATACTGTACCATTTTATTTATTTATTTATTTATTTATTTATTTATTTTTCATGGTTTAGCCAGGGCCTTATGCATGCAAGGCAAGTGCTCTACCACTGAGCTATATCCCCAGCTATGATACTCTTTAAAATGCAAAACTATTATAATGGAAAAAAGATTTGTGTTGCTAGGGGCTAGAAGTGGGGAAAACAGTTCTGTATGCTGATTTTGGAATAGGTAACACAGATCTGCATGTATTAAAATTCACAGAACCATCTAGGCACAGTGGCACATGTGTGTAGTCCTAACTACTCAGGAGGCTGAGGTGGGAGGATCACTTGAGACCAGGAGTTCAAGGCCAGCCTAAGCAACAAAATCTCAAAATTTTTTAAAAATGAAACTGTCACAAGAAAAAGAAACCAGGCTGGGGTTGTGGCTCAGTGGTAGAGCGCTTGCTTTGCATACGTGAGGCACTGGGTTCGATTTACAGCACCACATAAAAGTAAATAAATAAAATAAAGGTATTGTGTGAATCTACAACTTAAATTTAAAAAGAAGCCTGTTTTACTATATGATAACTTTTTTGGTTAACAGCTTTATTAAAATATATAATTAACTTAGTATACAATTCACTCAAAGGATACAACTCAACGGGCTTTCATTCTTCCCTCTTTTTTAATTGATGAAAATTGTATATATTTATGGTATATAACATGTTTTGAAATATGTATGCATTATAGAATAGCAAAATCAAGCTAAGTAACATATGCACTACCTCACATATTTATTTGTGTTGAGAGCATTTAAAATCTAGTTTTTTATCAATTTTCAAGTATACAATACATTGTTATTAACAACAGTCATTATATTGTACAATATATCTCTTAAATTTATTCCTGCTATCTAACTGAAATTTTGGTTTCTTTGACTATATTTTAAAATAAAAATGGAGGGCTCAGGCTGTACCTCAATGGTTATAACTTGCCTAGCCTATGTGAAGCCCTGGGTTTGATTTCCAGCACTATCAAAAAAATAAAATAAATTTAAAATATGATATGTTATTTTTAAAAAATATAAAAGTAAAAGTGGAAAATCCAGATCAAGTGTGGTGGTGCATTCCAATAATCCCAGCAACTCAGGAGGCCGAGACAGAAGGATCGCAAATTGAAGGCCAGTCTCAGCAACTTAGCAAGACCCTGTCGTAAAATAAAAAGGACTGGGGATGTATGTCAGTGGTAAAGCTCCCCTGGGTTCAATCTCCAGTACCGAAAAAGAAAAAGAAAAGTGGAAAACCTAAATAAATTACTACCATTGAAGATATGTAAAAAGTAATTCAAGATCTACAGTTGAAAAGCCATCAGGCCCAGAGGGTTTAATGGGAAATGTTTCCTAGCTCTTTAAAGAACAGATGTTTTCTGTTATTATACGTTAAAGAAATCACAAATATATGGTTTCCAACTCTCTATGATGCTGACGAGCATAATCCTAATAAGGATATCAGACAAAAAGTGTTAAGAATGACAGAAGGGGTCTGGGGTATAGCTCATGGTAGAGAGTTTGCCTAGCATGAAACAAGCCCTGGGTTCTGTCCCCAGCATGAGGAGGAGGAAGGAGCTGGAGGAAAAATGGAATGAGGAAAGGAAGGGAGAGAATAAGAGAGAAGTAGGGGAAAAAGGCAACAACCAAAAAACCATGGATTGATCTCACTTATGAGCATAGATCCTAAAATCTTAAATAAAATGTTCAAAAATTAGAACCTAGCAACATATTGAATGATACATTATGACAAGACATAAGGGGAAAATCTCCAAAGAGTATTTTCAGGCTTTAAAAGAAGTTAATAAAAGATGAGCTCAAGGCAAGGTGATAAAGCAACACAGTAAGACAGATGTAGGCTAAGGAAAAATGTTATGTACATGTGATGTATTTAAACAAGATCTGTTTTTCCACTTCTGGCAACACAGCAGATATCTTTTTAATCCTCTCCTGCACCCCCCCACCGCCCCCCCACCTCCCTGACAAAAATACAAGGGGGGCCGGGCACAGTGGTGCACACCTGTAATCCCAGCACTTAGGGAGGCTGAGACAGGAGAATCGGGAGTTCAAAGCCAGCCTCAGCAACGGCGGGACACTAAGCAACTCAGTGAGACCCTGTCTCTACATAAAACACAAAAATAGGGCTGGGGATGTGGCTCAGGGGTTGCGTGCCCCTGACTTCAATCCCCAGTACAAAAAAGAAAAAAAACAAGGGATCAGCTTGCATAACTTGGTAAGACCCCATCTGAGGATGTAGCTTGGTAACAGAGTATTTGCCTAGTATATTTGAGGTCCTAGATTCAATCCCTAGTACTGGATCCCTCCCTTTTAAATATATAGCTGTATTCAAAGAAAGTAAGGAAACTCCCAAGATCCAAAGCCATAGATGATGCATCAAACCACACTGGTAAGCAGGCAGTGATGGGGTTGACTGCACTACCTCAAGTTAGATTGTTTCTTAACCTTACTAACTAGGAGATTACTTAAGTCTGTAGGCTTACTGAGTCAGAAGAGAAACCTAAGGCAAAGAAAGACTGGGTTCCTCCAGAGGCTATTCTGTCAGTAAAATGGCAGACTGGAAACCAATCTCCTGCCAGCAATGGAGATACAAAGAAATGTGACTGACTTCCCTTCACACAAGTGAGGGTTAGAATATCGTCACCCCTTGCACTTCAACTGCTCTGACAACGTTTAAAAATGATCCCCAGACCCAATGGACACTTTCCCACTTTCTTTTTTTTTTTTTTTTTTTGCATTGTCCTGAGGCATCTGACACTGTGGTCCACTAACTCCTCCTTGAAAGTCTCTAGTGCTCCACCTTCAATGGCCTGCATTCTCTGGGTCCTCTTCTCATGTCCTTGGATATTTTTCCTGTCTTCATGTCATGTTCTTCTCTCAATCTGTCTGATTCTAATCTTTGTAACTCTTCACATGATTTCTTTGATCAGTTTTACCTGACCTCATAGATTAACTATAGGTGCTTCTGAATCAATGCCCTAGCCCAAAATTATCCCCTGAGCTTTAGAATTGAACTTTAGAATTGACATGCTATCCCAAAATATAGCACCTTGGTATAGTAAAGAGTTTAAACTTTGAGGACTGACAGGTGCAAGAAGGGCTCTCTGAGCTTCCCCTGCAGCAGATCCTAAGAACTTCATGTAAGAAATGCCCTCCCTAGATCCAGAGGACTGGAATATCCTTATCTTCCAAGATGGAGAGACACCACAAGGAATCTGAATGAATAGCCTTGCCAATTGTCCTCCAGTTTACTATGCTTAGCCCATAGTCCTTTCTCCTATCAAATTTTCTGATTCCCAATGCTTCATCAAACCTACTTTAATAATGCCCAGGTTTCAGTGTTTCTTCAAGGCTTCATTTTCTTATGAAGGCTCCTGTGTCATGTAAAACTTATATTGATTTCTTTATTTTTTCTCTGTTACTGTCTTTTGTCAGCCTAATTTATAGAGCCCTTGTCAGAGAAACTAGAAGAGTCTGGCTAGTCTTGCATCCATATTCTGAGTGCCATCTGGGTAATATACCTCAATTGCAAACTTGACCTGGTCATGTAACTGAACGCAAAGGGTTTGCCTCTCTGTAACTGCAAAACCAACAAGCATAGCCAGGGGATAAGAGTGGAGAGAGCAGCAAGTAAGGAGAGAACTATAGATAATTCTCAAAGTATTATTCTCTCTGAACAAAGAAAGCATGGGGCTTTTATTGGGGAAACTTACACATATTCATATAGGAAAGACCCCTTACCACATGTAGAGGTGAGCACATTTCTGAGTATGCTAGGTTTGAAGTCACATATCACATGTTTTTAAAAAATGATGGACACAAATGCCTCTGAGCAGAGAATTTAGTATGATGAGGAGCAAAATTAACTCTAAGTCACCTAAAAAGAATGAGTCAGAGTGACTGATCAATTTGGGCTGTTTCCTTGTTATTTTCTATGAAGGCCTTTATCTAAAAACAAACAAGAAAAAAAAACAACTTTGAAGCTGCATTAAGTGTCATTTAGGGGGTGTAGCTTAGTGGTAAAGCACTTGCCTAGCATGTGCAAGGCCCTGAGTTCAATGCCCAGTAAATTTTTTAAAAAGTCATTTAAGAGGTGACAGCTCCTCTGACCCTCCCACTAGCTCCCATAAATACAGACGCTTGATCCTGAAAATACCTGCCTAGTGGCTAATAGTCATTTCTCTTTTACAACATTTCCATGGTACCTCCTTTCCTACTAAGCCCCTTAGTATGACCTTATTGGCTTAGAGTAGCAAGGAAGACTTTTTTTTTCCTTCATGCCACTGGTGATCAAAGCCACAACCTCAAACATGCTAGGCAAGAGCTATATCTCCATCCTTTAGGAATACCTTCTTGAGCTGGTCTTTGGACACTTCTCAAGTATCTTTGCATACTGACTGTGTCCAGCAGAGTTTTCACTAGTAACCCCAAAGAAGCTTGCAGTGAGCAGCACCAACGATAGTTTCTTGTCTCTAGCCTTTGCTCTTGCCATACCCTCTACCTTTCCTGTCCCCAGCCTTCAGCTGTTGTTTGTCCTCCTTGTCATTCCAGGGCCCTCTCTTCTAAGAGAACACTTCTATTCCCATAGTCCCCTGTGCATATAGTCAGCATGTGTGTTTTCTTCATGCATGTTTTTCTCTCCAACTGAGCTGAAAACTCTTTAAGGCAAGAGACACCATCTTTTTCAGTATTGCATCTTAGCATATTGCAGAAGGTCAACAGGCATTTATTATCTGAACTGAATCTGAAACACACAGAGTAAATTTTTAAATCAAATAATGACATATTGATTTTATAAAAATGAGAAATGCTTTTTTTAAAGCAAGGGAAACATCAAAGCACAAAGAAGCTAGTTACAAATACCCTAGAGAGAGTCCCACCACACGGAACTAGCCATGTCAACATATCCAATGAAGGATTACAAAGAATATAATGATCCAGACACCCTGAAATAATTTCATAAGAATAGAATTCGATTAGACATACTATATCTAATAGAACATATAAAATTTAATAATACTCTGATTTAACTTGAGAATAGAACTGAAGAGAATCTACAAGAATTTTCTGAACTATTCATGAACATTTCTTCACCACAAGCAATATTAGTGAGCATTTAAAAGTGATTCAAACTCCCAGGCAAATGATCTGCATTTGGCAGAGCAGTTAGCAATTTCAATTATTGCATAACTTTGGGATTGGTTAGGGAGCTCCCAAGAGGACAGAAAAGTTTTCACTCAGAAACAAAATGTATTGAGTTAAGCAATAGGGAGTTCAAAAACAATTATTATTAAGGGCTTCACTGTTTTTTTTAACTTTGCAAAATTGGTTTTCATTACTTTCACTCTTGGTTCAATAAAAAGGCTTTTAAATTGGCTCTTTTTAGAATTTAATAAGCTCCTTAAAAGTGATGCAAATATTTCTTAAATCCTGAAATAAGCTTTCCACTGCATTCAGATGTGCCCATCTGAAAAGGTTGATTACAATCAATGGAATTTAACAGATGGACCTAATTGAAGGATTACTGAGTGGGCTCCTTACAGAATAGGATTCAGACAGCTACTGCCCCTGTTTTTCAGGGATGTAAAATCTGGTAGAAATGTATTCATTCCTTAAATGTTTTTCACAAAAGATGATTATGTGCCTGGCACAATGCATTGCACAGTGGTTGTGATGTTTATATCACACCAAGGATAAATGGAGAGTTAAGAGGTCGCCTTGGACTTAACAGTCATGGAGATCAAATGAGTCTCTGTCATTATCCTTCCCCCCTCTGTTCCCTTCAGAAGAGTTAGATGATCTGTTCCTTCTTTTTCCTTAGTACCATGTACATGTATGTATTGTGGCATGATCTATGTTACCCATCTCTCCCTCCTATGTGACTCTGTGTATCTGAGGGGCAAGGCTAATAATCCTTGGACATCTGAGCAGTGTCTGGCACTAAATATTTGTTGAATTAATGGACAGATGGATGGATGGAAGGATGAAGCATGGCCACTGGAGAATGGCCTTAAAGGATGAGGGGATTCCCAATAGGTGGAAATGATGGAAAGAACATACATAACTGAAAAACGAGAGGGAAAGTCCAAGACTCATTCAGGAATTGACAGAATGGTGTTAGGGATTGGCGTGGAATAATGCTGGGAATGTGAATTGGCACCAAACTGAAGAAAGGCTTATAGGTGAGGCTAAGGAGTGAGTATATTATTTATTAGTCAGAGTAGATCTAATTGGTAGAATGGTCGATGTTATAGTTTGGATATGAGATGTCCCCAAAAGCTCCTGTGTTATGGAAGACATGTTCAGAGGTGAAGTGTTTGGATCGTGAGACTTAATGGGCCTAATCAGTCCATCCTAGTTGAGTGAACTGTGTGGGTGGTAACTGTAGGCAGGCTGGAGGAGTGGGTCACTGTGGGGCATGCCCTGGAAGGGTGTATCTTCCTCAACCCTCTCCTCTTCTTGGCCGCCATGAGGTGAACAGTGTTCCTCTGTGACAGCCTTCAGCCATCATGTCTTGCCTTACTTTGGACCCAGAACAATGGAGTTGGCCCAACGTGAACTAAACCTCTGAAACTGTGAGCCAAAATAAACTTTTCCTCTTCTAAGTTGTTCTTGTCAGATATTTTGGTCACAGTGAAGCAGAGCTAACTAACATGGTAGAAGAAGGTAAGATGAGGCAGGTGAACGGGTTGGGACACTATCACAATAAAACAGATGAGGAATAATAAGGGATATTTGAAGTGAATATGAAAGACCAAATTGAAAAAGAATCTTCAGGCCTAGGAAACAGATTGGATTTGGGAAATGAAGGAGAAAGGCCTGAAGATAACTCAGATTTCTTCTCTGACAACACCATCACTAATAACACTAATAACACTAATAACACTAATAAGTAATAGCACTAATAACAGAGATAGGCAAGTCACAAGGGGAATGAATCTGGGATCAGTATTACCACACTTTTTTCAGTTGCCTGGTTTCACAACTTCAAAGTAAATGGTTTCTGTTTTAAGTTAACTAATGTTTAAGATACTTAGTCTTTCCATTGCTGTGACAAAATATCTGAGAAAATCAACTTAGAGGACAAAAAATTTATTCTGGCTCACATAGTTTCAGAGATTTCAGTCCATATCACTTGGCTCCACTGATTCTGGGCCTGTGGTAAGGCAGAACACCATGACAGGGAAGGCGTGGCAAAGCAAAACTGCTCATCCCATGACAGCCAGAATCAGAGAGAGAAAGGAAGGAGTCGGGGACAAGACAGACACTTCCAGAGCCTGCCCCCCCACCCTGGACTGACCTAATTCCTTTAACTAGGCCCCACCTCCTACCATTTCTACCTCCTCCCAATTATGAACCCATCAGTAGATTTAACCATTGATGAGATCACAGTCCTCATGATCCCATCGCTACCCCAAAGGCCCACTCTGGACATTGATGCATCGGGGACCATGTGTTCAACACACAAATCTTTGGGGAACATTCTAGATCCAAATTAGGAATTCACAGGGAACCAACCAATCATCAATTCTTCTAGACTTGCTACTCTACTGCAATTGGTGTCCATACTCTGAATTAAATGGTTCTACTTTGTAGATGCTTTCTAGAAAGAGTGCTGGAGCAGTTACGAGCCTGGACTCTGGAGCCAGGCTGAGTTTCCACCCTAGTCTCTGCCCTTATGAGCTATTTAACTTTGGACTGCTTATTTAACCTCTTTGTGCTTCCATTTCCCCATCTTTAAAATGGGGACAGTATTAACACCTAGCCGTGTGCGGTGGTGCACGCCTGTAATCCCAGCACTTTGGGAGGCTGAGACAGGAGAATCGCGAGTTCAAAGCCAGCCTCAGCAATGGCGAGGGGCTAAGCAACTCAGTGAGACCCTGTCTCTACATAAAACACAAAATAGGGCTGGGGATGTGGCTCAGTGGTCGAGTGCCCCTGAGTTCAATCCCCGGTACCAAAAAATATATATATATTAACACCTATATAATAAAATAAGGATTCAATTAAATAGTAAATACCTGATGGTTATTAACTATCAACTATAGGGAATAGAAAGAAGAGAGGTACAGGGGCTAGGGCATGGCTCAGTGGTGGAGCGCTTGCCTAGCACATGTGAAGCACTGGGTTTGATCCTCAGCACCACATAACAAATAAAATAAAGGCATTCTGTCTATCTACAACTACCAAAAATTTTCTTTAAAAAAAGAAGAGAGGTACATGGATAGCATAAAAGTGAATGAGCATACTTAAGGGCTGGGAGGTAGAAGGTGGCTAGGGAAGAAAGTAGAGAAGGGGTAGAAGAACTGGAAGGTGGCTAACAGAGTGCAGTGTCTTAGAAAGCAAGGGAAGACAGTCTCGAGAAACAGGAAGACAGGGGTGTGTTTCAGTGGGAAAGCAGTTACCTAGCATGTGTGTGGCCCTGAGTTTGATCCCTACTACCACCAAAAAAAAACCCACCAAGAAACAGAAAGTCAACACTAACAGATCCTGCCTAGGACTAAAGTTGAGAAGGCCACTGTATTTGCTAAGTTGGGGGTCCTTGTTGATCTTTATTAGATCAGCAACACTGGCTGATGTTGCTTTCTTATTATCTAGTTTGTTCTAAGGCAGTACAACCACTAGGCATTTGCTACTAATGATCACATTTGGTCAGTTTCTAGAAAAATGAAATATTGTGTTGTGAGATATTATCTGGCTTCATAGTAAGAGCTAGAATAGTAATTTTCAACTTTTGAGTTTCAAAAAGCCAGGACTTGTATTTTCATACAGTAATCATAATACAAACTCTTGATGATGATGATTAATAAAAATCAAGAGTAATATAGTTCTGAGCCTCAAAGTTCAGAAGAGACTTTCTCACTAAATTGGTTATAATATTTAGATCTATGTTGAGAAAGTGTCTGAGAGTATTAAGTAAGAATAATTTTTAAGTAAGGCCATAAAAACATCTAAATCTGGTATTTGAGAGTGTTTCAGGGTCCCCAAAACTACCTTCAGTTTCTGTTATTTGCTAGGACAATTTGGAGAACCTAGCATGTAATTGTACTCATAGCCACAATTTATTATACTGAAAAGGACACAGCGAAGACACAAGGGGTTAATTCTGGGGAAGACCAGACACAAACTTCCAAGGGGATTCCTGGAATCCCCCAGGATGCATTTAATGCCCTCAGCAATAAGTTGTGACAGTCAAGTATAAAATTCTATCTACCAGGAAGCTCATTAGAAACAGCTCTCAGGGATTTTATTGGGGGCTAGTCAGGGTAGGCATCCCCAAATTCCAGACTCCCACAAGGAAAGAAGGCATTCAGCATATACCATATTGTTTGCAAAAACAATTTAGGGACAATGAGTCACTTCTATCAGTTCTAGAAATGGTGGGAAGCTGGTGGTATAGATCAGTGGTAGAGCATATACTTAGTGTGCACAAGGCCCTGGGTTCCATCCCCAGAACCAGAAAAGAGAAGAAGAGAGAAAAGAAACAAGAGACAAGAAAGGTAGAAGGAGAGGGACAGGAGAGAGAAGAGAAGGAAGAAAAGAAATAGGAATAGTGGGAATTCTCCTGAAACTTGAGTTCCCAGATGCCAGCCAAAGGCCAACCTTGTAAGCAGGACTTTATAGGCATAAGCAGTAACACATTCTTTGTTGTTGTTGTTTCTGCACTGAGGATGATATATTTCCCATGAATATTTTTCTTCTCTCCTCATGAGTTGTCATCATTTTTCTGGTCTCTTAAGATCTAAACCAAAGGCCTATGAGTAGAATGAAGAGACACACATTTGAGATTTGAGGTGTGTGTGTGTGTGTGTGTTTGCTCACGCATGCGAGTGAATGTGTGCACTTAAAATAGTCACCATAACTAAAAGAGCCTAAACATTGTGAGTGCAGGGGCTTGTCTGGAATCTTTCCTTTATGGCTAATACATTTTGAAGCCCTTACCTGGATGAGTAATTACAAGAAAGTGTGGTGGCCTACTGTCAATGTTCTATTTTAAAGTCATTCCCCAGCCATTAGAATTTGCTTCAGCTGCTCTTAACATCCGTTCTCTCCATGCAAGTACTCCAGGAAAGAACAAGAAACACACCTCTGAGCAACATTTCTTCCTCACTTTAGTCACATTTTTTATCTTTAAAGTCCACACCTCATCTGTTGTGTGTGGAATGGTAACTACATTTTTAGTACTGAGTTGCTTGTGGATCTGATTTGTACCCTTCTTTGTTTGCTGTGTGGTTGATGTATCAGCAACACCTAGTTCTATATAAAGCAAGGCCAAAGCTCCCAAGGCAAGGAAATAGTTGAAATCAATGATAATCACATTTTATTCAATTAAGACTTTCACTTCCTGAGAATTCTTCTCTGTCATCTGGTACCTGAATCTTACAGCTCAATTACCTTCAACATTTAGTCCTAGGAGATTATTTTAAATAATGACCTTCCTGCATATGCTCTTCTTCCTATCTTTATCTCTCCACAATTTATTTGCACCAATTTTATATTTTTTAAAATTTATTCATGAATTAAACATGTATTTAATATCTATCATATTAACTATTTCTAGATATTGTGTATACAAGTAATAAAGAAAAAGTCGGGCTGGGATTGTGGCTCAGTGGTAGAGCGCTTGCCTTGCATGCGTGAGGCCCTGGGTTCGATCCTCAGCACCACATACAAAGCAATATAATAAAGACATTGTGTCCATCTACAACTAAAAAAATATATATTTAAAAAAAAAAGTCAACATCCTCAAAGAGTTAAAAATCTAATAGGAAAATCAAATGGGTTAAAAAATATCTCTAAATGGACATCATGGTGCACACCTGCAATCCCAGTAGCTCAGGAGGCTGAGGCAGAAAAATTGCAAGTTCAAGGCCAGCCTTGGCAATTTGGCAAGGCCCTAAGCAACTTAGCAAGGTTCAAACCAACTTAGCAAGTCCCTGTATCAAAATAAGAAATAAAAAGGGCTGGAGATGTGGTTCTGTGGTTAAGTGCCCCTGGGTTCAATCCCCAGTACTAAAAAATAAAAAAATAAAAAAACGTGTCTCTATATGTATAAAATATCAGGTATTCAGGACATGGAATAAATAGAAGGAATACAGATTACATGAGCTATAAAAGGATTCAGATAGATGAATTTAGCTTGAAAGATAAGTAGAAATTTATCAGAGAAATCTTAATATTCTACATATTCAATGACCTAAAGAATAAAAATAAAATGGCATGTTCAAGAATTTCCAGTAGCTTAGTTTGTCAAAAGGGTGGAGTTGGGAAGGCAAATGGCAGGAGATCAAACTGAAAGGATTGTCAGAAGCCAGATCATGAAAGCACCTAGATATTGTTTGTGAATTTTGATACAGACATATAGACAATGTTTAATATTTGAAGAACCTTAAGCAAGAAAGATGTGTATGGGGTTTATGTTAGAAAAAAATTAACCCCTAGGACACACAGAACAGGGTTAGAGTAGAAGACATTGAGTTCATTTGTAAAGATGTTGGCTAATTCCCACGGGGAATTTGTAAGGGCCTGACCTAAGGACAGAATTGTATTCAAAAAAAAAGATCAAAAACTTGGAATGGAACCTTGATTTGGCCCAGTTATCCCACTCCTTGACATATACCCAAAGGACTTAAGATCAGTATACTACAGTGATGCAGCCACATCAATGTTTATATCAGCTCAATTCAGAACAGCTGAACTATGGAACCAACATAGATGCCCTTCAACAGATGAATGGATAGAGAAAATATGGTATATATACACAATGGAATATTGCTCAGCCTTAAAGAAGAATTAAATTATGGCATTTGTTGGTAAATGGATGGAACTAGAGACTATCACACTAAGTGGAATAAACCAATCCCCAAAAAACCAAAGCCTGAATGTTCTCTTTGATATACAGATGTTAACTCACAAAAAGGGGGAGAGGATAGAAGTTCATTGGATTAGACAAAGGGGAATGAAGGGAAGAAAGGTGGAATGGGAATGGGAAAGAGTGAAATGAATTGGACATAACTTTCCTGTGTGTGTGTGTGTGTGTGTGTGTGTGTGTGTGTGTATGACCAGTGTAATGCCATACCATGTACAACCACAATAATGGGAAATTATTCTCCATGTATGTATGATATGTCAACATACATTCTACTGTCATGTATAACTAAAAAGAACAAATTAAAATTTTTTTAAAAAAGAAAGATCTTGATTGGCTTGGGCAACGTCTGTAAAATGATTCTTATCAGGGTTGTTTTGAGGATTCTATGGATAACCCATGCACACTGTGGAGTGCACAAGTGGCCTGTCACAGGATAAGTGACACTCCCCTTTCTACTTCCCCTATGTACCATCTTTAACTTTTGTTTACTTCTTCTTGTGTGTCATGTGATGATGCTCATGGCAGAAATCTGAGTAGGATGTGGGTGTGAATGAGAGGAGCTAGTGGTGGTGAAGACAACTGTTAAAGAAAATTGCAGGAAGCCATTATTTTGGACTGAGACCTGCACTAGGCCGGGACAGACCAGATTGAATCCCAATGAAGGCACCCATGCAAAATGCCACATAATCCAACTGAAGCTTTAAGAAAGTGGATAGGTCGGGCTGGGGCTGGGGCTCAGTGGTGGAGCGCTTGCCTAGCATGCGTGAGGCACTGGGTTTGATTCTCAGCACCACATGCAAATAAATAAAATAAAGATCCATTGACAACCAAAAAATTTAAAAAAAAAAAAGAAAGAAAGTGGATAGGTCTCAAAATATACCAGTTCTCCCCAACCCTCAAAAACAGGAGATTCCAGTTTACCTAAATCATCACAATAAAGAAGTCCTTTTGGCTTTAAAGGCAATAAAAAAGTAACAGAAATAACCCAATGTTAACTAACCAGGTTTTAAATTTATTTTTTTATTGTTCTGTTTCCTTGTTCCAAATAAGAAAACCCAGTGTTCTGTTATTGCCCAGTGGGAGCTGAGACCAAATTAAGACTTATTAATTACATTCTGAGACTGGTTCCAAAGGGACCAAGTCCATTTATGATGGGGAAAGAGAGTGACTTCATTCTTTCTAACCAAGGCACAGAATTCTATAGTATGGCTAAACCATACATTTAACCAATCCTCTACTGGTGGGATTTGAAGGTTATTACTATAACTAACATTGCTATTACAAGGTTCTGTAAATCCCATCCTTGTGCATTTATCTTTGAATGATTGCACAGGTATTTCTGCATAGTAGGATACTGCAAGTAAAATTGAGGATATAAACTCTCATAATTAACATTGGGTATTTCCATTGCCCAGTGATTCCCAATTGAGTGAGAGAAAGTTGCCTCTCTCAGTTACTTGGAAAACTTGATGAAACCACTGGTACCCATTCCCCAGGCCATTCTGACATGCTTCAGACCTTGGGGCACAAGAAAAGGGGGACAAATGATGTATGTAATTCTGTGAATGATTTCCTTCCATGCCTTCCTCTCTTTATTTTTAATATTTTTTTAGTTGTTGATGGATCTTTATTTTATTCATTTATTATTTTTATGTGGTGCTGAGGATTTAACCCAGTGCTTCACGCATGCTAGGCAAGCGCTCTACCACTGAGCTACAGCCCCAGCCCATGCCTTCCTCTCTTGAGAACAAATGCTTTGGCTCTTCAAATTAGGAGATGAATGATCTGAATTAACTTACTTCCCACTGGAGTGAGTGAAGTTGGTCAGGAGCTCTGCGAGAGAAAATGTTTCTTTAATATGTGTTCTTCAAAAATAATAAAATGTGTTCTTCAAGAAGCAACTCATTTTTCCCTCAGTGTCAACTTTGTTTATTGGACATCTCTCAATTCTAAAGAATAATACTGGGCTGGGGTATAGCTCAGTGGTAGAGAGCATGTCTAGCATGAAGAAAGCTCTGGGTTTCATCCCCAGCACAGTGAAGAAAAAGTAATAGATAAAACAGTACAGATGTTCTTAGCAATTCAGGAATATGAAATTGGACATAAAAGGCAAAAAGACTGATGACCCCTTTAACAATTTTCAGGTGAACAATTTAATCTTTCTGTAACTTTCCTGGAAAAAAAAGTTTAACCTCAAGGGGCACTTTATTAGAATTAAAAGGCCCAAAATGTAAAAGAAAAGACTCAACTTTACAAACTGAGATATTATCTAAGAAGAAGGAAAAATGAAAGGTGGTAATATCTTTATAACTTCAGAGCACAGGGGACACACTGGTATGAGGGGTGAGCAAAAGCTATTCTGTTTGCACTATAGAATGATCCCTTAACACATAGATTTGAACTGCACATGAAAGCAGATTTCAGCACTTCTTAAAGCAAGCCCCTATTATAGTTAAAGCATTTAGATATATTAATAAGAGAGATAATTGATACTCCTTTCCTTTTCAAATATGAATCTATATTAAAATTGTCCTAAGTTGTGTCTAACCCAATGTGGCATCCTCCCCTATTTCTAAGAGTCATATTAACCCAGTAGATTTTAAGAGAAGGTTTTCTATGATGCCTCTTCCTTCTGGATGATTCACTCTAAAGTAACTCCAAGCTCTGCCCAACTGCTCAGGGCAGGTAGGGGCAGGTGTGGCCATCCTGAGTCTACACTAACCAGGAGAATGAGATATACTATAGGTGTTTACAATTTTTATTATAATTTAAAATAAAAAGGTTGTATCATTTAGGGTTCAGGAAGAAGACAGAAACACCAGTAGTTAATTGAGAAGATAAAATTTAATATAGATATTCATCCAGACTTGGGATTGCTACATTACAAGGTAATCCTACTTTTACTTTTTTGATCCTACTTTTTTATTTTTTGGTACCAAAGATTGAACTTGGGGGTACTCGACCACTGAGCCACATCCCCAGCCCTATTTTGTGTTTTATGTAGAGACAGGGTCTCACTGAGTTGCTTAGCGCCTCGCCATTGCTGAGGCTGGCTTTGAACTCACGATTTTCCTGACTCAGCCTCTCAAAGTGCTGGGATTACAGGCGTGAGCCACCGCGCCCAGCTTGATCCTACTTTTAATTGTTTGCCTACAGCTACATCATTTTTCATTTGTACTAACAGTGTACAAAAGTTCCAATTTCTCCACATTCTTTTTTTAATATAGTAGTTATCCTAATGGATATGAAGTTCTATTTTGATGCATTTCAAAGTAAATCGGAGACTTTCCTTCTGAGAACTTCAGCTTGTATAAAATTCACTGGAGTTTAGTATTTATTTATTTTTACATAAAATCTATGTAGAATGAAATGTACAAAATGTCAGTGTCCATTCATTGGGTTTTGACAAATGCCTACTGCTTTGTAACTCCAATCCCCTTACACTTGTAATCCCAGCTACTTGAGAGGCTGAGACAGAAAGATCACCAAGTTCAAGGCCAGCCTGGGCAACTTAGTGAGACCCAGCCTCACAATTTTTACAAAAAGCCTAGAGTTCCATGGATACAGTTCCATGGCAGGACACTTGCCTACTTTATGTGAGAACCAGGGTTTGATCCCCAGCACTACAACGTAAAAAAGATATCTAGGTAGGTAGGTAGATAGGAAAGTAGATAGATGATAGATAGGTAAGTAGGTAGGTAGATAGATAGATAGATAGATAGATAGATAGATAATAGAAAGACAACTTTCACCTGTTTCAGAACTTCATATAAATGTTATCATACATTATATACTCACAGCACCCATGAGGAAGTATGTGTCCCTCAGATGTCCAACTTCAGGGAGTATAATGGACAAAGGGCCTCAGCTACCTGGTGCCAAAATCCATCCTAGGGCCTAGAATGTTGATCAGTGGTACAGCACTTGCCTGGGGGTTCCATCCCCAGAATGACAAAATCCTTCCTGGCTTTGGTATGTTAGCTAGGCCTCTCTGGTTCCTCCCAACCAATGACTGAGTGAAATGGAACTTTGAGGTGGGCCAGATCCTTCCAGAAACAACATTCCTTTGACAGCTGGCTTTGGTCTTTAGGACAGCCTGCAGTCTTGCTAAACCTTCCATAGAATACATGACAGTAGAGGATGCTGCCACCAGCCCTCACTCCTTCACTGGAGGTCACAAAGGCATCACAGCCTTTGGGCTCTCACAACCTTTCCAACTCCCACTCCCAGATAACATTCTTAACCACTTAATGTTGCCTTGGCATCTGCTTCTCAGAGGGCCTATGTAGGACAGTATTCTTTTATGCAAAGTTTCTTTCACTCCACATATATCTTCATTTGTGTTCTCAGAACTAAATACCACACTTCTACAGAGACAATGAAATTCTCTAAATACATCATAGGTCAGGTCAGCATTTTCAGCATTCCAAGGAATGTCATTTATGCTAATGGCTTCAATCATTCTCATGGGTTCTGCTGCTGAATTTCCTCTCCTCCCTCCTTCATCTGCACTGTTGGAGATTTTTTTGTTTATTTGTTTTTGTGGTGCTGGAGATGAAATTCAGGGCCTCCTGCATGATAGGTAATCACTCTACCACTGAGCCACACGCCAGGCCCCTATACAATTGGGTTTTGACACAAGAAGAGAGTCTGATAGGTTAGCCTGTCAACTTTTCCATCTTAATAAAATAGCAAGAGAAGTGGTATGTGTGCACAAAGATGTTTGGCCCAACTTGTTTACATAAACAAATGTGCCAAGATTACTACATGGGCTCTAGATTTGGAATGTCTAACCCAAGACTATCAGGTAGGAATGCTTTAGGCTGCAAGTTACAGAAAAGCAGACCAGCAGTAGCTTAAAGAACTAGGAATTCATTTTTTCTCATATTATATAAATTCTAAAGCCATGCAGCTCTAATCCCAGCATGGTGGCACATGCGGGTAATCCCAGTGACTTGGGAGGCTGAGACAGGAGGATCACAAATTCAAGGCCAGGCTCAGCAACTTAGTGAATCCCTAAGGAACTTAGCAAGGCTTTGTCTCAAAATAAGAAATAAAAAGTTTTGGGGATGTGGTTCAGTGGTAGAGTCCTCTTGGGTTCAATCTCCCTTACTATAAAAATAAATCAATAAATAAAATAATAACAAGTAGCTCCTGGCATCAGTTTGTAAGTTCAACACATCTCTGCAATTATCTTAGCCTTGCCTTTATACTTGCAAGATGGTGAGATAGCTACATCATCTTAAATCACCTCTTCTATATTCAAGACCATAAGAAATGCAAAGTATTTGCTAGAAGCTCCCAGTAGACTTCTGCACCTGTCTCATTGGTTTCTCCTAGCTGCAAAGAAGGCTAGAGGAAAATAGAATTGGGTTTTCTAGCCAAATGGTAGAGGTGAACAAAAAAGAAATAATCAGAAATGGCATTTTTTTTTGATAATCAATATATATACTGTAGCTGCTTACTACCTGGACAATCCTGGGCAAGTTCTCACATTTGTTTCCCCATTAACAATGGGGTAGGGTCAGAGCTGTGGCTCAGTGGTAGACCACTTGCCCGGCATGTGTGAGGCCCTGGGTTTAATCCTCAGCACCACATAAAAATAAATAAATAAATAAATAAAAGAAGAAGATTCACTGACAACTAAAAATATTTTAAAAATCAATGGTATGATTATAGTACTCGCTTAATAAGTCTTGCTTTAAGGGGTAAATCAGTTATAATATATGAAATGTTTAGAAAAGGGCCTGGAAGATAGTGAGTCCTCAGTTATGGTACATATTATTTACCACAGGGAAAAATAGAACATAAACTCAATGTCTATCATATTGTTCAGTAAATACAAGTTACTGGACAACATATAAATGTCCTTGTTATATAAAATTGTACACACAGAGTGTACATAGTATAGGAAGAAACATTATTCCTTATGGATCAGAGGTATCCTAGGATTTTGACTACTTTCTGCTTATGTGAATCTCATGTAGTCTTCAGACCAAAAGTTGACATTGTCCTCTGAGAAACTCATTTACTTAATATTTTTTCTAAATATCCCAGAAGAATTTAAGAAATCAAAATGTCTAGTTAATAATTGAATAACTTACTCTCAGAGATGTTTGATTCAATAAGTATACTCTATTTTTCTTTTCTTTTTTTTGAATTTTTATTTTTTTATGGTGTTGGGATTCTAACCCAGGGCCTCACACATGCTAGGCAAGCACTGTACCACTAAGCTATACTCCCAGGCCCAGGCCCTATTTAGTTAAGAATTTAGATATTTATTAGCAAGAAAATCAGTGCTTTAAGTGACATACCTTAAGTTCTCCTTTTTGATAAGTTATGAAATGTAATCCATGGAGAATAATACATTTGTTTCTTTTGTTTTATATTGTTTTTGATGCTGGGGATGGAACCCAGGGCCTGATGCCAACTAAGTAAGGAATGGGATATTTGTATTTGCATATTCAAATACTAGAACCCTCAGATTTTTCTCAAATGCTCCAAGAAATACAGGAACACTTTATTTTCTCTGAAAGTGTCCTTGTGTGTATGTCCCAAAGGTGACTGATGGCTGCAAATAGACTTTCTAATCCTGTTATTGAGCCCTCTTGCTTCTTTGACTCCTTTCAAGGAAATTTTTCTATTAATAAAATTTAAGTGTTGACCAAACTAACAGTAAATGCTCAACAACCTATAAATTTGAGCTTCAATGTAAAGGAGCACTACCTTTAAGGATTCGTTTTAAAGTTTTACTCTCTCAATAAAATGTTCAGCATGATTTGGGAAATCAGATCCTTTATGGAATTTGTCTGTTTTACAGGTCTCTGAATTATTCATTGCTCAGGGGTGGAAAGACTAGGCAAAACCTGAAACTAGTTTAGACTGGAGAGCATAATTGTAGATAAGATTTTAATGACACATGCTAATTGTTAAGAGACCCGGGAAAGCCTTGTAGCATATTATGCAACATACAGAGTAAATAGCTAGAATACACGGCATCTGGAAGAATCAGTGCACTCTCTGTTATATCCCTGTCCTCTGTAATGACTTTCATATATTTTGTTTTCATATCTCCTGTGTTAGTCAGTTTCTGTCAATATAACAAATACTTGAGATAATCAATGTATAAGGAGCAATGTATAATGGCTCAGAGTTTTAGAGATTTCAGTCCATGATTGATGTGCTCCATTTCCTTGGGCCTATATTAAAGTAGCATATCATGGTGGACACTCATGGTGGAGCAAAGTGGCTCACCTCATGGCAGGAAATCAAAAGAAGGCAAGAGAAATGGGCCAGGGTCCCACTATCACCTTCAAAGCACACTCCTAATGACCCAAAGACCTTCCAGTAGGCTCCACATCTTAAAGGTTCTACTACTTCCCAATAATACCATAGTCTGGGAAAACAAGCCTTCCACACATGAGTCTTTGGGCAACATTCAAGATCTGTATTAGTCAGCTTTCTGCTACTGTGACAAAATACCTGAGAGAAAACAAAAGAGGAAAGATTTATTTTGGCTCTCTGTTAAAGAGGTTTCAGTCCATAGTCTCTTGGTCCTATCGCTGGAGGCTTGTAGTGAGACAGAACATCATGGCAAAGAGGGCATGACAGAGCAAAGCTGTTCTCCTCATGGCATCCAGGAAGCAGAGAGAGAACAAGGAAGGAGCTAGGGACAAGATTTACCCTTCCAGGGGACACTCTCGGTAATGTACTTCCTCCAATTAGCACCCACCTCGTACAGTTCCCACCACTTCCCAATAGTCCATTTGATTATGAACCCATCAATGGACTAGTCCATTGATGAGATCAGAGCTCTGATGATCCAATTACTTCCCAAAAACCTCACCTCTGAGTATTGCTGCATTAGGGACCAAGCCCTCAATACATGGACTTTGGGGGGGACATTCCAGATACAAACCAAAATAAGATCCAAACTATAGCATGTCCCTATAGATGGCGAGAACATCACTGGGTTTGTGAGCAATTATAAATCCAAGAAAGACCCCTTTGGTTTAAAAACTAATAATAACACCATTACTTCCTCTCTGCCCAACACAGTGGGCTTTCCTCTGGCAAGATGGTACCTGGATTCCCTGCCACTCTCATGTAGTTGGGTGAGGTGGGCAAGCCAGGGATCAATATCAGTTAAAGCTTAGTGCCAAACACCAAGTTAGCCAGCCCCCTAAGCATGGGAGAGGTCCATGGTCCTCAAGTGTCTGTACATCACTTTGCCCTCACCATTTCCACTTTTCATGTCATCCTGACCTCTACTTCCAGCACCTTCATTTCTTAGCCTATGGGCAGTCTGACCAGCAGAGCCAGCTTTGTCATTGCCAGGAAATTATTATTCCTCTCCACCAACTCAGTAGCTGTTTGAGTCAGCTTTTTCACCACTGTGACCAAATGACTTAACAAGAACATTTGGGGGAGGGAACTGGAGGTTGAACTCAGAGGTGCTTAACCACTGAGACACATGTCTGTCCCTTTTTAAAAAAAAATTTTGAGACAGGGTCTCACTAAGTTGCTTAGGGCCTTGCTAAGTTGCTGTGGCTGACCTCCAATTTGCAATCCTCCTGCCTGAGCCTCCAGAGCCACTGGGATTACAGGTTGTACCACCATATCTGGCAAGAACAATTTTAGAGGAGGAAAAGTTTATTTGGTGCTTCCAGTTTCAGAGGCCTCAATCCATAGATGGCTGACTCCATTGCTCTGGGCTTGAGGTGAGGCAGAACATCATGGAGGAAGACTGGAGGAGGAAAGCAGCTCTGGACATGGCAGTCAGGAAGCAGAGAGAGAACTCCCCTCACGAGTGACAAAAGGCACACCCCCCAATGACTCACCTCCTCCAGCCATACCCTACCTGCCTACAGTTACCACTCAGTTAATCAAGCAGATTAACCACACTGATTGTTAAGGCTCTTATAACCTGATCATTTCTCCTCTAAAATTTCTTGCATTGTCTCACACATGAGATTTTGGGGGATACTTCATAACTAAACCATAACAGTAATCTTCAACCAGTGAGGGACAGGAGCAGATCATATGTAAATTCACCATCTTCCTTGCCCCTCAGGCAGGAGAACTTATTTTCCAAAGTTCTCCTGCATGACTGAGCCCCAGTTGCCCAACATGGCAACCTGCTCAACTGTGTGCCACTTCTTAACTTCCCTTCTTTTGTTTGCCTCACTTCCCCTACCAGTGTTTCCTGAGATCACCTCCCAAATAAACTATCCACTTTCGAATCCTTGTCTCAGAATTTTTTCTGGAAGAATCCAAATGAAAACACAGGTACAGATGTAGAGTGCAGGGAGGAGAGCAACCCATAGGCTTATGGTGATGGCAGGCAAGTACAGGCTTTCTGGAATCAAATCTCTGATTGTCTATATCCAAATTCTTTGGGCCAAACCAAGTTATATATTATCTCAGGGTCTCAGTTTACTCACTTATAAATCCCTACATTACAGGGTTGTTGTGAGCATTAAACAATGTAACAGGTGTAAAGGGCATGGAACATAGGATGAACTAAAAAAGGGCTGAGATTATTATGACAAACCCCCTTACCTCCCCCTTCAGACTGTGCAAAGGAACAGAAAACCCTATTTTCTATACAAAAACGTTTCCCAAAAAGAATTCTCTTTCACACTCACAAATACAGCTCCAATTTCTCCCACATACTCAAAGTGGAAATGCTCCCCACTCCAGCCTGATTCCTGCAAGGCATATGCCATAATATTTAATAGATGAAAATTCACAAAGTTTCTTGAAGAGTTAATACATGACCTAACTCATCACCTAAAACCAAGCAGATGGTTCTCAGCTGTATACGTCACTTGAGATTTTTCAACAGAAGCAGCCATTTACATCAGGGGAACAGCAAAGCCCATCCAATCAAAGTGGTAATCAGGGAATTTGGGGAAGCAAGGCAGAATACGTCATGTCCCCAAGGGATCTCAGCATACACTATCATCTCATCTGATCCCCAGATGAATTGGGACCTGTATTTTGAGATCCACAGCCACTATGGGACCAGTTACCTCTATTACTGCTCTGGTGTATTTTAATGGAAAAGTTACCACTATCTCCCTTAAGGGATGAATAATAATGATGCTTTCAATTTGCATAGAACTTTTACCCCTCCAGTTTTGTCAATATATATTATTTTGTTTTGTATTCAAATATTTCTTATATCAAGAAATTGTTCCCCTTTTTCAATCAGAATTTTTGTAAACTATACTGTCTATCTCATGGTTATATCCTCTGGGATTTTTTTTTCAGTGCTGGTGATCAAAACCAGGACCTTGCTCATGCTAAGCACATACTCTACTGCTGAGCCACAGCCACAGCCTGTCCCCTGGGATTTTTAGACCAAATAAATCCTCCTCCATGTTAACACTTTTCAATAGCTGTAGACTGCAGCTGTGGCCCATTCTCTTCTCTTCTCTCTTTTTGCAATTTTGATCATCATATTCACTTGAGACCCATTGCTGGGTCGGGGTGAGATGAGATTAGAATGCCATAAAGCCCCCATAAAACTGCATTGATGATGTCTTCCCATAATAATACCTTCCTCATCCTTCTTTGCTCCCTTTTTTTCTGTACTGGGGATTAAACCCAGGGGCACTCTACCACTGAGCCCTTCTTATTTTTTATTTTGAAACAGGGTTTCACCAAGTTACCAATGCTGACCTTGAACTTGTGATCCTTGTGCCTCAGCTTTCCAAGCTGCTGGGATTACAGGTACAATGTCACTGTGCCCAGCTCCAATTTCTTATCATTATTTTTATGTGTCTTCTCTGGCTTCAAGAGAAAATGAATACTCTAGGTCAAATTTGTGGCAACATCACTGTAAGAAACATAAGTTTTCAAGTCTCAGGCCTGAAAGATCTCTTTAAAACAAAACAAAGGGGCTGGGGGTGTAGCCCAGTGGTAGAGCTCATATTGTACAGGCCCTAGACTCCATCCCAACACCATAAAAAGAAAGAAAAGAAAGAGTTTCAAACACCTTGGACCTTTTTGTCTTTTCTGGCTTTGGTCTATCTCTGGTTGAAGGCATGTAAATCCTTCTAAATAAATAAATAAATAGGTAGGTAGGTAGATAGATAGATAGATAGATAGATAGATAGATAGATAGATAGATAGATAGATCGTACTGTAAAATTTCCAAAAAATTGAAGAATATTATTAATGTGAATTTAGTTAATTTTCTCCCTTTTAGCTCATCAACCATCTTTTTTTTTGTAGTTGTAGATGAACAGCATGCCTTTGTTTCATCGTTATGTGGTGCTAAGGTTCGAACCCAGTGCCTCGCACATGCTAGGCAAGCACTCTTCCACTGAGCCACAGCCCCAACGCTCATCCAAACATCTTAATTTGACAGTCTTGACACTTGAGAAGACCTCCTTGTGACTATTCACACACACACACACACACACACACACACACACACACCACAAATACCATTCTGCCTTTGCAATGCACACCATCCTATTGTAGCTCAGAAGCTGGACTCCATGTGACCATGTCATAGACTATCTCCCACCAAGCTGTGTCCTAGATTCAGCTTCTGCCTCAATTAAGGAAGCATGGGAGACAAAGCAGCACTTATTTCTAAATGAAAAAGCCTCCTGGCTTCCCTTACAGACTGCCTTGAGTGTGCTGCCTGATCAAAGCAGCTTTGAACAATTCTTCTGCTCTGGCAGGGATGAGAGAGAATGTTGCCCATCCTAATGTTAATGGGAAACATTAAAGCATTAGTAACGTGCAAAGGGCTGAAGCTCCTGTGGAAGAGACTCAAAAGTTGTTTGTCTTCATTCCAAGAATCATTCAAGAACATGATTAAAAACTGAAGTTACATGGTTCTAAATCTTTTTACGTATTTTAATTTTATAGGCTTTTCCTTTTTCATTTCTGTTTGTTTGCTTGCCTGTTTATTGCTTCTTCTTATCGTTGTCCAATCTGAATACTTCTCTTTTTGCTTTCTTAATTAATTTTCCCCTTGGATTATCTTTTTCAAAATTCTCTTTGGTCTCGTTTTTCATCCACTTCTCCTTTACCCCCAGTATTTCAACTGCATTCCCTGTTTCTCTGTATCTTCTCTTTTTGTGGCAGTGCTGGGACTCAAACACAGGGCCTCACTCATGTCAAGTGCTCTACCCTAAGCCTACACCCCCCAGCCCTCATTATTTTCCTTTTGAAGAAAAGATACAGAGGCTGGGCATGTAGATTAATGGTAGAGCACTTGCCTAGCATGTGTGAGGCCCTGGGTTTAATCCCTAGGACAGAAAAAAAGAGGGATGCTACGGTTTACATGTGAGGTGTCCTAAAACTCATGTGTAAAAGTTCAGAAGTGAAAAGATCAGAACCTTAAACTAATCAGTGCATTAATCCCCTGACAGGGATTAACTGAATGGTAACTGTAGGCAGGTGGGGTATGGCTGGAGAAGGTGGGTTCTTGGGGGTGTGGCTTTGGGGTATATATTTTGTCCTTGTTAAGTGGATCTCTCTCTGCCTTTTAGTGCCAATCCTGAGCCAGTTTTCTCTGCCACACTCTTCTGCCATGATATTCTGCCTCACCTCAGGCCCCAAAGAATGGAGTCAGCTGTCTATGGACTGAAACTATTAGCCCACAAATAAACTTTTTCTTCTCTAAAATTGTTCTTGTCAGGTCTTTGGTCACAACAGTGAAAAAGCTAACTAAAACAAGGGAGGAAAAAAAGAAAAATAGGGACTGAGGGTGTAACTCATTGGCAGAACTCTAGCATGCATAAAGTCCCTAGTTTCCCTAGCCCCCAAAAACGATTTTAAAAAAATAAAAAGTAATCACTAACCCATCTGTTATTTCCACCATTTCTCACGCCCTCTAAAACTGATTTGAAGAAAAAAAATGTTTAGTATAGACCCGAATTGGAAACAACTCAAATATCTGTCAACTGTTGAACAAATTGCCATAGATCCATACAATAGAATGTTACTAGAAATGAAAAAGCTAAATAATTGTTGAGCAAGAAAGAAGCCAGACATAAAAGTAAATATATTATATAACTGCACTTATATGAAGTTCAAGAATAGGTCAAACAAATTTGCAGTGATAGAAATATGAACAGTGGTTGCAGGGGAGATGGAGTATTGAATGGAAGAAGGGACAAGTTCACTTTTGGAGATGAGGGGAACAATCTTCATATTGATTAGAGTGTGTTCGTGTTTGTCAAAAGTCATCAGACTGTATACTTTAGATCTGAATTTCAGTCTGTAACTCATCTCTCCCTTTTGAAAGAAATCTTTTAAAGAAGGAAAAAAGGTGATAAATTAATTTTGGTAATCACATAGCATGGCTTATAACAAATCATTTTTCCATAGAATAGCAATCAATAGCTATTTGGGTGAGTGCAGGAGTGAGGATGGAAAAGAGAAGTTGGATCTGGTCAGTGCATGCTGCAAGCATATATGGAAATATCACACTGGACCCCAATAATATTTATAATTAATATGTATTAGTAAGCATCATTTTCAAAAGATAAAAATTATTATTATTGTTTTTATAGTACTGGAGGTTGAAGCTAGGGGTGCTCTATGACTAAGCTACATTCCTTGCCCTATTTATTTTTTATTTTGAGACAGAGTCTTGCTAAGTTGACCAGATTGGCCTCTAATTTGTGATCCTCCTGCCTCAGCCTCCCAAAGAGCTGGGATTACAAGCATGCACCACTATGCCTGGGGACACAAATGTTTTAATGAGCAAAAAATTAAAAAGATAAAATTATTTTTCAGGATACTATTTAATAACATGAGGCAATGCTTACATGTGGAAAAGGTAGGGAACAAAACTGAACATGAGAATGGCACCATTTTTCATAGGAAAAATTTTATATAGTATATACATGGAGAAAGATGGGGGAGTTAAAAAATAAATAAAAAGACAACAGCATTTTTTCCATATGAGAGATCTTATTTTCAATAATGTTTGGTCCCGAAGTTTATGGAAAGCAAGACTATTTTTAAAAGGCAATAATTTCAGAAAATCACATACTCTACCTATTTGTTATAGTCACCCAGAAGCTTGTATTGAGTTGCACAGAAAGTGAATGGATCCTAAGATTCTCCTTGGTTTTCTTCCCAAAGTCCCTCTTTTTTGGTTAATTGACCTTTTGTTTGGTTCTGACCCTTTGTTCAAGTGGCCAGAGCCCTGTAAGTTTGCCCTTTAGTGGGCCCACCCACCAGTCATTCATTTGAGTAATTTTTGGGGGGGTTACTGGGGATTAAACCCAGGGGTGCTTAACCACTGAGCCACATCCCCAGCCCTTTTTATTTTTTATTTCGAGACAGAGTCTCACTGAATTGCTTAGGGCCTGCTAAGTTGCTGAGGCTGGCTTTGAACTCGCGATTCTCTTGCCTTAGCCTCCCAAGCCACTGGGATTACAGGTGTGCACCACCACACCCAGCTTCATCTAAGTAATTTAAGATAATGTTAAATAACTGTAGAAGAGATGAGATCCCTATGGAATGAAACTGATAAATCCACATTATTTTCAGTAAGCATTGCTGGGGATAGCAGGGCTTTTCTTCTTCCAGATAAAGGTTAGCTAAAGAAGGTACCTTCTTCAGGAAGGCCAGTACTGTGGCACAGGCCTGTAATCCCAGCAATTTAGGAGGCAGAGGAAGGAGGATCAAAAATTCAAGGTCATCCTTGGCAACTTAGGGAGACCTTCATCAACTGGATGAGAAACTCTCAAAATAAAAATACTATAAAAGGCTGGGGATGTAGCTCAGTGGTAAAGCCCCTCTGGTTTCAATCCTCAGAAAAACAAAACATGTGTAAGGAGTGATAAAGGGTTTACTTTGGTAATACTTAATTTTTTTTAAAGAGATGATATGAAGAAGATGGAAATCAGTGTTGGGGGGGGTTGGAGAGTGGGGATTGAACCCTGGAGTGCTCTAAAACAGAGCTGTAGCTCCAGCTCCCTGCTTTTATTTCTTACTTTGAGACAGAATCTCTCTAAATTGCTCAGGCTAGCCCTGAACTTGTGATCCCCCTTCCTCAGCCTCCCAAGTGGCTTGCATTACAGGCATGCACGCACCACCATGCCTGGCTACAATCATTATTGAAATAAAGAGACTAGGTAAAAAAATTAAAATGAAAAGGAACTTTGTCTTTCAGTACTGGGCATGAAACCTAGGGCCTCATGCATGCTTAGCAAGCTCTCTACCACTCAGCCACTCAAAATGGTTCTATGAGTTTTTAGTAGATACCAAACAAGGGGAAAGTGAATTAAAGAAAAAAAAACTTGGAAAGGACTAACTACATTCTCCCATTCTGTCTTCAGTTCCTTGATTCACTGATAAATGGAGATGCAGGAATACTTTTTTTTTTATTGATTAGTCTTATTCCTCTTCAAAGAAGGGTAGTGTCATGGTGGATACTATTTGCCTTCACAATGCCTGGAGCTCACATCACCTTTGGGTTTGGTAATGACTTTATTCTGTCAGTTTGAGCCTTATTTCGGTTAGCTGGTGCTGGAAATAACCTGATACAGGTGTTCTCTACTTGATTAATATAAATTGGTTTTTGTATCATCTTTTGCTCACATATTTACATACTTATTTTTGATGCATTCCTTGGCAACCAAGAATTCTCAAAACTTATCACACACAGTTAATCATGTTGGTAATATAATAATAAGACCCCAATAGGATTAACCAAGAACCTAAAATTTCATAGGACTTGGTAAAATCTGCCAAAGTGGTCAGTTATTTATTTATTCATCCATCAAGCAGTTATTGACAGCCTACTATGCATCAAGCATTAAATAACATGAAGTCTACTACACCCTAATTCTGTCCCTTTAAATTACATTTGAGTACAAAGAAAATAGGGCAATCTGTGATTATGCATATATTCATTACAAACTACTGCACAAATATTTGGCTCATAACTATGAGTTAAATGGTATGACATTTCTATGAGAAAATTAATTACTTGAACATGTGTTGTATAAAATATGTCAAATCATTTATTTGGATGTTGTAGATTGCATATTAGTTTTTCACCAGAGGAAATACATGAGAAATAAACATGAAATGCATGCTCTATACATTGTAAATGTCATGTTATGCCCAAGGGCTTTTTGCAAGTGAACAATTTTTTTTCCAGATGAGGAGAGTGGCATCTGAGAGATCACAAGATCACAGACCCAAAGAGCGAGTTATTTTGCAATGACTCTTCATGCATTTAGAGGTTGCACCTATTGATAACTTGTCTATTTAAAGATCATGTTTCTTACAAATAGCTATGTGTAAAGAATGGGTAGATTAATCATTTCAGGTACAAAACTGTCATCTAAAATAGTTTGGAATTTTAACTGCATAGGAATATAAAAATTAAGATTTATGGTGTGGTATGTGTACCTACGTTCTGATGCTTTTTATGGTTTCAACAATTTTGAGGGAGAAAGATCTATATAAAGATCTGTAAGTTAGAGGTTGTAATAAATGCCACTTGAGATAAACCTATAATGCTACAATAAATGATGGTACAAGACACTACATTTTTAAAGAGATACAAGTAAAGTCAGATACGGATACAAGTAAAATGAAGCCTTTCTTTTTTATTGAGGGCCAAAAACCTGCTCAGAAATTGAAGAAACTTTCCCAGTGAAGCATATGGACTTTGCTCTGAATGCTCCAGAGGGAATATGCTTATTTAGTCAGGCAGAAAGCAGAATATTCTCCATATTAATATAGGTACAGGATAAGAGTAACATCCATCACATAAATTAACCATGCTATAGCAGGTTTTCTTTATATTCTTTGCTTTCAGGCCCCCAAATTCATCACATAAAATATCTAAGCTTGCTTAATTAGAACATATAATGTCAAACTCTCCATTCACTAAACGGTATTTGTCACAGAATTTACAAATGGCTTTATTTCTAATTTTCTTAGTTTTAGTACAATCATTCTCTAGGCTGGAATTCTTTAAACACATTTGCATCAAGATTGTACTCTTTCTCTTGAGCATTGAGCATTCCAGTGCTCTGATTCGGTCTTTTCTGTGTGTGAATACCATAGCTACAATTGCAGAGGACAAGATGAGCTCACCAAGAGTAATGTGTGCATGGCCTGTTGATGTTTTGCTTTAGGAAGCAATGACAAAAACTCTTCTATGCAGACTTGGACAGAGCCCATAATGTGAACTAGCTTAGGCAGTGAAGGTGGAGGTCAGATTTATATATATGTGTGTGTGTGTGTATTTATATGTATATACATATGTATTTATGCAGGCTTGTTGATATATATGTATATATATGTACATATGCACATACTTTTTTGTGTAGTGCTAGAGATTGAATCCAGGTCTATGTACATACTAGGCAAGGGCTTTACCACTGAGCTCCACTATCAACCCTACAGTAATTTTTTTTAAAGGATATGTACAGGGTAGAGAGGAGGAATATGTTAAGAAATGTTCTCTGGTCAAGTGAGTAATTTACTTTCTAAATCTGGCATCCAGAGTGAATCATTTCTTAGTATATCTATTTCTCTATGAGAAAAAATAAAAATCATTATTTTATTGATTCTTTAGTTTTAAAATGAACAATAACAATTTAAAAGATTATATATTTCAATTTTAATAATTGCACTGGTGTAAATGTTCACATCCTCCCAAAATTCATGCTGAAATGCTAATACCCAAGGTGATCATAATAGGAAGTAGGGTGTTTGGGAGGTGATCAGGTCATAAGTGTGGAATCCTCAAGAATGGGATTAGTGCCCTTATAAAAGAGACTTAGACAGCTTATTTGCTCATGCTGCGTGTGAAGACACAAGAAGATGACATGATCTATGAATCAGGAAATGAGCCCTCATCAGACAGACTCTACTTGCTGGCACCTTGAATCTTGGCCTTCTCAGCTCCAGAACTCTAAGAAATAAATTCCTGTTGTTTATAAACCACTTGGTCTATGGTATTTTGTTATAGCAGCCTGCACAGACTAAACTGAAAACATTGTTCAAATACACTAAAATATTTCATGAATGAATTAGTATTTTCACTAACCAACAAAAATATTAAATATCAGAATTCATACTTTAATTTTAAAGTATGCTTTAAATTTTAAAAACAAAACAAGCTCAAAGTAGCAACATAAAGAATTAGGGACAAAAAAGAAAGAATTGGTCTATCTCATGTTCTATTTCTTCTGGTTTGTAATCATTGCTATTTTATTGCTTATTTGTAATCTACTGTTTAATGTTAGAAATGTGTAGTACCACAGTAATTACAGACTCAAACTGTGCCTAAACTAGCTCTAATAATTTTGAACCATTATGAACAATCTGCAAACAAACTTGTGTATCTGAATCCCCATATTTGGGGTGGGGGCAGCTGACAGCATGAGGAGAAATCCTCTAAACTAACTTTCACAAAGATTACAATATCTATTAAAAGTTAAGTAATGCTGGGAGGCTGAGACAGGAGAATCGCAAGTCCAAAGCCAGCCTCAGCAATGGTAAGGTGCTAAGCAACTCAGTGAGACCCTGTCTCTACATAAAACACAAAATAGGGCTGGGGATGTGGCTCAGTGGTCAAGTACCCACCAAGTTCAATCCCCCATACCCCACCCCAAAAAGTTAAGTAACAACATTGTGCTAAGTTGAATCTCTTAACATACTATTACAAAGCAATGGTAACTGCAGCTTTTGTTTAGTTCTTAAATGTGCATTATGTAATACAATAAATATAAGCCACATGTGGCTACTGAATACTAGAAATGTAGCTAGTCCAAATTGAAATGTGCTATAAATAAAAAATAAACATCACATTTCAAACACATGCATGGAAAAAATTATATAAAATATTTAATTAATATTTTTACATTGATTTCATGTTGAAACTAATATTTTGGCTATATTGGGTTAAATAAAGTATATTATTAAAATGTAATAAAATATTAAGTTTACTTATTTCTTTTTTCTTCTTAAAATGTGGCTACTAGAAAATTTAAAATGACATATGTGCTTGCATTGTATTTCTATTGGACAGTGCTATCCTAGACTGACAAAAGATTTTGGGGGAAGAAGCATTTTATCACTGACACTGTTTAGAATTGCCAGTGTGAAGTGAAAATAAATAGAAGATTGTCTCTGAGTTAGCTTTAATATTGTTCTTAAATTCCCTTTACATAATGCATCTGCTTATTGCTTTCACTTGAGGCCTATGTACCTACTGCCTCTTTCTTGGTATGCCACTGCCTTAGCACATTTTGTGTTGCTATAACAACATATCTGGAGCTGGGTGCTTTATAAAACTAAAAGGTTTATTTTGACTCACGATTTAGGAGGTTGAAAAGCCCATGCTCAGAAAGCTACATCTGGCAAGGAGTTTATGTTGTATGATAACATGGTGGATGGCATCACAAGCTAAGAGTAAATGTGAGAACAGCAAATGTCACATGTGGAAGAGGCCAAACATGTATGGCAGACTCACTTTTTAGCTATTCATTCTCATAGTAACCAATCTAATCCCAAGAGATCTAACCCACTCTCAGAGAACTTAACTCACTTTCACGAGATGGGCATCAATCCATTCTAAGGGTGGTACCCCAGGACCTAATGATCTTTCACCTCTAATGGCCCCACCTCTTAAAGGCTCTACCACCTGTCAGAACTGTTACACTGGGGACTAACCTTTGGGACAAATCATGGCAACCACTAAATCAAACCTTTGTAGCTCACACCACTGAAGAGTCTTTACCTTATCCATAGATTGGGTTCTTGGCTCTTTTCTCCACTGTTCCCCTTAGTTTTTCTTCCATCCTCACTCTATTTCCAAGTTTGGTTAACATTATTCCTCCTCACTCCAATGTTCTATCCAAAATGTATAAGCATCTGACTCCTCCAGTTCAAGACTCTTCCCTCAAATCTCCCTGTAAGATTCCAGTTCTCACACATCTTTTCTCTTCCCACTCTCACTGCCATTTTCTCTGACTTGTTGAGGCAAGCTTGGTCTGTGCTATTCATGTGACTGGACAAATGGCACTTTGTCATTACTGAAAAATATTATTAGTGTGAATGGCTTATCTCTCCAACTAGTTGAGAGGTCCTTAAATTGTGGGATTGTGATTTACATGTCTTTTTCATCTTATGCAGCACCTAATAGTGTTATGATATACAAAATATCATACATACAAAATATGATATGATATACATAATATCATGCATACAAAATGTTTAATAGAGATTTGATGAATGAGTGAACAAATGGCATTAGAGCTTAGATTTATTAATTAGCTCATCTATAAATGACAGATCACTGAAGTTGACATACCCCTGTACAAAATATAGGTTTATTTTGCTGTCATCTAAATGAATGGATAGAGCTATTTGAGTCCTCAACTGGGTGGAGTGTCTTGGCTCCTTCTAGCTCCTGATCTGCCATTCCTAGGTTATGGTCCTCATCCTTATGGTTTGAGAGAGCAACTTACCCAATACCATCAGAAAGAGTAAAATATTTAGGAATAAGTTGAACAAAAGAAGTATAAGACTTGTACATTGAAAATTACAAAACACCATTGAAAGAAATTAAAAATACCTAAATAAATGCAAACACAATCTATATTCATGGATTAGAAGAGTTAATATTGTTATTACTCAGCCATAAAGAAGAATGAAATTATGGCATTTGCCAGTAAATGGATGGAATTGGAGAATATCATGCTAATTGAAAGAAGCCAGTCTCTAAAATCCAAAGGCTAAATGTTCTCTCTGGTATGTGGATGCTAATCCACAACAAGGAAGGGAGGGGGAAAAAATAGAAGTTCATTGGATTAGTCAAAGGAGAATGAAGGGAAGAGAGGGGGAGTGGTAATAGGAAAGACAGTAGAATGAATGAATCAGACATATCTTTCCTATCCTTGTATACGAATACACAACCAGGGTAACTCCACATCATGTACAACCACAAGAATAGGATCCTAATTAGAATAAATTATACTCCATGTATGTATAATATGACAAAATACAATCTATAGTCATGTATATCTAAAAAGAGTAATTTAAAAATTATTTTAAAAGATTTAATATTTTTAAGATCACTATATTCTCCCAAGTCAATAAATTCAATGCCATTTCCATCAAAATTCCAACTAGTTACTTTGTAGAAATTAACAAGCTAATTCTAAAACTCCAATGGAAATTCAGGGAACACAGAAAAGCCAAAACAAATTTTTGTAAACAATAAAGTTGAAGGATTTAAACTTCCCCTGACTTCTTCTTCTTCCCAAATTAGGGACTGAACCCAGAGTCCTGTCCATGATTGGCATGTGCTCTACAACAGAGCCACATTCCTAACCCAACTTCCTGATTTCAATACTTACTACAAGTTATAGTAGCTGAGACAGTGTAGTATAGCCACAAGGACAGACATATAGACCAATGGAGTAAGAGTCACATTTACAATCAATTGATTTTTATTTTCTTTTTGTAGGGCTGGGGATAGAACCCAGGGACTTGTGCATGCCAGGCAAGCAACTGACTACAGAGATACACCACAAGCCCTTATAGTCAACTGATTTTTTTTGGAACCAGGGATTGAACCCAGGGGCACTTAACAATTGAGCTACATCCTCAGCCCTTTTTTATATTTTATTTAGAAATAGGGTCTTGCTGAGTTGTTTAGGGCCTTGCTAAGTTGCTGAGGCTGGCTTTGAACTTGAAATCCTCCTGCCTCAGCCTTCTGAGCCACTGGGATTATAGGCATGTGTCACTGTGCCTGGCTGCCAACTGATTTTTGATAAGGGTACCAAGACAATTCCATAGGAAAGAATAGGCTTTAAAGCAAATGGTGCTCAAACAACTAGATATTCACATGCAAAAGTATTAAGTTGTACCTTTAAAGCTCACCATACAAAAAATAATTCCAGCCAGGCACAGTGGCACATGCCTGTAATCCTAGGGGCTGGGGAGGCTGAGACAGGAGGATTGCAAGTTCAAAGCCAGCCTCAGAAACAGCGAGGTGCTAAGCAACTCAGTGAGACCTTGTCTCTAAATAAAATACAAAATAGGGCTGGGGATGTGGCTCAGTGGTAGAGTGCCCCTGAGTTCAATCCCTAGTACCAAAATAACAACAACAACAACAACAATAATAATTCCAAATGGACCATAGACCTAAATGTAATACTTCAAAATATAAAACTTTTTCTTTGGAATTGGTAAATAATATACTGAGGCTGTTATGGTCCTGGGATTGAACAATCATTGACCTAATTAACTCCATCTTGCTTGTTCTTTCTCTGATTTGTTATTTCTCTGTCAGCCTAAGGATCCTGAGAATGACCAGACCACCATAAAACATCTGTGGTCATCAGACTGATGTCATCCACACATACCTTCCCATGTCTACCCCTCACCAAATTTCCATTAAAAGAAAAACCCCAAAAGACAGAGGAAGACTAGTAGAGAATCAGAACTTTCACCATTTTTCCATAGTAACAAAGTACTGCTTTCAAATCTTGCAGTGTTAATAGAAGCTGAAGAAAAAATCTAGACTTCTACCATCACCCTGGTAAGGAGGAGGTTGTGGCTATATTCCCCTGAAAGCAAAGTGTCAGAGGAAGACTATCAAAATGGAAGAATTAAATAAAATTCAGTGTGTTATAATATTAAAAATATCTATAACACAATCTAAAATCATTCATCATGCCAATTACCAAGGAAATCTCAACTTGAATTAAAAAAAGACAATTGACAGAAGCCAGCAATGAGATATTAGAATTATCTGAAAAATTCTTTGAGGAGCAGTTATAAACACAATTAAAGCAAAATAAAAAAGAAAGTCTAAGAAAACAAATAGAAAGTTCCAGTAAAGAAACAGAATATTTTAAAAAACAAATGGAGTCTTTAGAACTGAAAAATAATTTTAATTTTTAATAATTTTAAAACTCAACTGATAGACTGAAAATCAGAATGTAGAAAATCCATTAAGTTGAACATAGAACAATAGAAATTACCCAACCTAAACAACAGGGATAGAGAGAACACTGCAAAAAATAAATCTACAGAGCCTCAGGAATCTCTGAACTATAATGTGCAAGACTGTCCTTAACACCAGAAAAATAAAATGTAATAAAATAAGTTTTCAAAAATCTCCATGCCTTGGAGTCATGAGGAAAAGAGATAAAGGATGTGGAGTTGAAAACATATTTGAAAAAATAATGGCTGAAAGTTTTCCAGTTTTGGCAAAAAACAAACCCACAGATTCAAGAAGCTAAGAGAACCTCAAACAAGATAAATTCAAAAATCCATGCCATGCCATATGATAAATTTTTTAAAAACAAAGTCTTTCTTTTCTGTACTGGAGATAGAACCCAGGCCCTCACACCTGCTAGGCAAGTGCTCCACTACTGAACTACATCCCTTACCCTTTTTATGTTATTATTTTGAGAGAGGATCTTGCTAAGTCACCCAGGCTGGCCTCAAAATTCTGATCTGCCTGCCTCAAGCCTCCTGAGCAACTGGAATTAAAGGTATGCCACTATGGCTGGCTAAAAAAAGTCTTAAATTCAACAAAACAGAAATGACACCTTACTAAAAGGAAAACAATTCAAATGGCTATGGATTTCTCATTAGAAACCATGTAGGCCATAAGAAAATGACTGAATATTTTTCAAGTGTTGAAAAACAAAAAGAACTACTAACTCAGCTGGGCGTGGTGGCTCAAGCCTGTAATCCCAGCACTTAGGGAGGCTGAGACAGGAGAATCGCAAGTTCAAAGCCAGCCTCAGCAACGGCGAGGTGCAAAGCAACTCAGTGAGACCCTGTCTCTACATAAAACACAAAATAGGGTTGGGGATGTGGCTCAGGGGTCGAGTGTCCCTGAGTTCAATCCCTGGTACCAAAAAAAAAAAAAGAACTACTAACTCAGAATTCTATATCTCTTAGAATATATACTCTTTAGGAAAGAAGGGAATATTAAGACGTTCTCAGATAAAGGAAATTTAACAGAATTTATCACCAACAGACCTACCCTCAAAGAAGAGCTAAAGAAAATTCTTGGAAAATAATAGCAATGAGAAAAGAATGAATCTCAAAACATCAGTAAGGAATACAAAATAAGAGAGTGAGAGTAACAATTATATGAGTAAATATAATAGATGTTCCCTTATCTCTTGAGTTTGTTTTGTTTTTTGTGGTACTGAGGATGGAACCCAGGGCCTCATACCTGCTAGACAAGTGCTTTATCACTGAGCTACAATCCTAGCCCTTTCTCAAATTTTTATTTTGAGGCAGGATCTTGCTTATTAGCTTTGACTGGCCTCGAACTTGGCAATCGTCCTGCCTCAACCTCCTGAGTATGTGGGATTACAGGCATGTGCCAGCATGCCTGGCCCTTCTTTGACTTTTTTTTATACTGGGAATGAACTCAGAGGCACTTTTCCACTGAACTACATTTCCAGCCCTTTTTATTTTTTATCTTGAGACAGTGTCTCACTAAGTTGTTTAGGGTCTTGCTAAATTGCTAAGTTTGGCCTTGAACTTGTGATCCTCCTGCCTCAGCCTCCTGAGCTGCTGAGATTACAGGTGTGGGCCACCACTTCCATCCCTTCTTTGACTTTTGAAGAAAAAAAGATAACATCATGTAATGTGGGCCTCAGTGTATATAGAGGAAATACATAAGACAATTTTAAGTAGGGGAGGTGGAAATATTTACAGGGAAGTACAATTGCTATACTTCACTTAAACTGGTAAAATGCAGACACTAGTAGACTGTGATAACTTACTGATGTGCAATGTAATACCTAGGGTGATCACGAAGAAACTATATAGTCACAATACTAGAGAACCTGGGGGCAGGGGTTAGAGATGCTACTGTTGTCTGCTGGGTAGAGGCCAAGGGCTGCTAAACATTCTAAGATATGTTTGATGGTCCCCTAAAACAAAGACTATGTCAATAGTGCTGAAGTTGAGAAACTCTGGCCCATACCCTTACCAATGCTGGATATTAGGGGTTTTGGGGGGGTGGGGCATTGAGAGGGACTGGAGATTGAACCCAGGGGCACTCAACCACTGAGCCACATCCCTGGCCCTTTTGTTTTTTAATTTTGAGACAGGGTCTCAGTAAGTTGCAACTTAATGCTCCTCATAAAGTTGCTGAGACTGGCTTCGAACTTGTAATCCTCCTGCCTCAGCCTCCCAAGTTCCTGGGACTATAGGCATGTGCCATCGCACCTGGCTTGATCTGACATTTTAAAGGGGCTGTTCTTCCAGGATGGGTGAGGCTGACCCTGGGTAGAGAAGCTGGGCCCTGACAAGGTGGAACAACAGGCTTTATGCTTGTTCTGAATGACTTTGGCTTTGGATCCACACAAGGAATTATTAACATTGGCTAATGCTCCCAAACCAGCATTCCCATAGGCTCCCAGCTGTCCCCTACTCCATGTCAGATAATGCCCACTGCTATTGCCACATGTTAATGGCCTCTAACTTGAGATCCTCCTGCCCCAGCCTCCTGAGTCTCTGGGATTATAGGTGTATGCCATTGTGCCTATCATCATTCTTTTTAATAACTTTATTTTTCTTTTGTTTTATATTTTCTGCTTGCACCCTATCTATATAGCTAGTGTAGGAGTGAAAGGAAAGGCTTCCTTTCACTCTCAGAAGAGTGCCTGAAATGAACTCATTACTGTGCAAAAGACAGGACTGCTTCCTGCACAAATGAAAACCAATTAGAAAGGCACGGCAGTGATAGAGAAAGAACTTATCATGATAATGAGCTAGCCAACTGGAAGATGGGGGCTGTTATGTTTTGGATCTGGATTGTCCCCCCAAAGACTCATCTATTAAAGACTTGGTCCCCAGTGCAGCAATATCCAGAGGTGAGGCTTTTAGGAAATTATTAAATCATGAGGAATCTAACCTCATCAGTGGATTAATCCACTTGATGGATTAATAATTTAAATATATTATTGGGAAATGTGATCGAGTTGGAGGAAATGGGTCACTGGAATCATTCCCTAAAAGGAGTTTTCTTGTCCCTGGCCCTCTCCTCTGTCTTTCTCTGCCTGGCTGGCTGCCAACTTCCATGAGCTGAGCAGCTTTCCTCCTCCACACCCTTCTGCTATGCTGTTCTGCCTCACCTCAGGCCTAGAGCAGAGGAGTTGCCCCACCATGGACTGAAACCTCTAAAACCATGAACCAAAATAAACTTTTCCTTCCTTAAGTTGTTTATATCAGGTTTTTTGGTCACAGCAAAGAAAAGTTGGCTAACACAGAGGCTGTCATCCTAAAAACTAAGTTAACAACAACAACTAAGTGCTAATATAGGACATTTAAGGAAGTGTGTTTTTAGCCACAGAGAGGTGGCACTAAAGTAATCATTAGTTTTGCAGTGGTCCATTTCTTTGATGCATATTCTGATGTAATCTAAAGGTCATCAGATGTTCTAGATTCTGGAAATCTAATCCAAAGATTACTGATTAAGAAGGCTTATGACTGATATTTCTCCCATTCTTTTTTCTTGGAATATTGACCCTATCAATTAATATCTTCATTATTAAGGTATAGCTTCTCTTTAGAATTTAGCATGCAGAGCAAAAGTAAACAAAGCAAGTTTGCTAAGGACAATTTACAAAGGACAATTTAACCCATCAGGTGGCTTCAATTTGGCAAGAAAAACATTAAACAGAAAGACTCACAAATGTATTACATGCACAGAGGCAATCACAGAGCATAATTACCTACTGGCCCAACATGATTCAGAAGCTTGTATACCTCTTTTTTATATGGAGGGTGAGAATGAAAAATGTAGACCATTTTGAGGAGTTATAAATTATTATTGAGGCAATGAATGGTCCTGAGGACAGAAATTTGCTTGTGAAAAGATTCTCTTGACTGGCATTCCTGCAATCTCAGTAACTTAGGAGGCTGAGGCTGGAGAATCACAAGTTCGAGGCCAGCCAGGACAACTCAGTGAGACTGTCTAAAAATAAGAAATAAAAAGGGCTGGAGGTGCAGCTCAGGAGTAAAGCACCCCCAAGGTTCAATCTCCAAAGGGACAGACTTTATTTTGTAATAAAGTCCATCCAGGTATGGTTACATTCTTCAGGCTTCTTTTCTACCATAAATAAGGAGCTTTTGGGGTGGAAATAGAAGGCAATTGTATTCCCTTTTGAGAGTGATCTTAATGAAGATAATGAAATTCCTGAGACAGCCCCTCCCTGTGCTTAGGGAAGAGAAAGAAAACAAGTTAGAGGGACCTTTCAATCTGAGGCAACTTCTAAGGTCTCTTGGCGTATTACACCTCCAGTCTTTGGGGTACTGTTTTCTGAGCCCTAATACCAGTAAAAACTGATGTTCTACAACCACCACTGCCTTGTCATTCTTCTTAAGTTTGCTGATGTGGTGATTTGAACAATAGTTCATTTTGTACCTCTTCAGGAGAACAGGGTTTGTTTTCCTGTCTTTTTTTTTTTTTTGTACTGGGGATTGAACTCAGGGGTACTCGACCACTGAGCCACATCCTCAGCCCTATTTTGTGTTTTATGTAGAGACAGGGTCTCACTGAGTTGCTTAGCGCCTCGCTTTTGCTGAGGCTGGCTTTGAACTTGAGATCCTCCTGCCTCAGCCTCCTGAGCCATGAGGATTATAGGCATGTGCCACAGCATCTGGCCGTTTTTCCTTCTTACTTTAGGTATTATTTAAATTTGTTATAGTGAATATATATTATTATTGTAATTTATGTGAAGTCATTAAAGATTTTTTTAAAAAAATACCATAGATAAATTAAAAAAAAAAAGAATTCTAAAGTATGTTCAAGTAACCCATAGAAATACAGGTAAAGGACCAGCAAGCAGCTTGGGAAGCTGAGACAGGAGGATCACAGGTTCAAAGCAAGCCTCAGCAACTTAGTGAGGCCCTAAGCAACTCAGCAAAAACAGGGTCGAGTGCCCCTGAGTTCAATCCCCAGTACAAAAAAAAAAAAAAAGAAAGGAAAATAAACCCTGTTCTCCTGAAGAGGTACAAAATGAACAATAGTTCAGATCACCAGATTAGCAAACTTAAAAAGAATGACAAGGCAGTGGTGGTTGTAGAACATCAGTTTTTACTTTTTATGTATAAAATATATAAAAGGGCTGGGGGTGCTAGTGATGTGGCTCAGGGGTAAAGCACTTGCCTAGCATGTATAAGGCACTGGATTTGATTCTCAGCACCACATAAATAAAATAAAGGTATTGTGTCTATCTACAACTAAAAATATTTTTTAAAAAGGGCTGAGGATGTGGCTCAGTGATTAAGTGCCCCTGGGTTCAATCCCCAGTACAAAAAAGAAAAGAAATAGAGGTAAAGAAAGCAGAAACACAGACAACAAACAAACAAAAACTCCACAGGAAACAATAAGAAGACTAAAGAAAACTAAAATTTAAAAAAAACTCAAGTCTTCATGTCATTACTTACATTAAATGCAAATAGTATGATTATACCCACTGGAAGACAGAGATGGACAGAGTAGATTAAAACGTGTGACCCAACTATGAACCCAAATGCAACATCGGTAGGTTGAAAATAAAAGAATGAAAAACATATGCCATGCAAACATTAATCAAAAAAAAGCAGGATTGGCTACTTTCACATTAGATAACGTGATTTTCAGAGCAAGGAAAATTACTGTGGGCAGAGAGAAATTTTACACAATCACAAAAAGATTAATGTACCAGAAAGATACAGCAATTCCAAATATGTATGCACAAACCAACATAGTGGCAAAACACATGAAGCAAAAACTAGTATATCTGAAAGAAGAAATTGAAAAATCCAAAATTACAGTTGGAGACTTCAACACTCCTTTATAAACAATTGATAAAACTTCTAGGCAGATAATCACCAAGGATATACACATCATCAACCACCAGGATCTAATCAACATTTATAGAACATTCCACCCAATAACAGCATAATATACTTTCTTTTAAAGTGTCCATGGAACATAGAACAAGATAGTCCATATCCTGGGCCATAAAATAAACTTTAACAAACTTGAAAAGATTAAAATCACAGAGTGTATGTTCTCTGACCACAAAGGAATCAAACCAGAAATCAATAAGAGAAAGATAAAAGGGAAATACTCAAGTACCTAAAAGCAAAAGAGCATACTTCCAAGTAACATACAGGTCAAAGAGAAAGTCTCAAAGGAAGTTAATAAAAAGCATTTAATTGAATAAAAATAAAAATAAAAATATAGCACCTCAAAATATGTGAGATGCCACTAAACCAATGCTAAGAAGGAAATGTTTACATCATAGGGAAATATTTACATTATAAATAGGAAATGACCAGGCTTGGTCAGTGGTGCATGGCTGCAATCTTAGTTGCTAGGGAGGCTGAGGCAGGAGGATGACAAGTTTGAGGCCAACTTCAGCAACTTAGACCCTGTCTCAAAATAAATAAAAAGGATTAGGGATGTGGCTCACTGGTAGAGTGTCCCTGGTTCAATCCCCAGTACAAAAAAACAAAAACAAAAAACATTGTTCCAAAAAAATCTCTAGTGTTATTTTGAAACCTACTTTTAAATGTTTGTTTTGAGCTGGGCATGGTGGCACATTGCCTGTAATCCCAGCAACTCAGAAGGCTGAGACAGAAGGATCACAAGTTCTAGGCCAACCTGGGCAACTTAAGAGAGACCCTGTCTCAAAAGAAAAAATAGAAATGGTTGGGGATGTGGCTCAGTGATTAAGTGCCCCTGGGATCAATCCTCAGGGCTGCAAAAATTTAAAAGAGGAAAATTTTTAAATCAGTCACCTGATCTCCTTTAAACACTATATAAGGACTAGGGTGTGGCCTCATGATAGAGCCTTGTCTAGCACATGGAAGTCCCTGGGTTCAATTCCTAATGCCTCAAAAATCTAAACAAAGAAACAAATGAACAAAAACTGTAGAAAGAAACCAGGCACTGTAGCAAGTGTGCATGCCTATGGTCCCAAAACTCAGGAAACTGAGGTAGAAGGAGCTTGAGTTCAATGCCAGCATGGATGGGCAACATAGGGAGTCTCTCTTGTTAAAAACAGTTGACTCAGGATTCAAGCAGGGGAAATACTGTTTCTCTGTGAGGTAGCCATTGCTTCTCACTGATACCCTGCTGTTTACCCCCATTCATGTGCCGCCCACTGTCTGCCAGCATATAGCCAAAGTTTTGAGCGCAGATGGCTTGCTGACTGCTGCCCTATCATCCGCCATTTGCCCACCTCTTGCCTGCCCATTGCCTGCCTTTCACCTACCTGTAAGGTCAGACAATGATGACCAAAAGGAGGCCAGTTAAAACCGCTGAGCAAGGTTTTATTGATATACGCTCCTGGTCAAGACTCCCCCGTCCAACAGAGCGGGTCTGGGAGAACCGTGTGCAGGATCAGACGGTTTGGAAGTTTTATGGGTTTGGGGTAGGAAGGGGAGGGCTTGGGACAGGAAAGGGAAGCTTTGGGCAGGAAGTGGGGCTTGAGACAGGAAAGAGAGGTTTTTGGGAGTCCTGTGTCCTCCTGGGGTTGGTCAGGGGACTGAATGATTGATGGTAGTCATGAATTATCGTCACTGCCTGCCTACTAGTGTTTGATTGATTGTTCTCTTGCACATGCGGGCTGCCTGGTGTTTTGTTTTCCTTAGCCGCCTTAAACCAATCTAACACTACCAATCACCTGCCCGCTGATAGCCCACTGTTCGCCTGCAGACTACTCAGTGGATTGCCCACTGCCCACTACCCACTGCTGCCTAGAAGTCCATTGTCACAACCCATAGGTTTGATTACATGCAGCTGCCGCCATCTTGGGACACAGCCACCTCAGTCTGGGGACACCGGCCAGAGCCTGGAGGTATATTGTCATGATACTTACAGGTCTGCTTGCACCTGAAGTCTTTCTTCTGAGTGTGCTAGTGGCCGCCATCTGGCTGCCTCTTTGCAGGGTCATTCCTTTGTGTGGGCACATCCCTGGTGGTCTCTCTGCAAGTTGAAACAGCATTGAGATCTTGGGACTGCAGCAAGGCAGAGCCTGGGGAAGCTGAAGCCCAGGTCCATCAGATTGCAGCTGGAGTTGTGTCGGCCAGTCTGGGTCTAGCAAGCCTGTGAAAGCCAGAGACTAGAGGCAGTTCCCCAGAGGGAGCACAGGTTGAAGAAACTGGAGAAAACCTGGCTCTCTCCAGCTCAGTGAATCCTGAAGTGTGTAAGACAGAAGGAGCTGGCTACAATGGGTGGGAAGACTGGAAGAGAGTGTGAGAGCATCTTGCTATAGACTTGCCCTGCCAACCAGTCCGGCACCCACCAGACTGAGGCTACCATCAAACTTCAGGCAACCCCATGTATTGGTGGAGAAGGGAAGCTGAGAAAATTTTTGAAAGTCAACAGAAGCAATTGTTCGATTTTCCATTGAGACTTTCCTTCTATTTCCCCTTTCTCTCACATCTCTACCATCTTTGAATCCAAATATTTTTCATGCATCTATTTATTGAGGAATGGGATGTATGAATAGTATATTACAATTTGGTTGTGTATTATTATATTTTTACTTTTTTAAAAAAAAAATCTGTATATAGTTTTTCTCTCACCTGTCTTTCTCCCTGGATTCTTTCTTACTTCTCTCATGCTAACAACCAACCTCTATAAATTTCTCCTTCACACTTACTATAAATCTTTACCTCTAGCTTATCTCCTCCCTCATGAACATCACATCTTATACTACTTCTTTTCCCTCATTGTCCATCATTTGATATGGTAAACCCTTTTAGTAAACTTGCTGCTTATATTGAAGACAATAATTGAACATATCATTTCTGTTTATTGTGACAAAACTATAGATGCCTGAATAGGAGTTATTTGGTTTAAAGGTCTATATTGTTTGCATTAGTTGTGTTAATATTGTTCTCTCCCTTAAAGGTGAAGTACTAAAAGCCTTCAGAGATACTATAAGACTGCAAGGTAGAAACTGTACTGTCTCAGATCCATACTGCTAGATGGGAAGACACACAACATGAAAAAACAAGGGAACAAAGCACCTCAAACCAAGATGTTCCAACAATAGAATCCATAGACAACACAGTAGAAGAAATGTCAGAGAAGGAGTTTAGAAGGTGCATGGCTAGACTGATCTTTGGAATAAAAGATGGTATTGGAGAAAATTCAGGAAGTGAAAGACCACTTCAATAAAGAGGCAGAGAATATAAAAAGGAATCAAGCAGAAACCCTCAAAATGAAGAAAACAACAAACCAAATTTAAAATTCAATGGAAAGTATCACCAACAGACTAGACCACTTAGAAGACAGAACTCAGGCAATGAAGACAAAATATATACTCTTGAAAATAAAGTCAGCCACACAGAGAAGATGGTAAGAAACCATGAACAAAATTTCCAAGAATTATGGGATAAAATGAAAAGACCAAATTTAAAATTTATTGGAATAGATGAAGGTATGAAGATAAAAACCAAAGAAATGAACAATCTTTTCAATGACATAATATCAAAAAATTTCCCAAATCTAAAGAATAAAATGGAAAATCAACTACAAGAGGCTTACAGGACCCCAAATGCACAAAATTACAGCAGACCCACACCAAGGCACATTATAATGAGAATAACTAACATGCAGAATAAGGATAGAATTTTAAAGACTGTGAGAGAAAAAAATTGAATTACATATAAGGGGAAGCCAATTTGGATTTCAGCTGATTTCTTAACCCAAACCCTTAATGCCAGAAGGTCCTGGCATAACATATATCAAGCTCTAAAAGATAATGTATGCCAACCAAGAATTTTATATCCAGAAAAATGAAGCTTCAGATTTGAAGATGAAATAAAAACCTTTCATGATAAACAAAAGTTAAAAGAATTCACATCTAGAAAGCACTCACTATAGAACATTTTCAGCAAAATATTCCATGAGGAAGAAATGAAAAAAAAAAAACAATGAAAACTGACAAAGGCAGAAACTACACTAAAGTAAAGGTCAATTAAAGGAGAAACTAAGTCAAGTTAAAAACCAAAAATAAACTAAAATGACTGGGAATACAAATCATATCTCAGTCATTACCTTGAATGTTCATGGCCTACATTCATCAATCAAAAGACATAGACTGGCAGATTGGGTTTTAAAAAATGACTCAACAATATGCTGTCTTCAAGAGACTCACCTCCTAGGAAAAGACATCCACAGACTGAAGGTGAAAGGTTTGGGGAAAAAAACATATCACTCACATGGACCACGTAAACAAGAAGAGGTTTCCGTCCTCATATCAGACGAAGTGGACTTCAAACCAAAGTTAATCAGAACAGGTAAAGAAGAACATTTCATACTGCTTAAGGGAATCATACATCAACAAGACTTAACAATTGTAAATATATATGCCCCAAACAATGGAGCATGTACATACATCAAACAAACCCTTCTCAAATTCAAGAACCAAATAGACCACAACACAATAATAATGGGTGACATTAACACATCTCTCACACCACTGGATAGATCTTCCAAACAAAAACTAAACAAAGAAATTATAGAACTAAATAATGCAATCAATGATTTGGACTTAATGGACATATATAGAGTATTTTATTCATCATTGAGTGACTACAGTTTCTTCTCAGCAGCACATGGATCCTTCTTTAAAATTGCCCATAAGTTATGCCATAAAGCAACTCTCAGCAAATAGAAAAAAATATTCTATTTTTTTATTCTATCAAATCATAATGGAATGAAATAAGAAATTGATGCTAAAATAAAAAATAGAAGCTACTCCAACACCTGGAGACTAAATAGCATGCTATTGAATGACAAATGGATAGCAGAAAAAATTAGGTAGGAAATAAAAAAATACTTAGAGGTAAATGAGAACACATACAACATATCAAAATCTTTGGGACCCTATGAAGGCAGTGCTAAGAGGAAAGTTCATTGAGCTCATACATTAAAATAATAAAATGTCAACAAATAAATGACTTAAAATTATATCTCAAAGTCCTATAAATAGAAGAACAAATCAACACCAAAAGCAGTAGAAGACATAAAATAATTAAAATCAGAGCTGAAATCAATGAAATTGAAACAAAAGAAACAATTCAAAAAATTGACAAAACAAAAAGTTTGTTCTTTGAAAAAATAAATAAAACTGATAAATCCTTAGCTACACTAATGAAGAGAGAGAGAAAACTCAAATTACTAAAATTCATGATGATAAAGGAAATATCACCATGAACACTACTGAAATACAGAAGATAATTAAGAACTATTTTGAAAATATATACTCCAATAAAATAGAAAAATCTCAAAGGCCAACATCATTCTACATGGAGAAAACTTGAAATCATTCCTTCTAAGAACTGGAACAAGACAGGGATACTCTCTTTCATCATTTCTATTCAACATAGTCCTTAAATTCTAGCCAAAACAATCACACAGATGAAAGAAATTAAAGGGATATGAACAGGAAAAGAATAACTCAAACTATTACTATTTGCTGACAACATGATTCTATTTTTAGAAGATCCCAAAAATTCCACCAGAAAACTTCTAAAAATAATAAATGAATTCAAGCAAAGTAGTAGGATATAAAATCAATACCCATCAATCAAATTCATTTCTATGCATAAGCAATGAATCCACTGCAAGATAAATTAGGAACACTACCCCATTCACAACAATAAAATATTTGGGAATCAATCTAGTGAAAGAGATGAAAGACCTCTACAATGAAAACTATAGGACACTAAAGAAAGAAATTGAAGAAGACCTTAGAAGATGAAAAGATCTCTCATGCTCTTGAATAAGCAGAATATAGGCAAAATGACTACACTACAAAAATTGTTATATAGATTTAATGAAAATTCCTATGAAAATCCCAATGACATATTCATAGAACTAGAAAAAGCAATGATGAAATTTATTTGGAAAAATAAGAGACCCAGAATAGCCAAAACAATCCTTAGCAAGAAGAGTGAAGCAGGAGACATCACAATACCAGACCTTAAACTATATTACAGAACAATAGTAACAAAAACAACATGGTATTTGCACCAAAAATAGACACATAGACCAGTGGTACAGAATAGAAGACACAGAGACAAACCCACATAAATACAGTTATCTCATATTAGACAAAGGCACCAAAAACATACATTGGAGAAAAAATAGCCTATTCAACACAAGGTCCTAGAAAAACTGGAAACTCATATGTAGCAAAATGAAATTAAACTTCTGTCTCTCACTCTGCATAAAAATCAACTCATAGTGGATCAAAGACTTAGGCACTAGAACAGAGACCCTGCACCTAAGAGAAGAAAAAGTAGGCCCAAATTTTCATCATGTCAGCTTAAGACCTGACTTCCTTAACAAGATTTCTAAAGCACAAGAAGTAAAATTAAGAATCAGGGGCTGGAGCGGTGGCTCAGTGGCAGAGCGCTTGCCTTGCATGCGTAAGTCACTGGGTTCGATCCTCAGCACCACATAAAAATAACTAATAAAGATATTGCATCCATCTACAACTAAAAAAATATTAAAAAAAAAAAATTTAAAAAAAAAAAAAAAAAGAATCAATAATTGGGATGGATTCAAACTAAAAACTTCTTCTCAACAAAGGAAACAATGTGAAGAGAGAGCCTACAGAATGGTAAAAAATCTTTACCACACACATCTCAGATAGAGCACTAATCTCCAGGATATATAAAGAACTCAAAAAACTTAACACCAAAAACAAACAAACAAACAACTCAATCAATAAATGGGCTAAGGAGTTGAACAGACACTTCTCAGAAGAAGATATACAATCAATCAACAATGCTCAACATCTCTAGTAATTAGAGAAATGCAAATAAAAACTAAGATTTCATCTCACTGCAGTCAGAATGGCAGTTATCAAGAATACAAGCAACAATAAGTGTTTGTGAGGTTGTGGGGGAAAAGGCACACTCATACATTGCTGGTGGCACTGCAATTTGGTGCAACCAATCTGGAAAGCAGTATGGAGATTCCTTAGAAAACTTAGAATGGAACCACCATTTGACCCAGCTATCCCACTCCTCAGTCTATACCCAAAGGACTTAAAATCAGCATACTAGAGCAATGCAGGCACATCAATGTTTATAGCAGCTCAATTCACAATAACTAAACTATAGAACCAACCTATATGCCCTTCAACAGATGAATGGATAAAGAAAATGTGGTACATACACAACAGAATATTACTAAGCCTTAAAGAAGAATGAAATTTATGACATTTGCAGGTAAACAGATGGAACTAGAGAACACCATGCTAAGTGAAATAAGCCAATCTCCAAAAAACCAAAGGCTGAATGTTTTCTCTGATCAGCGAATGCTGATCCATAGTGGTGGAGGGTGAAGGAAAGAATGGAGGAACTTTGGATTGTGCAGAGGGCAGTGAGGGGAGAAGTGGGGCACTGGGGGTAGGAAGGATGGTAGAATGAGGCAGACATTACCCTACATACATGTATGATTACACTACTGGTGCGACTCTGCACCATGTACAACCAGAGGAATGAGAAGTTGGGTTCCGTTTGTGTACAATGTATCAAAATGCATTCTACTGTCATGTATAACTAATTAGAACAAATTTTAAAATTTAAAAAAGATAAAAAACCAAATATGCCAGGTGCAGTGGTGCAAGCCTGTAATCTTAGCTACTCAGGACACTGAGGCAGGAGGATCAAAAGTTTGAGGCCAGCCTCACCAATTTACTGATACCCTGTATCAAAAGGAAAAATAAAAAAGGGTTGGTGGTATAGATCAGGGGTAGAGCACCCCTGGGTTTGATCCCTAGTACCACCATACAAAAAAAACCTAGATAAAGAAGAGCAAAATAAACAACAATAGCAACAAAAGCAGAAGAATAAAAAATAAAAATAAAAGGATAAATGAAATTGAAAGCAGAAAAACAATAGAGAAAGATGAATAATCAGAGATCTGGTTCTTTGAAAAGAGCATTGAGACTGACAATCCCCTAACAAGACTAACAAACAACAAAAAAGAAAAAGAAAAGGCACAAATTACTAATATCAGAAATTAAATAGTATATCATCAAAGGTCCTGCAGACATTAAAAGGATCATAAGGGAATATTGTGAACAACTAAACACTCATGCATTTGATAACTTAGATGAAGTGAACCAGTTTCTTAAAAAGCACAGTGGTACAAGAATACGGTCCCAATGATTCAGAAGTCTGAGAAAGAAGGATCACAAGTTTGAGGGCAGCCTCAGCAATTTAGCAAAGCTCTAAACAACTTAGTGAGACCCTGTCTCAAAATAAAAAATAAGGAGTGGGGATGTGGCTCAGTGGTAAAGCACCTCTGGGTTCAATCCCCGGTACCAAAAAAAAAAAAAAAAAAAAAGCACAAACTTCCAAATTTCTGCAATTTACCCAATATAAAATAGATAATTTGGGTAACCCTGTAATGATCACAGAAATTGAGTTTGTAACTTTAAAACTCCCAAGAAAGTAATCCTCAGGCCCATATGAATTCTACCAAGTGTGAATTGTAGGTGAATTTTATCAAACATCTAAAATAAATGCATGCCAGGAGCTGGGATTGTGGCTCAGTGGTAGAGCGCTTGCCTCGCATGCATGAGGCACTGGGTTTGATCCTCAGCAGCACATAAAAAATAAATAAATAAAATAAAGATATAAAAAAATTTAAAAATAAAATAAAAATAAGTAAATGAAAAAAAAATAAAATATGCCAAATCTTTTCTAAAGTAGAGAAGAGGAGGGAACATTTCCCTCCACTGTTGGGTTAAATATTAATTCATGCCTGGGAAAGCTTGCAGTAAGAGAAGAGAAGGGCTCTAAAGAATGTGATAACAAAGGAAATGGAGAGGGGAAGCTGGCCACTTCCCTTATCTCCTATCTTTAGAAGAGGCTCTAAACAAAGTGGTCCTGGTTGTAAAATAAAGGAATGTACTCATAAAATATCTGAAGAACTCCACCTGTGCAGTGGTATGCAACTTATCCTATATATTCCCCCTGCTTTTAGGCACGGGGCAGCCCTCCATTTTCCATTGTATCCTGGCCCATTGCCACCAAGAAGTAAGTGGAAAAATGTACAAAACTTCTCTGTTGAGTCCTCCAAGTTCTTTCTTTGGGATGAATAGGCATTTACAGCCCTGGGTTTGAACACCAAATAATTTTATGAGGACAATATTACCAGAAAAAAAAAGAAATCAAAACCAGGAAAAAAAGAAAATCACAGACTAATAACACTCATGATTTACAGGCACAAAATTACTTAGTACAATATTAGCAATTAGAATTAAAGAACATATAAAAAGAAGTATACACCATGAACAAAAGGGAATTATTCCAGAGATATAAGGCTGGGTTCATATTTAAAAATCACCCATGTAAACCACCATATTAAGAGGCTAGATAAGAAAAAGATGATCATATTAATTGAGGAAGAAAAAGTATTTTATTTTTCTTTTATTTTCTTTCTTTCTTTCTTTCTTTTTCTTTTTTTCTTTTTCTATTTGTGCCAAGGATTGAACACTGGGGCACTTAACCACCGAGCCACATCCCCAACTCTTTTTATTTTTTTATTTAGGGACAGGGTCTCACTAAGTTGTGTAGGGTCTCACTAAGTTGCTGAGGCTGGCCTTAAACTTACAATCTTTCTGCCTCAACCTCCCCAGTCGCTGGGATTACAGGTGTGCACCACCACACCCAGCAAGAAAAAGTATTTGATAAAATTTAGCACCTAAGGAGGATTTTATTGAAAATGTTGAAATAAAGAGCTTCTAAAGTCTGTCTTTCCATCAAAGCAAAGGAAAAAAATGGGCAAAAATCAAAACAATAACAGAACTCTAGAAACTAAATCAAAAGCTTGCAATTATTGGGGCAGTGCTTAATCATGAAAAATAAGCAGAGGGTCAACAGGAATAGCTGAAAGAACTCCATCAGGTTTGCCTTACATCAGCCAAAGCTCATGATCTCAGAAGGTCAACATAGGAAAGAACAAAGGAAGGAAGGAATAAAGGAAGGAAGGAGGGAGGGAAAAGAATAAAGAATAAAAAAATCTGACTAGTACCTTAAACCTAAGGGCAAGACCTCTACCATGCAGAGAATCCAACCTGGGATTCAATTGCAGAGGCCACGAGAGTCCCCTTCCATTGATGAATTCCAGTTGTACATTTCTGGGAATGCTGCACTCTTGTATGATATTGCTCTTATCATTACGTGCAAGAAGCTCAACCAAAGCTGAGGCATAAGCACACTGACCCAGCATCCTATTACCCCCAGGAAGCCCATCCCAAGGAGACTGGAGAGAGTTCTGTGGGAACCACGGAGAGCCATAACTCACTGAAGTTCAAGTGTGAGGAGCCTTCACATGGTATCCCTGCCTTTGTCAAGAACCCAGGTGCCATAGCAGTGAAAATGAAGAATGGCATCTAGCAGGTGACAGGACCCAGTCAATGCTTATATTTCTGCCACCCAAAGACAACAACTTGTTCAGGACCCTGGGGACCCTGGGGAGGAATGAGTCACTCATAGCTGCCAATTGCCTCCAAGGAATCCACCCACCTTCTTGCTTTAGCATTGTGTGCTTACTGATCACTGAGGTCAAAGGCCATCTGGCCCACAGGCTGAGAGCCAGGGGTCAGACTCAATCCTGCAGTCCACCTAGTGCAATGGCACCTTTAGATCCCACATGTGCCTAGACCATGGAGAAGTAACAGTTCATCCACAACATTTTTAAAAAGCTGTAGGTCTCTTTTGAAGAGGATGAAGAGATGGTGAGTTTCCAGGAGAGGTGGCTATGGAAGTTCTGGAGAAAAACTCCAATGATTGGTAACACAGCCAGATCCTGAATGGGGTGAAGCACTTCAAAGGCTGGGCACTCTTCAACTATCTTGAGAAAAATAACTAAAGGAAGGCATGGGGTTCTTCCAGTCTCAGAGTGCCACTATAGCTATCCACTGGATAAATGGTGACATGCAGAAAAAAGAGAAAGGACATGATGAGAGAGGGTGGGGGAAGGACAACATTGAATCCTGCAGAATGTGTGCCCTCAAAGATGATCCCCTCCAAGATGTCCCCTAGCAAGAAGGTAGAGTGTGATGGAGGCCCACATTGAGAAGGGAAGAAATGAGTAGAGGAGTCCAAGTGTGGGACAGAGATGGAAAGCTGAGACCCATATGTGCCTGTCCCTTGGTGACTCTGCAGGTGGACTATGCACTATTTGAGACAGGCCATGTGGAAAACCCCAGTCGTGCCGTTGCTGCAGTTCTGGAAATGATGTGGTCATAGGGAACCTCCAGTGTCCTACCCCTGTTTGGCCCAGTTTTTGTGGCTGGCATGTGCCACTGGAGGTAGCCCTTATATCATCCTAATTTGTATTTGTAAATTGTGCTGGTTTCCCAGGTATTGTCACCATTCAACAGATGGGTACATTGAAAGCCACTGGCTCTGGGGTTTAGAGTTGTCTCATGTGAGCTCAGACCATCCCTGGCCAGGCCACTTTCAATATCTGTTAGTTGAAGAAAAAGCAGTTCCCAAGTGCCAGAAAAACTCCCCTTTCTTAGTTGTCTCTGCCCTGTCCTTGAGCAGAAAGCCTTTCCTCCTCAGGGCACTCTAAGGAGGACACAGTGCCAATGTTCACAGACATGATGGATGAGAATTTCAGACTCTTCATCATTTGCACAGATTACCTTAGGTGTTTCTGGGTGGGCAGTTCCTTTGCATATTTTAGGAGAGGTTTATTGGTTAGGGGCTTACATCAAGCCTTTGGCTTTGGTCTTATTTTAGAGGTTGGTTGGGAACCCAAGGGGGTCAGCCTCACATGGGAAAGGGGTGGGAAGTGGATGGAACTTTTCTGATGTACTCTTGTGTGAGACATTTTGTTTTGGTTTAATTTGGTTTTCATTTTGTTTCATATTCTTCCCCCTTAAACCAAAGTAGTTTGTTTGGGGTTCACTGTGTAGACATTGCCCAAGTATGGCACTTACAGGAGGGGTTTAGGGTTGGGTAAGCCCCAGGTCCCTGACACAGCAAAGAGGAAACTGTTCTTTTGGTTCCTGCCCAACTTCAGTGGGGCCAAAACCCACCCTAAGAGGGAGGAGGGTGTTGTTGAAGAGCAGACTTTTGAAGAGAAGGCAGCTTCCAGGTCGCTGGGTGAACACCATTATGCACACACATATTCTCCCACCTGGGTGGGGCTGAAATCCTTACATAGGAACAGTAGAGAAGCAGCCATGGTCCCCACTAAGGGCTGAGGGGACCCCAGATGGGTCCCCTTGGTCAGACTGGAGCAGACACCTCCAGTCACTTCCTTTGACCTAATGACGATGCTACAGGTGGCCAAGAAGATGGAGGATCCCTGTGCCAAGAGTTAAACTGGTCTTACTGAGGGGTGGTGCCCCAGTGAAGAAAGAAGAGAGAATGAAGTCCCATGCATGTCCTCTGTCAACTCTAGGTAGTGATTTTCAATTGTTGATGTTTCAGAGAGGACCCTCCAGAAGCCCAGCTGCCTTCCCTAAGGATTCACTCTTTGCTGGGAGTAAATTTCCACACATCCTTCAATTTGGGACAGATCAGACCAAGCTGTCACAATCATTGGACTAAAAGCTATCATTGGACTAAAACCATTGGACTAATCATTGGACTAAAATCATTGAGGAAAAGCCTTCCCTCATCCTAGCTCCTCACCAGGCAGATCAGTCATGACCCAGGAACCCAGCAACTAAGTGCCTTCAAGACGCCTCCATCCACGCCCTCCCAGATCCCAGATATCTTGCCTGAGGAGCCCCAAGCCCTTGTTCCTTGCTGTACTCTGATGGCAACTTTAGCGAACTGCTCGAGGTCTTTGTTGAAGGGCTGCAGTGAGATTGTTTTGTTTCCTTTGGTTTTGTGACTTTGTTTTAAACTGAAACTATTACTTTCTTCTGCTGAACAGTATCAAGTACAATAGGGCATTGAGCTAATCTGCTAGACTGCAATATCAATGGTAGTACTTTAGTGTCTTTATATTAATGTTATTTGTCCTGATTTGAGCAATAATGATAAGGAAATGGTTTATTATTTTTTAATTAATCCATTTTAACTAATGTGGAATGGAAAAGAACCAAGAATACAAAGTAAATCACTTAAGGCAAGGCAAGCCTCAAGGCAGCATAGACTAGGGATCCTTGTCCCAGGCCCCACCCCACCTCAATTAGCAGAGCTGACTTGAGCTTAAAGACCTCCCTTTCATCCTGCCCCATTGCTGTTATCAGAGTAGTGGACTTCCCCTAAGTATAAACAGCAAGATCCTGTTTTTCAAAAATATCACTCAATCATTCCGAGAAGCACGAGCAGAGTTTTGGCACATGTGCAATAAACTTTATGGGCAAGGCACTGGAAACTGTCAATCATCCCTCATTTAGCATAAACCACTCCTAGCAAAAAGCCCGCCAAAGGCAAACAAAGAATTCAGAAGCACATGTAAGTTCCAACCCCCTCTGGGTCCCGGAGCAGATGCCTTTATACTGTCCCTGCTGCGCTATCGCTGTATATTTTCCTTCAGTAAACTCTCTTAACTGCTTCTTTTTGTCTTGGTGAACTCTTCTCACTTCCAGCACTTTGAAGTACCCAAGTCCTCAAGAAATATGTTGGCTCTCATCATTCTTACTCCGCATAATACTGGAATCCTACAAAGTGTAATAAGACAATAAAAACCATACATCTCAGGAAGAAAGAAATAAAAGCATTCTTATTTTTAGGTGACAAAATTGTCTACATAAAAATTCTAAGAAACCTAGTCAGACATAGTGGTGCACACCTTAACCTAAGCTACTCAGGAGGCTGAGGTAGAAGGATCACAAGCTTAAGGCCAGCCTCAGCAACTTATTGAAATCTTGTCTTCAAAAACATAAAGGGCTGGGGATACAGCTGTGGCTCAGTGGTAGAGTGCTCCTGGTTAAATTCCAGCAACTACCCCTCTCCCCGCCCCCCAAAGAAAAGGAGAGAGAGAAAGAAAATTCCAGAAATCTACATAAAAGCCCCTCAAAGTAGTGAGTGATAGTAAAACACTGGAAACAACCCAAATGTCCTTTAACAGATAAATGGTAAAACAAACTGTTATACATCTACAACATGTAATTGTTCTCAGCAATAAAAAGGAACAGACTTGATACAGCAATTTGGATGGGTCTTAAAGGTATTATGCCAAATGAAAAGAGTCAATGTCAAGGGTCACATACTGTATGATTTCACTTAAATAACATTCTCAAATTGGTAAAACTATGAAGATGGTGAACAGGTTGGTAGTTACCAGGAGAGAGGGATGGTGGATGGGAGGGGAATGGGTGTGACTATCACGAATTAGCAGGGGGAAGATGTTGGTAGTGATGGAATCATTCTGTATCTTGATTGTGATGGCAGTTACACAAATCAATATATGTGTTAAAATAGTATAAAACTGAGATAGAGATGTGGGGATAAAGGGAGAGATACGAGTCTCAAAAGAAAATGTTCATGAACCATTTAAGTGCAGAAAGTGCCCATGAAAAGTTGCAACCCCCGAGTGACCCAGAATGCACCCCTGACCTATGCCCTTGCCTGCAAAAAATGACATGAGACCAGCGTGCAAACACAAGGAAAACTGATGTGAAGTTGTGTAACTCTGCCCTGACTCCTTCTATAAATATTCATATCTCACGCCAAATGGGTTGCTGTCTCTCCCCCTAGAAATGGCCCACATTCTACTCTGAATATGTATTCCTTGCTTTTCCCCAAAAGTTTCTCACTCTCAAGGTAGCTCTCATTATCCCTTGAATGCACCTCTGCTTGCCCAAGTAAACCTCTATGTGCCTGACTGGCATGGGCTGAAATTCTTTTCCACCACACATGCTAACAACTCCAAGAACCCCACTGGTCTTGAGTCAAGTTCTCCTCCTCTAAGGGAATTCCTCAAACCTCTCTTTGAAGGCTTTGTTTTTCCCATGACAAAACTATATACATTGTACCAGTGTCAGTGTTCTGGATTTGATGTCATACTATGGTTACCTAAGATGTACTCACTGGGAGAAACCGGACAAAGGGTATATAGGAACTCTGTGCTACTTTTGCAATTTTGTAAATCTATAATGATTTCAAAATATAAAGTTTTAAAAATTGTGAAATAAGCTGAAATGAAAAGTATTGACTTAAATATTGAACTTAAGAAGGTAGCAAAAGCAAAGCAGCCTATAACCAAAGAAAGTACAAGAAAGCAAATAATAAAGCAAGTAATAAAAGAGAAGAAAGACAACAGAGAGGATCCACAAAGTCAAAAGTCAATTTAATAAAAAGATAATACTATGAAAATCTTAATGTCAACAAATTTAGAACTTAGACAAAAAGGCAAAACTCCTTGGAAATATAACCAACTCAAATTAACTAGGAGAAAAATAGAAATCCTGAATAGTCCTATAAGTGCTGAGGAATAAAATCAATATGTAAACACGCCAGGCCCAGATGGTTTTATAAATTCTACTGAGTATTCAAGAAAGAAATCTTTCCAATATTGTAGAAATTTTTCAAGGGAATAGCAATAGGAAGGAAATTCTCACTCTCCAACTGTTACAAAGCTAGTACAACCTCGATAGCAAAAAGACACAAAAAAAGTATAAGACTGGGCTGTGGGCATAGTTCAGTGGCAGACTATTTGCCTAGCATGCACCAAGTTCTGGGGTCCATCCCCACCACTTATAGATAGATAAAGGAGGGAAGGAAAGAAGGACGGATGGATGGACAGACTACAGCATGATCTCACACACCAACTCAGATATAAAAACCCTGAAGAAAATGTATTCAAATTGAATCCAGCAACAAAAAGAACAGATAAATATCACAACTAAGCTGTACTTATCCCAGGAAGATAAAGTTAGTTTAATTTCAGAATTAAACTAACTAAATTTTTTCCGTTATTTCTATTCATTGATAAAGACAGAAACATAGGTTATCTTAATAAATGCAATAAAATTATTTAATGCAATTCAATGCCTGTTTGGAATAAAATTGCCTAACAATCTAGGAATAAAAGATAACCCAATGAAAGTTATTTACCAAAGATGCAAAACTAGCCTAATACCTAAATCTGAAACATGAGAACTTTACTTTAAAAATCAAATCAGAAACAAAATAAGGACTCTTAGCATCTCTATTCAACATCACACTACAGATCTTATCTAGTTAAGTAAATTGAGAAGAATAATACCTTTTTTAGATTACAACAATCAGAAAGAGGGAAAATGTCATTATTTAAAATTCAAGGATGGGGCTGTGGCTGTAGCTCAGTGGTAGAGCGCTTGCCTAGCATGCATGAGGCACTGGGTTTGATCCTCAGCACCACATAAATATAAACAAGTAAAATAAAGGTGTAAAAAAATACAATAACATTATAAAAAATTCAAGGGCATAATACCTGGCTTTGATTCAGTGAAGACATTTATGTTAATTTACATTTATATTGGTAATAATATACCCCTGTCATGTTGCTTTCTAAGGATCTAACAATGAAGAAGAAGAGCTTAGAGAAAAACGAACTATGTTATAATTTGTCATGTGTCTTGTGGCTGTTATAACAAATTACCACAAATGGGTGACTTAAAACAACAGAAATTAATTCTCTCACAATTCTGGAGAGAATTCAAACCAGAAGTTTGAAATCAAGGCATCAGTGTAACATGGAGTCAAGTAGGTTCTGTGTCCCACAAACTCAAAGTATGAGATTCATGGGCAGCAGATGGTAAAAGCAAAGTGTAAGAATATATTAAAGCAAAGCAAAATGAAGCTTCCATGGTTGGGAGGGGACCCAAGAGAGGTGCCAGTGAATGGCTATTGTCTAGGAGTTTATATTGATCTACAGGTTTAAGGAAATCAGCCCCAGGTCAATCCTAGGTAAGATACTCAGCGTCCACAAGATATTCATGCAGCCTTTAGTCCAATACAAATATTGATCAGGCATTTTTCCTTCTTTGGAGAGGCATGGACTCCAGGTCACATATGTCCTGATTTAAAAATAAACTTTATGCAAATTTCTCAGCAAAAACCTGCAGCAACTGTTTGTAGTCTGCTGCTCAGGAAGTTGCCCCCAGGGCCATTTCCCTATCTGCCCAGTCTTATCTCTTCCTCCTGACTTCATTAGCAGAGCCACAGTTCCTCTGGAAGTTCTGGAAGAGAATTCATTATTTGCCTCTTACAGTTTCTGGTGGCTACAGGTGTTCCTTTGTTTGTGGCCCTGTCACTCCAATTTCCACCTCCATGGATACCTTGCCTCCTCCTCTTCTCTGCATCTCTCCTTTTGTGTGTCTTTTACAAGGACACTGGACAGTGGGTTTAGAGCCACTGGACTAGATAGTCCAGAATAATCTCATCTCAAGGTTCTTAACTTAGAATGAGGTTGTAAACGGGGCACAGTGGCACGCACCAGTAATCCCAGCACTTAGGGAGGCTGAGACAGGAGAATCGTGAGTTCAAAGCCAGCCTCAGCAATGGCGAGGCACTAAGCAACTCAGTGAGACCCTGTCTCTACATAAAACACAAAATAGGGCTGAGGATGTGGCTCAGTGGTCGAGTACCCCTGAGTTCAATCCCTGGTACTCCTCCTCCTCAAAAAAAAAAAAAAAGAATGGGTGTAACTCAGTGGTGAAGCACTTGCCTAGCATGCACAAGACCCTGGGTTCCATCCCAGCATCAGCAAACAAACAAAAGATTTTTAACTCACTTATATCTGCAAAAACCCTTTTTTCAAATAAGTTCATATTCACAAGTTCTAAGGGGTTCAGATGTGCATATAGATTTTGGTGGGGCTACCAATCAACTTACCACAGTGGTTAGTAAGTCCCTCAACTGTCTCTTGAATTTCAGTAATACACAGACCATTTGTGGCCAGGCCAGGCAGCACACACCTGTAATTCGTGCAGCTCAGGAGGGTGAGGCAGGAGGATCATGAATTCAAACCAGTCTCAGCAACTTACAGAGGCACTTAGCAACTCAGTGAGACCCTGTCTCTAATAAAATATTTTTAAAAGGGCTGGGATGTGGCTCAGTGGTGAAGATCTCTGGATTCAATCCCCTGTACCCCCCCCCAAAAGATACAGACCATTTGTAAAAAAAAGACATGAAGCCAGGTGGAGTGGCGCAAGCCTGTAATCCCAGCACTTTGAGAGGCTGAGACAGGAGAATCTCAAGTTCAAAGCCAGCCTCAGCAATGGCGAGGCACTAAGCAACTCAGTGAGACCCTGTCTCTCAATCTCAAAGTGCTGGGATTACAGGCTGGGATTACAGGCTTGTGCCACCGCGCCTGGCTACAAACAATTCTTAATAGATTTGTATGTGTATGTATGGAATTTGACAAACTGATTTAAAATTTTTATGGTAGAGCAGACTAAAAATAGCCCAAACATTTCTGTAGAAGAATGACAAGGTTGAGGGAAACCTGCTACAAGTCATATAAACTTCTAGTGATTAAGGCACTATGACATTGGCTCAGAATTAGACAAATGAACCTAATGAACACAACTGGTAGTCCAACAAGGCACTGAAATATATAGAAACACAAGATATATGACAGAAGCATCATTGTGAATTAACAATTATATATATAATATACATATATATAAAATATATATAATAAATATATATAAATATATATATAAAATATTTAGTTCACACCATGAAAAAAATCACTTCCTGGTTCAGTCAGGATTTGAATATGAACAGCAAATATTTAACATATTTAAGCTGGGCATGGTGGCACACGCCTATAATCCCAGCACTTCCGGAGGCTGAGACAGGAGAATTGCGAGTTCAAAGCCAGCCTCAGCAATGGTGAGGCGCTAAGCAACTCAGTGAGACCCTGTCTCTACATAAAACACAAAATAGGGCTGGAGATGTGACTCAGTAGTCGAGTACCCGGTACCAAAAAAAAATACCTGGTACCAAAAAAAAAAATTTAACATATTTAGAAGATACAAGAAAATATCTGATAATCTCAGGAATCCAAATATCCATCAACAGTAAGATTCAAATAATCATATGCTTATATAGTAAAATACTTGTGGACATGAATATACTTCTTAGATCTGCCTTCAAGAAAAACCTGTGCAGGGTGCAGTGGTGCACATGTATAATCCCAGCAATTTGGGAGGCTGAAGCAGGAGAATGGCAAGTTCAAGGCTAGCCTCAGCAACTTAGAGAGACCTGTCTCAAAATGAAAAGTATAATGGGCTAGGGATGTAGCCCAGTGGTAGAGTGTTCCTGGGTTCAACTCCAAAAAAGGAGGGAGAGAGGGAGGGAAGGAAGGAAGGAAGGAAGGAAGGAAGGAAGGAAGGAAGGAAGGAAGGAAGGAAGGAAGGAAAGGAAGGAGGGAGGGAGGGGGGGATAGATGGATGAACCTCTGGCTTTAGCTGCTGTTGGCAATCCACCTTCAGCTCTCAGACCCCAGGGGACTGCCATAGCTAGAGAGAACTGCTTCATCCAAGTTCACTTCTTGCTTGAGTGGCTACATTCAATGACCAAGCAGCCCAACTCAGGACAACTGCAAATGTTCTGAAGAGCCATTCTAGTCCCGTATTATTTGCTCAGGAATTTGGACAGAGCACATTGGGTAGATCTCCCCCACATGACATCAACTGGGGTCATTGACTCAGCTGCATTCCACAGTGACTAGGCCGAGCCAGAAGACTTCATGTACATGTGTGACACCTTAGTGCTTCTCCAAGTGACCTCTTTCTTACCATGGGGTCAGCTTGGACTTCCTCACAACATGGTAGTCTTACGGTAAACTGATTTTTTACATGGTAGTTTGCAGCATTCCAAGTGGCAAAGGCAGAAGCTATAGATCTCTTACGTTTTAGCCTTGGAAGTTATCTAGCATCATTTCTGCTACATTTTATTAATTAAAGTAAGTCATGAAGTCAGCCAAGTCCACAGAGAAGGAAACAGCCTCATTTCTTGATGGAGGCCCAACATGTTCACATTGCAAAAGAGCCTGTGGAATTGAATATCTCTTTTCCCCCCAGTACTGGGAATTGAACCTAGTGTTGCTTTACCATTAAGCTATATCCCCAGTCCTTTTTTCTTTTTCTTCCTTCCTTCCTTCCTTCTTTCCTTCCTTCCTTCCTTCCTTCCTTTCTTTCTTTTCTTTTCTTTCTTTCTTTCTTTTTTTGATACAAGGTTTGTCTAATTTGCCCAGTGTTTTAGTCAGCTTTTTCACCACTGCAACTAAAAGACCCAGCCAGCACAATTGTAGAGGAGGAAAAGTTTATTTGAGGGTTCACGGATTCAGAAGTCTTAGTCCAAGGCTGGTTCCATTCCTCAGGGCCTGAGGTGAGGCAGAACATCATGGTGGAAGAGAGTGGCAGAGGGAAGCAGCTTACATGGTGATCAGAAGCAGAGAGAGAGAGACTCCACTCTCCAGATACAAACATATACCTTATAGCCATGCCCCCAAGAAACCAATGTCTCCAGCCACACCCCACCTGTCTCCAGTCACCACTCAGTTAATCCCATCAGGGATTAATTCACTAATTAGGTTAAGGCTATAACCCAATCATTTCTCCTCTAAGCCTTCTTGCATTGTCTCACATGTGAGCTTTTGAGGACACCTCACATCCAAACCATAAGACTGGCCTCAAATTTGTGATCCTCCTACTTTGGCCTCCTGAGTACTGGGATTATAAGTGAGTGCCACTTCACCCATCTTGGGAGATATTTTTGTGGCCATCTTTAGAAACACAATCCATCACAGTCTTTTACAACTCCATAATCAGCTTCCTCTAGAGTTGTGAAGTATACAACCAATATAATTGGTCCCCACAGTCCCAGACTCACACACACGATGCTGATCACAAAAAGCAAGTCACAGATGAATATATACAATATTTTATCATTTATAATGAAGTTTAAAATGTCAGACTGAAGAGTATATTATTCATATTCATACATAAAATGTAGGAAGAATATAAAGACAAACAAGGAAACAATAAAAAAATCTTAGCAAAGGACAGGAAGATGCAATTTTTAAGATAGGGATAAGAATATAGAAACCTCATGGTCTAAGTAATAATCTGTAACTTCAGCTAGGTGGTAGATATATGGGTGCTTTTTATATAATGTTTTTTTACATGTACAAAATCATTCACACTCAATTAAGAAAGAAAATAGGTTGGATGCAGTGGTGCACTTCTGTAATATTAGTGACTCAGGAGGCTGAGGCAGGAGGATTGCCAGTTTGAAGCCAGCATGGGCAATTTAAGGAGATCTTATCTCAAGTAAAAAAATATAAGAAGGGCTAGAGGTGTAGCTCAGTGGTAGAACACACCTGGACTCAATCCCCAGTACTCCTAAAATAAAATGAAATAACATAATAATATAACAAAATAGAAAAATAAAAACAAAGAGTAATTTAGTTTATAGTAGCCTCTGGAATAATGGAAAAGGATATGACCAGAGAAGGTTACACTGGGGGTCTAGTAGTATTAAATTCTGGTTACAGTGGCTGGGCAAGTATTTCTGTGGTAGAGCACATGCTTAGCATGAGCAAGTCTTGGCTTCAATCACCAGCCCCTCCCCAAATTTTGTTAGGTTATCTTGATGAGTATTTGCTATATTTTCCTTATGAATTTATTATATACCTTCTATTATTTGTGTTCATACCATAATAAATTAATGTGTTCAATTATTTATTGAGCACATAATGTATGCAAGACGTTGTTCTAGGCACTTGGGATACACTAATGAACAAAACATGACATGAATCTTTATCCTCATGTGATTTGCAGTCTTTCTATTTTTCTTAACAAACGCCATAAAATGGTGGACTCAAGTGGAAGAAGTAAGAATAGTCAACCCCAAGTATAGGAAATAAAGGGGGACATTGTCTGTAGAGAGTTTGAAAACAACAGTAACATGACCAAAAGTTGGTTTTCCTTTTATTACCACCATTTACAAGCCATTATAAATGGTATCAGTGATAAAGGACTCCTCTACACTGGGACACAACTCTTCTATCACCCTCTCCATGACATCAGAAGTACTCATTACTCAGTGCACCCATTATGGTTTCTTGTATATACAATTCTGTAAAAGTTAATGACACAACATACTACATACAGTTTAACAATGTAACATGGCTTTAGACTTTCAAAAGAAATTTTTGTGGTACTGTTTAAATTTTTTGCTAAAGCTCATAGTGAGGGTGAGGGGAGAGGAAGCAGGGTGGAAGATAGAGAGGAAGAGAGAAGTGGCAGATACATACTTGCTGTTGGTTGAGAGGAGAGATTCTGGCTGTCAGGTGTGGACCATAGCATCAGCAACGAAGGGAATGGTACTTTAGCAGAGATTTTTTTTCCCATCTGGGAATAATTATTCCATTTGGGGGCACCTTGTAATATTCAGAGTACATAGTAGAGACAAAGTCTAATCATCTAGTTCTAGAGAGGCCACAGGTAAGCTTGCAAAGAACAAAGAACTAAGTAGCTTCTTCTTCCAGGACACAAGGTGATAACATTAAATTTGATCTCAATCAAGAATAGTAAATATAATAAAAGTTCTAACAAGTATGGAGAAAGGGGAACACTTGCACATTGTTGGTTGGAATGCAAATTAGTATAGCCATTATGGAAAACCACATGGAAGTTCCTCAAAAATTTAAAAATAAAACTACCATATGGTTCAGCAATCCCACTCCTGGGTAGACATCCAAAGGAAGTGAAATCAGTATTTTGAAGAAACATCTGCACTCCCATATTTATTGTAGCACCATTCACAGTAGCCAAGATATGGAATCAAGGTAAGTGTCCATCAACTAATGAGTGGATAAAGAAAATGTGGTAAATATACATCGTGGAATACTATTTAGCCATAAAAAGGATGATATCCTATCATTTGTGATAACATGAATAGAACTGGAGACCGTTATGTTAAATGAAATAAGCAGGCACAGAAAGACAACTATTACATGACCTCACTCGTATGTGGAATCTAAATGTTGATCTCCTACAAGTTGAGAGTAGAGTGGTGGTTACCAGAAGCCAGGGAGTATAGTGGGGAAGAGAAGGATGAGAGAAGTTGATTAATGAATTCTAAATTATAGTTAGATGGAAGTAAAAAGTTCTGCTTTTGCTATTGCACAGTAGGGTGACTATAAATGGTGATAACATACTGTATATCTCAAAATCATAGAAGAAAGGATATTGAATGTTTTCAACATGGAGAAATTATAGATGTTTGAGGAGATAAATATATTCGACCTGATTTATACATTACACAATGTATACATGTCTTGAAACATCACATGGTGCCCCATTAACATAGACTATTTTTATTTTTATATATTGGCTAAAAATCTTTTAGTTTAAAAACTGAGTTGTATTTTATTGGTGAGGAGGGCATCATAATTGTAATGGAGATATTTTAGTACAAGATACATCTCTTCACAATTATAGATACCATGATGATATCTGCTACTATTATAGAAATAGTAGCAGATATCATCATATCATGCCTTTATGACAAAAAAGTAGATGGAGATAGAAGGACCACTCACTATGTTTGTATCATGTTTAAATATAAAAGACTACTCAGGCAAGGGAAAGGCAGAAATTGTCTGTACTTAGAATCTTCGTTGTCGTTGTAATAGCAATGTTGGAAGAACTTATTTACTCTTAAGACTGCTAAATCTTCTTTCGTCCAGCATTTTCAAGAGTCACTCAGAAGCAAAGATGACATAAATATTGCAATATTAGTCACGCATTATATTTCTGGAGAATCAGTGTGGCATTCTAAAGAGGTAGTTTTTGAGAAAACTGAGTATACCCATATGGAACCATTTAAGTCATTTGTTGTGACAGGAAATAAGAAATGGAATAAACTATATTTCAACAAAGAACACTTCTCTAAGAAGGAAGACAAAGACTATAAAAGATATTGTGTCAGAATGAAATCCACTCAGGGCCAAGTTTTTCACAAAAAAACTTAGCTTTGTTTTCAGGAGACTAGTCCATGATTGTAGTAAAATCTATTGTGGGAGTTCTAGGCAGAGGATTTTCCTCCATATCTATGCAAACAGAATCAATGAAAGAAGAATGTTTCTGAAGTTTTGAGTCAGACTTGAGCAAAAAATGCCTAAAGTAGATAGTGCTATCTACCTCCTGCTTCTCCCTTCTTCTAGAAACATCTCCCACATTAATGCCAAACTAACCCCTCTACCACTCCACCCAAGTGTTCCAGTGTGGCAATGAGTCACATGTGTGACCTTGTGACCTATATGACCTCATACTCGCACTCCCCTTGTGTAAGCCAGCTTTTCGTTATTGTGACTAAAATTCCTAACACAAACAACTTAGAGTCTCCAAGACAGAAACATCATGGCAGAAGGGCATGGAGGAGAAAAGTTTCTCAGCTCTTGGCAGCCAGGAAGCAGAGATAGTGAGAAAAGGAGGAGAAGGAGGAGGAGGAGGAAGAAGAGGGGAGGAGGAGGAGGAGGAGGAAGAAGAAGAGGAGGAAGAGGAGGAAGAAGAGGAGGAGGAGGAGAGAGAGAGAAATGAAGGAACCAGAGACAAGATATAGTCCCCAAAAGCATGCCCCCAGTGACCTATTTCTTCTAACCATGCCCCACTTGCCTACAGCTTCCACCTCCTCCCAGTAATCAATTCAAATTATTAATCCATCAAATGGATTAATCCATTTATGAGATTAGAGCCCTCAGGATCCAATCACTTCCCCAAGCCCCACCTTTGGACATTGCTGCATTGGGAATCAAGTCTTCAACACACGGGCTTTCAGGGAACATTCCAGATCCAAACCATAACCTTGCTCTTAGTTGGAACTTGGTAGGAGCAGTCCCTCCTTGTAGTTCAATCTGGTCTAAACCACCATCATATCTCACTTGGATTATTGCAGTAGGTCCAACTGATGTTGCTACTTGCACCCTTGCATCTCTGAAGTTCATTCTCAACCCAGAAGGCAGAGACAAATGCAAATCAAATATCACCCATCTACATAGCACTTTCTAGTAACTGCCCATCTCATAATCTAAGTTCAAGTCAAAGCCTTTACTGTGACTCCCAAAGCTCTCCCCAAATCCCCTTAGCTTCCTGGCCTCATCTCCTACTATCTTTTTCCTTGCTCACTTTTATGCATTCTCAGATCTGTGCATCTTCCTCACACATGCCAAGCACATATCTAGCTCATGTCCTCTGATTTCTCCAACCTCAGTGCTCTTCCCTCAGTTGTATTCATGCCCTATCCCCTCTCTTCCTTCTGTTCTATGCTCAAATGTCATCTTCCTAGTAAAGTCTTCCCTGACTCCTCTATTTAAATTGCCACTCCCTGCCCCCAGCACTCGTAGCCTCCTACTCTGCTTGATTTGTTTTACATAGCACTTATCACTTTCTAACATACTATAAAATGTTCCTTTTTACTTTTGTTCCATGTCTAGATTCCCCATCCTACCCCCAGAATCAAAACCAATTATTTTCTTTTTTATTTATTTTTAAAATTTGTTCTTTTTAGATATTAATGACAACAGAGTATATTTTGACACCTTATACATACCTGGAGTAAAACTTATTCTAATTAGGATCCCATTCTTGCAGTTGTACATGATGAGAAGTATCACTGGTGGGGTATTCATATATATTTTTTTGTTTTTCTTCCCTTGCTATTCCCAGCATCTAGGACAGCATTGGGCCTGTAGTAGGTACTTTTTATGAATTGGGTAAATGAAATCTGGAAAGATGAGGATTGCAGCTGCTAGCATCTGAAATCCAGTGTTGTACCAAAATCTGCCTGAAAACAACTGATACCTTCATGCACTCTCCATGCTGGTGGTGATGTTGGGATGGGGGATCCACCTCTGTCCCCGTCCTCACAGGAACCGGCCCTATCTCTGCATTTACAGTTTTCTATTTGAGCCAATAAATCCCCCTTCCTGCCTAAGGTGATTCAAGGTAAGTTTCTATCATTTGCAACCACAGAAGTTCTAATTCTTGAGTCTTCTTTTCATAGACATCTGGTGACACTGTGAAATATATATTTGGTCTTATCATTTCTGGGAATAATTTCTAAAATCCTTGGAATCTACAAAATAATAAGTGTCTTTTTGTATGCTAATGATTTACTGATGGCTGGCAGCCCCTAAGTAGCCTCAGGATGGGATTTGGTCACCCCAAACCTCCCAACCTTTAAGTAAGAGATAAGGACTGAAAGTTAAAGTGATCACCAATGGCCAAATACTTAATCAACCCTGCCTATGTAATGAAAGCTCCACGAAATACTCAAAGTGACTGTATGAAGAAATCTTTCAGACAGCCTCCTAAGAAGGTGAGTAAGAACACATACACATGCCTAGGAGGTGGCACATCTCATTTCCTTGATAACACAAGCTCCTGTGCTTAGGACTCCTCTCCCATACCTAGCTCTATGCATCTCTTCATCTGTATCCTTTATAATATCCTTTATAATAAACCAGCAAATGAGTTTTCCTGAATTCCTGCCACTCCAGAAAATTAATCAAAGCAGATGAGGGGGTCATGGGAACCCAAATTTATACACAGTAGGTAAGCAGTTCTGGAAGCCCAGACTTGCAACTAGTGTCTGAAGTGAAAAGGGGCAGTCTTGTGGGACTTGAGTTCTTATCCCAAGAGATCTGGCACTATCTCCAAGTAGACTGTGTCAACACTGAGTTTGTTACCAGAGTCCTAGGCCAGAGGTTTGACTCTGCAGGTCCCAATAAATCAGGTCCAACCACTCGTCCCAAAAAAATAAATGAAAAAATTGTGAAAAGCAGGAAAGGAATTTTAGTTAATATGGTCATATTGGGCAGGAGGAGGACTGCCTCTGGGGACCCCTGGGAGGCACCTGGCCTAAGTGAGTCCCAGGACCACCCCTAGCTCCACACCAGAGTTTCTACCAACTGGTGGGAGCACAAGTCAAGGCCCAGGACCACCTTCAGGGACCACCACGGTAGCCCAGCCAAAGACAGACCCGAGACTGGTAGCCGCCAGTCACAGGAGAACCCAGACCCAAGGGAAGGACTGCCACTTGGGACCCTGGCAGGATACCTGGCCTAAGTGAGGCCCAGGACCACCCCCAGTTGTGTGTCAGAGCCCTTGCTGAACAGTGGGAGCACAGGCCAAGACCCAGGACCACCTTCACAGACCACCACAACAGCCCAGCCAATGACAGGCCCAAGGTTGCTACCCACCAATCCACTGACCCACAGGGGTACCCAGACCCGAGCAAAGGACTGCCTCCTGGAACTCCTGTGGCTGAGGCCCGGGACTGCCCCCAGTTCAGTGCCAGAGCCCCTGCAGATCTGCAGGAGCCCAGGCCCAGGGCTAGACCCACCACCTGAAATCCCTGAGGGGGATTTCAAGAACTGGCCTAGGGCTGCCCCCACAGGTCTGTGTGAGAGCCCAGGCCCAGGACCACCTCTGCACATAGTGGGCATCCACACTGTTGCTCCCTTCCTGTATCCGTCCTGTACACTGCAACCATCCCCATAGTTCTTCCCATGTAGTAGCTTCTACCTTGGGTCAACAGACAGGGCCTGGAGGCAGCAGCCTACCAAAGTGCTGCATCTCCAATCAATCAGCCCAAATCCATTGTAAGTACCACCCTTTTATCCCCATCTCTGAAAATGTTTGCATCCATCTTGGGCCACTCCTACTGCCACTTTGAGTTACCTCCACTACCACCACCACCATCTTTAGTGGCAGTAGTGTCCATCTGGGGACACCTACTGGGGACTGGAAGTGAACTATAAGGTGAGATACAGGTAATCTGTAGTGTCACTATAAGATTATAGGCTAGAAACTGCAATACCTCAGATCAGCATTGCAAGAAAGGAAGATACATAATCCACATGAAAAAACAAGGGAAGAAAGTGTCCCAAATAAACCAAGATACTACAATAATAGAATCCTTTGACAGAACAGTTGATGAAATGCCAGAGAAAGAATTCAGAATGTACGTAATTAAAATGATGTGCAAATTAAAGAATAACTTAAGTGAACAAATACAGGCAAAAATTGCTTACTCCAACAAAGAAATAAGAGAGCGAATAAAGGCAACCATCAATCACTCCAACAAAGTGATAAGAGAGCAAATAAAAGCAACCATCAATCACACCAACAAAGAGATAAGGGAGCAAATACAGGTAGCAAAAGATTACTTTAAGAAAGAGCTAGATATTGTAGAAAAAAAACCAATCAGAAATTCTTGAAATGAAGGAAACAATAAACCAAATAAAAACTCGATAGAAAGCATCACCAGCAGACTAGATCACTTGGTAGACAGAACCTCAGATAATGAAGACAAAATATACAATCTTGAAAATAAAGTTGACCATACAATGAAGAAGGTAAGAAATCATGAACAGAACATACAAGAATTATGGGATAGCATCCAAAGACCAAATCTAAGGTTTATAGAAGGGATAGAAGAAGGCACAGAATTTCAAACCAAAGGAATGTACAATCTCTTCAATGAAATATCAGAAAATTTCCCAAACATGAAAACTGAATTGGAAAATTAAATACAAGAAGCTTACAGGACACCAAATGTACAAAATTTCAACAGACCTACACCAAGGCACATTATAATGAAAATGCCCAGCATACAGAACAAGGATAGAATTTTAAAGGCTGCAAGAGAGAGGAATCAGATTACATATAGGGGGAGACCAATTCAGATCTCAGCAGATTTTTCAATCCAGACCCTAAAAGCCAGGAGATTCTGAAACAACATATACCAAGCTCTGAAAGAAAATGGATACTGACCACGAATATTATATCCAGCAAAATTGAGCTTCAGGTTTGATAATGAAATATAAACCTTCCATGATAAACAAAAGTTAAAAGAATTTACAGCAAGAAAGCCTGCACTACACAGCATTCTTGGCAAAATATTCCATGAGAAGGAAATGATAATCAACAATGAAAATATACAAAAAGAGGAACTAAAGGAACTAAAGGAAAAGCCAATCAAAGGATAAATCAAGTCAAGGTAAAAACCAAAAATAAACCAAAATGACCAAGATTATAAATCATATTTCAATAATAACCCTGAATGTGAATGGCCTAAATGCATCAATTAAAAGACATAAACTGATAGACTGGATAAAAAAAAAGACCCAACAATATGCTGCCTTTAAGAGACTCATCTCACAGGAAAAGACATCCTCAGACTGAAAGTGAAAGGGTGGGAAAAAATGTACCACTCACATGGACTGCATAAACAACCAGGAGTTTCCATCCTCATATCAAATAAAGTGGACTTCAAACCAAAGTTAGTGAAAAGGGATAAAGAAGGAAATTTTACACTACTCAAGGGCATCATACATCAACAAGACATAACAATCATAAATATATATGACCCAAACAATGCAGCATCTATGTATATCAAACAAATCCTTCTCAACTACAAGAATCAAATAGACCACAACACAATAATACTTGGTGACTTTAACACAGCTCTCTCATCACTGGATAGATCTTCCAAACAAAAATTAAACAAAGAGCCATAGAACTCAATAAAACAATCCATAATTTACACTTAACAGACATATATAGAGTATTTATCCATCAGCAAGCAAACACACTTTTTTCTCAGCAGCACATGGATTCTTCTCCAAAATAGAGTCTAAGTCCTTATTACAAATCAAATTAGAGAACTCCCAGCTGATGTCCATGTTGCTTGCTTGGTTGGTGGGGAAAAACTCCCACATATATATACTGGACCGATTTTCTCTTTAATTTAGTAAAAGCTTCTCTGAGTGGTCTACATCCTCTGCTCATGTTCTGTTGCATTTTTCACCCTCAGCTTGTCCTGACATGGCAATAGCAGTTGATTCCACACTAAGAGGCTTCTGTTGCAACATCATTTTCAGTTATTTGAAATCTCTGTGTTCACCAACCTTGTGCAAAGCCAGATACAGAGACAAGGCAGGGGATATGGTGCTCTTTCTCCCACTCCATCCTATCCAGCCCTGCACCAATCCAGCTCCATAGCAACCCACACCCCAAATGCCTGATCTCTGGACACTGCTATATCTGTTTGTGTTGTTCTATCTCCTCCCTCTACCACAGTTATCACTAATCCTACCCTACAAGTCAGAAATTGATAAAAGAGGATGAGGAAAGCCAGGGCTTTATGACATATCAAAAATATCTTCACAGCCCACAAGTGTCTCAACCTATTGGTTAGGAAATAGAGGCTCAGAAAAGTAGCATATATACTATTCATTTGACAAAACAGCCAGTCAGCCAAATAAAAAGGATTAAGAGAATTTAAGAGAATTATTTACATAAGTTTATTTTTCCCATATTTTTATTGGTGCATTGCAGTAGTATATAATGGTGGAATTTGTTGTTACATGTTCATACATGCACACAATATAACAATATAATTTGGCCAATATCATTCCCCAGTATTTGTCCTTTCCACCTTCACCTTCCCCTGGTCCCTTTCCTCTACTGATCTCCCTAATAAGTTTAAAAGTCAAAATAAACATACATGATGTTATAATGGATCTACTTTGTAACTTCTCAGCCAATAGGATGACACATACCATCACTTGGTGAATGTCATCATTCTTTCATCCATTCATTCACTGAACATGAATCCACTCCCTAGGTTTGAGTCAGACATTGCCTGGTGCTGGGTCCTGAAGAAGCTCCTAGTCTTGGATGAGAGATGCAATAATAGAATAGTACTGAAGCACTAGGTGAAAGATTTTTTGAAAGCCCTATGGAAAATCTCTTTTTTAAAAAAAAATCATTTTTGGCTTTGAATCCAAAGCCTTGCCCATACTAAGCACACCCTCTACCACTGAGCTACATCTCCAGCCCAAGACATAGTTCTTGAATGAATAAGTGAATGAACGGATGGGTGTGCTGAGTCATGGGTGAAGTCCTATAAAGGATACCTCCTTCTCTTCAGACACACTCTGGTCACCTTTAGGGAAAAATGAAGGACAGAGTGGGACTTCTCCCCTACATACCCATTCTTAGGAGTATTGCTGGGGTAAAATGACAAGGTGCCTCTGGTGTCTGCCACATCATTTCTGAGGAGGAATACACATGGTGATATTACTATGGCAGTGGAAGGGCAATTTGTTTAAGAACCCAATAGAACTTTAAGTCCAAGTTTCTTCATTGGTATTAATGGACCTTAGCACAGGGAAAGCAGACTCTAAGACTCAATTATCATGCAGGGTGTTTATTAAGGAGAACCCTTGGGATCAATAACTGTGAAATGGACAAGGAAGCAGGAATAGCCACAGGGAAGTTGAGCTGCAGTGCAGGCCCAGACAGCTTTGGCTTATGGGATAGGGAATTCTAGAACCAGATTGCTCTGCAAAGTTGTCTCAAGTTGGGGCAAGGTGATCAGTCCTTTAAACCTCTGCTTTGATCAGCCATATTATGTGGGTAGTCCCCAGGATAGTGTGATTTGGAGCAAGGTGATTCCCTGTAGTTAAGGCAGACCTGGAAGAGGTTGACAGTTGAAGGCCATCTGCTCACAGCACTCCTATGATCAAAGAGGAAAAATCATCTTGAACATATACTAAGACACTATGCTTGGTTGGTCAGTTCTTATGCCAAGGTTAACCTTTGAGATTATTTTAGAATGATTAACTATGGTCATAAAATAAATTAGATTAAAAGAAGCTTTCAATGTTTGAGGGATGGATACACAAATTACTGTAATCTGATCATTATAGTGTGTATATGCATTGAAATGTCACAATGTACCCCACAAATATGCACATTATATGTTGTGTTAGTCAGTTTTCCATTGCTGTGACAAAATCCCTGGGACGAAAAAACTTAAAAGGAAGAAATATTTATTTTAACTTCTGATGTCTGAGGTTTCTATCCATAGGAACTTGACTATTTTGCTTTGGGCCTATGGGGAGGCCAAACATCATTGCAGGGAGCACATGGTGGAACAGATGAGAAGCAAAGAGAGAGGAAGGAACCAGGGTCCCAATATCCCCTTCAAGGGCACATCCTCAGTGACCTAACTTCCTCCAACTATGCTCTAACCTCCTAAAGATTCTACCACCTCCCAAACTACCATCAGTTGGGACCATTTTAGGACCAGGTCAACACATGAGCTTTTGGGGAACATTTAAGATCCAAACCATAACATCTGTCAATTAAAAATTGGAAAATTACATTTTAAGAGATTTTTTAAAGAAAAAGGAAACTTTAGTCATAGGAACAACACTGTATATAGTTTGCCTTGGAATTCCTTGGCTGTTATCTTAGTCCAAACACCCTAAGCACACCTGTGTTTGCAGTTTGCTTTCCCATATGGCACCTACCGAGAGAAAGAAGGCCAACGGAGTGCTGTCAGAACTTCGTTTAGTTACAGTTGCTATTGAGAGTCCACAAACAGACATTCCTTTTTTTGTGTGATAAATTTATGAATTGTGGGATACAACATGGAAATTCCTGGCTCCAACAACAAATTAAGACTTTTGCCTTGAAGTGATATTCACTCCAACAACATTTATTAAACTCTTGGTGCTAAGTGCTGTGTGAACACAAGAACAAGAAAGACATATTTTAGCTCTTACAAAGCCCAGAGGCAGATGAGACATGCCAACAAAGGACTCATATAATCAATAAAGATACAAACAAAGCTGGGCGCGGTGGTGCACGCCTGTAATCCCAGCACTTAGGGAGGCTGAGACAGGAGGATCACGAGTTCAAAGCCAGCCTCAGCAATGGCGAGGAAGCAACTCAGTGAGACCCTATCTCTACATAAAACACAAAATAGGGCTGGGGATATGGTTCAGTGGTCAAGTACCCCTGAGTTCAATCCCTAGTACCAAAAAAAAAAAAAAGATACAAATGATATTAAAGCAAAGAAGCCAAGAAAAATGTGGGAGGATCTTGAATTTGGGCACCTCCTATGTGCCAGGCACTTTGTTTACATTTATCTTTCCCCTTCCTCTCTCCCTCCCTCCCTCTCTGCCCCCTCTCCTATTTGCTACTGGGGATTGAATTCAAGGGTGCTTTACCACTGAGCCACATCCACAGCCCTGTTTTCTTGTGACAGAGTCTTGCTATGTTGGTAAGGTTGGCCACAAACTTGCAGTCCTCCTGCCTCAGCCTCCTGAGTAGCTGGGATTAGAGGCATGTGCCTTCACAGCCAGAATGTTATCTCATTTTTAATGCTCCCAACAATCCCATAAAGTAGCTATTTTTGCCCTGTTTTATTGATGAGAGAAACTGAGGAATTCATGGTCACACAGCTAGCATTTTTTCCCTTTCAACTTGCCAGCTCCCATAGCATCATACCAGAAGTATGAAAGAACACCACTGGCAGGGGTTCCAAGGGAGAGCAAGTGTTTCTGGGATGAGGAATCACAGAAAATTCATGGAATCATTGATGTCTGGGGCAATCTATGAATTATGGGTAGAAATTAACTAACAGGATTATAGGATAAGTGTTCTGTGTGGAAAAGAGCATGCTCAAGGATCCCAAGGTGTAGAGAAGGCCCAAGTAGCTGTAAGGTGTGTTTTCTGTCAGGTTTCCAGGAAACCTAATCACTGTGGGGTGTTAAGGAGATAAGATTCTATAGAAGTCTTCAATACAGTCACAACAAAGGTCTTAGCCGTTCCAGGCATGATGGTCCACACCTGTAATCCTAGTTACCCAGGAGACTGAGGCAGGAGGATCCCAAGTTCAAGGGACAACCTGGGCAACTTAGCAAAACCGTGTCTCAAAATAAAAATGGTGGAGGCTGGAGGTGTACCTCAGTAGTAGAGCACCTCTGGGCTCAATCCCTAGAACTGAAAAAAAAATAAGCAGGAGTGAATCTTGGGTGAGTTGGTTCATTTTAGTTGAGAGCAATTCCCAGACCAGGGTGCATATGAAAGCTGTCCTCCATCAATACTTATTGCAGCTGGGGGAGCGAGTACTTCAGTTCCATAGGGAGAAGTGTGGATGACTCACCACAAAGTCCACTGAAGGATATGTAAGCAACCTTGGGCAGTAAGCAGGTTGATCTGGCCAAACACAGGAGTTGAGGATTAAAGGATGAGGTTGGGAAAGGAAATTGGAAGAAGTGGATATTGAAGTCCAGACTTAGTGTAGGGAGGAAGGGTGTAAGTTTTGTTGCTGTTGTTGTTTTTCTGGTACTAAGCATTGAACTCAGGAGCACCCTAGCACTGAGCTATACCCTTAGTCCTTTAAAAATTATATACATATAGGCAAATTGCAAATTATATATATAAATATATATTCATATTCCAGTGCTAGGGATCAAATTTGAGGGCCTCTTGCAAACTAGGCAAGCACTCTACCACTGAGCCACATCCCCAGCCCACTTAAAAGATTTCTTTTGTAATTCCAGTGTCTCAGAAGGCTGATGCAGGAGGATCACAAGTTCAAAGCCAGCCTCAGCAACTTAGCAAGGCCTTAAGCAACTTAGTGAGATCTTGTTTCTAAATAAAAAGTAAAGAAGGGCTGGGAATGTGGTTCAGTGGTTAAGCGCCCCTGGGTTCAATCCCTGGCACCAAAAAAAAAAATATTTTTGAGACAGGGTCTCACTAACTTGTCCAGCCTGGCCTTGGATTTTCTATCCTCCTGCCTCAGCCTCCCCTAGTGGCTGGGTTTGCAGGAGTGTACCAGTGCACCTGGTTGGGTCCTTAAGTTTTACCTAGAGCAAGGTCATGACCAGAGGTTGTACCATCACATTGCATGGACCCTCTGAGGGTAGGGAGAATGTAGAAGAACCAATCGGTATTGGCTCTATAGCCAAAGTAGAAAGTAAAGAGAAGGAACGTAAACAGGTGGCAGCAGGAGTGGGGAGGAAGAAATGGAGGTGGCAGAAGCATTGAGGACATATATATCTTGTGCTTAAGCATTTTCTATGAATGATCTATGAAACTGAAAAAGAGATATTATCTTACCATGGTTCAACCAATCCATGGAATACTACTCAGCTTTTCAGCAGAAATTCTACATGAGGAGGGATTTTTATTGTTTTCCCAGCATGTAGAACAATGCCCAGCAAATAGCAGGTATTTATACCAGTCAGTTTTCCTGTCATCATACTGAGCTACAAATATTCCACGATCTTAATGGCTTACAGCAACAAACATTTATTTCTTGCTTATACTCCTACAATCAACTGTAACAATTCTGTTCCAGGTTATGGGTTGGATTCAAGTCTGCTTCCTGTGTCGTATCCTTGGAGCCAGACTGAATAACACAGAGGACATACTACTCTTTCAGTGGAGGGCAGGGGACCAAGAAGGCCAAAAGAATCTACAATGCTGCTAAAATCTTCTGCTAGGATCTGATACACTGTTCCTTCTACCACTCCTGTTTCATTGGTGAAAGCAATTCATATGATCAAACTCCACATCATTGGGGTAGGGAAATGCTCCTCTTTGGGGGAGTTGAGGAAAGAATAGCAAATGTTTGCTAAATAATGGTGGGAAATCCACAATGGGCTTGAAAAATATTCGTGGAATAACTGCATGAATAAATCTACATGTACTGACATGGGAACATCCCTGACGCATCCCATTAAGTAAAAAAAGGCAAATTGCAAAGCAGTCCATACACTAGGATGTAATTTATAAATACACATACTCAAAGCCATACATTGATATATGCACATGGTTTTTCATAAATTCATAGAAAAGGATACACTAAACAATGGAAGTTCCAGAAAGGGGAGCAAGATTGTGTAGGAACCAAAGAGAACATTTGCTTTTTCATAATTTGAAAATTTTTATGAGAAAGTATTTGTGCTTCATTTGTAAGTTTTCTTTTAAAATCCTTGTAGAAAAGAAGAAGAATAAAGTAAAATGAGACAATGTCCATTGTGAAGCTTCTCACACAGTCTGGATTGGAAAAATGTCAAATGAGTCATCTGGAGGAAGGAAGTTAATGTCATAGTAAGAGTGACAAATTAATAACAAAATGTGCCCTAACTCTTATAATTGTTCAGTTACTGCTCTGACATTTAAAACATATTACAACCTTTATGGTAAGTGCCTTTATCTGGCTTATGAAATGATTATGAAATTACTTTGACAGCATCTTGCATGTACCTTGTATAAAGAGGAACATTTACTTAACCCATGCCATGTGCATACTCGATATTCAGTGTTTATTGCACTTTATAAGCACAAATCCTAGCAAGTCTATTAATAGTTTGTTATTTCCAGCTCACATAGAATATCACATCTTCTTAATGAAGAGTAATATCCTCTAAACGGCATTCTTTTTCCTGAGGATGCTGCACTAAGCCATGCTGTAAATTAAATTGGTTGTTCAACTTTCCACCCTTTTTTCTTTAGAATCGAATGCCTTACCAGGGTAGCCACGGATGTGAACTTTCTGAAAGACTGAATTACTTTATCAAGTAACTTCTTACAACATCCTACCACAGCTAACATCTCAGCAACCATACGAAGGGTCAAAAAGGGGGCTAGAGATTTGGCTTAGTGTTAGAGTGCTTGCCTACCATGCATGAGGCCCTGGGTTCAATCTCCAGTACAGCAAAAAAAAAAAAAATTTGATGGGTGAGGACTTGGGAAAGTAGGCAAGTCAATCAACCCCCAGTCCTCACTGATAACTCACACATTGCATCCAGGACCTTGGATGAGAGAAAAAAACAAACATCAATTTCCTTCCTCCCTCAAAAAACAAAAAAGACAGAAAAGAGCTCATTTTAAAATTTGGTATGTTTGCACATTTGCAGTGCTGGGGATTGAACCCAAGGCCTAGCACATACGCTCGAACACTGAGCCACATCCTCAGCTCTAAAATGTGTTGTTTTAAAGGAATCTTTAAGGTAGTTTTGACTTACCATTAATCATTTTCTGTTAGAAGTATGATTTTCAAATTTGCAGGTAGGTTCCAAAATTCAAGTGTGTTAAAGTATCCAAAGGTGAGTTCTAGTGGGACTGGTTCCTGATAATCACATTTATAGGAGGCTTACTTACCAACCAGACCACGAGTTCATTCATTTATACCTACCAGACTAAATGCCTCCCAGAGCACATATTTTACCTTCTCTCTCTACTCCCTTCCCAGGGAAGAAAGGCTAAATTAAGTCCAAATGATTGGTTGACAAACACTGGATTCAAGAAGAGGGAATTGTACAGTTTAAATAAAGTTTATTGATTTGAGGTACCATGGTAAGCTCACACATAATGAAAATATCTGCTTGGCTGATTTTATACCTGGGTTAGTGTATCAGAGCGAATCTTTTACTTGATGGTGCCAGGGGACCCTAACAAACTATCCTCATCAATGTCTCATTAAGGGTTTACTTCTAACGTTTGTCTGTGGCTGTTAGGGGCATCCCTGATCACCAACTAATCTTGATTTCCCATTACACTAGTGAAGATGAACACTTTGAATTCAAAGTGTTAGAAACTTGGAACTGGAACTAGATTAAGCAAAAAATGTGTTATTTCTTCATCTTTAAATCAAATATAGTGATCAAGGGGATGAAATACATTCTTTGTCCAGTCTTGGGTTTCTCAAACCATCTCTACCTCCAACAAAGCATAAGGACTGAGGAAGGACAGAATTCCTTCAATGGAAAAGAAGAAAGATTGGATGCTGGGCAGGCAAACAACTGTAGCTGTCTACTACACCAACTTTGTGGTTAAAATTCTTGGCCACATTCCCCTCACCAAATTGAAGTCACTTTCAGTGGGTAGGGGAACATTGACATCAATCACTAGTACAGCGGTGAACATTAATTATTTCTGGGGAAAAAAGAAGAAACACAAAACAGAGAATATTGGAATAGGCAAAAGGGCTTAACTTCATTCCAATCCTATTAAACACCTGCCTTCCTGTTTGCTTATTAGCCTATTTTATCTTTAATCTTCTTCCCATTAGCCCAGAATCACAGAACCCAGACTACAACATAGCAACTTAATGTGACAAATGAAAATTATGGAAGCCTTGTATGCTCTGGTTTAAGGATTAAAATTTCAAACTTAAAATATTCACGGGTTCACATGATTTGTGCCTGGTGAAAGTATGACAGAAGAGCAGGAAGAGTCATGAGAATCAAGGAGCCTGTGCCATGATACAGGAGACAGACTCACAGCTGAAATTGGTGTGAGGGAGGGGCTTACATTAATTCAATTTCTTTCTTTCTTTCTTTCTTTTTGGTACCAGGGATTGAACTCAGGGATACTTGACCACTGAGCCACATCCCCAGCCCTATTTTGTGTTTTATGTAGAGACAGGGTCTCACTGAGTTGCTTAGTGCCTTGCCATTGCTGAGGCTGGCTTTGAACTCGCGATTCTCCTGTCTCAGCCTCCCAAAGTGCTGGGATTACAGCGTGCGCCACCGCGCCTGACTTCATTCAATTTCTATTGCTCATAACACAACACCACAGACTGGATGAGTTATAAAGAAAAGAGGTTTATTTTGGCTCATTATTCTGGAGGTCCAAGGTTAAGAAGCAGCATCTTATCTTCTTGGTGGTAGATTTCTGGGGTGGCACAGTGCGTCACATGGCAACAGACAGAAAGAGTGTGTGTGCATGTGTGTCTTCTGACTTTTTTCTCTTCTTATAAAGCCACTGTGAGTTAATCATGGGACCCCACCCTAATGACCTCATCTAATCCTAATTATTTTCCAGAGGATCCACCTCTAAATGCCATAGTGGGATTAAGTTTCCACCATCTTAATACCTCACTCACAGTGGGGATTAACAGTCAACATACAAAGGCTTGGGAAATGCATTCAAACCATATTCAAACTACAGTAGATCTACTGCCCTCATTAACTGTGGCTTGTATTTGGGCCTGGAAGAGAAGGACCTCTGTATCAACAGGTATGAACTTGACTCCAATCTAGGCTTTGCCAATGACTAGCAATATAGCCTACGGCCATATTAGTGAAAGGTAACAGTAATTACCATTTCTTGAATTCTGACTCTGTACCAAGCACTTTATATATATAACCTTCAAGTTTTGTAAGAACCTTGGAGGATATTTATTATGAAATTCCTCAGTTATCAAATGTTATCAATGGTAAGATACATCATTGATTTAGTAATAGCTTGATAGGGTGAAAAATACAGGACACAAGCAATTTTAAGACACATTTCAATTTCAAATGTTAAAATAAGTAAAAATCTAAGGCTACTTAGAACATAAGAAAATGGAGTATTATCCCATTTTACCTATGAGAAGCCCAAAGCTTAGGGAGGTTATATCATTTATACATCAAAAGTCACATAGCTATCCCGGAATCTAATGCAAGTCTCTCTGATTTCCACTCACCAAACTGTACCTCCAGTGTCACAGTTACTTGGTTTCCTTGTGTGTAACATGGGTACAATAATAAACACCTCTCAGAATCATCATGAAACTCAAATGGTGTTTATGGACATAGGAGTCTGCCTAGAGGTAGACTTGTTTTATTCAGGATCTTAAATGCCCTCCAAAGTCCATGTGTTAAATGCTTGTTCACCAACCTCTGGCGCTATCGGGAGGTGATGGAACCTTTAGGAGGTGGGGCCTACTAGAGGGAAGTTGGGTCACTGGATGTGTAACATTGAAAGGGATATTAAGACCTCACCCTTTCTTCTATCCTTCCCTTCCTCCCTCCCTCTCTCTCTCCCAACACCTCTTTTTTTGTTTCCCAGCCATCATGAGGTAAGGGATTCCTTTACCATGTGCTCCTGCTGTGATGTACTGTGCTGCCACAGGCTCAAAGCAACAAGAGCAAATGACCATAAAACAAAATCTCTGAAACTATGAGAAAACAAATCTTTCCTCCTTTAAGTTGATTCTTTTGGGTATTTTATCACAGTGATGGACAGCTGACTAATAGTGCTTATTGTTTTCTTTAATACTAAAACAACCAAAGAAATGTACCAAGTGAGTAAAAAAAAAATTAAGGGGTCCTGGCTTGGGCAAGATAAGAGCCAGGCAGATTTTAAATTAAAGTAACTTCCATCTTGAGCAGAAACTTTTTATGAAAATCCTGCTAGATAACTGGGAGGTTGAGGCAGGAGGATCACAAATTGAAGGCCAGCTTGGCAATTTAGCAAGACCCTGTCTCAAAAATAAAATAAAATAAAATGGAAGTACTGAAGATGTATCTCTGTGTTAAAGCACCCATGAGTTCAATCTCAAATACTGAGGAAAAATCCTGCTGTAGAAAATGTCAGTCCTAGGACATAGAAAATCCATATTGTAAATTTAGGCTTCACCAGACTGAGCTGTAGGTGCCAAGTACCACATTAAGATTGCTCAAATACCCAAGGACTTCCTTTGCTCAGACTCACCCAAATTAAACAATGAATTTTGACCAACAGTATGTGATAAGAATAAATCTCATTAAAATGTTTAAACATAACTAAACATGAAGTCCAAAGAAATGATAAAGTCTGAGCCAAAGATGATGAAAATTCTGAATCAATTAGATACTTTTTTCTTTATCCCTTAACTCACCATGCTTCATTTTAAAGAGGAAATGCTCACTTACTTAATGACATACCCAAAGCCTTTTCTTAATATAAAATATCACTGCTCAACCGACTCAGCTGGATCTACTATTCATTGTTGATTACTTTCCTTCTCAGCCTTCTCTTAACTTGGCTTTAATGATGTTTTCTTTCAGTGTGTTTAAAGCAAATGTACTCCTTTCAAAAGGGCAGAAGATAAACTTTCTCCTTAGAAAGGTCATGTATCATAGATTGCCAACAACACATGTCCTTGTCTTTGAAATTTTTTTTTTGCTCTGGGCGTATGCCATCCTCTCATAACAACACTTGTTATTGAATTTAGGGCCCACCCAATTAATCCAGGATGATCTCATCTTGAGATCCTTAACTTAATTATGTCTACAAAGAGCGTTTTCCCAAATAAGGTCATATTCACAGGTACTGGGGGTTAGGACTGGAACATATCCTTTTTGAGTGCATATATGTGTTGAGGATCAAACTTAGGGCCTTGTGCATGCTAAGCATAAGCTCTACTGTTGCCAAAAGCTCCGTCCTTGTCCCCAATGCCAGTCCAATAATGAGAATACAGTTTGGATAAAAAGGAAAAAGAAAGTTTATTGCTTTGCTAGCAAAGGAGAAACATAGGGGACTCTGGTCCCAAAGGCTGTGATTCTACCCATCAGCAGGAATAGGGTGCTTTTAAAGAGTTGATTCAAAGGCTACATTCCACGTGTTCTCTGTTGGAGTTGTAATTCACTTGTTAATTTGGGAGACAGTCATTTCTGATATCTTCTGCTACTACCCCTAAAGTCTGGATTACTTCGTTTCTATGGTAGGTGTATACTCCGGTACAGATAACTCAGCCTAGGATGGGGAAGAAAGGGAATCCTGTTTTCTCGGAGATTAAGAATGAGGAGAGATTAGGGAGGAGCTGGGAGAGAGAAAGAGAATAAAACATGTCCATTTTAAAAATAAGCTGCAGTGGCAGAGCAGCAAGGGTTATATTCAAAGCATAAAGTGGACCACTGTTACACTACCGCTGAGCTACATCCCCCATCCCCTAAATCTGGAAATTTTTTTAAGAGCTGGGGTCTGCTGGATGCTGTGGTGCACACCTATAATTACTTGTAAGGCAGGAGGATCACAAGTTCAAGGCCAGCCTGGGCAACCTAGCAAGACTCTGTATCAAAATAAAAAATAAAAAGGGCTGGGGGTGTAGTTCAGTGGTAAAGTGCCCCCAGGTTCAATCCCAGTACTACAAACAAATAATAAATAAAGACATGAGGTTTTTCTATGGTTGCCCATGCTGGATCTGAAATTCTAGGCTCACATGAGCCTCTGCCTGCCTCAGCATCTCAAGTAGCTAGACTACAGGCATGAGCCCCCCCACATCTGTCTTCTTGTACATATCTTTTGGGGTTACAATCCAACTTGTTATACCATTCAACTCATAGAAGTATCGCTTTTAATCTATTGACCTCTTAAATACTATAACTGATTATTTTCCCCCACACTTTTTTTTTGCTTTTCTGTGCTTTTTGTTGTAAGCATGTGTCTTATATAATGGAATAAAAGAGCACAGTTTAATTGCATAATTATTTAATATTTCTTATTTTTTACTGTTAGATCAGTTTAAGGCAGCCAAAGGGAACAAAGCATCAAACAGCCCGCATGCGTGAAAGAACAACCAATCAGATGCTGACACGTAAGCAGTAATGGCATCTTCTAATAATCAGTGGATCTCTCCTGACCAATCTTGGAAGGACATGGATCTCAGCAGGATCCCCTTACCAACAACCCCAGGGGGACAGGGACTCCAAAAACCTCCATTTCCTGCCCCAAGCCCTCCACTTCCTGCCATAAGCCCATAAAATTTCTATCCTGCCTAGCACGTGTGCGATTCTCCTGGACCTGCTCTGTTGGACTGAGGAGTCTCGCCCAGGAGTGTACATCAATAAAGCTTTGCTCAGCAGTTTTAATTTTCCTCCTTTTGGTCATCCGTATCTGACCTTACATTTACTATCTGAACATCATTTAGGAGTTTATCAAGTTCCTTTCCATTTATATTTCCTTAGACATTCCCACTAACACTGTGTGATGAGTCTAACAAACATTATCACTTCAGGTTGGGGGTGTAGTTCAGTGGTAGTGCTTGCCTAGCATGTGTGAGTTCCTGGGTTCCATCCATAGCACTGCAAAAAGTGGAACAAAACAAAGTATTACCACTTCAGAGGTAGAGAATCTTAGTCTCAGAAGATTTGTCCAAAAATCTCCTGTCAATGTCAGTCAGATTTTCCTAAATCATCACCATGTTTTCATTGCACATCAGATAACAAAGAATTTTTTCATTATAAGTATGTATAGAAACATGTTCATCTTGAGTATTATTAGCCTTGACAGAGAAAACCCATGCAATAGACTGAATGCTGATGTCCCTCCAAAATTTGTATGCAGAAATGCTAACTCCATCATGATAATTTTGGAGGCTGAACTTTTGGGAAGTGATTAGATCTTGAGGGTGGACCCCCTCATGAATGGAATAATTGTTTCTATAAAAGAGGCTCCAGAGAATTCCCTTGTCCATATGAAGATACGGCAAGAAAACAGCCATCTATGAATCAGGATGAAGCTCTCACCAGACACCAGATCTGCTGGCACCTTGTTCTAGGATTTTCTAACCTCTAGAACCATGAGGAATAAATTTCTGTTGTTTATGAGCCACCACGTAATGGTATTTTGTTATAGCATCCCACATTAAGATGAACAGCTAGCATTTTGCCTTTAGGACTTCATCAGCTTCCTCAATAAGGGGGGTATCTAACACATATTTAGAAACTATTTATTTGTGGTCAACTCATTGAAACATAATTGACCTCCAGGAGTCTCTTCTTATATAGTTATGTGTCTAGTATTGAATCAGCAATAGTCTCTGAGTGGTTTTCATGAATATTTTCTCTCCCTCTGAAATCAGAGGACCTACCCATGGAGACCAGGGCTTCCAACACAAACAATGGAACCATAATGTCTTCAGGTAACTAGACATGCTCAGTTCAATAGGACTCCCTGGAGATACCAAAAAGGACCACTTTGCAAAATGCACAAGAGGTGTGCTTCTCCCTTTTAGAAGTACTTTGAAGCCTAGAAAGCTGGAATGAGCAGAATATAATGATGGTGATCTTCCCATGAACCTTAGATAAAACAATATACAATTGCCATGAGTAGTATAACCTTTGGACTTCTCTGGAATGCAATATCCTTTCCAAGTGGGTAAACTCTTGATGGTGTTGATTCAGTTTTGTGTTTGCCACTAATGAAAAAAAGGAACCAGGAGATTTCTGGTGGCAGGCTGCCAAACCATTCATCTAAAGATTTGGTTTGTGTGCATGTTTACTTTGAATTCTATGTTATTCCTGTTTAATCATTTATATTGACTTTAGGGAAGGAAACAGTATCTATGTGAAAAGTTACATTCATCCTGTGATACATTCAGAGATTGCTTCAGAAGTCTCCCATTTAAAAGAAAATAATGATTTGTCTAATTTTAATCACATCTAGTGTGCATGGAACAGAAGATCACAGAACCAGAGATGAAATAAATATCACCTGCTGGGTCCTTTGAGAGATATGTAAATTATGGGAGTTTGAGAACTGTATTTACATAGGTAAATACAGTGCAATCACATCTCCTTCTCTCCCCCCACCCAACCTTCAGGCTAAGAGGCTCTGGACTCATTCAGCCTCCATTTAAGCAGAGTATGCATGTGTAATGCCATTCCCTGGGGTCTTTGAAGGAGAAAAGATGACTTCCTAGACACCCTACATCAGTTATTATCACAGCTTGCAACTTACAGATATTTTCTATCATGAATGTAAGTGTGTTGAACTTCCAGTTACATTGGTTCCCTGACTCAGGAAGTGGTCATGCAGGCTGACATCCTTTATCATGGACACTGTTGGTCCCAAGTTCTCTTTTCTGGGCCAGTGCAACCATTCCCTGGCTTCCAGGAATAGTGGTTGTTGAGAGTTCACAGCTACCCAGTTTCCAGAGAATTGCTCTTGGCCGAATGTAGCCACCTGGCAAAGGAGATAACACCTTACCCCACCAGTCCCAGGCAGCCAAAGCCAACTTCTGACTAGCTGTGAGTTAATTGCCTCATGGAGCAACTCATTGTGTAGTGTTACCAAGCTTCAGATCTCTTTGTGGGGTCTTGCTGAAGCTAGTTTCCAGGTGAGACCAGCTCCTTTTTTTCCCTCTGTGGTACTGGAGATTGAACCCAGGGCCACTCTACCACTGAACTGCATCTCCAGCCTGTTTTATTTCATTTTTATTATTTACAGGGTCTCCCTAAATTACAGAGGTTGGCCTTGAACTTGAAATCTTTCTTCCAACCTTCCAAAGTAGCTGGGATTATGGGTGTGTACCACTGTACCCAGATTGAAGCCAGATCCTTTTTTTTAAAATTTTTTTTTTGGTACTGGAGATTGAACTCAGGGGCACTAGACCACTGAGCCACATCCCCAGCCCTATCTTGTGTTTTATTTAGGGACAGGGTCTCACTGAGTTGCTGAGCACCTCGCCATTGCTGAGGCTGGCTTTGAACTTGCAATCCTCCTGTCTCAGCCTCTCAAGCCACTGGGATTAAGGTTTCTTCTGTTCAACCTTCTTACCTCACTCACATTCTCCTCAGAGCACTCATTTTCCAGAAAAATCCCTTCCTCCTGTTTCCTTTCTAGAACTTTTGAATAAGAATAGATATCAGAGCCAGGTGCAGTGGCACACACCTGTAATCCCAGCACTTTGGGAGGCTGAGACAGGAGAATCGTGAATTCAAAGCCAGCCTCAGCAATGGCGAGGCGCTAAGCAACTCAGTGAGACCCTGTCTCTACATAAAACACAAAATAGGGCTGGGGATGTGGCTCAGTGGTCGAGTGCCCCTGAGTTCAATCCCTGGTACAAAAAAAAAATAGATATCCGCTAGGCAATGGGCCCCAGTAAAGGTCTTATTCAAAGGCAGAGACCACACCAGGAAGCTAACCCATGGAAATATTAATGGGCACTATCAAGGCCTTTTCATATGTAAAAGACCATGAAGCTCACCTATGGGAAAACTCCAGCCAACTCCTTTGTCCCAGAAGTGGAAAAATGGGAGGTGGGCATGAACCCACATGGGAGTTGCAGTAAGAACTAAAACTGAGGCTAAAGGACAACCAATACCCTTGATACTTTTGCAATGCCTGTTAAACACAGATTTTGATCAGTGCTCATACCTCCAAGTCATATAAGCCCCTAAACTAGCACACCGACATGGGTTTTCTTGCTATCAGACCCCTCCTGCTTTGTGAGAATTCTCTCTCTTCTCACTTAAATACACCCTACTCTATTTACTCTTTCCTTCCATTATTGTCTGTGGATTTTATTCTTCAGACTTGCAAGACAAGAACCCAAAAGGAAACTGACAAAACAAGGAATCTAGTCTCATCTCTAAACTCTAGGTTCGCTTTGGTGAAGACTGTAAATATTACACGACCAGAAGATGAATTAAGCCACTCAGCAAGGCTTTATTGGAAGGCGAGCCCTCGGACCAGATCCCCCGTCCATCAGAGTGGGTTGGGAGAAATGGCGTCGGAGATTCCGTGCATAGAGAATTTCAAGAAAACCCAGTCAGGAAGGGGAGGGCTTGGGTATAGGAAGAGAAGGCCAGAGTCCTTCCTGATGGGTCAGGAAAATTCGCTGATTGACAGGAGGCGTGTCCACTAGTGACGTCACATCTGGCTTGCAGCTCTGCTGACCAGCTTCCTTATTTGGGCATCTTGGACCCTGACCAAACCTGACAAAGACTTGTGCTTTTTTGTTTTGTTTTGTGGTGCTGAGAATGAAACCCAGGGCTTCATGCATGCTACACACATGCTCTACTATGGAGGTGCACCCCTGCCCCATGAAGAGAGGTCCTTTATGCAGAGGGAAAAACAACCCTTGACAGCAGATGGTGTATTGTTGTAGTGCCCTACCAGGAGGACTTGCACTCTGACCTCTGACCCTTGTCCCAAGTCAAGTTCTCCCTCTCCATCACTCTTGCTAGGCACTAAATAAAGCCTGTCTCCCCAGCATTTCATCATTTTTAAAATTTATTTGTTCTAATTAGTTATACATGACAACAGAATGCACTTTGATTCATAGTACACAAATGGAGCACAATTTTTCATTTCTCTGGTACATAATGTAGAGTCACACCATTTTTGCAATCATCCATGTACCTAGGGTAATGATGTTTGTCTCATTCCACCATCTTTTCTACTCGCATTCCCCCTCCCCATCCTTTCTTCCCCTTTGCTCAATCCAAAGTTTCTCCATTCGTCCCATGCCCCCCCCTTTATGGATCAGCAACCACTTATCAGAAAAAACATTTAGTGTTTTGTTTTTTGAGATTGGCTTACTTTGCTTAGCATGATAGTCTCCAATTCCATCCTTTTAACTGCAAAGCATTTCATCATTCTAAGCTGTCCCCAGTCACCACCTCTGTCCAGACTCTCATGACTTTGTTTTGTTATGCTTTTTCTTTTTTTTTTTACAGTATTGGTGATGATATCCAGGGCCTCACACTTGCTAGACCAGTGCTCTACCGCTAAGCCACATCCCCAGCTCTTTTTATTTTATTCTGGGACAGAGTCTTGCTAAGTTGTTGACAGTGGCTCAAACTTGCAATCCTCCCTCCTCACCCTCCTGAGTAACTGAGATTACAGGCATGTGCCATCATTCCCAGTCTTACATGACTTCTGAACTAGGTGAATGTTATTTCTTAACTGGTCTTCCTGACTTCAGGCCTATTAGCTGACTGCCAGAGTCTTTCTGAATGATGGATATGATCATGTCATTTCATCTTCAAAAACTTGCTACGGCTATCTCATTACTCTCCAAATGATGATGATGATGATGATGATGATGATGATGATGATAATAGCCACCCTTTATTACATACCAAGTGTTTTACATTCATTATCTTCTGTGAAGCAAAAGTACAACAAAATTATAACTTTCCTTTTTTTTTAGGGAAGAACTTTGAGTCTCAGGAAGGGTAAGGAATTCAAAGTCTCACAGTTACTTAAATGTGGATCTGGAAAGAGTTCTAGCTGACTCCAAAACCATGCCTTTTTTTGGTACTGGAGATTGAACTCAGGGGCACTCGACCACTGAGCCACATCCCCAGCCCTATTTTGTGTTTTATGTAGAGACAGGGTCTCACTGAGTTGCTTAGCGCCTCAGCATTGCTGAGGCTGGCTTTGAACTCACAATCCTCCTGTCTCAGCCTCCCTAAGTGCTCAAAACCATGCTTTCAATCTCATCACTGAGTTGCCTCTCAGTAAAATCCAGACTCCACATTCTAGCTCTTAAAACCTTCTGTGGACAGGACCCCACATAGTTTTCCAAATATATCTCCCCCAATTTATCATAGTCCTCCCTCCAACTATACCAGATAACTTGCCATTTTTTAACACACTTTCAACAGCCCTCTGTCCTATTCCTAATGTTTTATCTGATTTGAGGGCTCTTTGCCCACACCTTTATTTTTCATATCCTTGTGGCAGACTACTTCCTCAGGTGACTGCAACAAATTTTCTTTCTTTCTTTCTTTTTTGGAGGTGGGGGTTACCGGAGATTGAACCCGGAGGCACTTTACCACTGAATCATATCCCTAGCCCTTTTTTGTTTTAAATTTTGAGACAAGGGCTCACTAAATTGCTTCGGGCCTTGCTAAATTGTTGAGGCTGGCCTTGAACTTGATACCCTCCTACCTCAGCCTCCTGAGTCACTGGGATTACAGGTATGCACCATCACACCCCTCTTGCAACAATATTTCTTAACCTACCTTCTCTTCTACCATGTCACTTTGACAAACCTCCCATTGAGAAGTGGTGCCTTATGTTCAGTCCTTTTGAATCTGGACTGGCCTTCATGACTTTTTTTTTTGTAGTTGTAGATGGACACAATTCCTTTATTTTATTTGTTTTTATGTGGTGCTAAGGATCAAACCCAGCGCCTTACACATGCTAGGCAAGTGCTCTGCCACTGAGCTACAGCCCCAGCCTCTTCAGGACTCTTTTGTTACCAGTAGAATATGGCAGAAATAATGCCATGTAATTTCCAAGGTTACATCAGAAAAGCCCATGCAACTTCTGCCTGGGCCCACCATGAGAGAGAGGCCACATGTAAGCATTCCAGTAGGCAACCCAGCTGAGCTCCCAGATGACAGATAGTGTCAATGCCAGCCATAAAGTGCACCATCTTGGACACCCAGCTTCTTGAACCTTTGGATGATCATAGCTCCAGTCATGTAATTATAATGACTTGAGAGACCCAAAATAACAACTGCTTAGCTGAAAGTTTCCTGAATTCCTAAACATAAAATTGTGAGAAAACTATAGTGATTGCTTAATGCTACTAAGTTTGGGGGTCAACAGTTACACTACCACATTAACCACAGTAACACTACAATCTTCCAGTGCTCTAACTAAAGGCCAATTCTTAAATGAAGCCCCACTAGTAGAAATTAATTTCTACCTTTTTGAAGTACTCTTATCAATTAGCTTCTCAAATTATGTCACTTATTACAATTGACCTTATATTATAATTATTTATGCTTGCCTTTTCCTTCTGATTCATACATCTTGAGGGTAGGAACAGTGTACTACTGATATTTATTTTCTCTATATTCTACAAACAGTATCCCAGCACCTAGTACCAAGTAGATAGTAGTCAATAAATGCTTGTCATTCTGAATGAAATTTAAGAGGTAGAGACCACCTTATTCTGTACCCATGGGGGATGGTTGCTGTAGAGAGCCATCCATGGGCTGTGTGTGGACCACCACACAAGAGTCCCACATAGCACTAGAGATAGGGCTGACCTGCTGTAGCTGCAGCCCCTCTGAGATGGGTGTGACCTGCCAAGATGTCAATCAACCTGCTGACTGCAAGACTCTGCTTTCTTCCTACCTTGGGAAAGAATGTTCGATTGAAGGTCTTTGATGTCCCTCAATATAAATAAAGCACACGCTGGGGCCATTTTGTCCTTTTGCCTTTTTGCCATCTGCCAGAAGCCTGGAGGATCATCTGGCTATGGGCCCATCCTACTCTGTGTTTTGAAACTATTTTCTGTGTTCTGTGGCTTTTTTGTCGTCTTACATCTTTTAGTCAGTCTTTTACCAGTCAGGGAACCTCATACTTGTCACCCATGTGGGACGCGGAATTGACAGTTGCAAATCTCTAGGTCTAGTGGAACTACATAGTTTTGTTGCAATTCCAAACACCAATAAAAAAGGAATTATCTTTATTATTTAATAATTACCTTTACTAAATATGAGAGATCAGAGGCTGGAGGATAGCCCAGTGGTAGAGCCATTGCCTAGCATATGTCAAGCCCTGGGTTCCATCCCAAGAACCAAAAAGAAAAATAAAAGAGAGATCTAGATAGTACAGTGTCATATTGTTGAAGAGGATGTGTTTCGTCATTCTGGGTGGGAACATCAGCTTTACTACTCACTAGCTATATGATCTTGTTAAGCTACTTTTCATCTCAGAACCTCAGTTATCTTCTCTGTAAAATGAATTAATAGTGCCCACTTCCTGGAGTCATCATGGGGGAAAATGTGATAATTTTGTAAAAAGTATTTAATTTAAAGCTTCAATAATAATCTCTTAACAAATGGTTCATGTTATAGGTAGTGACTATACATTAAAATTCCTGGAACCACATCAATTTCAGGGTCTTTCTTTTTTACACAATGATTTGTCACACAAATAAATAAAGCTACTTGTCAGACTCTTTTTAAATATATTCACACACCATAAATAATTCTTTTCCAGAGCATTTGTACTGGTTTTTGTTTGGAAAAAATATGGTCATCAAACCCATGAAACCAAAACATATTGTCCAAGATGGGTGCTATGAGTATCTGCATGTGGGGATCAGGTCATCATCACTCTTTCACACTCTAGTTGTGCCATAGAAAAAAGAACATCTTAAACTGGGTTTGGTTGCCAACTTCTTTTCTGACAATACCAACCTCATGTTACTACCATGGTGGTTTAGGCTGTAGATAATGCTCCCAAGAAAGATCAGGTGAAGGAAAATCCCCAAAGTGACATATGGAAGCAAAATGTGGACATTACTAAATAATTTACAACTCCAGGGATCAATATTTATGCTGTTGTAATCCAGAGGGCACCATTCATGTAGAATACAATGTAATGGCTTCCTTTGGAGTTGTTCAACATGGCACCTAGATCTTGGTGAATGCTGGTATACTATCATGAGCTTTATCCATTCCACCTTCCCTGTTGCACAAGAGACAAAATCTAGGAGCACACTTCATTCCCAATCTACATTTGTAAATTCCCTAACGTGTTAAGTGTTGAAAGGTTCTTTATTTAGGAAAAGAGGACAAATAATTGGTGCAATGATTATTTTACATGATGTGAAGACATACTCTCAAACTACTGTATAACTTGAAAGACTCAAAAGGTTTTCTTATTTTTCCAAAACAAAGAAATAGCTTTCAACATAGACTTTTCTTAAACAAATATTCCCATTTTCTCTTCTCCAAAAAATTCCCCTTTCTCCACCAAAACAAATAAGCAAATAAACTTACTCACAACCCTATCAATTACACAACATCAACATTTATGAGCAGGCCAATAGTGGTGAATATGATGAAAGAAGATAATTTGAAACTTCCCCCCAAAATGATTTTAAGCATAATGAGAGTTTTGGAAAAATATAATCCTTGCCTTTGTTCTTAATGTGTGCATTTTGTATAGTGCATGGGGATTGCTTTGGGTGGCTTAAACAATACAAAGCCAATGCAGAATTATGAAGCCAGGCTATCCTCAGATAAACCCAGAACTGGCAGGGTGTGGTGGTGTACATCTGTAATCTCAGCATTGGGAGTTTGAGGTAGGAGAATCCCAAGTTCAAGGTCAGCCTGGGAAATTAAGCAAGATTTTTTCTCAAAGTTAAAAAGAAAAATTAATGTCTGGGGATGTAAAGCACCCCTGGGTCCAATCTCTAGTAGTATTAATTCGCAGAGGCAATGTGTACATAGTATGGAATCTTCTAGCACTAAGGGTCTGGATAGAGCTTGTTTAAGTCCCTCTGAACCCCTTTTGCTCCAGCTTTTCTATTTCCATTTCTGTGGTACTCAGTGGACATGAGAAAACTCATCATGAAAAGCCTTCACTATATACCCAGTCTTTCCTCTCGGGTGCAGGTCCTTGTGTTCCCAAGCATTTTCCAGAAGAAAACATCCAGCTGCCCACATGCTCTGGCTTTTTTTTATTGGCTTCTTAAGCAAAACCCTAAATGAACTGGGATATTGAGGCAAAGGGAGGAACACACAGGTTTTTATTAGTGTAGAAGAATTGAAATAGGTCAATGCTAAGAAGCAGTGAAAAGCAGGGTTACTGTTTGTTATGGTTTGGATGTGAGGTGTCCCCCAAAAGCTCACATGTGAGACAATGTAAGAAGGTTCAGAGGAGAAATGATTGGGTTACAGCCTTAACCTAATCAATGAATTAATCCAAGATGGGATTAACTGAGTGGTAGCTGGAGGTAGGTGGGCTATGATTGGAAGAAGTGGCTCATTGGGAGTGTGACTATGAGGTATATATTTTGTATCTGGAGAGTGGAATGTCTCTTTCTCTCTCTCTCTCTGCTTTCTCATCATCATGTGAATTGCTTCCCTCTGCACACTCTTCTGCCATGATGTTCAGCCTCACCTTGAGCCCCGAAGAATGGAGCCAGCCTTCTATGGACTAAGACCTCTGAAACTATGAGCACTCAAACCTCTCCTCCTCTGAAATTGTTCTGGTTTGGTCTTTTAGTTGCCCCAGCAAAAAAGCTGACTAAAACACTGATACTTGAATACCAGGTGCCCTTTCCCTGGGCCTCCTTCTGTATCAAATCTACTTTCTAGTGCTGAAATCTTTCCTCATACTCCATGAAAGCTCTCCAATAATAACCCAATTCCTCCTACTACCTTTTAATTTTTTAATTTTAAGTTGTTTTTTTTTGTACTGGGAATTGAACCCAGGAATTGAACATGAAAAGGAAGTGCTCTACCACTGAGCTGAATCCCCAGTTCACCTGCTTTTTTTTTTTTTTTTTTTTGAGATAGGATCTGGCTAAATTGCTGAGGCTGACTCGGCCTTCCAAGTAGCTGGGATTATAGGTGTGAGCCACCATGCCTAGCCAACATTTATTTGTTTATTTATTTATTTATTGTGTTATGGATGGAATCCAAGGTGTCATGCGTGCTAAGCAAGTGCTCTGCCACTGAGCATACCACCATCAGCCCACTAATTTCTTAAAGTATTTTTTTTAGTTGTAGATGGACACAATTTTATTCATTTATTTTTAGGTCGTGCTGAGGACCAAACCCAATGCCTCACACTTGCTTAGCAAGCACTCTACCACTTAGCCACAACCCCAGCCCCAGCCCACTAATTTTTAAATACTCTTTATAAAACCCCTACCAGAAGCCAAACATTTCAAATCCTCCTAATAATTTTGCAAGATAGGTATTATTACAGTTTTACTAAAAATGAAACCAAGACTCAAAAAGATAAGGTAATAGGGCTAGAAAGTAGCAGAGAGCTGGGATTAGATTCCAAATCTGCCTAACCCTACAGCTCACAGAGGGCTGTCTCCAGTTTCTGCAAATTATCAGCATTGATCAAGTGTGGACCAGATGCAAAATCTCCCTAGGGGTCCCAAAGATTTTGCTATAATCTGAGTATCTTCTGATTTGTCACGAGAGGGAGAGAATGAGACCAGTCCTTATATCTTATTATATCCTAAAATAACCGACCCTTCCTGACCTTTTCCACTCTGCCATCTGCTTTTCAATATTCCTCAGCAGGCATCCATAACAGACAGAAGAGCCATGTGGTCCTTGGGCACATGACTGTGAGATAGAAACAATTTATTTAAGCAGATATGTTTCCCTGTTCCTCTGGAAACAAATTTTTTTAAACAAATGTATCACACCAAATGTATCATCACCAAAGTAAGATATAGCATATATTCATTGTTTCACTAATATTTCATGAACAGCTAAGATGATAAGATTTTCTCCAACACTTACTTTGTGTCCATGATACTAGGGATTAAATCCAGGTCCTCATGCATACTAGGTAAGTGCTCTACCACTGAGCTACATCCCCAGACACTCAGCACCTTCTTATATCACTAGGATGAGTCTACATTGATATAATATCTCTGGAGGACAATTGAGCAATATCCACAAAATCTATAAAAATTGAATGTACACATACCATTTGTCTTAGACTAGACTCCCTAGAAACAGAAGCAAAGACAAGAACCCTGTACTGATGACTTATTGAGGAAATGTTCTATGGAGAAACATGCAAGGGAGTCAGGGGTGCAGGATGACAGGGGAAGGAGCTAGGGCAAGCTATGGTTTCAGAAGTCTAGCCTCAGCCAGATCCCACAAGGAGCTCTTGAGTGAAAACAGCGCCATAGATATCATTCTACTCAGAGACAAGGAGGCTGGCTGTCATACTCCTGTATTTGTCAATCATTGGCTAAGGGCTGCCCTAGAAGGGTATGTAACCATCAAGACATTGCCAGGCCAGGCAGCAACTGTAGACCAATAGCAGTCTCCTAGAAAAGAAAGCAGGTATGAGCTTTTAGCAACCAGCATCTTCAGCAGTTAAGGGATGGGTATGCCAGTGAAGCAAGAAGAAAGGTCAGGCAGTTAGTGTAGATGGATGAATTGGGTCAGGTCAGGAAGATGGAAGCTGGTTCAAAGGGAAATGAAATGTCATTATCTTCTGGACACCTTCCCCCCAACCTAACCAATAACCAAAAAGTCACTGGCCTCCAAGGATATTGTCCCTCCCAGCAGGGACTTATTAATGAGTATTCCCAGTGTGGCTCCCCTTGAATTGTTCCTCTCCCACCTTTTCACTGCATAGGCAGCATAAAAAGAGAGAACATGAGAAGCAAGAAACTGGAAATTAGAAAAAGGACAAGATTCACCCGCTCCCACAGACACTCTGCTTTGGGCCCCCTTCTCTGCAGAGAAGCCTGTATTACTGTTCTTTAAATAAAACTTGTATTCTCTGCTTGCCTTGGTGTTCCCCAAGTATTCAGTCTTTACATCTGGGGAAGTGGAACTTGTCACTGGTAACCAACGGTAAAACCAGCCCCATAAATTATCTGGGCTAGGCACTAACAAAACCTGTTATCAAGGCTGGGCATGTAGCTCAGTGGTAAAGCACTTACTTAGCACGTGTGAGGCCCTGGATTTCATCCCTAGCCCCCCCCACACACACACACACAAAAACCTGCCATCATGATCCAGCAATTTCACATGCCATATATAGTCATTTATCCTCAGATATGTGTGCACACGTGCTAAGTGATGCATGTCCAAGTTTATTCATCACAGCATTGTTTACAATGGAAAAAGGCCCATCAATAAGTGACTGGTTAATTACATTGTGATGCATCCATAAAATGGAATACTGTGTAGTTGTGAAAAAAAGAAAAATAAGAATACTTTCCATGTATGAATGTGGAATAACTTTAAATACATATTTTATATGAAAAAAACAAGGTGCTTTTTATAATATGTATTATAATATGCTACTATGTTTTCAAGGACAAATATATTTCCTTCTATGCACTTAAGTTAACACTGAGACAGATAAGAAATTAGAAACAGTGGTTTGAAGACAGAATGGGAGGGGAGTTTTCAAAGCATAGCACTTTGTACCTCTTGAATTTTGTATTGTATTATTTAGTCACTTACTGCTGTTATAACAAAATACCTTAGACTGGGTAATTGATAAATCCAAGAAATTTCTTTCTTATAGTTTCAGAGGCTGGGAAGTACAAGATCACAGCATTGACAGATCAGGGTCTGGTGAGGGGTCCTTGCTTCAAAGATGGTGCCTCTTGCTGCATCTTCACATGGCCCATAGGGCAAATGCTGTCTTTATACAGCAGAGGGCAAAATGGGACTAACTTGCTCCATTAAGCCCTTTTATATAAGAGCATTAGTCCCATCCATGAGGGCAGAGTCCTCCTGGCATAATCACCTACCAAAGAAAACTAGATATCCATATGTAAAAGATTTTTCAGGATAGCAGAGGAAGGAGCTAGGGGAAGCTATAGATTCAATCCACTGGGTTTAATCCCCAGTATCAAAAAATAAAACAAAATAAATAGCCTAGAGATGACTTAAAGTATATAGCAGGATATGTGCATATTCTATGCAAATACTATACCACTTTATGTAAGGGACTTGAGCATACTCAGATTGGGTATCTGTGGGAGGTTCTGGAACCAATCACCTGAGGATCCCCAAGGACTACTGTATTTGCATTTCAGCCTCAAATACAAGGTTTCCTTAAGTACTTGGAAGATGTTATATAAACAGCAGTCTCATTTAACCAAAGGCAAATCTGGTTTCAGTATGAACCTGCTGGGGACCATGAATCATAGCTATTTGTCATAGAATCATGCTAATGTGTTAACTGCATGTTTCACTGACTTATTTTTGAAAATTGACAAATACAGCTGGTTTCAAGATTAATTATGGTGTATAAGAAGGAAAGAGCTGCCAAGTGTTCCATGTCAGTCTATTTGATAATCATAACCATTTGCAACCATGAAGGAACTGTAGCATTTCTGATCAATTAATTTCACCCTGTTTATGAGTATTGAACTGTGCATTCTTTTTGAAGCTAAATTTTAAGGGGATAAAATAATGTTCTGTGGTTTACTTTGTTGAATAACTAAAAACCCAATAGTCATGAGTATAGGAATTTTGAGTGCTCTGTTTAGACCATCAATACTACTGCAGTTTTTCAATGATCTTTGTCTATGGAAGTAAAGTTGAACATCTGGATAAAAGAAAATGCTGACTTTTTCCATTACCATTTGACTGAAAGAAGAAAATGTCAAAAGGGTTTTGTTTCATCAGGACAATGAATCAGAAATGAGAACCTCCACTTAAACATATTATGGTGTTGAAATTCTTGTCAGCAAGTCTAAGGATTATGTAACCACTGCAAGTACCTTCTCCCCAGGCCAGTAAAATGACATTAGCAGCCAAAGCTCAGAGCATGTGAGTAATGAATAATTAACACATTCTTTTTGAAAATCATGTGGCTAAGACAGGAAGTCCTTCCAAGCCCTCAATGTACAACAAAGGTTATATATATTCAGTGAAGAGAGGAAAGCAAAATAGGGTAACTGAAGAAGAGGACTGAAAAAAAGTGGCATACTTTTAAAAATTATTACTTTTTTCTTTTGTAGTACTATGGATTGAACTCAGGGGCACTCTATCACTGAGTTACACCCTAGTCCTTTTTTAAATTTTATTTTGCAATAAGGTCTTGCTGTTACTCAGGCTGGTCTCAAATTTATGATCCTCCTGCCTCAGACTCCTGAGTTGCTGGGATTATAGGTGTGTGTCACTGCACCCAGAGGTGGCATATTTTTTTAAGTTGGAAGAAGGCATGGGTCCTTGTTCCTGTACATTTAGAAATTGTCTAAAGAGACAAAGGAAGTAAAGTATTTCTATCCCCTCCAGCTGATCTATAATATCACTTATGGTTCAGCACTAAGCAGGTAAGCTGGGGCAGGAAAAAAAATGTCCTCAAAGGTAGGTCATAACACAAAAATCAGGAGACAGAACCAGTGGGAGATGGTTAGGGATTGGAGGGAAGCTAGGTTTGTTCAGGAAAACTAGTCATGAGGAAAATAAACTATGCTAAAACACTGGGGATAGCTTTTCCAATCAGGCCAGTGGACAAGGGGCTCTTGTCACTTTCCTAACCTATTTTTCTTTGCTATTGAAGAGGCTACAGGGGAAACAGTCTGGATCATATTAAAGATTCAACATATCTTTAAATTGGGAGGAAGGTTAGAGATCATTTTGTCCAGCTATTTTTGCTTTGGAAAAGGCCTCTGGCTCTCAATGCATGACTATATTCTTTTCTTCAAAGGTCCTTGGCTTAATTGTGAGTTGTCCACAATGCATAGCTACTGCCCGCTTCTAAGACTTCCTCCATAAACTCCATTTTTTCAGAGCTCTCTGCAAGCTCCAGACTCTTGAAGTCATCCACAATTTCCACCTTGGCAATCATTGTAGCCAAATGCCACAGCTCCTCAAACTTCTCCTCAGATTCCCACTTTGCTTCTAGAAAATAAGACAGCTGTCCAGATCACTACTGGATGCTTGAGAATTTTAATAATTTCCAGTAAAACTTCTGAGAACTGCCTGCCTTAGTGCAGTGCTTCATGCTGAAAGCATCAGTGTTTCTCCAACCTTCCAGTTGCAGGCTTTAGACCATTCCCCTAGCTCCCCCACATTCAGGTGAGTTTTGAAGCCCTCCCCCTTTTGCAGGGCTGAGGATGGAACCCAGGGCCTTGTGCACTGTAGGCTCTAGTGGCTCTTTACCACTGAACTTGCACCCCCAGACCCATGAATTCCTCTGATGCCTGCAACACATAGAGTGACCCTGTTTTTCTGACTAAAACCCATCTTCCTATAAAATTTTTCTTGTGGCAAGTACAAAAACTCTCCTACTGGACAGTGAAAGTCAAGATGACTACTCCAAAACAGAGCTTCTGGGAGTGGGCAACTCCCACCTAGTGAAATGCAATAGTGGTTGGCACAAGAATCATAGCATCCTATACCAAGGAAGGCCTGAGATACATAGAGTCACCATGTCTTTTGATTCCAAATATCAGAAACCCAGTGGAACCAGCTTAAGCAAACAATTATACAGGGTAGGTATTATAAGGACAGTAGGGTGTTTCTGGGATTCCAAGAAAGACAGACAAACTTCAGGAAAGGCAGAGAACAGGACTGAAGGAAAAAGAAGAACTAACTCATAAATTCCTCTCTCCTCATTTCTAGGTTTTGCTTCTCTCTGCATTTCTGTTTTGTTCTTCTTCTTCACCGTAGGAAAGTTTTCTCTGTCTCTCAGGCAAAATGGGAATGATTCTAGATCGGTTTGTACAGAAGGACCTTGTAGAGATAGGAAAATGGCCATTCCCCCGTTCCAAACACCTAAGGGGATAGGTGAAGGCATAACATCCATTGAAAATAAGGCAGGGCTCCTTCCTTCCCCCTGGGCTTCTGACCACGAGAACCAAGTCCCTCAGCTACCACTCTACAACTATGGACCCCACTCCCCTCTCCCTTGACCCATGCAGCATGCACATAGTTATTCCTTGACCTCAGAGAGTCCACTCTACTGGCTCCAGATGCAGCTCTTGTTTGCCAGATGCTGTTTTCCTGATGTTTTAAGTGATTCTGAAAAAAATTAATAACTTTATTTTTTTACAGCAGTTTTAGGTTTACAAAAAAATTAATTGGTAAGCTCTCAAATGTTCTCCGCCCACTATCATCATCTTACACCACAGTGGTACATTTGTCACAACTGGTAAACCTATACTGACATGCCATTATAACCCAAGACCATAGTATACTTTAGGATTCATTGTTGGTGTTGCACATTCTATGGGTTTAGACAAATGTATAATGTCATATGTCCATTATAATATGTGAAATAGTTAAATTTCACTACAAATCCTCTGGGTTACACCTATTCATCCTCCTTTCTTCCTCCATCTAGCCACCACTGATCTTTTTACTGTCTCCAGATTTTTGTGCTTTTCAGAATGTCATACAGTTCGGATCATACAGTATGTAGCCTTTTCAGATTGGCTTCTTTCACTTAGTGATATATGTTTAAGGTTCCTCCATGTCTTCTCATAGCTTGATAGCTCATTTCTTTTTATCACTGAATAATACTCCATTGTCTGGATATACCACAGTTTATTTGTCCATTCATCTATTGAAGGACAGACATCTTGGCTGCTTCTAAATTATTGGCAATTACGAGTGAAGTGACTATAAATATTTGTGTGCAGATTTTTGTGTGTATGTGAATTTTCAGCTCATCAGGGCTAAATAACTAGGAACATGATTTCTATTAGTTTTTTTAGGGCTGAAATCAATGAAATTGAAACAAAAGAAACAGTTTCAACAATTGACAAAACAAAAAGCTATTTCTTTGAAAAAATAAATAAAACTGACACTTAGCCACCCTAATGAAAAGGAGAAAACTCAAATTACTAAAATTTGTAACGAAAAAGGAAATATCATGAGAGACACAATTGAAATACAGAAGATAATAAGAAACTATTTTGAAAATTTACACTCCAGTAAGATATAAAACCATGAAGACATCAACAAATTTCCAGAGGCATATGACCAACCCAAACTGACCCAGGAGGATATACACTTTAAACAGATCAATTTCAGGCAAGGATATAGAAGACACCATCAAAAGCCTACGAACCAAGAAAAGCTCAGGACCAGACAGAATCTCAGCTGAGTTCTACAAGACCTACAAAGAAGAATTAATACCAATACTCCTCAAATTATTCCATGAGGGCAAAGGTTGTGGCTCAGTGGTAGAGTGCTTGCCTCACATGTGTGAGGCACTGGGTTCGATCCTCAACACCACATAAAATAAATAAATAAATAAAGGTATTGTGTCCATCTACAACTAAAAAAAGGTTTTTTAAAAAATTATTGCATGAAATAAAAAGGAGGGAATCCTTCCAAACTCATTCTATGAGGCAAGTATCACTTTGATATTAAAACCAGAGACACATCAAAGAAAGAAAATGTCAGATCAATATCCCTGATGAGGGGCTGAGATTGTAGCTCAGCGGTAGAATGCTTGCCTTGCATGCGTGAGGCCCTGGGTTCGATCCTCAGCACCACGTACAAAGCAATAAAATAAAGACATTGTGTCCATCTACAACTAAAAAAATATTTTAAAAAAAATCCCTGATGAACATAGATGCAAAAATTCTCAATAAATTTTTGGCAAATCGCATACAAAAACATATTTTAAAAATAGTGCACAATGATCAAGTGGGGTTCATTCCAGGGATGCAAGGTTGGTTCAACACACAGAAATCAATAAACATAATCCATAACATCAATATGATTTTATCAATTGATGCAGAGAAAGCATTTGACAAAATACAGCACCCTTTCATGTTCAATACACTAGAAAAACTAGGAATAGTAGTCTCATCATGCACAAAACTCAACTCAAAGTGAATCAAGGACCCAGGAATTAGACCAGCAACTCTGTGCCTAATAGAGGAAAAAGTAGGCCCAAACATTCATCATGTCAGATTAGGCCCTGACTTCCTTAACAAGACTCCTAAAGCACAAGAAATAAAAGCAAGAATCAATAAATGGGATGGATTCAAACTAAAAAGCTTCTTCTCAGCAAAAGAAACAATCAATGAGGTGAAGAGAGAGCCTACATTTTGGGAGCAAATTTTTGCCACACATACACCAGATAGAGCAGTAATCTCCAGGATATATAAAGAACTCAAAAAACTTAACACCAAATAAACAAACAACCCAATCAATAAATGGGCTAAGGAGTTGAACAGACACTTCTCAGAAGAAGATATACAATCAATCAACAATGTTCAACATCTCTAGTAATTAGAGAAATGCAAATCAAAACTAAGATTTCATCTCACTGCATTCAGAACGGCAGTTATCAAGAATACAAGCAACAATAAGTGTTGGTAAGGATGTGAGGGAAAAGGCACACTCATACTTTTCTGGTGGGACTGCAAATTGGTGCAATCAATCTGGAAAGCAGTATAGAGATTCCTTAGAAAATTTGGAATGGAACCACCATTTGACCCAGCTATCCCAGTCCTCGGTCTATACTCAAAGGACTTAAAATCAGCATACCAGCCAGGCAGGGTGGTTCATGCCTGTAATCCTAGCACTCTGAGAGGCTGAGACAGGAGAATTGTGTGTTCAAAGCCAGCATCAGCAGTGGCACTAAGCAACTCAGTGAGACCTGTCTCTACATAAAACACAAAATAGGGCTGGGAACGTAGCTCAGTGGTTGAGTGCCCCTGAGTCCAATCCCCAGTACCCCCCCAAAAAATCAGCATACCATAGTGATACAGCCACTTCAATGTTTATAGCAGCTCAATTCACAATAGCTAAACTGTGGAACCAACCTAGATGCCCTTCAACAGATGAATGGATAAAGAAATTGCAGTACATATACACAATGGGTTATTACTCAGCATTGAAAGGGAATAAAATTATGGCATTTGCAGGTAAATGGATGGAGTTGGAGAATATCATGCTAAGTGAAGTAAGCCAATCTCAGAAAACCAAAGGCCAAATGTTCTCCCTGATAAGTGGACACTGATCCATAATGGGGGAGGGGTTATACAGGAAGAATGGAGGAACTTTGATTGGGCAGAGAGGAGTAAGGGGAGGGAAGGCGGCATGGGAGCAAGAAAGATGGTGTATGAGATGGACAGCATTACCCTAGGTACATGTATGACTGCACATATGGTGTGACACTACATTGTGCAAAACCAGAGAAATGAAGAGTTGTGCTACATTTGTGTATAATGAATCAAAATGAATTCTGTCATGCATACCTAATTAGAATAAATAAATGAATACTTTTTTAAAAATTAAAAATAAATAATAAATAAAAAGCTAACAAACTGGTCTGAGAGTGTGGTTCAGTGGTAGAGTGCTTGCTTAGCATGTCTGAGACTCTGAGTTTGATCCTTAGACCACAAAAATAAATAAATAAATAAAGCTATCAAACTATTTTTCATGCAATGGCTGTACCATTTGGCATTCCTACTGGCAATGAATATGAGTTGCCACTATGTCAAATTCCCATTGGCATTTGGTATTGTCAGTGTTTAAAATTTTTACAATTCTAACAGGTGTATGTGTTGGATTCTTACTGTTATTTTATATGCAATTCTGTAATGCTGTGATATGAAGCCTTTTTCTTATGTTCATTTACCATCTCTATATCTTCTTTGGTGAGGCATCTGTTCAAATTCTTTACCCATCTTTTAACTGAGTTATTTCTTTATTGTTCAGTTTTAAGTAAATGTTCTTTTTTTAAAAAAAAATTTAGTTGTAGATGGACACAATACATTTATTTTTATGCAGTACTAAGGATTTAACCAAGCATCTCACATGTGCTTAGCAAGCACTCTACCACCAAGCTACATCTCCAGCCCCAGTAAATGTTCTTTTTAATGACTGGTTTTCAGAAAGCCAGGGGTGTGTGTGTGTGTGTGTGTGTGTGTGTGTGTGTGTGTGTGTTACTGGGGATTGAATCCAGGGACACCCTGCCACTGAGCTACATCTCCAGCCCTTTTTTAAAATTCTGAGGCTGCCCCTCAAACTTGTGATCCTCCTGCCTCAGCATCCTAAGTCACTGGGATTAGAAATTCTCCCAAATGCATTAACTACATGCCAAGCTCAGAGATGTTTCATAGACCTTGAATTTGGATTTTCCCCTCTCTTCCCTGACTTTCACAGGAGATTTTTTTATCTGTGGAATGGACCATGGAACTGCAGGGGACATTATGGGTGGACTTGCTTCAGGATCTGATTTTCTAGAACCACGGCCTTTGCTCTTGACCCATTTTGCCACTGAGGAGACATTTGCAGCTCATGATGCTAAAGCACTTCTGACAAAGAAGCCATATAGTAGCAATTTTATAGAAATCTGGGAAATAGGAGGTTGAGTGAGCAGAATAGCACTGAAACTCTAAACAAACGACAGTGTATTACTCTCTTTGACTCAGAATAGCAAAGTGTGCCCAGAATTCTTCTACCCAGAGCTGGTGAGGAATATGCAGGGAAAAGTGAGAGATCTTCAATCTGAAAACAAGGGTGTAAAGAATAATAAAAAAGACTAAATATGGGACTTAATCAGCATGGGGGATGGGTATGATGAATCTGGTTCTTTCATTGACTGATTAGGATTTGAAGCATATAGTGAGCTTGTTCCTGCTTCTCTGACCACAAAGTGTGGAGGATTCTACATTAACTTAAGAACCCTGTAGTTATTTTTTTAAAATCAGAATCTGATGATAACTTCATTAAAGAAAGGAGGTGGGAGAAGGACATGAATAAACTTCTCAAAAGAAAAAAAATTGCCAACAGATAGATGAAAATGTTTAGCACCACTAATCATTGGAGGAATGTAAATCAAAACTGCAATGAGATTATCACCTCACCTCAGTAAGAATGGCTGATAGCAATAAGACTAACAATAACAAGTACTATACAGGATGGGGGGGGAATCTCTTGCAAACTGGTGGATATGTAAATTTGTACAACCATTATGGAAAATAGTTGCTACGTTCATTGCAGCACTACTCACATTAGCCAACAAATGGAAACAACCTAAGTGTCCATCAGCTGATGAATGAATAAATAAAATGTGGTGCATATACTTAACTGAATACTATTCAGCCTTTAAAAGAATGAAATCAGCCAGGCATGGTGACTCATGCCTATAATCCCAGCAACTCAGCAGGCTGAGGCAGGAAGATTGTGAGTTCAAAGCCAGCCTTAGCAATAGCGAGGCGCTAAGCAACTCAGTGAGACTCTGTCTCAAAATAAAATTTTAAAAAGGGCAGAGGATGTGGCTCAGTGTTTAAATGCTCCTAGCTTCAATCTCTGGTACCAAAATAATAATAATAATAATAATAATAAATTGTTGTTATAGTTTGGATCAAAGTGCCCCCTAAGACTCCAGTGTTAAGGGCTTGATCACCAGCCTGCAGCCCTACTGGAAATTGGTAAAACTTTTAGAAGGTGAGGCTTAGTGGAAGAAACTTAGGTCTTTAGGGGTGTCGGATTTTGGCCCCTTCTTTCTTTGCTTCCCAGCCACCGTGAGGTCAGCTGGTTTCCTGTGTCCTGCACTTCTACCATGATGTGCTGCCTCACCATAGACACAAAGCAACAGAACCAAGCAACCAAGGACTGAAACCTCTGAAACTATGAGCCAAAATAAACTTTTCTTCATTATAAGTTGATTATCCCAGGTATTTTGTCACAGCAATGGAATGTTGATTAACACAATGGTATTCTTGAAAAATGACAGGAGACAGATTGGATTAAAAAACAAGGCCCAACAATATGCTATCTTTAAGAGACTTACCTCATAGGCAAAGATATCCACAAACTGAAGGTGAAAGGATGGGAAAAAACATATCACTCACATGGATCATGTAAACAAGCAGGGGTTTCCATCCTCATATCAAATTAAGTGGACTTTAAGCCAAAGTTAATCAGAAGGGACAAAAAAGACCATTTCATACTGCTTAAGGGAATTATACATCAATAAGACATAAAAATCATAAATATTTATGCCCCAAACAATGGAGCATCTGTGTGCAACAAACAAACCCTTTTCAATTTCAAGAATCAAAGAGACCACAATAACACTGGGTGACTTTAACACACCTTTCTCACTATTGGATAGATCCTTTAAACAAAAACTAAACGAAAAAAAAAACTACAGAACTAAATAATACAATCAATAATTTAGACTTCACAGGCATATATAGAATATTTCATCCATCAGTGACTGAATGCACTTTCTTCTCAGCAGTACCTAGATCCTTCTCTAATATAGACCATGTTATGTAAGCTATTACATATGTTGGCATGCAATTGTAATATTACCTTAATATATTTTTAGCATCTGTAGGGTTATTTTGATAGCTCCCTTTCCACTGATATTAATTTTTTGTTCTTGCTTTTTTTCTTGATTAGACTTATTTATTTTTGATCAAATTTTAACTGTATTATTTCTTCTTTATTTCATACATTTCTGCTACTACTCTTATTTTTCTTTAAGAATAATTTGATTGTTATTCTAGCTTCTTTCTGATACAGTTACATGAAGTTATAAATGTTCATCTGAGTACTGTTTCTTCCCAGAGATCCTGATATTTTAAGCTTTTATTATCACTTAGTTCAAAGCACTTTTTATTTACTTTTCTTGTGCTTTCTTCCTTGACCTCTGAGGGGTTTATAAGTGCTCCATTTAATTTTGAAGAAGTTGAGATGTGGGGGTGGGATTCTATATAACTTAAGGTGATTAATTTCTTATGTAATAAAACATGCAGGAAACACAGTCTGCATGATTTCAAATTAAAAAAAGTAATGGAAATGCTTTTTATATTGATTGTATGTATTGGTTACATACATGTCAAAACTGATCAAATTGTATACTTCAAATATGTGTATTATATTGTACTTCAATTTTACCTCAATAAAGCTATGGGGAAAAAATGCCAGGAGAGTAGATGCAAAGTATTTTCTCAACAAAATGATAACTATGTGAGGTAATGCATATGTTAATTATCTGGACTTAGTCATTGCATAATCATGTATACTTTAAAACATCATGTTGTACAGGGTAAAAACATACAACATTATATTACAATTTTAAAAATAAAAAATAATCTGAAAAGAGGAAAAATCACCAAAAAAGGAGAAGTTGAAGGAAAGTGATAGGAAAAGAAGAAAAAAGATGACACTTTCAACAAAGATAAGAAATCAACAAAGCCTACATTTCCCCAAGCTGCCTTCATAGTTCTCAGTGCTGCTGAGGAGAAGAATAACAAATGCTCTTGGGGCTTTGAGCAATAAAGAGATGTTTGAGAAATTTCAGAAAGAGAAATAGACCCAGGAAAACAAAGACTAGGAACATAAGCCTATGGGAATTGGGGAGCACCTCCCACCCCTTGCTTTCAACCTTCCTGTCTGCTTTTGACAATAATTGGCTTCAGGCAGCCACTGCCATGGTCTTTCTGACTGATACAGATTTGAAGCAGATGTTCTGTGCGTCTTCAGAAGGAAGGTTCTTCTGTGATATAAATGATGAAAGAGATTCTCTTGGGGTGGAATTGGATCAGGAATTCAGAGTTGCATTCTGTAACCACCCCTCTAAGACCTGCTAGTGCCCCCTGGAAAAGCATGTGAAGGAGCTTCCATAGCTGAAGAGAGACAGGGCAAAAGGGAGTTCTTCACCATGCATACTAATTGCATCCTATTAGACATGGCGGCATGGACAGAGAAGTTGAGCAGCCACATTGGCTCTAAGGTACATGGCCATCTTACTTTGTGCCTGTCCTGCAGCAAAGATAACCCAGTCATTCTTGCTCAAACACTTCATCTTTGTGAACTGGGGGGCAGTCTGAAGGAGCCTCTGCAGAAACTTAAAGAAGCCATCAGCAGGGTGATGTCAGAGCAGATGGCCATATACCCAGATGAATGCCAGGAACAGACACAAGTGAAGATTGTGAAGATGCTGGAAGAAGATAGGGACAAGGAGCAGAAGACAGTTGATTCTGGTAAAGAAGAAAAGGGGAGCAGAGGCCATGAAATTCCAATGGTATTATGAAATCAGGGAGGGGCTTTGTCTAGGGTTAAAGATGAACCTGGAGTGCTATAACTTCAAAGGAAACAAGATTAGGTCTGGGGAGGGCTGTGTGAAACTTTGTCTGGACGCTGAAATGCAAACTCTGGCCCTAAGGTGCATCCTAGGTTTCTGCATAAGGGGAGTAGCCCATGTCATGGATCCTTGACATTAATGCAGATCATTATTAGTCAGGGTTCCTCAGAGAGTCAGAACCAACAGGATATGCAAGAGGGGATTTATTTAGGGGAATTGGCTCATATAATCAAGTAGAAGGGCAGGAGGTCTCATGATAGGCCATTTAAGCTGCAGAACCAGGGAAGTTGATCTGGAAGCCTCAGAACCAGGGAAGCTCCCAGTGCAAAGCCAAAAGCCTGAGACCCCCCATGGGTCACTGGTGCAAGTATGATTCCAAAGGCCCCAAATCCTGGAGTTCTAATGAAGTCCAAGGACAAGAGGAGAAGGGTATTCCACTTTGAAAGAGAAAGAGAGATATAAACAGAGAAAGTGAGAGAGTTTCCTCTCCTTTTAATTTTGCCTTCTCACATAGAGGGCAGCTTTCCCCATTCAGTCCTCCAGCCCCAACACCAAGCTTCTCTGGAAACACTCTCGTAGATTCTGCAACAAGAAACCATGCTTTACCAACCACCTAGGCATCCCTTGATCCAGTCAAACTGATATCCCAAATTAATCATCACACTGACCAGGAAGAAAGTAATGGCTCCTTCCAAAGTCATATACTTGACCTGGTAAAAGGGTTTTCATCCCATCAGACCAAAGTGACAGGTTCACTGCTTTGCCTTTGTTAGGGAAGTAGTGTGCACATTGAGACCTCCTTCAAGAGTTCTGTCTGACTGCAAAGAGCTGTCCTGCTAGGTTCCCCTTGGCAAAAACCTTTCCAGAAGGACAGCAGAGTAAACTGCAGTGCCCAAGTTTGCTCCAGACATTTCATGGAACCCAAAGGCCTGGACCCAGGTCAGTCTTCTAAGAATGTTTTCAATAGCACAAAAGCTTCACTCACGCATCTAGGCCAGCTTCTATTTGGCAACAACTTCCCAGACCCCAAATATTTCTTTTCCAATCTCAGGGAGTGTTCCTCCATGGCAGCCTCTTGCAGGCGGGGGGGGGGGGGGTGGTATTTCAGCCTCCAGTACCAGTTCTCACAAAAACCTAGCTTGATCCTCGACTTCTATGAGCCATTTAGCAAAACAGTATTCATCTAAGTCTTTTTTTTTTAAATGGTACTGGAGATAGAACTTAGGGGTTCTCTACCACTGAGCTACATCCCCACACCTTTTCATTTTTTGAGACAGGGTCTCACTAAAGCTGGCCTCAAACTCGTGATCCTTCTGCCTTAGCCTCCCAAGTCACTGGAATTGCAAGCATGTGTCACTGCACAGGGCTTCAGTCAAATCTCCAGGGCTGTCTTAGTCCATTTTCTGTTGCTATAAGAGAATACCATAGACTTGGTAGTTTATAAAGAAAAGGAGTTTATTTAGCTCATGGTTCTAGAGGGTGGGAAGTCCAAGGGCATAGCTACAAGGGTCTTTATACCTCATCCTAACATGGTAGAAGGTGAACGGGCAAGAGAGCATAGTCAAGAGAAAGTATGAGGGACAGACTCACTTTTAAAACAAATTGCTCTCAGGCTAGGCACTGTGGCAGATGCCTGTAATCCTAGCTGCTCAAGAGGCTGAGGCAAGAGGATCACAAGTTCAAAGCCAGCCTCAGCAACTTAGCAAGGCACTAAGCAACTTAGTGAGACCCTGTCTCTAAATAAAATACAAAAAAGAGCTAGGGATTTGGTTCAGTGGTTGAGCGCCCCTGAGTTCTATCCCCAGTACCAAAACCAAAACAAACAAAAAGCAGTTTGCTCTCTTGATAACTAACCTGCTTCTGCAATAACAACATTAATTAATTCACAAGGGCTCTGCCCTCATGATCCAACCACCTCTTATTAGGTTCTACCTCCCAACACTGCATTAGGGATCAAGTTTACATCATGTGATTTTGGATGACACACCCAAACCAGAGCAAAGGTCAACATACAAGTCTCTAGTTCACAACATGAAGTTTCTTCTAGCAGTTCTTCTTCTGGAGGAACAATCTGGAGGTACACTTGCTCCCAGATACACAGCCTCCACTCACAGGCCAGTCTACCAACAGACAGGTCCCAAATCCATCAGAAAACAAATCTGTTTCCTAGAAGCTGATCTTGATGGTCCAAATGAAGATTCCAGTGCTGGGAGCCAAGAAAGAAAAAAATCAGAGTTTGTCTTTGAAGCCCACCATGATTAGCAGCCAAGTGATTCTCAAAAGTGACAAACCTGAATCCTTTTGAGGATCTCTGGGCTCTACAGCTGAGCTGGTGGAGGGACAAATCTTCAGATGAACAGAATTCCAGGTCTGGGGTATGGAAGCAGGTGTATTTCAGAGTTCCAGTACTGGGGTAGAACGGTTTATACACCTACATTTTAAATCTGTCAAACACTTTGGCATTTGATCAGGGTACTCCTTGGAGTCCCATAGGCCAAATGTTCCTTCTGGCCATGGAAAGATCCATGGAATGGTCATGACATCAAGCCCATCTTCAGACTGTGTGTTCCACAGTATAAAAACCTGATCTCAAGCCATAACTGGGAGACTTAGCCTCATCTCTTCGAAATATATTAAGAATACCTAATGTATACTCATCGCGGGGGTGGGGGCAATTTCTCTTCTGTACATGACAATGAAGCTCTTTTAGAGAAAAGACTTTTATAGATTCATCAATTGCGAGACAATTGTGATAGGATTTTTAAAGGCGCCTATTTGGGGCTCAGTTTTCGCCATTACCATTAACTGCTCTGGATAGAAAAGGACTGATCGTGGCCTGTCATATTATAGGAAGACATAATTCTGGTGCATTTATGGTGGAGTGGAATTAGATAACTCACATCCATTTTAGTGCTCGAAGCACTTCTCAAAGACCTTTGTAAAAAGACATGTCTGGTTTTGAGACAGAGCCAATTTTATTTAGTTGAGCTTTTCACAGTTACATTCTGTAAATCTGTGACATTCTGACTTGAAGGTCATTTGGGCCTGGAAAACCAGATTTCTAATCCAGCCAGAGTTCTGGTTTTGTTTCTCCAGAGTTCATACAGGGGGACCCCAGGGCTCCAAAATCCATATTGGTCAAATCTTGATCTCTTTATGGGCAGAGGTTATAAGAGGTTACACATCATAGATAGACATGCCAGTTTGCTTACTCTTAGAAGTCCCCCTAAGCAGTGTCATAATAACAGGCCTCAGTGAAGAGTCTGTCATGTAGAAACAGGCCTTGAAGTCCTGGGGCCTCTGCACACTGGAATAATTAACTTAAGGTTCTATTCTGTTGGCCTGGAGGCTGGATCAGGAACAGATAGATATCGTAGAATTTCCATGTCACCAATCTGTTCACTAAATGCTTGACAAAGGTCTTTACATTTATGCCTGTGAAATGTGTGTCACAAGGAATGTATAAACTGTTTGTTTTGGCTAAGTGAATTAAAATATGTTAAGTGTAAACAGTACCTGGGTGAATTTTATGGTTATGTAATTTATGTAAAATTCAGAATGTGATAGACTATAGAACAAATGATTCATTTCCTTCCACAAATAAATTGTAAAATAAATAAATAAATAAGAAGGAAAGGGAACCTATAAGCTGAAAAAAAAACCTTAAGATACATATCGACCACATATGTGTGTGAAGCTTTGTTAGGATACAAACTTGTAGAAATCAACTGTTTTTTAATAATGAGATAATAGGGGAAATTATAATAATTATAAGATATTTGATGAATATAAGGAATTGTTTAAGTTTTTAGGTGTAGAAGAGTATTGTGGTTATGAAGAAAGGAAGAAGGAAGAATTTGACCGGCTTTTGTTCTCAGTTCCTGGGAAGTAACTAAACATTTGAAATTTTCCAAGTGATAGGAATGTCTTTGTTATTCCTTCTGGGTCCCTTACATCCCATCTGATAGTCTAACAGATGGCTCAGGGTGGGGGCTGATCACTCCAGAAAGACCAACTATATGATTAGAAAGTTGAGGCCATGAAGCTGGGTGCAGTGGTGCACACCTTTAATCCCAGATATTCTGGAGGTTGAGGCAGGAGGACTGCGAGTCTGAGGCCAGCCTTAGCAATTTAGCGAGGCCCTAAACAAATTAGTGAAAACCTGTCTCAAAATAAAAAATAAAAAGGGTTTGGGATGTGGCTCAGTAGTAAAAGGCTCCTGGGTTAAATCTCCAGTAGCAAAAAAAAAAAAAAAGGAAAGTTGAGTCTATGAACCACATGCCACATGATATCAGCCTGATTTCTAGGAACTGAGAGAGGCTGTAAATTAAGTTCAATATCACTTGGGCAATAATTCCATCATTTGTGCCTAGATATTGAAACACCAAATAAAAACTCTAAACACTAAAGCTCATGTGAGATTCCTGGGTTAGAAGTACTCTTTTCAACTGTTGCCAAATATCAATGCCAGGAGAGTAACATATCCCTAAGGACATTGAAGCCTCACATTTGGAAACTTCCCAGTTCAAGATTCTGGCCCATGTGTCTCCTCTGATTTGCAGCTTTGCCTGTAATAAACATGACTGTGAGCACATTAGGTTTCAGTGAATTCTGTGAGTCTTTCTAGCAAATTATCAAAACGGGGTGATTTTGGGAACTCCCTTGAATTTGCAGTTGGTGTCATAAATCTTGGTCAGATTTAGTAGTCTGGAGGATTATGCCCTTAACCTTGAGTTTAGCTAATTCCAGGTAGAAAAAAAAATCCTGACATTAAAGATACATACAGATTCTGACCTGGCAGTGCACACCTGTAATTCCAGCTACTCAGGAAGCTGAGGCAGGAGGATTGAAAGTTCAAGGCCAGCCTGGGCAACTTAGTAAGACCCCATCTCAAATTTTAAAAATAATAAAGATATATACAGAAGCATTCATGGATGAACTAGAATGTCTTTGATTTGTTGCAAAAAAAACTAGGGAGTCAGGAAAAGGAAGTTGGGACACAAAATAGCCATTTGGAATAATACAAGACAGGTGCTACAAACATGGAGGCTCGTGCAATGATTGTGTCTGCTTTTGTATATGCTTAAGATTGCCAAAATGAAAATAACATAGTGACCTATGCAGAGAAAGTATGGATCTCTACTTTATACCACGTCATAGTCAGAGTTCTAAGATGGCTCCCAAAATTCTAGATCCATGATATACACACAGCTTCTCCCTGTTATGCACTCAAACACTAATCTAGGTAGTGCTGTGAAGGAGTTTTACAGATATGATTAAGTTTCTAAATCAGTTGACAACATGGAAAGATATCCTGGGTGGGTCTAATCTCATCAGGTGAGTCCTTAAAATGGCTGGGATTTTTCCTAGAGAAGAGATTCACAGCCAGAGAGATTTTTTTTTCTGGGAATTGAACCCAGGGGTGCTCCACACCTGAACTACATCCCCAGCCCTTTTTTGAATTTTGAGATAGGGTCTCACTAAATTGCTGAGGCTGGCCTTGAATTTGTGATCCTCCTACCTCAGCCTCCCAAGTAGCTGGATTTACAGGCATGCTCCTCTGTACCTGGCACATAGAGAGATTTAAAGCATGACAGAGATTCAATCCAAGGCAAGTTTTTTGTTGTTGGCTATGAAGACTGAAGGGGCATGCAGCAAGGTATGGAGATGGACTCTAGGAACTGAAAGCAGCCTCTGATCAACAGCTGGCAACAAAATGGGGACTTTAGACCTAGAGCTGATGGACCTAAACACTATATAACCATGTTAGCTTGGAAATGGACTTCCAACTTCTAGATGAACATATAGATAATCAACAACTTGATCTCAACCTTACAAACTCCTCAGAGAACTTACATATGTGTGCCAGACTTCTGACCTAAGGAAAAGTGAATTGATAAACTTTCGCTGTCTTGTTGGGTGCAGTGGCGCACATCTGTAATCCCAGCAACTAGGGAGGATTGCAAGTTTAAGGCCAGCCTGGGCAACTTAGTGAGACCCTGACTCAAAGTGAAAATTAAAAATGCTGGGGATATAGCTCAGTAGCAAAGGGCTCCTGGGTTCAATACCTAGGTACTGAAATTTTTTTAAAAAATTTTTTCTTTGCTGTGTTAAGATGCTAAGTTTGTGTAATTTGTTACTTAATGATAGAGAACTAACACACAAGCAAGAAAAATAAATTCTAGTTGCGAGAAACAAAGTTTTACCAATTTTGAACTAAATTTAGAAAATTACATCATGACTGTGACCAAGGGAAGGATTTCTCAAAATATAAAAGGCAAAAATCCTAAAGAAAAACATCAATAAATTCACCTATACCAAAATCACATACTTCTGGAGTATGAAAAGTTCTCTGAGCCAACAGGTATCAAAAATGCCCAATATATTGGGGCTGGGATTGTGGCTCAGCGGTAGAATGCTTGCCTCGCATGCGTGAGGCCCTGGGTTCGATCCTCAGCACCACATACAAAGCAATAAAATAAAGACATCGTAGCTGGGCGTGGTGGCGCAAGCCTGTAATCCCAGTACGTAGGGAGGCTGAGCAGGAGAATCTCGAGTTCAAAGCTGGCCTCAGCAACGGCGAGGCGCTAAGCAACTCAGTGAGACCCTGTCTCTACATAAAACACAAAATAGGGCTGGGGATGTGGCTCAGTGGTCAAGTGCCCCTGAGTTCAATCCCTAGTACCAAAAAAAAATAAAATAAAATAAAGACATCGTGTCCATCTACAACTAAAAAAATATTTTTAAAAAATGCCCAATGTATTGGGCAATACACGTCTACCCAAGGATGAAATAAATGGTTTGCTAAGTAAGCTGGACTTTGCTGAGCTAAAAGAGAATATGGATAATCCAAGTGAGGCAAATGGATGCTTCTAAGCCATGGAAAAGGAAATCTTTTAAAAGGTACTCTATAGTTCACAGAAGAATTAATTCCATTTCATGAAGCTGAGCATAAACAAGGCTTAGTCTCTAAAAGTCAATCTTGGACAGCTCCAAACATTAGGTGTCAGGTCATGTTCTGTCATTTTGGCGGGGTGGGGGGGGGATGCCAGGGATTAAACTCAGGAGCACTCAACCACTGAGCCACATCCCCAGCCCTATTTTGTGTTTTATGTAGAGACAGGGTCTCACTGAGTTGCTTAGGGCCTGCTAAGTCGCTGAGGCTGGCTTTGAACTCTCAATCCTCCTGCCTCAGCCTCCTGAGCCACTGGAATTGTAGGCGTGAGCCACTGCACCCCGCATGTTCTATCATTTAAAACACATCCTATTTTTTTAACTTGCCTCCGAACTTTGCTGTCTTCATTTTGGTTTTATTTATACCTTCTTATCTCAGATGGGAAATGTCTGAATAAGATATGGCTAGTAAAAGCATGAGATATCCGCAAAAGTCACTTGTGTGTGGACTTAGCCAAAGTAAAGAAAATGGAGAAAATATTTTGTGTGTGCATGCTTTATCTGCTTTGGACAAACTCACTTTTAAAGGGTTATGTAGGGGCTGAGGCTATGGCTCAGCGGTTGAGCGCTTGCCTCGCATGCGTGAGGCACTGGGTTCGATCCTCAGCACCACATAAAATAAATAAAGATATTGTGTTCATCTACAACTAAACAAAATATTTAAAAAAAAGGGTTATGTAGATCCATTCTAGATCTAATTTGTATTTTATTTACATTGAATGTTTATCAAGGAGTATATATTGGATGCAGATATACATTGTATTATTATTTATAATTGTATTTCTTTGATAGTATCTAACACCTTCTGTTAACAATAATTTGACTAAATGGAATTAGCCAAGATACATTTTCCCATTTTCTTTTTTTCTTTTTTTGGTACTGGAGATTGAACTCAGGGGTATTCGACCACTGAGCCACATCCCCAGCCCTATTTTGTGTTTTATGTAGAGACAGGGTCTCACTGAGTTGCTTAGCACCTCGCCATTGCTGAGGCTGGCTTTGAACTCACGATTCTCCTTTCTCAGCCTCCCAAAGTGCAGGGATTACAGGCGTGTGCCACCGCGCCCGGCTCATTTTCCCATTTTCACTGATAAATAGTTTCAATGGTATGGTATATAAAACTTCAAATAATATATTTTCCTAGGGCTGCAGGTGTACTTCAGGGATAGAGCATTTGTCTACCATATGTGACCTGGGTTCAACCTCCAGTACTACAAAAAATATATTTTTTTCTCAAATATTCTAATTGCATTTTGTAGCATGTATGAGTTGCTACAAAATGTGAGTTTGATTAATGATTTTATGAACAATCATTGCATAATTCTCAGATTTATCACTTTAAATTAAATGAAAATTCTTTACGGCAGAAGGTTTGCATGAATATGAAAGTGTTGATTTTTGTTCTCATTTGCTCAATTTGAATCTTGCCATACGAAGCCACTTTCTCTTTCTATTAATCATCCAAAAGTGAATTCAAAGTGCTTTTTCATTTACGTAAGTGTAGAAAATCAAAAAGGTAATTGCTTTGGGGTGCAGTGATGCATTCCTATAATCCCAGCAACTTGGGAAACTGATGCAAGAAGATGGTGAGTTCAAGGCCAGCCTGGACAATTTAGCAAGATTCTGTCTCCAAATAAGAAATAAAAAGGGCTGAGAATATGGGTCAATCCTCAGAAACACCCCTCAATGCACACACCTTAATTGTTAACTCAAAGTGCCCAAAGAAGTCTCTAGATTTCTTCAGTTCCAACTCTATGATCCTTAACATGATGATCATTTTATCAGACCAAGGAAGGTTCTACTATTTAAAGTAATTACTGAACTCAAGGTACTAAAATGTCTATATATACTAAACTGATGAAAGATTAAAATCATAAATAAGTCCCTTTGTGTGATATTCAAGGAGGAAATAGGCAATATCATATCCTTTAAAAGTCAGTGAGGGCACAGATAGGGGCTACATGGTAGCTACTCTTTCTGGACCAGAACCCTGCTTAAATGAAGCATGAACTCTCCTTTCCCCATCATGTGGTCAGGATGTTGGCTGTCCCTCTAATCCCCTCTGGCAGCCTTCACATAGGAGTCCATGCTATTTTCTGCTCTCCTGAAATAATTCAGTTGGGCCAAAGCATCAGAAGCAACTTAAATTTTCTAAGGTAGATACAGGTAGGGATTACATGGCGCCCCACAGAGCAAGCTCTATCCCTCTTTCGATTTCTCTTTTCCACGCCCCATTTGCTCATCTCTCCACAAGAATGTCTCTTCTTAACCTTCCCAGCAGGACTCTGCCCCCCGCTTCTATTTCTCCCAAATATTGCCCTCTCCTTATTATCTCAGCTGATTCTTACATAAAGCAGTTTACTCCCCACCCAAGTCCAAACTTGTCCCCTAGCAAATGAAGGATCCTCATGAGCCTTAAGGATCTATGAGGGGTTATTTGTAGCAACAGCTAACCAAAGGGTTTCTGTTGTCTCCGATCTACCTACCTGTCCTGACTACCTCACAGGATTCAGAGATAATTCAGTTGTTCTATCAGTATCCAAGGGGAATTTGTTCCAGGACTCATGAGAGCACCACATCTGCAGATGCTCAAGCCCCTCATATAAAATGAAGTCATATTTGCATATAACCTACTTCAAATCCCTCTAGATTATTTATAATTCCTGATACAATATAAATTGAACCTTGCTCAAATGAAGCATGTAAATAGTTATTACACTGTATTTCAGGGGGAATAATGACAAGAAAAACAGTTTATATATTTGGTACAGATTCAGTATTTTTCTTTGAATAGTTTCAAACTGAGGTTGGTTGAATTCAAGGATGCAGAACTCACAAATATGGAGAGCTAACTGTAGATGTGAAAGAAAATGTTAAGCCATAAAGTGCTATCTATTTATTCTCAATGATTATTTATTGCAACATCCACAGTTTACAGAGGATACAGCTGAAAGCCAGAGAGGTTAAATAACTTGCCAAAGACATTAATGATAAAGACTAGCTTTATCCCTGGTCTTTAGTTCACTGTCCTGCAATCTCTTCCATTTATTTGAACATTTGAGTAAGTGATAAATTTATAGAGGCTCCACTTTCCCACTCTCCACTGATTTCAGATTAAATGTTATCTTTCCCGTGGGGCTTTCCATCACATTCACCCAGGCATGCAGTCATTCACGGATCCCATAGTTAAAGAAATGGAAGAGAGATATCATTCACTCTTGTACTAATTCATTCATTCAATAGATATTTATTGAGCACCTACTAAGTTGCAGGAGCTATTCCAAACTCTGAAGATGTAGTGATAAACAAAATAGATAAATTAGGTCCTCATGGAACTTGCATTCTAGTGGGGAAAAGACATTATAAACAAATACATAAAATATTTAGCTTTGAAGATAGTAGAAAATGCTGTGGAGAAAAATAAACCAGGGAAGAGGGATGAAGAAGTGTTAGGAAGAAAAAGGGAAGAGGTTGCAATTTTAATAGGATGGTCAGAAAAATCTCCCTTGAAAGACATGAAGGATCAAACCATGTGGCTATGGGAAGAATCATGGACCTGGCAGAGAAATAGCCAATGCAAAGACTCTTCACAAGAGGCAGAACTGACCTGTTTGAGGAGCCAGTGTATTGGGAACAGAATGAACAGGGGAAAAACAGCAGATAAGAGCAGAGAGGTACCAGGTATATCATCATGTGAGCCTTAGAGGCCATAGTAATGACTTTGGCTTCTTTGCGTTTTTATTTTAATTTTTGTGTTACTGGGAGTTGAATCCAAGGCCTCATACATGCTAGGCAAATGTTCTATCACTGAGCTATACCCTCAGCCCTTTTTATTTTATTTTGAGATAAGGACTTGCTAAGTTGCCCAGGATAGCCTCAAATTTGTGATCTTCCTGCCTTGGTCTCCCAGTTAGCTGCAAAATGCAGGCACCCAGTTTGCTTTTCTTCTGAATGGGATGGCAGCCTATTGGAGGGGCTTGAGCTGATGAGTGACTCGTACCTCCACTTTGCTCCTGCTATCTTCCCCCTCCAGCACCACCCCTTCCAAGATTAAAGACAAGGGCATGGTGTCACCTAGGTATCCTTACGAAGTTCAGGCACCACTTCCCCTTTCACAGCATATCTGTGCATTGAATCTGTCTTTCATGGTGGTGGGGCACAAGCTTAATTAGAGAGTGTTTGAGAATCTGAGACTATGGGGGAGGTATTTCCCAAGACCTCTGTGGGCTGCTTAAGGTCTCTTTGTAGAACAGGGAAGTAAAAACACTAGAAGCTATGATGTAAGATGAGGGAGCTGACCCAGGAGGCTTTGAGGAAGTTAAGAAACAGGGAAATCCAGTCAAAAAACCAAAGAATACCTAAAATGGGTTTATCACTGTCCCATGCATTCAGTATTTCAGGGCCTCAGCAGGGCAGATGGTGTTAGTCCTGTTGTGTGAGGAAGAAACAGGTACAGAAAGATTCCGTGATTTGCCACTAGTACACAAGTCTGGACGAAGTGGGACTAAAACACAAGTAGAGACTCCTAAGCCCAGTGCTCCCAGTGCCACCCTAGAATCCCGTAGGACTAGAAGATTTTGAAAGGGAAAGTGGAGGCAGCCATCTTCAAGAGGAAAGATGGGGTCTTGTGTTCTCTCACACAAATTTCTTTTTAGTATAAATCAGCAAAAAACAAAGAGTTGAAAGTGGTATAGAATGGTTGCTGGGGGACAGGTCCCATGCTTTCTTTGCATGATTCATTCAGCATGTGCTTACAAGAAATTCCTCCCGAGTTCTGGAAATTATACTTACCCCATCAATCTGTGGTCTCCAGGCAGGAGTTATTCCCTTAGATGGGAATGAGCCCTGAGCACCTCTCTTAATGAAAGCTGTGGGGTGATTTCCCACTAGGGGAGGAGCCAAGTTGGTTGCTCCAGGGTGGTCTTAGACTAGATGCAGTTGATGGTGGAACCTGGAGCCTGGAGCCTTGGGCCCATCTTTACCAACTATCCTTCCTAACAAGTTTAGCTTCTCAGAATCCCTCTTACACTGAGGCTCCTGTCTCCTACACATTCCCTTATTTTCTCCCAAGTCTTGGGAGTCAGAAAGCAAGGGGAATCAGAGGAGAAGCTATTGCCTGAGAAACTGAGTTTCTGATGTTTGGTAAAACTGCTCCCTCTTCCCAGTGAGCCAGGGCTCCTTGACATGGTGTCCCTGTTTATTTTCCCTCCCCTAGCCACATCTAGTCTTCTTTTGTTTTATTTTCTGGATAGGTGGAATAAAAAGATATCTTTCTGCCACTTTATCACCATTGTACAGTTGCCATTTTTTTTTAGAATCTGCTATGACATTTCAAGAACTACAGTATGTATATTAAGAATATATTGCAGGCTGGAGTTTTGGCTCAGTGGTAGAGCTCTTGCCTAGCATGTGTGAGGCACTGGGTTCAATTCTCAGCACCACATAAAAATAAATAACTAAAATAAAGGTCCATCAACATCTAAAAAGATATTTTTTAAAAAAGAATATATTGCAACCAGAGAGATGGAGAATTGAGCTCTATATATGTACTATGACTTGAAATGCATTTTAAAAAATAAAGTATTAAAAAAGAATATATTTATCAAAAACTGTGAAGGGTTGAGATTTTGCCCTACTTTCAAGCTAACAAGTTTAGCCTTGTAGTTCCATGAATTCCAGTAGAGGACACAAGTTTTCTGAGTCAGAGACCAAGAACAGTTCACAACAAAACTAGTAGCCAGAACTTCATTTGTTTGTTTTCCAAATTCCAATTTCCAAGAGGAGATGTAGAAAGCACAAGTGAAGCTTGTTCATGTGGTGGGTTGTATTACAGAAGAGAAGCTCCAAGCTTAAGGAAGCTGAATCTTTTATAATGGGCAGTAAATCTACCTGACTTCTGCCCCAGAAAGATACATTGTTACACCAGACAGCAAACAAATGGGCCCTCTGCTGTGGACAGAGACACTATGTCTATCTTCTAGGATTTTCTGTTTATTCAAGCATCCTTGAAAAGACAGTCTGGAACAGAAGCTCTATTTTTTGTGACATTTGTCTCAGCTCATAAGACCTACAGATATGCAAGAGACCACAGAGAATCATCTCTTAACACTGTTTTCCCACATCAGTGGAAATAAGCATTGTTTTTGCCATTTTTTAGATGAGGAAAATGAGGTCCAGAAAGCTAATGTGTCTAGGATTCTACAATTTTGGAGGCAAGGTCTGGGTGAGCCCAGACCTGGGCTGCATACTTAGGGACCTAGAGCAGGTGACTGTAAGATATTCATTCAGTGTGGAAAGACACAGCCTTGCCTCTGAAAAATTTACAACTGGGGAGATGGGACATACCTTAAACATGTCTGAGAAGTGCAGTGGACCTGGGTGGGAGCCTGAACTAACCTCTAACAAATACTATCCAGCAAGATAAGCCTTCTCTAATAATATTTGTCTCTCTCACATGAACAAATTGCCAGCAGATAGAATTTCTTATAAATTGTTCTCCCTTTGCTTGCTTGCTAGAAATCAACAAAATACAGTCAATCCTCTGTATCTGTGGGTTCCAAATGTGAGAATTCAACCAACCGTGGATTAAAAATATTTGAAAAAAAATGTGTCTGTATTGAAAATGTACTGTCTTCTTCTTCTTATTTCCTAAACAGCACAGTATAGCAACTATTTATGTAGCATTTACACTATATTAGGTATTATATGTAATCTAGAGATGATTTAAAGTATATGGAAGGATGTGCTTTGATTCTGTGCAAATACTATTCTTTGTATATAAGGGACTAAGGGACTTGAGCATCTGGGGATTTTAGTACCTGTCTTTGAATCAATCTCCCAATGGATACCCATGGATAATTGTAAAGGAACATGTAAATCAAGTGTTAAAAGAAACCACTGAGCTAAGCTACACTCCTAGTCCCCAGTTCTTTTTTTTTTTTCTTCAGAGATATGTTTGTTCCTGGCTGTGATTTTTTTTCCTTTTTCTTTTTTTTTAGGTACTAGAAATTGAATCCAGGGATGCTCTACCACTGAACTATATCCTTGGTACTTTTTTATATTGAGACAGGGTCTTGCTAAATTGCCCAAGCTGGCCTCAAATTTGCAATCCTCCTGCCTCAGCCCCCCAAATCGCTGTGATTGCAGGTAGGCAACATGGTGCTCAGCTGGCTGTGCTTTTAAAAATATTACTTAGAATATACTTAAATTTTGGGTTAGTGTAGTCATTCCAGGTTACTGTAATTAAATATCCCTTATTTTGTGTCTTTCCACAAAAAGCATCCTGATTCTAGAGATTCCTCTGTCTCATCCAGCCTCAGAATCTCTCATGGGAGCCCAAGTTAGAAGGTGACTTGTCACATTTGGGGGTTTGAGAAACAAGAAGTGAATGTATTTGGTTGAGGCAGAGCAGCTGTGGAGAGGGGAAGAGGATGACTAGACAGACAGGTATGAAATGAGGAACAGGTCCCAAGAGGCCTTAATGCCAGGTGAGATTGTATTCTGAGCAAAGAGACAACCACTGAATGATGGAGGCTGGGAATTACTTGATAAAAGCAATGTATTAGGAAGCTGCACTTAACATACCAGCAGCCATGATGGGAATGAACTCCAGTGAAGAGGGCCTAGACACTGTGCTTCTACATTCCCACTGCATGTTGTAATCACTCAGAAAGGTTTTAAATAACACTGATGCCCCTGTTCCACCCAGGCCAATCACATCGATATCTTTGGGAGTGGTGGCCAGGCACTAATTCTTTTTCAAAGTTCCCCAGGTGAATGATTGCTAGTGGGTATGGGGTTCTTTTAGGGGTGAAGAAAATATTCTGGAATTGGATCATGGCAATGGTTGAGGAACTTTGTGAAAAACTGCTGAGTTGGACACTTTAAAAGGGTAAATTTGGGGCTGGGGTTGTGGCTCAGTGGCAGAGTGCTTGCCTAGCATGTGTGAAGCACTGGGTTCGAATCTCAGCACCACATATAAATAAATGAATAAAATAAAGGCCCATCAATGCCTAAAAAAATATTTTTTAAAAAAAGGGTGAATTTTATGCTATGTGAATGATATCTCAATGAAAGGGGGGACAATAAAGTGTAAAAGAATTGTAAAGTGTAGGACATACATAGTCACATGATTTTCAATAAAGACACAAAAGATGTTCAATGTGGGGGAATCTTGTCAGTAAATGGGGATGGAAAAACTGGACATACATATGAAACAAATATTAACCTTGACCATCTACCCCATACCATGTAAACGTAAGATGTGGGTTGTTTCACATGTCACCACTTGTGGAAATATTAAATGTTCTTCAATGAATAAAATAGTTTGCCATTGAGCTGGGCACAGTAGTGCATGCCTATAATCCCAGTGGCTCAGGAGGCTGAGGCAGGAGGATCACAAGTTCAAAGCCATCCTCAGCAAAAGCGAGGCACTAAGGAACTCAGTGAGACCCTGTCTCTAAATAAAATACAATGTAGGGTTGGGGATGTGGCTCAGTGGTTGAGTGACCCTGAGTTTAATCCCTGGTACCAAAAAAAAAAAAAAACAAGAAAAGAAAGAAATCGTTTACCGTTGAATGGTGTTAATGTTATGAATTGATTTTGCTGATCTAAAGCAACTGTAAATCTTTGGCTCCACAAATCTTTGCAATTACTACCATGGTCTTACATTGTCAATAAGGATATTAAATATTTATTTATCTATTTATGGTGGTGCTGTGAATATGAACTCAGGGGCTCATGTGTGCTACACTAGCACTCTACCACTGAGCTATATACCTCAGCCCCTAAACATTCATTTCTTTACCTAACTTGTCAGGCTGACCAAGTAGGAAATAGCTGATTGAAAGAATTAGCTTTTAAAAAAATCAAGCAGATAAGATTAGCTCTCTGTATCTCAGTTAGATGGGGGGAGGAGAAACTTTTCTATGGCTGGAGATTTAAAGTAAGTTAACACTAACTCTAGGTCAAAATCCTGACTGAACCAAAAAAGAAAAATCCATTGGTGGGTTGGCTCCAGTTGACACTATTGTAAAGGCCAGCTTTGGAGGTGCACTCGCACGTTGAGGTGGAAGGCAGCCTTTGGCTTCCATCAGGATTGTAGCTCTTCACAGGAACAGAAGTGCAGGGCCTCTCCTACCCGAGCACTCTCTAAGATGGTAGCCAGGCCTCTAGGTGGACTTCCAAATTGGCACCCATCTACCCTAAACTTAGGAAATTCTTCACATGCCAGGGACTGAGGAGGATGGATCATCTGTGGCACAGCTTTTGCCATTCTCTTCTCTCCTGAGGATTCCTCTGTGAGAGGGCCAGGCAGGAGCTAGGGCAGGAAGAGGCATGAAAACTCAATAAACAACTTGTTAGAATATCTCAGTGAAAGGGAATTGCTAATATGAAAATATTAGCAATGGAAAATATGAAACAGGAATGAGGTAAGAGTTTCACTGTTGCTTCCCTATTCCTACTCAGCTCAGGCAATTGAGAGTTAATCTCATAACATTTTGTCTCTATTTTTTGCATTAGTTTCTGGGGCTGCCATAGCAAAGTACAACAAGTAGAGTGACTTAAAATAACAGAAATTGATTGTCTCAGAGTTCTGAGGGAGAAATCTGAAATTGAGGTGTTGGCAGGGCCAAGCTCTCTCTGGAACTCTCAGTGACTCCTTCTTGGCCTCTTTCCAGACTCTGGTGCTTTGCTGGCAATCTTTGGTGTTCCTTGACTTGCATTTGTTTAACTCTATTCTCTGCCTTTGTAGTCACATGAATTTCTTTCTATGTGTCTGTCTTCACATGGCCACATTCTTATAAGGACATTAAGTCAAATTGGATTAGGGATCCATTCTACTCCAGTATGACCTCATTGTTCACAACTTAATTATATCTGCAAAAATCCTGTTTCCAAATAAAGTTACATTCTGCAGTATTGGAGGTTAGGACTGCCAAGATTTTTGTTTTTATTTTTATTTTTTTGTAGCAGAGATTGACCCAGGGGCACTTAACCACTGAGCTACATACATCCCCAGCCCTTTTTATATTTTATTTAGAGACACAGTTTCACTAAGTTGCTTAGGGTCTCGCTAAATTGCTGAGGCAGCTTTGAACTCATGATCCTACTGCCTCAGCCTCTTGAGCTTCTGGGATTATGGGCTTGCACCACCACACCTGGCTCAAAATATCCTTTTGTTGATATATTTGGTGAGTGTGTGGGTACCCAGTTCCACCTATCACACTACCAAAGAACATCAATTCATTGCCAGAAATTGCACATAAGAATCCAAATATACATTTCCCCACCTGAAAGGAGAAATTAAAACTAAAAAAAATCATAAACTTTTGTAAGATGCAAAAATTAAAGTTTTTCCCCCCCTTAGTGCTGAGTATTGAACCCAGGGTGTCACACGTATCAGACAAGTATTCTACCACTGAGTAACATTCCCAGGCTGACAAGATTAAGTTTCTATGGAGATAATTCAGGGGTTGGAGGTATAGCTCAGTGGTAAGAGTGTTTGCCTAGCATGTGTGAAGCCCCTGGTTTAATCCCTGGCACTGTAAAAAATTAAAAAATAATACCAATAATAACTCAAATAAAATTTGATTACTCCATTCAGGTTAGTGTCAGAAAGCATATCAGAATGCAGATTAAAAAGCTGATAAGGTGACATAAAAATTGAAGATAGTATATTAATAAAAAAGAAAATGAAGCAATAAGTAGTATAGTCTACTTTCAAATCATCTTCTGATTTGACCATATCAACAGTGCCACAATCTAATCATTTATTTCACTTAACATCTGATGACTTCCTAAAGCCAATCACAGAATTCTGACATTGTTTTATGTCCACGAAATCCAATTCAACATGAAATAGCTTGTGTAGATTACTTAGCACATTTAGCTGCCATCATTAGAAAAAGAGATGTTATGAGAGAAAGGCCATTTATTTAGACTTTTCACTGATGAAAAATTTAGTCTTCTGTTATAAACTGTACCCCCAGATTAAATTCTATATGAATTTGCCAGGCGAGGTGGCATATGCCTGTAATCCCAGGAGCTAGGGAGATTGAGGCAAGAAGATTGTGAGTTCAAAGCCAGCCTCAGAAACTTAGTGAGGCCCTAAGCAATTCAGTGAGACCCTGTCTCTAAATAAAATATAAAAAATGTCAGGGGGCACTGGGATTGTAGCTCAGTGGTAGAACACTTGCCTTGCATGCGTGAGGCACATAAAAAATAAAATAAAAATATTGTGCCCATCTACAACTAAAAAAATATTTTTAAAAAAATGGCTGGGGATGTGGCACAGTGGTTAAGCACCCTTGGGTTCAATCTCCAGTACCAAAAAATAAAATAAAATAAATTCTATATGAACTTGTAAACTGAGTAAAATAAAACTGGATCTCATATCAAACACTATGGACATAATTGAATTTTTGTAAATCTAATAATAATCTAAATCAGAAGTTGTCAAGCTTTTTTTAAAAAAAGTACTAGGAGTGGAACTCAGTGGTGGAGAACTTGTCTAGCATGAGCAAGGCCCTGGGTCCCATCACCAGCACACACAACCAACCAAAAAACTAAAAAAGGAAAAATAATGAAACAAAACAAAACAAAAAACCAGATAGCAAATGTTTTAGGTTTTGCAGTCCATATGGTCTCTACCACTGCTGCACAAAATTAGCCATAGACAATATATAAATAAATGTGCATTATGGCTATGTTCTAATAAAACTTTATTTACAAAACCAGAGAGCAAGCCAGATTTGGTCCATAGGCTATAATCTAATCTAAATACACCAGAAGACAGCTTGTTATGTAAACTAAACTTGTAGGAAGTCCTCCATTATATTAAAAAGTCCTTTCAAAATATATTTTTCATGTTCCCACTCTGGCATGCTTTCTTTTGTTCTTTTCTTTCCTTTTTTTTTTTTTTTGTAAATTGAATTTAGGATATTGGATTTGCTGCAAACAAGGCAAACCTACACTGAATGTCATTTCAACTGGAAGGAATCTTGTGTAGTGATTTTGCTTAGTCTCCTAATAGGAAATAAACCTGTGTCTAAATTGCCTTGGAAGGATGAGAATTTGATGATCCACTAAGAGCTACAAAAAAGATTGATCCAAAATTGCCTTAATAGTCCATGATGTCCTCCAAATAAAACTGTTTTTCCTTTTACTAACCTCAATCTCTTGCTGCTATTTAAATCCATTTCTTCTTGGCCTATATTCTGTAGAGAGAGTGAACATCAGTATGTCACTTCTTTCAATATTACTCACCTCTGGATGACAGTTCATTCACAAAGTTGACTAGAGATAATCAAGGATCACCTGGCTATAGGTAGCATGTCCCCTTGAACAGCCTGTTGAAGTCATAAGTATTTTCATAGAGGCAGCGATGTCTTTCTTTAAATATTTAAACAACAATTCAATGTCCATAATAAAAAGGGTTCTACAATCAAGATGAAAAATACATAAAACAAAAGTTAACAGTAGATAAGCTCAGATAGTGTGGATAAGAAAGAAAAAACATTAATATATACAATAATGCTCAAACTCACTAATAATGAAAATGCAAAATTAAAACAATTATCTTTTTTCTTTAACCTCAGTTCTAAATTATTTGTGATAATACCTAGGGCATTATCATGCATGAAATCCTGCTAAGCAAGAATGTTAGAGTACAGAACAATACATAGAGTTTACATATAATCACTGACTCTTAGGTGTGTAAACACAGAAATTATGCACACTGGAAAACATGGAAGAAGATGAACAATTGTCAAGAGAGGTCATCTTTGTGGGTTGAGATTTTGGGACATCTCACTTTCTTTTCTTTCTTCTTTTTCTTGCTCTTGTACCAAGGATTGAATCCAGAGGTGCTTAACCACTGAGCAACAGAACAACAACTCCAGCCCTTTTTTATCTTTTATTTTGAGACAGGGTCTCACTAGTTGCTTAGGGCTTCGCTAAGTTTCTGAGGCTGGCTTTGACTTTGTGATCTTCCTGGAGGTGGTGATGTCTTAGTATAGTAATTCCTTAATGCTTTTTTCCGGGGGAGGGGGGAGTGTGGTACTGGGGATTGAACCCAGAGCCTTGAACATGCTAAGCAAGCATTCTACCACTGAGTTACATCCTCAGCCCTTTTTATTCCATTTTAATACAAGATCTCATTACACTGTCAAGGCTGGCCTTGAACTTGAGATCCTCCTGTCTAATCCTCTGGAGTAGCTGGGATTACAGGCATGTGCCACCACACCTATGTAAATAAATGGATATCTCTATCCAGCCTTTATTCCAATACTTTTCCATCTCTGTAGTACTCTAAGCAGGTAAGGTACTAAAGAAATAGAAAAAAGAGGGAAAGATCAAATGGTCATTGTGCTGGTTAAAATGTGGTTTTAAAACATCCATTATTTATTTGTTTAACACAATTGGCTTCTGTAAATTCATGTGGGGAGCCTAAAATCATTCTCTGAAAGAGAACTAGCAAAATCCACCTCAAAAATGTAAGAGATGATCTGCGGGAAGAATCTGACAGATGTATCACAGATGGGCTTCCTGAGCCTGGCAGAGGTGAATTTACTCTGGAGTTTTTCTCTGATGTCCTTACTTTCAAGGCTCTGAAAAGAGCCCTACTATGTATTCACATAGTCAGATGTTTCTCTAAATTTTGCAAAAGGATGCTGGACTTGGTGGCGCATGTCTGTAATCTCAGCTACTTTGGAGAATGAGGCAGGAGGATCCCAAGTTTGAGGCCAGCCTAAGCAACTCAGAGAGACCCCATCACAAAATAAAAAATAAAAAGGGTTGGAGATGTAACTCAATGGTAGAATGCCCCTGGGTTCAATCCTCAGTGTGAATAAATAAATAAGAAAATTAAATTTGATTTGCACAAGGCAGATAGTATCATCCCAGTCAATTAATAAACTACTGTCTCTTTCTGCTCCAGCTTACTCTTTATCATGTTTTCCCTCCTGTAGGGTGAAGGTTGAGGGATTGTGGACATTCTAAATAAATATTCTCCTTAAATTGGTTTGCTTCTAAATAAATATTCACATTTAAATTTAATTTAAAATTTTCTTCTTAATGACAGCACTTGCCTACTCCCCCCCCCCGCCCCCGCCAACACACACACACACCAAGATCTGTCTCTGTATCCTGGTTGTTATCTCACAAAGAAAAAATACCAACTGTTGGCTAGAAACCAAATCAATTAAATTGCACCTGTTTGAAGAAAGAGTGACCCCAGAATGGGCATTGTCAGGCTCCAGACTAGTAAAAGCCCAGAAACCCAGATGTGGGCATGTTTACCAAACACTGGCTGATAGGAAACACACACAGCCAGGATGAACAAGCCATTGAGATCATTCGCTATGCCTCATTCCACCCTCCCCACTCTCTTTTATAACAACTCCATCTCCCCAGAAGCCCTTGGCTTGATGACAGTGATTCTGGCTAAGAGCCATGAACCTCTGGCAATTGACTCAGAACATTCACAGGCTAAAAAATTACCAACTTGGTATTGTATGTCTTCTAAACATGGGTCAGCTCCCTCAGAGTCCAGTCAATGCTGTGACTAGTGACAAAATTCAGGTCTGGATTTGCAAGGCTGAAGTCAACCTGGGCAGCCTGATCTGGGGAGCCTGGGACGATATTTCATGTTGATGTCTCCACTCCCAAATTGTGGCACTTTAGGGAAAAGTTGATATCTGGGAAACCAGAGAATGACACTTTCTTTAGGCAGAATAGACCTTCAACTGTGATTGAATCGGAACACCACAACCATGCCACCTCCAGGTAGATTTTCCCAAATAAAAACAGATGAATAGATTCTCAAAATGTATTCACACCTCTGTTGATGAAGGAGAATCTCCAGCCATGTAGGAAAATAAATTCTCAGCTTGTTTATCATTGAAGCAAAATCCTTTCTGCTATGGTTCAGAAGACTTTCTCTTTCCATTTCTTTCTCCAATTCCCTTAGACCTATAGCCCTGTCTTCTGATCACAGCTACCATATGCCAGACTCTGAATGTTAACTATTTGCAGTTCTCCCAACTGCTTTGCCAAATAAGCATTATTGTTTTTCTTACACAAAGGGAGAAACTGAGTGTTATAGAGGTCAAGCAACCTGCCCATAATTACAAAGATATTAAGTCATAGAAACAAAATTAGAATGGTTTTCCTTTCCTTTCCTTCCCCTCCCTCCCTTCCTCCCTCCCTCCCTCCCTCCTCCCTCCCTCCTCCCTCCCTCCTCCCTTCCTTCCTTCCTTCCTTCCTTCCTTCCTTCCTTCCTTCCTTCCTTCCTTCCTTCCTTCCTTCCTCCTTTCCTCCTTTCCTTCCTTCCTTTCTTTCTGTACTGGGAATCTAACACAGGGCCTCACACACTAAGCTACATTCCCATACCTTTTCAAAATTTTGTATTTTGAGAGAGTATCATTAAGTTACCTGGATGGCCTTAAACTTGTAATCTACCTGCTTCAACTTCTTGAGTGGCTGGGATTCCAAGCACATGTCACCACGCCCAGCTTAGAATGATGCTTTTCAAACCATTCTGCCTCTCTCGAAGTTTCCAGTATTTTTCAGATTACTTTGAATCCAGAGGAAATAGTGAGATTTCAGTCCTACCACATATACTTACTTTTGTACTCTATTTATAATGGTGTTAGACTCCCAGGAATTCACCTGTGACTGACTTGGCAAAGGGGCAAAGGCGCCAAGGTATGTATAGATATTACTTTAAAAATATACTTAGAAAAAAAGTCACTGCCATTTCAAAGCTTCAGAGGAGGAGGTCTTTTAAAAAGATTTTTGGCTTCTCCAGATATCACAGAACCTCTGAGATGCTGCTAACATTCTCATCTTGTTTGGGCAGGTGGCTTCACAGATGCATACTTAGATAAAAATGCATTGAATTATATACATAAGGCTTGTGCCCTTTATGCTATACTTCATTTTTGGGGGGGGGGGGGAGATGCCAGGGATTGAACCCAGGGATGCTTAACCACTGAGCCATCTCCCAGCCTGTTTGTTATATTTTATTTAGAGACAAGGTCTTGCTGAGTTGCTAAGGCTGACTTTGAACTTTCCATCCTCCCGTCTCAGTCTCCCAAGCTGCTGGAATTACAAACGTGTATCATTATGCTTGGCTATACTTCAATTTTTAAAAAGACATGGTACAGTGTATACAGAAAGCTTCCATTTGCATAAAAAAGAACTAGGAGACTCTCTCTGAGGACATGTGTGGATAGGCATATAACATCTGTGGAATGATGCACATAAAACTGGCAGCATTGGTTGTCAGGGCACTTAAGAAGGATGCAGGGGACTGGAGTTGTGACTCAGTGGTAGAGCACTTGCCTAGCATGTGTGAGGCACTGGGTTCGATCCTCAGCACCGCATGTAAACAAATTAAGGTCCATTGACAACTAAAAAAATATTTTTTTAAAAAAAGGATGCACGGAGGATGAAGACTTGTCTGCATGGTACACCCTTCTGTATCTGGTGAATTTATACTATATGACTGGTTTATCTATTTCAAAAATTAGTAAGTAAATAATTGCAAGGAAAAAGAAACACAAAACCCCAAAGTTCTGTTGAACTTTGCCAATCTGGTTGCAGTACTTCAAGGGAATGCAATCTTATTAGGGAGAACTTTCAGGTACAGTATTCTATCTTTCCAATATTGGGAGAAATGATGAGGATTTGCACTCTCTCTTTCTGCTGTAGCTGTTCTAACACTTGGCTAATGATGGTAAGGTTGGTGGGTACAAGGAAAAGGAACATCTAATATATTCAGAGGCATTGATCATTACCATGAATGAATATATGTCAGGGGTCTGATTTTACATTTTTGCTTTTGTCTCTCAGCCCTTTGTTTTCCTTACATTTTCATAAGAAATAAGCGTGTCATAGAAGGTAGAGATAAGAAATTCAGAGCAAATTATTTAGATAATCTAAACTGAAATGCTGCTGGAGTTAAGGAAATATGTGGAAACTAGAAAAATAGATGCATCTATGTGTTTTTTTCACACTCCTGTTCCTATACAACTTGTCCTCTTCCTCCCTGACTCCTGAGATGACTTGTTCATTCTCCCCTGTGACAAACACACACACACACACACACACACACACACACACACATACATACACAGTGCGGGGATTGAACACAGCACCTCATCCATGCTGGGCGAGTGCTCTACTACTGAGCTACATCCTCAACCCCAACTTAGTCATTCTTTAGAGGGTGTTTTTGTGTTGCAATTGTCATCTTGAAAATGTTTGGCTGGGGCTGGGGTTGTAGCTCAATGGTAGAGGCGCTTGCCTAGCATGTGTGAGGCACTGGGTTCGATTCTCAGCACCGCATATAAATAAGCAAAATAAAGGTCCATTGACAACTAAAAAAATATTAAAAATAAAAGAAAGAAAATGTTGGTCTGTACTGTTATCTGCAGATTTCAGGCCACTTTGCAAGAAAGCACGTGATTATTTTAGATCTAAATAAGGAAAATGAAGAATGAAAGAAATAAATGATAACCATAAGATAGGTCAGTAAAATTCATTTCACAAGCAGACCAAGGGAAGTTTAAAAAAACACACCCTTTCATCAAGACTTTGTTTCCTCTTAGCTTAACTAAACTCCCTATAGTATGTCAATAGAACCTTATACTCCAATCTGTTTCTGAGAAACTCTAGAAGATAAGTCTACCATTTCCTAAAACAGGGTTTCTCAACCTCAACACTACTGACAGTTTGGCCTTGGTAATTGTTATGGTTTGGATGTGGTGTCCCTGAAAAGCTCACGTGTGAGACAATGCAAGAAGATGTAGTAGAGGAGAAATGACTGGGGTATAGGCTTGACCTAATCAGTGAATTAATCACTGATGGGATTAACTGGGTGAAACTGGAGGCAGGTGGGTTGTGGCTGAAGGAAGCAGTTCATTGGGGGCATGGCTATAGAGTATATATTTTGTATCTGGAGCATGCAGTCTCAGTCTTCCCCCCCACCGCCTTGTTATTCTGGTTGGGTCTTTTATTCACAGCAGAGAGAAACCTGATTACAACAGAAGTTCTTTGTTGGAGGGGCTGTCCTGTACATCCTAGGACATTTAGCAGCATCCCTGACCTCTATTCACTAGATGCCAGTAACACATCCCAGTCATGGCAACCAAAGATGTCCTCAGACATTGCCAAATGACCCCTGCATTGGAGAGAGTAGTGCAAAATTGCCCTTGGTTGAGAGCCACTGTCCAAAGGATGTTATCTAGAAATATTTATTCTAGGAAATATGCTAGCATCTCTTTTTTCTAGAAAATAGCATGTGTATATAGGAGTGTATATATACCCAGAGAGTTCATCCTTAAAGAGAATTGATAAGCATTTAGGGAAGAGTACTGATGTCTATCATTTACTTTGAAATCTGTAAAAAACAAAAAGAAGATAGATCTGAGTGACAAATAGATGGCTATGTGATTAAAAAAATGAGTATAGGAAAATGTTAATTGTGGAATTTAGGTGGTGGGTTCATTGTAACATTCTTTCAACTTTTCTGTGTGTTTGGAAATGTTCATAATAAGATGTTGGGGAAAAAAAGAATCCATGCATATTTAACTATCACAGCTAGGAAATCAAGAGGTTCAATTCACTTAATTATCTTATAGGAAAAAAAATGTAGGAAAAGATCTTTTTCAGTGCTGACAGGGATATTCTTTTTCCTCCAAAACTGTGCTATTAAATCTAATTAATCTAATCACATAAAAAACTACCTAATAGTCATGGGGCAGTTCAAAATACTGAGCAGTGTCTAGAGTTGAAAGAGAACTGAGATTCATTAATTGTCGTATTTTGTAGAGCAGAAGCTAAGTCCTGGAGAGATCATGCCCTGTATTTTTAGAGAACTGCTTTTTCAGTCTTCAAGTTTCAGGGATTCTTTCATAATCTTGACACTTTGTTAATTAAAAATAATCTTAAAAACTATTTTCCCTCTAGGAGCTTCACTGCCTAATAAAATCCAAGATATTGAAATATTCAAGTTAAATCAGATATATTACCTTCTGTAAAACCCTTCTTGCCCCTAATTATGGTGACTATTGCCTTTAAGGATTTCATTAGACCATAATTCAGCCAGTGTTTATTACGCTACCATATATTAGGAACTGTGTGTACTGTACCTACCCAAGGGCACTAGAAATTATAGAGATTTATGCCAATGTGAAATGGCTATGCTGTTGTTATCCTGAGACTTTTGGATTCAGATAATGCCATAAATAGGCTAGGGTTTGTGAGTTCAGTCGTTTGCAACTTTTTAAAGAGCAGGTAAGGAATGAAAGATGCTCAAAGTCCTTAGTCATCAGAGAAGGGCAAATTAAAACTGGTGAGACAATACTGTACCCCTACTAGAATGTCTACAATGTAAACATCTAGTTGTTAGCAAGGATGCAGTACAACTGGAACTCTGAATGCTCTGCTGATAGGGGCACAACATGGCACAAACACTTTGGAAAACAGTTTGGCAGCATTGCTGGAGTTAAAATAATCATCATGCAACCTAGAAATCCCATCATGAATATTTACCCAAGTTAAATGAAATAAAAATAAATGTCTGAACAGAAAATTGTACACAAATGTTCATAGCAGCTATAACACAGTAGACAAAACCCAGAAATATTCCTTATTCATTACCAGGGAAATAGATAAACTGAGTACCTTCATACAATGGAATACTACTCAGCAATAAAAAGGAGCAAACAATTAACACACACAGCATTGATTTGTCTTAAAAACAAGAAGAGGATCCACAGTTTGAGAATGACTGCTTGACTTAAATACTTAGAATTGTTCAATTCTATATAGCTATTTGGTTTTCATTGTATCATTTTCTCAGTGATGTAACAGAAGTGACACCTGTTTGCCATGAGCCTCCAGTCTAAGAAGTACTTCCATGAGCACTACAACTGAACAATAGGTTTCAATACTATAAAGGAATTTCGAGATCATCTACCACAACTCCTCAATCCTTTTCAAAAAATCTCCCTAAGGGCCAGGTGTGAAGGTGCACTCCTGTAATCCTAGCAGCTCAGGAGGCTGAGGCAGGAGGATTGCAAGTTCAAAGCCAGCCTTAGCAACTTAGTGAGGCCCTAAGCAACTTAGCGACATCCTGTCTCCAAATAAGATATTAAAAAGGGGCTGGGGATATGGCACAGTGGTTAAGTATCCCTGGGTTTGGTCCCCGGAACCCTCCCCCAAAAATCTCCCCAAGTTCAGATATCTGATACCAAAATAGAGAGGAGGAATAAGTGCTAGTGTTCTACAACAGTAGAGTGACTATAGTTTACAATAACTTTTTTTATATTTTATAAAGAACTAGAGGGGATGAAGGATGAAGCTCAGTGGTATAGTGCTTGCTTAGCATGGGGTTGGTCCTGGGTTCCATCCCCAGCACCACAAGATAAAGGAAGGAAGGAAGAGAGGGAGGAAAACTAGAAAAAAGGACTTCAAAAGTTCCCAGCACCAGAAATGATAAATGTTTAAGGAGATGGAAATGCTAATTACCTTGACTTGATCATTACACACTGTATACATATATCAAATTGTCACACAATACCCCAGAAGTATGCACAATTATTACAGGTCCATTATAAATGTAAATACTAAAAAATAAGTTTTTTAAAAATATTTTTATTTGTTCTTTTTAGTTACACATGACAGTAGAATGGATCTTGACATATTATACATAGAGTACAACTTCCTGTTCTTCTGGTTGTACATGATGTGGAATTACATTGGTTGTGTATTCATATATGAACATAGGAAAGTTATGTCCAATTCATTCTACTGTCTTTCCTATTCCCATCTCCCTCCTTTCCCTTCATTCCCCTTTGTCTAATCCATTGAACTTCTATTCTTCCTTCTTCCCTGCCCTGTATTGTATGTTAGCATGCACATATCAGAGAGAATATTTGGCCTTTGGTATTTTGGGGATTGACTTATTTCACTTAACATGATAATCTCCAGTTCCATCCATTTACTGGCAAATGCTATAATTTCAACTCTCCTTATGGCTGAGTAATATTCCACTGTGTCTATATACCACATTTTCTTTATCCATTCATCTGTTGAAGGGCACCTAGGTTGGTTCCATAGCTAGGCTATTGTGAATTGAGCTGATATAAACATTGATGTGGCAGCGTCACTATAGTATTCTGATTTTAAGTCTTTTGGGTATAGACCAAGGAGTGGGATAACTGGGTAAAATGGTGGTTCCATTCCAAGTTAAAGAACTAAATTTTTAAAAGTCTCCCTAAAGTATACCAGCAGTTTTGCTTTTTGCCTTGTGAAACTCAGAATGCTAAAAAACAGAATTGCCATCAATTTAGGATCTTGCTTTTCTTCCAAGTCCTCATCTAAAACGCCAATTTTCCTTTTACAGCATGGCCCATGTAGACAGCAGATTGATCCAGATATTTTTGCTTTCCTTTTATTTCTTCTGTGATTTCCATCTTTAGTACTTGCCCTCAGACCTCCCCAGCCTTTCTTTCCTACCATTTACCTTTGTTTTTCTGGCAATTTTTGGTCATTGTTTCTAGTTGTTTTGGACCTCTAGTTATAAAAATTCTGCTTTCTCCATTTGTGCTTTTTTCTTTTTTTCTCCTGGCGATGTTGAGGGTGGAATCCAGGGTCTTGCCCATGTTAGACAAGCACTGTACCACTAAGATACACCCCCAGCCTCTTTTTATGGCTTTCTATGCCTTGGTTTTTCTAAGTCTTTTCAGACTTTCCAGAAAGCTTGCTACTCATGTGCCATTTTCTTAAATTTTTATTGAATATCTCCATAATATTCTCACATGCAACATGTTCTCAAACAACCCTGACTAGGAGTGAAGGATTATAAATTACTACCCACAGGCAGCTAAGCACCTACAGGCAGTAAGTTAGCCATTACCCTATTCATTCATACTTGGTCAGCTTCTCTTAAAATTTGTTAGTAGAATCTACTTCAGCTTCATCTAAATTCCTAGTCAACTCTTGCTTTACAGAAAACAAAATTACTTCTACTCCCTGAGTAGGTGGGATTACAGGTGTATGCCATCAAGCACTTCTACAATTCAAAAATCAAAATAAATGCAGTTTCTGTATGTCTTATTTCCTTACATATTCCACAGAGATAACCACTTTTACTTATTTCTTATGTATCTTTTCCCTTTTCTAAGCAAATGCATACAAACCAATATGAATATATTTTGTATGTTCCCATTTTTGTTTCTCAGAAAAGATAGCATCCACTGATCTCTACCTTAGTGTTCTCACTTAGTAATAAAGCCTGTTGTTTTTTATTTTGGTTACATAAAGCATTTTCTCATCTTCTAATTACCTTCTAATTTTATTAGTATCCAAGACTGGGCAGAGGAAGGGGGTGGAAGGGATCAAGAACTTGGGGAGGAGGTGGATGGCATTATCTTACTCAGGAAACAGGCCTTTATAAGATTTCAAGGTGGGCTGGGGTTGTGGCTCAGTGGTAGAGCACTTGCCTAGCATGTGTGAGGCACTGGGTTCGATCCTCAGCACCATATAAAAAAAATGAATAAAAAATAAAGCTAAAAAAAAGATTGTCGTGCAGGAACTGGAGGGAAAAAGAGAAAGATATCTTCCCTGCTAAGAACTGGCAACTTAGGGCAATACTCTGGGCCCAATGCCTCTGAGGAGAAGGTGGCACTGCTCTCATGAAGGGGTCAGTTTCTGCGACCAATATTGCTATTATCATAGGGAAAGTAACTGGGAACTGAGCCAAGATAGGTTCCTTCATCCAACAGGAGACATGGCTGGGCATGGATTGTGTAGACCTAGCTAGTCAGTGTCCATGCCACTTGTTAAGCCCTGGAGGTCCCCTCAGCAGGGACAGTTCTAGTCAGTGACTTCTGCTAGAGCTGGGATGCCCTGGGAGGGGCAGTAGGAATTGTCACTTGAGTAGCTTCACAGAGAAGCTAAATGTCACAGAGGAAGATGTCCATTAGGTCGCGGCCCTCCTCCTGTGCAATCTGAGAGATAAGCTGGTCTTTCTGACCAGTCAGGATCCTCACATGAGATTCTTTGGGTACCAGAAGGTTCTGTTGGATTATCAGCTCCCCACTTGGTCCTTCCTCCCACACCATTATTGTCTTCTGTTGCACATAGGAGGGCACCTCCTGGGGCAGGTACTCTAGGAGTTTCTCTCAGATTTTGTTGGTACAGATCTCTTCAGGTGTCTGGCTAGTGAGGACTCCACTGTGGAACTCCCAGAGCCCTGGTTGGGCCTGTGCCAGGAGGTATTGCTTTTGTGTCTTCACATCCTCTTGGCTTAGAGCTGACAACATGAAAATCTCCTGGAAGTGAGGACAGCCAATCCTCCAAGCATTTTCCTCAGACTGTGTGTTTAGGTCCTTGGCTGCTGGCCTAGGACAATGGGTGTCAGGACATGGGCAGAAGGACTGCCTCATATTGAGCTTCTTTCCATTAACCACACCTTCAGTGAAAACTGCTGTGAGCTCCAGGAGAACAAGACAATGATGCTGGGGACCTGGGAGAACTAGATCAAGCACTGGAGCACCTGGGGACTGAGCTGGTTTTGAGCCCACTTGTCTGAGTCATCCACAAGAACTAAAACAAGATCAGCAGATTCCATGCTCTTCCATGGATCTTCCAACAAAGAAAGCTCCAGATAGTGCTTCTTCTGTTTAACAGGACTAATGGTCACAGGTGTGTCAAGTAGAATCAACTGAGGTTGGTTCTCTGCAATGAACCCCCCCTAGAGCCTGGCAATGAGTAATGTGTACCTAAGAAGGAGACAGAGAACACTTGGAGACAGAGAACACTTTTCAGCCCAACCACTGGTTAGAGAGCCTTGACTTCCCTGCACTGGGATCTCCAAGAAGGACCACTCATAGAACCCAGGGATTCTCAGGGGGATGAACCAAGAGGAGATTTTGCTCATCTCTATAGATGGACATCATGGGGGCCCATGAAGTCAGCGAACTCTTGGGCTGAGAGACTCCAACAAAGTGTACATAGCTGATTCCTGGCCATAATGGCGAGAGGGTGAGGTCAAGCAGGGACTAGAGAAAGCAGCAGCTTCCACACAGGACTCCCACAAAGGACTCCTTTGATAGCCTAAGAGTGAACGAAGTGGGGCCACCCATTCCCTGTGTAGGGGACTCAGATGCCAGACTCCTAATCCAGCATGAACATGCCCAGTCCCACACCTTGTTTTCTCATTTTTGATAGCAAAAATAGTGCTCCACTGCATGACTACATCATGGTTTTTAATTAGTCACTGATAAACTGGGTTGTGTTCCAAATTTCTGCTGTTATAAACAATGCTGCAATAGCCCGATACATATTCAAGAAAATTGAATAGTGATTATCTTGTCTTTAGAAAACAATACTATAGAGAATTTGTTCTCATTATGCTTTTCTCCATTTCTAAATTTACAATTAACATGTATCATTTTTATAAGGAAAACCAATAAATGTTCTTGTTTTTATAGGGTATACTTTTTAAGTATCTAATAATGGTTTTTAGTTACAATTCTTAGAGCTATCAAAAGGTTGCAGCCTTTAATATCTTGGTGTGTATAGCAAATTTAAAACAGTGGACCCAGTCATCTAAAAGTGGCTTTATGGGATTTTGCTAAGCTTCCAAAAGCAAGTCTCTACACTCACTAACTCCTCCCTCAAAATAAAATAAAAGTCACCATAAGTACCAGTGGCCCCTTTCTAGAACAATGAAGGACAAGGGAGATCCATGATGGCTGGCATCCATCTAGTGCTACATTTTGTGGTGCTTATTAAGTTCCCTAACTTTAGTATCTGCTGCCTACCCATGACACAAGGCCATCTTAAAATAGTTTAACATTCCCCCACACCAAAACAAAAACAGTATATTTGGGAAAAGATAGCTATGCTGGGTGAAAACACGACATGGATAGTGGCTTTAACTTGCATTTCTGTGATTGTTAATAAAGGTAAAGGTGATTATCTTTTCCTATTGACTGATTATTAGGGCTTCCTCTTCTATGTATACACGTTCTTTTATCTAACCATGTTTCTATAATTTACTGCATTGTCTACTGTCATTTTCATTTTGACTTGTTGGAGTTCTTTATTTTAAAATATTTTAATATTACATATGTGTCAAATAGCTCTTCACATCCTTGATTTTAAATTTTGTTTTCTGGTATCTTGTATGATACCAAACTTTTCAATATTAATGTAGTATGGAAAGTTGGCATATAATACATGATATGTCAACACAGTAGAGGAAAATGGACTTTTTAATAAACAGTGTAACTTGTTAGATAGGCAGAAGAAGATAAAGCAAGATCTGACATATTCCAAATAGGAGATTTTAAAGTAAAAAAACTAAGCCATATATGTCTAGAAGAAATCATAGGGAAATTCTTCTGTAACTCAGGAGTACAAAAAGCTTTCCTAACTAGGACTCAAAAATCAGAAGCAAAAAGGAAAAAATATTGGTAAATTTGACCACATAAAATTGAAAAAGAAAACCACATGCCAAAAAACACCATATACTGAGGTAAACAACAAATGGAAAATGGGGAAAAATATTTGCAACTTGTATCATAGATAAAGGTTTAATTCCTTTAATTATTTGTTTACAATAGAGAACAAAAAGGCCACCTACTCTGGAGAAAAAAAAATGAGAAAGAAAAATGAACACACATTTCAAGAAAAAGAAATGCAAATGGCTTTAAGCATATGAAAAGATGCTCAACCTGCTGGTAATAAAAGAGATGCAAATTAAAGTTACACTAAGATACCATTTCTCATCTATCAGATTGGCAAAATCCAAAAGTTTAATAACACGCTGGCTAGAGCCTCCAGTACAATGTTGAATAGAAGCAGTTAAAATAGACTCCCTGGTCTCATTCCAAACACACTCAATATTTCACCATTAAGTATGATGCTAGCTGTAGGCTTTTTGTAGAAACCCTTTTATCAGATTGCAGATATTCTCTTCCATTCTTAGTTTGTTGAGTCTATATTTTTATCATAAATAATTGTTTAATTTTATTAAAGGCCATTTTCTGTATCTTTGAGTGATAATATGGCTTTTTCCCTTTATTCTGCTAATGAGGCAAAATGCTTTGATTTTCAAATGTTAAATGGATCTTGCATTCTGAAATGAATCCAATTTGGTTATATGTAATGTCCTTTTTAATGTATTGCTGGATTTCATTTGTAATATTTTTCCCTAGGATTTTGGAGTCTATGTTAATGGGAGATATTAGTGTTTAATTTTCTTCTTGTAGTGTCCTTTTAGGTTTTAGTATTAAAGTTAAGATAGCCTTAGGAAAAAAGTTTGGTAATGTTTCTGCTGTTTCTATTTTTTGGAAAAGTTTTAAATAAGAATGACATTATTTTTTCTTTAAATGTTTGGAAGAATTCACCATTAAAGCCATCTGGGCCTGGAGTTTTCTTTAGGAGAGGCTTGATATTATGAATTCAGTTTCAATAACAGATATAAGAATCTTTGGATTTTATTCAGATTTTCTATTTCTTGTTGAGTAAATTTTGGTAAATGGTGCTTTTTGAAAAATTTCTCCATTTCATGCAAATTTTCATATCCTGCCTTTCCCGTACTAACTGTATCTAAAAGTAACCAAATAGTTTATGAGGAAATATTTTTAAGCAATTCAAGCTTATAAATTATTTGTTCAAAAACAAAATTAACTTAGAACACTGCTATTTTATAACCCCAAATGAAATCATAGCTCTAGGCAGCGATCATTAATGGTTGCTCAAAACATTAAGTTATAAGCTGGTGGGAAATTGTATAATACGACTTAAGCTGACATCACCTGAAGCCACTGATCAATTTTAGCATCCTCAAAAGAGAAATAACCAGCTATTACATGCCACTTCTTGTAACACAACATTAAGTAAGCACTATTACTTATGAAATTTTCTTGCCAAAAAACAAAAATTAGGGTTGGGGATGTAGTTTAGTGATGGAACAGTGCCTGGCATGCGGGAAGCCCTGGATTCCAACTCCAGCACCTGAAACAAATGACAGCAACAACAAAAACCTGATCATCTGTAGATTAAACTACCAGTTTATGGATAATACAGGGGACAAAAAAGTGTATAACATTAAATGTTGCAGTTGCAAAATCCAAAATATAGGAAATTCTCATGACCTGGTTTGTTCAAAAATAAATTGTAAGAAAAAAAGAAAAAAATGGGTCCAATAATCAAACCGAATAGCAACCAAATACAATGTCTGAACCATGCTTAGATACTGATTTGAAAAAATCACCTGTAGTAAAAGGGGAAAAATGAGATAATTGGAAGAGTGAGAGGATATTTGATACTACTAAGGGATTATATTGCTAATTGTTTTGGTGTGATGACAGTAATATTTTTTTAAAAAAGAGTTCTTCTCTTTTACAGATGCACACAGAAATATTTACTAGTGCCAGGCATGGTGGTGCATGCCTATAATCCCCACTACTCAAAAAAGAAATATTTACTAGTGAAATATATTTAGTAGCCATATATCTTGGATATACTTCAAAATAAATAGGGGGCTTGGTTAAAAGTAGTGGGAGAGTGTAGCTGAAATAAGATTGGCCATGTATGTGTTGATAATTATTGAAGATGAGCAATGGGTATATGTGGTTGCATTATATTATTCTACTTTGATACATGTTTGAAAATTGCCATAATAAAAGGTTTTTTAGAGGGCTGGGGTTGTAGCTCAGTAGTAGAGCACTTGCCTAGCATGTGTGAGGCACTGGGGTTGATCCTCAGCACCACATAAAAATAAAATAAATGAAGGTATTGTGTCCATCTACAACTAAAAAAAATTTAAATGGTTTTGGAGAACTGTAACAGTGCTGAAAACCAAAGGTGCCATTCACAGACCAGAAATGTTGTGAAATTCAGGATGTCTGAAGCAGATGGGATCAGATTGGAAGAGGAACCAGAAGCCAGGAAGCCACAGATCAAGTCATCAAAAGGGTTCTCTCCAAAAGAGCCTTGGAGAAAAGGTGGCTCATGGCTGTCCAAAGTTATGCATTTTCAAAATTTATTGGCATGAGTAGAGACAGTTAGACTCATTTCTTTCCACCCTGGCTTCACTGGAACAGAACTGCTGGCAGGAAAAGTCCATGTTCTCTAAAAGAAAAAAACTGGCCCTATTGAGGATGTCAAAACTTAAGAGAGAATTGGCACTATCCCAGGGACAGGGAATAGAAAACACAAAAGGGCTTCATCCCTCTAGCTCTCCAGGAGGTCCATTATCGAACTGTACTTGCTCTCCCTTTCCCCAGCTACCTACAAGGAAGCCCTCCTGCTGTTAATGCATGTTGCCTTGAAGAGCCTGTGTCCAGCCCTTCTCCTCAGGGACAAATACTGCATGATTTACCTACAGGTGGATCTAAAAAAGAGTAACTCATAGAAGTAGAGAGTAGTCCTTACTAGGGGCTGGGGAGCAGGGAAGGTTGGGAAGATGTTGGTCAAAGGATACAAAATTTTAGTTAGGCAAGAGGGATGCATTCAAGAGATCTGTTGTACAAATATGGTGACTACAGTTAGTAAAAGTGGATACTGGAAAATAGCCAAGAGTAGATTTTAAGTGTTCTCATCACAAAAAAATGGTTAAGTAGGTGAGGTAATGCATGTTAATTAGTTCAATTTAGCTATTCCACAATATATACATATTTTGAAACATCATGTTGTACACCATAATTATATACAGTTTTCACTAGTCAATTTTAAAACAATGACTAAAAAAAGAAAGAAAAGGAGCCACCTGTCAGGAAAGCAGGCCAGAGCTGCTGCAAAGGAAACCCAGTACGGCTCTCTATATTAACTAAAGCAGTCCTTCTATTCATAAAACTAAACAGAAAACCATGAATTGCTAGATCTTTGAGAAAAAGCCAGACCACAAAAAGAAGACTCAAAGTGAATGAATATCAGAACCAGGCATTTTAGGGGACAGAAAAGAAAAATACTGTCTGCAGCTTGAGACACAGCTCAGAGGTAGAGCACCTTCCCAGCATGTGGGTGGCCTTGGGTTCAACCCACAGCACTGGGGGAGGGAAGAGAGGAAGAAAGGAAGACAGAGAGGGAGGGAGGGAGAAAGGAAGGAAGGAAGGAAGGAAGGAAGGAAAGAAGGAAGGAAGGGAGGGAGGGAAAGGAAAATACAGACTGCAATGAAACATTCAGAGGTACAGAGAGAGTTCCTATAAAATAAATGAATAATTACCAAACTAGTTATTAAATGAACAGACTAAATGGCAAAACTAACCAAGTTTTTGGTCTTTTAAGACCAAATTGGTGGGAAGTAAAATGAAGGAAACATCCCAGAAAATAGAACAAAAAGAAAACAGAAAATATTAAAAAGCTGTGGTGGAAAAATCTAGATACTCCAATAACTAAATGATAGACATCATGTTGAAGAAGAAATAATCAAATCTATTATTAAAATACAATTTGGTGAACACATCATTGGGGTGTGGCAAAGGGACACAGGAACCAATGGAATGAGCTCCCAAGTAGTATTTGATTATAACCCCAAGTATAAAATAAGTATCCACAAGCCTATACTAAGATAAATGGCAATAAATGAGTTAATGAGGGAGAATACATACATCTCTTATGCAAAAAAAAAAATCTATGCAAGTACTCCACACTAAAAAAGGGAAGCAGAATTCCACATATTTAAAGTGGTTATTCATAATGACTTCCTTCCAACAAGTATGGTCATTGAAAGTGGGGGAAAAGAGTAACTCTACAGTGGAGAAATGTGATAAACAAGACCTCAGTCAGGTGATCAAGAAAGTTCAACATCAAGTGATCAGTCATGTTTGTACATACCTTTGATATGATGTAATAAAAATGGTACAACTCTGTGGTCTTTCTCCCCAAAGTTCCTAATTCCAGATAATCATGAAAAAATTTTTAAAAAATTCCCAAAAGAAGGGTATTCTGTAACATACCTGACCAAAAACTGTCAAGGTCATCAAAAACAATGGAAATGTGAGCACCTGTCACAGTAAAGAGCAGATCAAGGAGACATGATGACTAAATGTCACATGGTATCCTAGATGGGATCCTGGGACAGAACAGGGATATCAAGTAAAAGCTAAATCTGAATAAAGTATAAACTTTAGTTAATAATAATGGATCAGTATTGGTTCATTAATTATAGCAAATGAACCATGATAATGTAAGATGTTAGAGGGAGGGAAACTGTATGTAGGTCTGGGGGAAAATATATGCCAAATGTCTACAGTATCTGCTCAGTTTTTCTCTGAAGCTGAAAGTATTCTAAAAAATAAAGTCTATTTTTTTAAAAGTACAATTTGCTTGAGGCAAAGACATGAATCTTCAGAATAAGAGAAACTAAAAATTGCGGAGTGTAATGAAAGAAAAACTCTGACAGATTATTATTTGTTTCACTTCCACGATTCTCCATCCCTCTCTCATGTTTACTGAGTGCTTATTTGGGGGCTTTCAATCTCATAGTGGAGGGAGTGAGTGTCCACCCTCCCACTGGCCTCGGTTTTAAAATGTTTTTCAATGTTATCTATGTGTATCTTTTCTATAATAACAAGAATGCACAGCTGAAGTATACTAACATGCACTTTAAAAGCTAATGCAGTTTTTAAAAATTCACAGATTTTGAAATTTATGAAATTTCAAAACTCAGGTTTAGAAAAAATCCATAAAGCTTTCAAAGAAAAAAGAAAAGGTTACTCTGGTTGGAAATCAGAATGACATCACCTGTCGGATACTAAGGTACTAGAAATACAATGAAACGATGTCTTTAAACGTGTAAGAGAAAAAATATTGTCAATCTTGAATTGTATGAGAACAAGATATTTTAAGACACACAAGAACTTGGCAAGTTTACCTCCCACACCCTGAAAGAAATTCTAAAGAAAACAGTTTAACCAAAAATATAAGTAATCCAAGAAAGGCGATATAAGAATCGATATAAGTGCTGAGTCCGTCCCAGACTGGGGGTGGAAACAGGATTAAAAGAAAATTAAGAGGGCTGGGGGTGGGGTGTAGCTCAGTGGTGGAGCACTTGCCTAACACCCACAAGGCCCTGGGTTCTAGCCTAGCAATGCCAAAAGAAAAAAGAAAGAAAGAAACAAAGAAATGAAGCTTTATTACATCTTAATGCCTGGAGAATTCTCCATCGAACAGCGAAGTTTTATAAACATTTCCTTTTCTATGGAGCTAATCTCACTACTTAATTCAACACAGAATGATGCTTATATGAAATCACATTGTGAATTGTTTTCTTTTGCTGTGATTACAGACACATTTGGATTTATTTTTGCCATCTTTTTTAATGCTTCCTGTTTATCCTTTTTCTGTGGTTCTTCTCTGCCTTCATTTAGACTAATTTAGACTAGATTGATTGTAAATTTGAAATATATTTGTTCACAATACATTTAGGAATTGCATTTAAACTTTTAACATGCACGCATACTCAAAGTGTGAGGTTAATCAGTGTTTTAGAACAATACACGGACTTCATACCATTAACTCCAAAGATTTCAGTTCTACATTTGCTTTTTTCCTGTCTTGTCCCATCACTCCAGTAGACACAACCATTGTTTGACACATGCAGTGTTAAGTTTAGGTTTATCCACTCTAGCAGAGACTGTTGGTGCTCTATCCAGATCCCTTTTATTGGGCCAGTATACCCACTGGCCAGCTCTAGCACTGGTTGATGTACACTACACTTTTCTCCTGAGAATTGCCTTCATGGGAACAGGGACTTCCTGGCTGGGAGGCTGCCCACCCTAATCACAGAGGGCACACTGTAGCCAATGCCTAACTGGTATAGGGATACCAAAAACCAGGCCCCTTCCACAACGGGGGACAATTCAGTTGTGCCTGTATTTGTTGGCTGTTGCAGCTGTAATTATTACTAACTTAATGGCTTAAAACAACAGGAAGCTGGGTGCAGTGGCACACTTCCTGTAACCCCAGTTACTTGGGAAAATGAGGCAGGTGGATCTCAAGTACAAGGTCATTCTGGGAAACTTAGTGAGATCCCGTCTCAAAACAAAAAAAAAAGGCTGGGGAGCTGAGGTTGTAGCTCAGTGGTGGAGTGCTTACCTAGTATGGGTAAGGCACTGGGTTTGATCCTCAACACATTAAAAAAACAAATAATAAAGGTTTAAAAAAGGGGGCTGGGAAATGTAGCTTAGTGGTAGAACACCCCTGGGTTCAGTCCCCAGTACCACAAAAACAAAAACATGAACACTAGGTCTGGAAATAGGAAGCCTAGGGTAGGTCTTACTGGGCTAAAATCAACAGAGCTGTGTTCCTTTCTAGAGGCAATAGGGAACAATCTATTTTCCAGCCTTTTCTCTTACTCCATTTTCAAGGCCAGCAACATAGTATCTGTCTGACTGTTTTTCTATGGTAGTCACATGTTTTTGACTCTCTCATCAGCCTCCCTCTCTCTCTTAAGGACCTTTGAGTTTACATTGGGGCCACCAGTACAATCCAGAATAATCTTTTAATTTGAAGTCAGCTGCTTAACATTTTTAATTCCATCAGCAACCTTAATTCCCCTTTGCCCTGTAACCTAACATGTTCATAGGTTCAGGGGATTAGGACGTGGACATCTTTCAGGGCCATTATTCTGCCAACCACAGTGCCTTTAATGCTCCAGAGTTATTCACAGGTTCAAGCTAAGGCTATGTGAGCTGAACACACATTAAGGGGCCTATAGGATGTTATGTCTTTATTCAACAGCAAACAGTGTTTATAATAATAATGTAGAAAACTTTATAAGAATTTAATGAATTACTATAAGGATGTGAAAAGGAAGGTGTTACAGAGCTAAATCCACATCTGTCATAATAGGAAGTCCAAGTCATTTATCACAATAGAAAGTCTAAGAAATAAGGTTGTAAGTAAATACCAAGAGAAACAACTTCCCTGGGGAAAAAGTCACCAAGTTGGAGAGAGGTGGATCAGAAAAGTGCTCCTTTTCTTTAGAAGCCTTGTAATCCTCTGACTTCCTGAATTATATCCACTGTTTTGATAAAAAAAAAACTTAAAAAATAAATTCAGTGAATACAGAAAAGTTGAAAACAACCACTCCCATAGCAATAACCCACTAGTTTTAAATTTCTATCCCTGTTTTTTTCTATGTATAAATTAGCATGCACTCAATGAGAATATTTCAGATAACATAAAATGACTCTAAGTACAAACTGAAAATACTGTATAATAACCCCTTAGAGATAACCACAATAAACATTTATGTGTTATACTTAGGCTCTCACTCCCAGGTATTAAAAAATAAGAGGAAAAAAACAGGATCAGAGCTGGGTGTAGTGGCATGTTCCTGTAGTTCCAGTTCCTCAGGAGACTTGAGGCAAGAAGATGACTTAAGCCCAGGAATCCTGGACACCTGATTTTATCACTAAAATGTGAATACATTCTAGATAAACTTATATAACTACACTGCTCTTAATATGTACAGAATTTTATCATTTGCATATACCATTACCAGTAATAATAATTTAACAAAAATATGGAGGGAAGAGATGCCATGTTGTATTCATTTTTCATTACAGGAAATTAGGATATATTGCCTGAAGTTTGTAAAGAAAGAAAAATTAAAGCATAATATTTAAACTAATAAAGGAAACCTTTGATGATAGGCTAACTTATGTTTCTACAAAGAATGTATTTCAGCCAGGCATGGTGGTGCACACCTGTAATCCTAGTGACTGGGGAGGTTGAAGCAGCAAGATTTCAAGTTCAAGGCCAGCCTCAGCCACTTACCGAGATCCTGTCTCAAAACAAAAATTTTAAAAAACTGGGATGTAGTTCAGTGGTCCCTGGGTTCAATCTCCAAAACCAAAAAAAACCCCAAAAGAATGTCTTTTGCTGGGCACAGTGGTCCAGGTACTCAGGAGGCTGAGGCAGGAAGATCACAAGTTTGGGCCAGCCTGGGCAACTTAGCAAGACCCTGTCTCAGGGAGGAAAAAAGGGCTGGGGAGATAGCTCAGTGGTTGAGCACTTTCCTAGTATGTGTCAGACCTGGGTTCAATCCCCAGTACTGTCAAAAAAAGGTATTTCATTTGTATTATATTTGAAACAAACAAATAAAAACACTCTAAAAATCATCTAGTTTTTTGAGGAGGGATTTGAAAAAAATGTAATAAAAAAATAAAAATCAGTCAAAATATCCCTATATATCTTCCAAAACCTAAACCACAAAAATAGCTATATTCCATATAGTCAAGTTTTAATAAATCTCACAGCTGTTATGCCCTAAAACAATCTTCATTTCACACAAAAGCAGGCTATCGAAGCTTTTCCTTGCAACTAAGCCCCACCAAGTCATTCTTGATGGACCCTAGTTCACAGCACTATTACACAGAGAAGGTAGTTTTCTACAGAGTAACACTAAATCTAGCACAGTAATATGCTTTACGCAAACTTACATTATCAACTGAATATTACTAAGAGCCAAGCACTATACAGGTTAAGTGACCCTAATCCAACATCTAAAAACTTTTAGTGCCCACAAAATGCTCCAAGTAGAAAATTCCACACCTGAATTTATTACAGTCAAAACTGGTGGCACAACAGTTTATTGTGTCCCCAAGGGGAAAAAAACTCTCCCAGCCATATTGGCTGTGATACACCTGTTTTATGTATAAAAATTATTCAAAATCTTGTACAAAATTACCTTCAGGCTATAAGGTGTACATGGAATAAATGAATTTCATGTTTAGATTTGGGTCCCAATCTCCAAGGTATCTCATTATGTATATGTGAATATTCCAAAATCTGAAAAATCTGAAATCTGAAAGACTTCTGATCCCAAGCATTTTAGATGAGGGAAATTCCACCTATACTATGTGCTTTAGAAATTAGAGGTTGATAGGGGGAAAACAGCATAGATATGAGGTAGAACAACACTAACAGGTATGACAGTATAGAGAGTACTGGTAATATTTTACACTGGCATACAAATATTTTCCAACATCACAAGACATTTAGAAATGTATAGGAAAATATGAAGTTATCTTTTTCTGTTTTCATTCATATATTTGGACTCTCAAAGTAGTTATCTCTACATTTGCCACTAAGTCATATGCCAGGTTCTCTTTTTATTGTTGTATTGTTTTTTGGTGCTGAGGATTGAACCCAGAGCTAAGCATATGCTCTACCACTGAGCTATACCCCAGCCCTATTACATAATTCTTCAATTTAAAATATTTTAGTATCTATTTAATTAAAAGCTTGAGGTCAGGCATTTTTGTATCCCCCACTTTCCTAGTGTATCATGAAAAGAACAGATGCTATAAAATTATTTTCAAAATGAATGAACAAAATGAGTCAGTTACTGGAGCTCCCTAAAGCCTTCTGCCTCACTGTAGAGATAATGCAGGTGTGGCACATAACCAAGGTTCTACTTAACATGACCTGACCATACTTATGAATATTTGTTCCTTTTAATTTCACAGCAGTGCAAAGCTTAGTAAGTTATGAACAGAAAAGTTCAAAGAAGAAAACACAAATATCTGTAAACAAAATCACTTCATATTAAGAAAGTCTGGGTTTTATTTAGCATTATATCTGAGGCACTAATGAAAATAAAGGAAGAAATTAAAGATGGATTCCGCATTCCATTTTAAAGAGTCTCACAATAAGGAAAGTACTCTGTAACCAATCTTGAAAGTATGAAAACATCATATGTTTACAATACACAAAATATACTATGGTGATGTCCTATCAAATGGCAATAGTCTCAATATCTTCAAAGTCTTTTCAATCTAAAGACTCCACATTGTTCTGTTGTTTTTCCCAATTCCAACCAAGTATTCTACAGACAAAACTAACAATGCAGAAAGCTTTCTGGGGCAAGAAAGCTCTGAGAGAATATTACGTTGGCCCTGAGAAACAAACTGGCCTAGTGTTCAGCCAACAAAATGCTACAAAAAGCCTGAAAGTGTTAGTACTTATATCTAAGGCTAGATAAAGGAGATAATTCTCTTTAAACTACAATTTTATGCTTACATAGAACATCATGGTTCTTCAGACAATAAATTCATATTATACTAAGTATTTTAAAGCAATATTTACTTTTTGGTGAAGGGGCCAGAATAAGAATTAGGATTTTTAGAAATGAAAAAGGAAGTATATTCAAGGTTAATAAAATGAATCATTGACCCAATTATAGGTGTCTCCACAAACACTTCTGCCCAGGATAACAAACAAATTACAAGCTAAATACAAGAAGATATTTTCAAAATCACAGACATCAAAAAGGGAAAAAGAGCTTTAGACATGTTGTAATATCTCCTTAGAAGAGCCTTCTTTGAAATGCAGTTATATAAGCAAAGTAAGAACTGCAGGAAAAAAACAACCCAAAGATTGGTATTACATCAGTAGAATCTATTTAATATATCTTTAATTATTCTATTATTTCTAAAGTTTTTCACCAAAGGGACCACGGTTGTTCAGTTTATTGCAAACATAAAAAAACTCAGTCCTAATATTGAAGCTATAAGACAAGTTTTTAATTATCAGCACTATACTGTAAAGCACAATGACGAACACCTTATTTAAATAAAAAGTGGATATTTTATTGGGCAATAAATCCAACCATTTTTTTCTCTCTCCATATCTATATCCAATGGTGATATCTTACAGGCTAGTTTCTACCCAGATGAAAATATTTAAAAATGATGAAAGCCATGATTTGCTCCAGAATACTATTATTCACATACCATATAAGTTGTTTTACAGCAGATACTAGTTTGCCAAGCTTAAGATGGCAAAATGCTAAGTTGTGAATCTGGTATTGTCCAGCTAGTTGTTTCTCCTTGTTCTGGAAACTCTGGTGGCATTTGCCGTTGAGAGATCACCCTGTTGCCACCACTTCCTTTTTCATAGTTGGATCCACTACTAGGGTAGAACATTCATGTCCTTAAGATGCAAGGCCTAGCAAAAAGCCTCCCACAAATCCACTGGATATCACTATGTTCTGTTTGATAAATTCTGTTGCCTGAAAAAAAAAGTAAATTTTAAACAAAAATACTCTATGTTACAATGTGGATGAACTTGGAAAACACATTGAGGTAAGACAGACAAAAAAGGACAAATGTGAGCTGGGGTTGTGGCTCAGTAGTAGAGCCCTTGCCTAGCATGTGTGAGGCACTGGGTTTCATTCTCAGCACCACATATAAATAAATAAAGTCCATTGACAACTAAAAAATATATATATTTTTAAAAAAGGACAAGTGTATGATTCTACTTATGAGCGGTCAAATCCATAAACTCAGAAAGCAGAATAGAGGTTACTATCGAAGAGGGAGAAATTGTGGGAATTTGTATTTAATGGGAACACTGAAATGATTAAAAAGAAAGTTCTGAAAATGGACAGTGGTACTAATTGCACAGAAGTGAGTGTACTTAATGCCAATGGATTGTACATTTTAAAAAGGCAAATTTTAGATTCTATATATTTTACCACAATAAAGAAGATATATTTGAAAAAAATACTTTTTTAAAAAATATTTATTTTTTAGTTGTAGGTGGACAGAATATCTTCATTTTATTTTTATGTGGTGCTGAGGACCGAACCCAGTGCCTCCCACGTGCTAGGCCAGCACGCTACCACTGCACCATAACCCCAACCCCTGAAAAAAATACTCTTAATAGTTAAACCTGGAGCTAAGTAACATTCTCAATTTAATGAATATTCAGCAATACTTCCTATGTACCTACTTACTATGCAGGTGCCAAACACCATGCAAATCCCAGAGCTGTCCATTACAAACTGAATAAGCCTAGAGCCCAGAGCCAGGCCCAGAAAGCTCTTCAGCTACAGAAATTATTGGTGTCTGAGCAGCAACAATCTCACAGGTAAAAAGAAATCTACCTATAGGGCAGATGTAAATGGTCCATTCATCAAGTTATTAACAGATTATTTAATAAATGGCCACAGAAGGCATGGTATTTATTAATAGCTCATTTAGCCAGTAAGAAAAAAATATATTCAAGATAAAAAAGTTGCTTAGATTAACATGATTAACCCAAACAAAACAAAAATGAAGTCATTAGAAAAAACCAAACTCTGGAACACTCTGCCTAGATGCTTCAAAAATGTCAAGGCCATAAAAGACTGGGGGAAGCCGGAGGATGACAGGTGAGAGAACTATTTTAAGACTAAAAGAAAATTGAGGTATATGCCAACCAAATGCCTGATCTTAGCCAAAAGGTGGAGAATACATAATTCTTAATTGGGAAAAAGTCATAAAAGATATTTTGTGGAAAATTTTTAATATGAACTACATATTAGAAAATATTACTGTATCATGTTAAAATGTTTTGGATTCATATTAGAATTTGTTGTTGTGAGGAGAATATCCGTACTCTTAAGGAGATACATGCTAAGGTATTTAGGAGTGAAGAGTCATGACATTAAATAGTTCAGGGAAACAAAGTATAAATCTCACCCACACAGACAAATGCAGCAAAATGTAAACAATTTGGTAAACAGGTGAAGGGTGTTTGAATATTCAACTTTATCTTTCAATTTTTCAATTGTTTTGAACATTTTCAAAATAAAAAATTGGGGGAGATAAAAGGATAAAACAAAAAAGACAAAGGAGTATTCAATTCTCAACAGTGCGAGAAAATACACAAATTAATAAAACTAATATGTTGACCATATTAACAAAAATAAAGTACATACATTTTCAAACTATTCTAACTCAAGAAAATAATGAGTAGTTTTACTTTTATTATACTGCACACACACACATACACCTACAATTATAATAGCAGAGGAAAAGCTGGGGAAGAATAATGTTATCAGCTTTTACATGCAGATCAAAATGGATGGGAGATGAGTAATGGAATCTATGTTAACCACTGAAAAAATAATAACAGATTTAAAAGGTGGTTTGATTCCAAAATTTACTTAACACTCTAGATATATGACTAAAAACATCATTTTTTTAAAATAAGGAAAACTGCAGTCACATTTTCTGTGAGACCTATTAACAAAAAGAGGAGCCAAAATTATATTTCTTACTTCTTCAATTATATTGTTGATTTCAGGTGCTGCTTTATTTGCTCGTTTCTTAATCTGTCTTTTTGCTTTGTTTACATCTTTTTCAACTCTCTTCCAGTCGACCTGCACATAGCCACTGTGACTGGCGATCTGAAAAAATGTAATAAAAATGGCGATTATCCAGGAATGTATTAACATTTAGATTGCAAGGAATCCATGAAACTTATAAGAAACTGTTATTTATTCACTAATTTATTCATTCAACAGACACTGAGTGCACAGTCTGTGCCAAGCACTGAAGGGAAACATAAGCCCCACCGTCAGAGAGCTCCAGGTCAGTTAGGGAGAACAGACATTAAGCATAAATAACTAATTACATAGAAAAATATAGTACATGATGGGAAAGATTCCAAAAATTTTAATTATACTATAATTCTATTATACCTTTTGGAATAGGGAATTAGTTTAAAAGGACAGAAACTATTCAAAGTTATATAGCTAATAAACAGTATCTTTTGATTAAATAGATGTTTAATTACCATGAATCAGAAGCCAATCAGTTATTAGGTCACTAAAGAAATCTAAAGTAGCCAGATAAAGGCTCTTCACTAACTCACTTTACTTAAGAATACTTTCTGGTAATTGCTTTTGAAAGTAGAATATAAAAGGAATATGCTCTATATAAGTCTCATGCCATAAATCTTTTTAATACAACTATAGCTAAATGCCTATTAATCATAAGAAAAATTCTCATAGTGCTACCCAGACACTGCAAAATCTGAACAGGAACAACAGCTTAAGTATAAGACAATACAGTAAGTTGGTGCCCCCAAATAATAAAATCAAATATAAATAATCACATGAATATACACAATATATACCATTATATATATATAATTATAAATCATTTCTACTTATGCTCAGTAATTTTTATTTTATTTTTTAATTTGGTAGTGCTGAGGATGGAACCCAGGGTTTTGTGCATGCTAGGCCAACACTCTATCACTGGGTTACATTCCTATTTCTCTTTGTAACCTTTTAATACATGGCTTTGAATTTTAACCACACATAAAATACTAGAAATCTTAGGTTCTATTTTCTCTGTGAATGACTCCACATAAGAATCTGTTTATCTGCATTTCTTCCTAAGTTTATTTACCTATTATCACTTTGAACTTCAGCCAGAGCAAAACAGAGAGGTGATCAAATCAAATGGCAAGTGAAAGCTTTTTCTAGTAGTACTTGACACAAGGATTTGGATGGCAGGCACTAAGGTGATAATGAACCTTAGGGAAAGGAGCCTTTTCTACATATAAATTGAAAAAACTTCTGACTGGCACTAAGTAATCAAACTAGTGGATTACTTTGAAGCTTTTGCAGAATTTAACTTTTGCTGAATCTCAATATACCTCCTCGCTCAATCCAAACCTTTTGAGAAGTACAAAGATTTTATGTATGAACATGGCTTTTTTTTTGGTTGGCTTTATTTATATGTAGAAAAGGCTCCTTTTCCTAAGGTTCATAATTTTTTGTTTAGAACAAGCCAAATATCCATCTATGCCACCATTAACCAGCAATCACCAAATCAATGGTCATTGTCAAGACTCAACATTTAAAGAAATTTTTTTGAAAAGTTAATCTTGAGTTCTACTGGTTATAAAATAACCAAAAATCTTAACTATATTCCCCGGAGTAACAGCTTATCTACTCACCCCCAATTCCCAGCAAATAAATAAAGGATGCCATTTAATGAGACACATCAAATTCTCACAAACAGCATTTGAAACACAATACATAAAAAAATTTTACATAGCCACTTTTAACCAAAAAATAATAAATCTGGGGTTATCTAAGATGAAGAGTTTGCAGAGTTTAAGGAATCCTCTATGTTTTAGGGTAAAATTTCAAATAGTTTCAGGGAAAATGGAAAACTCTGAGATGTTTAGGGACATGAATGCCTCTCTGGGCTTCCTTCCTCGACACCTCCAAGCAATCAGTCTTTTTGCTCGGCTCTCTCAGTACCACATCCACCCTTGGGCTCAGCACTGACCAGATCATTAAATCTGTTTGCCAATATCTATTTCACCCAGTGGACTATGAATCTCAAATAGATGAATATGACACAATGAATGAATGATGATAAATACTAAATCCCTAAAACTATATTAACTAATCTGGCTCAAATAAGAGTCTAACAAAGGGACTGTGCTAGATTATCCCAAAAAGCGTTATCATGCTTACTAGTGAGAGAATGATCTCTGTCTGATGCTGACATGACCACTACCACTGAACAGATTTTCTTGAGAAGTTCATTGCCATCTTCCCTTGGAGGCTCATCTGGTCAAACTGAAGGATATCAGTCCAAACTGAGCAGCATGCTCCAGTACAGAGACAGCCAAGGAAAGCAATCTGATCCCAGTGGGGTTCAGGTATATTCAACCTAATTGACAAGTACCTCTAAGAACTCACCATACAGAACCCACTTAAGTCTTGTCTACTCAGAACTCATCTAAGTCATTCCAGGGAAAAGCAAACCAACAGATTGGGGAGAAAGTGAAGCAGTGATGATTGTTTTTCAAACAAAATTTGACTTTTCTACAATACTGAAATATTTAATGAAATCAAGTAAAGATGTTTTATTAGAATAAAAGCATCCAAGTTAAAAACAAGGCTGGGCTTTCAGGTAAAGGATTCATGTCTGCTGAAAAAGCTATGAACAGGTAGATGGGGGCTTTTTGTGAACTTCACCACAGGTGATCTAACTGGGCTGTTTCAATGGGAAGATCCCCTCCCCCCACTCCCAACTTCAGACTTCAAGATCATTTTTCTTGGACTGGTCAAACTTTCCATAGAATGGAAAGCCCTATCACACATTTGAAGCTTCCTATCTGTTTTTCATGCTCAATTCTTAAATATAAAGGATAACAAGGATCATCAGGCATGGAGGAAGACCTTTAACATTAAAACTGAAGATCAAAGAAAACAAGCAGGGAAGGGGTGGAAGGTCCCAGAGGAGGGTTGTTATGTAGCTCAGTGGTAGAGCATTCACCTCGCATGCTCAAGGCCCTGGGTTCCAGCCTCACTGAGGACAGAGGGGAACAAAAGAAAACAAAACTTGGAATAACAAACTATGCAGGAATCGATTTAATAACAAAACAAGGGCTGGCTGGAGGTATAGCTCAGTGGTAGAACACTTGCCCAGCATGTATAAGACCCTAGGTTTGATCTCTAGCACCACAAAAATGAGTAAATAAATAAAAGTAAAAACAAAACAAAACTTGATCACTGATGACCAGATAAATTGAAAAAGATAATTCACAACTAAAAGAGCTCCCAATTGCCAAAGCTAGAACAATTTCAGCGATAAAATGGTGTAATAAATGATTGAATAAAAATTAATAAAATGGCTAGATATGGTGGCACATTCCTGTAATCCAGTACTCAGGAGGCTGAGACAAAGGATTGCAAGTTTGAGGACAACATGAGCGACTTAGCAAGACAATGTAAAAATAAAAAATAAAAAGGGCCAGGGGATGTAGTTCAGTGGTAGAGCACTCCTGGGTTCATCTCCAGTACTGGAAAAACAAACAAAAAAAAGCAAAAGGAAAATCTAGAATGGTACTGAAGGAAGATCCTAGGATACAAGCAATATACCAAGCCTACAAAACAAGAAGAAAAGACGACTCTGGGACAAATTTGTCCGGAAGATTAAACTGACAGACTATTCCATACATATGACCACAAAAGATTTAGACAACTAGGAGTTGTCTGGAGAAATAATCCCAAACGTCCTACAAGAAATAACAGCCAAAACCTTCTCAAACAAGCTTAAAGACCTAAATTCAGAGATGTGACACACTCAGTGACCTCCAGGTAATGATCTAACACAATTATGAAATAACAACTCATAATGTGTGGGTGAGGAGGAGTAGAGAGCATTCAAGTATGTGAGAATGCGGGGAGAACAGAACAATTCAATATATCATAGCTAATTTCTCATATTTCATAATGGGAAGCCAACAGTTAATACCGAAGATTGAAAGATCAAGAAATGTCCAATTAATTTGTTTAGGGAAAGGGAAAATCAGCTAGGAGTTCAAAGTGGTCGCCTCAAAGAAGAGGAAAATGAGGGTAGAGAGGGAGGCAGAGGATTACTCTAATCTGTAATAAGCCTTATACAAGTATTAGATCCTTTGTCTTATGTGCATGTATAACTTCAAAAATACAAAAAAAATTATATACCATTTTCTATTTTTTTATAAGTCAAGTGAAGAAGTTGGAATGGAGAAGGAACAAGAAATCTCTAAATGGTTGTGATAAAGTACTTATAAACAACACTGTACTCTGACAAGTCCCATTGTTTTGTGGTATTGGGGATTGAGCCCAGGAGCGCTTTATCAGTGAGCTATGTTCCCAGCCCTTTTTATTTTTTATTTTAAGACAAAGTCTCACTAAGTTGCCCTAGCTGACTTTGAACTTACAATTCTCCTGCTAAGCCTCCTAAGTAGCTGGGATTCCAGGCCTTGCTGTTACACTTGGCCCCACTGTCTATCTTAAGATGGCACTATGATAAATATCTACTGGGAAACAATATTGTTACGAGAAAAGTTTTTAAGTAAACTAACTTTTATCTTTAACTGTAAGTAAAGGTTGAAAAATCTGGAAGCAAGCCTAAAAAATATTAGGCAATTAGCCTAAAAGCCACTTGTTTCTGCATTTCTTCTTTCAGCTTCCTCCTACTGAGTTTTCAAAGCTAGTTATATTTGTGGGAAAAAGTAGTTTAATGCAGATAGAACCTGGCAAAATGTGGGTTTGAATTATCTATATTGAGTAGACAGAAATGGACTTCTGAAAAATATAATTCCCTCTGTGAACATCTGAGAAAACTACTTTAGTCTAATACCTTTTTTTTGGGGGGGGGGACATACTAGGGATAAAACTCAGGGGCACTTTATTACTATGTTACATCCTCAGCCTTTTTAAATTTTTGATACAGGGTCTCACTAAGTTGCCCAGGCTGGCCTTGAACTTGTAATCCTCCTGCCTCAGCCTCCTGAGTAAACTGGGATTACTGGCATGTGCCACTGTGCTTGGCCCCGTCCAGTATACTCTTTTGCACCAAACAAATGATAATTAGTTTTTAAAATAGCTATAGAATTAAATATGTTCTTTTTACAAACTCAAGTCAAAATCAGCTTAAAGAAAATTCTCTTCTGTACACAAACACTGGCATATTCATCCAAAGGACTAAATTTAGATATTAACCATATTCTTTTTCATCTCTTACCTTAATAAGTAATTACTCCTAATAATGTCACAAACAGATAATACATATCTTTAAAAAAGCTTTTTAGTAAAAAATTCAAAATCAGTGCTGGACACATGATCCAGTCCCTCTGAACATAAGGCAAGTACACTGGTTATTACAGGATCAATGGCTTAGATACGGAAGTCAGATTTTGACTGCTATAAGCATCAATCATTTTTTAAATCTGGTATAACTGACAGTTCTCTGTATCTGTAATATTGTTGCTAACATTCATTCTCAAAGATTTTCAATTTTTGGATTTACTATATTTGATCTTCAGGGAATGATATTTCTGGGAAAATATATGCCAAAAAGACATGAATGCCAGATAATATCCTGATAAACATCCTCTAATAGCAAAGCATTTTTAGACCTTATACTCAGAGGAAGATGAACAAAATTAAAATTTTAATCCACCTGACTCAGAAACAGGATTACGGATAGTTATTTTTAAACCTAATTTTCCACTTTCTATGTTATTATGGCTCTTTAGTTTTTAGAAAATATTAGAAAATGTTAGAAAATGTTAGTATCAGTTTCCTCTGGGGAGAATAACTACATAACTAGGAAACAGGGGAAAGAAGAGAACTTTTGAATTCTATAAACAGGGAAAAAAGAGACCTTCTGAATTTTATGTGTGTAAATTTTAAACAGGTTTAAAATAGTCAGAATGAGTAGGTTATATTATTGGTGAAATCTTTATTTTGCTAGGGAAATATTTTAAAGGAAATTTGGATAATAATAAAAAATGAATTTTTCAATTCATTTCAATTTACAAGTTTTAAATAGTATTTTTTAATAGCTGGGATCAAACTACACTTGGATTGAAACTCTTAGAAATATTTGATTTGTTGTCTTTCGTGAAGATGGTAGCTTTCAAAACTCATTGCAGTTTTTTCATACACTAATACCTAAAGGAAAAATTCTACCTTCTGTTAAAATGGACTGGAGTAAAATGGCTAAACTTGATACTCTTAGTTCTTAAGAGCTACATATGTAAATACAGGCAAGCACATAAAACTGACATACCTGAAGGAGAAGAAAGCCACCTCCCACTGCAGTTGCTGCAAGTTTTCCAACCTTTTGGAACAAAAATCCTGCACACCTTTAATGAAAGAAATAACAAAAGCTGAGATCAATGTACGAAACCTTCTCCTCTTTTACTTTTTATTACTTTCCTAATAAAATCCTAAAGTCTTCCTTCCCATTCCTTTTGATCATGTTCCTTGCCTGCTCAGAAACTCTCCATGTTTCCCTTTAGTCATATAGGCTAGTCAAAAATACACAATCTAAAAATGTTTGAGAATTGCTACAAAATAAGAGATGGAGAGAAGAGGAAGATTTATAGGTAAGAGTGGCTAATGAAACTGAATGATGAGTACTTAAGGGTTCACTACATGCCTTCTATATTTGTGCAAGCTGAAATTTCCCATAATAAAAGTGATTCGTTTTCTTTTACTTAATATAGTCAAGATATTCCATACACCTGGCCAGCATCCACTTTACCCAAACCTTCTGCTTCATCCCAATTAATTTCAAAATAGTTTGTCATCTTTGCTTGAACTATTAATCTCCTTGGTTCTAGGGGTTTCTGCCTAGCTCTGCCTATCTAAAGCTTTCCTACCCTTTAAGGTCCAGATGTAGTTCCACTTTTATGACTACACTTCAGCCCACATTTCTCAGAGCCTCCTTATCTATATCTATTTTTATATTAAATCTGTGCTGTCTCATCTATGCTGTAACAGTGTCAGCCTATACTTCAGTGAGCTCATATTCCTCTTAGTATTCCAGATGCATACTGTGCAAAGAATCTCAGATTTCTAACTCTAGCATTCTGCACTGAATTCGCGTTCCCCTAAAATTCATGTCCTTCCCAGAACCTCAAAATGTGATCTTATGTGGAAACCAGGTCACTGAGGATGTAATTATTAGATGAGGTTATACTAGAACAAGGTAGGCCCTAATCCAATGTGAGTATATCACAGAGTTGCAGATACACAGAAGGAATATAACCATTTGATAACAATAAAGGGAGAGATTACAGATATATTTACAAGCCAAGGAATGCCAATGACTGCTGGCAATCATCAGAAGTGAGGAGAGAAACATGGAACAGATTTCTCCCTCTGAGCCTCCAAGAAGGAACCAATCCTGCTAACACTTTGATTGCAAACTTATAGCCCCCCAAAATGTGAGAGAATATATTTCTATTGTTTTAACCTCCAGAGTTTGTGGGACTTAGTTATAACAGACCTAGAAGACTAATACACTTTCCTACATTTGAAATTATAGGATGGGCTTCTCTAGTACCTAGAACCACATATGCAAAAACATCTTTCCAGCTAAATCAACTGTTGCTAAAGCCCCAATTTATCAGTATCATTATTCAGGCTTGCCACCTTACATTCATCTCAGACTCTACCTACTTCATCCTTGGTACAAATGATTGCAAAGTTCTATATCCTCTATCTCCAAAACATTATCTGACTCTTTTCTCCTTTCCATTCTTAAGAGCATCATTACCTTGGTAACGGTTTAGGCTTCTATTACCTCACTTCTAGACCACTCTAAGGGCATGCTAATGGGTCTTCACACTTTCCATGTCTCCTAGCAACCACCCCATCCTAATATTAGTTTTAATTTCTTATGACCAAAAATGTATGGTGGGGCTGGGGATGTAGCTCAGTGGTAGAGCACCTGCTTACCACATATGAGGCCCCAGCACCACAAACACACACACACACACCCCACAAAACTAAGGCTACCTACAGCTAAATATAATTTCCTTAGCTTCTCATTCATGTCTTCAACATGAATTGATTTGAACTGTTAACTGGTTAGGTTAATGCCCCACTAACCATTCCTCCTTAATATTATATTAATATATAATATCACATCAATTTTATACCCTAAGAAAATTCTAAAAATTTACTATACTAAATCTAAAGTCATTACAACAAATCATCTGTATAAAATTAGCATCCTATTACACAGCTCTTAGGCTGGCACTTGGCTATATTCCAAAAGCATATATTAGTATCAAGAATGTGTCCCTCATAGGGGAGCCAGCAATAAAGGCTCAGAAAAAAGAGAAGCAGCAAATAGCCAGCTTTCCACACATCCAGGCTGGGTCCTCCACAAGCTTGTATTGATCATTGTTTGATGGTATTAGTCACTAAGATGGGCCTACTAAATTCTGCTGCTTTGTCTCTAGGCTTTCCAAGCAAACTTCTGCCAGTTATAGGGCTTATCAAGGATAGTCTACAAGATGAAAATGTATAATGACCTGATAATTCTATTTCTCAATTATTTAGTATCTTTTAATATTGGGCTTTTGACCCTGACTTTAACCAATCACCCAGGGCACCAAATTATAGGTTTATTTAAACAGAAGGCCATACCCTAAATTATGGAGAGAGAGGTCCAATCAACCTATGGCAAATTATGTGAATCACCAGAGCCCTGATCAGAAATCTCTCTTCTAATTGCAGGCTTTTTTCATACAGCAGCATTAATAAGTACACATCAGGAATAAATACTGCACCTCTGTGACACAGAATCTTCACAATAGCTGTTTCTATCATAAAAAGGCATTTACAAAAGGGCATAGAGGAGTGCACCATTATTCTGAGCACATAAAACACAAATCAAAAATTTTAAATTTGCACTTATTAAATGGAAATGTTAATATTTAAATTAATGTGAAATGACTTTAACATAGATTCTAAAGAAAAAGTATTAATCACGAGGTAATCATCCCAAATTTAAAAATTCTCTACAATCATGAACATTTTCAAAATAAAGAATTCAACTTGTTTCTGCCTACTCCATTACCTGGCTAATCTTTTATTCCAAAAATAACAGAATTAGATCCATAGTAGCAATTGTGTAATCATGTGGTCTGATGTGTTACCTGGTTAGACTGTTCATTAACTAACCACTCTTTAATGTACCCCACAATATTATTACATCAGTAAGCAATGAGTCCTTTAATTCTAACATAGGGTATTCCATAGCTCTTCTTTAAAGCAATATCATAATCTGAACCAGCCCACAAAAAATGTCAGATGTATCATTAATTTTTTGAAGCTCTACCACTAAGCTATTTCCCAGCCCCCTCCTTTTTTTTGGACACAGAATCTCCCTAAGTGACACAGGCTGGCCTGGAAATTTGCAATCCTCCTGCCTCAGTCTCCCAAGTAACTGGGACTACTGGCATGTGTCACAAAGCCAGCTTTCATCAATAATTTTTACTGAGTATTTACACTCCTCTCTACAGAGTTGACAATCCTAGAGGCCAGTTCTGTTATAGGAGTTTCTCACAGGTTTTTCCAATTGTTGGCACTGAATGGCAAGTAAAAATTTACATATAGTTTTTTTGATATATTTCTTCCTATCTACTCACTATCACTGAATCAGATCCACATTTGCTAAACTTGAGAAATAAGAAATATGTTTTAAAAAACCAAAGGAAGGATAAGGAGGGAAAAATGAAATGACGGTGGGCATGGGGGAAAGGGATTACCAAAATCCAACAGAAGTCCTAAAGGTCATCATACCAATTAGATCACAGGGAAACCCTTCAAAGTAGTACTCTTCTGAAATTAACAGTGTACACCCACTGAATGTGCATGGTGACTCTGGCCCATTTATAAAAGGACAATAGCCAGGCTACCAATGAAATTTAATGAAAAAGATGTTCTCACCAGCCAGTCACGCCACCCATTACAATCTGGGTAGCTACTGAGTATTTTTCTACCATAGGTCCCGAACTGTGGCCAAACACTCGATTCCACCAGTGGTGTCTTCTTGCATACTCAGTTAAATCCAACACTTCATAAGAGTCGTCATCACTTTCATATTCTTCAAAACACAAAATAGAAAAAAATAACATTGAGTCAATGGAAAGTCAGAAATGTTCTATACATTTTTCTTTTAATCTAACTTACTGTTACTTTTGGCCTAAGGTAAAAATGCTCAGATAGAAATTAATTCGTTTAACTCAATTCCTGAGACTAGCCAGTCATGGTGGTGAACGCTTGTAATCCCAGCTACTTCAAGGGAGGCCTGAGGCAAGAGGATCCCAAGTGCAAGGCCAACCTGAACAATTTAGAGATCCTGTCTCAAAATTAAAAATAAGCCAGCTCAGTGGCAGAGGGCCTCTAGGTTCAATGCTAAATACTGGGGGTGGGGGGAGGGGACTCCTGAGACTAGGGCCTCAAGAAAAAAGGGCCTGGTAGTAAAACCCCCTACCTCCTTCCCAAAGGCCCAGGGATCGCCTGGGGACACGGAGACAGGGTCAGTTCATAATTACACAGCAAGTGAGGGTTCACCCTAATCTCAGAGTAGGGTCAGCGTCTGAGCAGGGTCCATTTTCATTAGTGGAAAGAGAGGGTCTTCCTCTGGGAGAGGAAATCACTTCAGAGTGGGCCTCAAACAAATAAAAACAACACGTTTGAAGATGGAGATGATGAAGCGCTAGAGGTGAAGGTCGGGTAGGCCTGTGTTTGGGGTGGGGGCTCATTCTCTGCCTGAGTTTCGCAGAGCGTATAGGGTGAAGTCTAATTCGGAAGGGGTGATCCTAGGGACTCCCTGGAACACGGGAAGGAATAAGCGATGTGGGCACAAGGTCGAGTGCTGTGAGCCACGTCCCATATACTACTTCGGGCCCTGGCCGCTCACCTTGGGGAGGGGGGTTCCGGGACGCCATGATACCGCCGGCGGCCAGTTCTGGGGTGGTCCCCGCCCGCCCTCCTCTCCCACGCACTTTAAGGGCCGCTCTAGGCCGAGGTAGAAGTCTATGGTCTCTTCTTTTTCCTTCACCTCCTCCTCCTCCTCCTTCAGGCGCGTTGTCGAGTCCCCGCCCACTTCTCGCCGCGCAAGACAATATGCGCAGGCGCACGGCTCGGTGGGTTGGGGGGAGGGACTGTCGGCTGGTAGCCCCGCGAGGGCTCTGGGAGTTGTAGTCAGTTGCCCTCCTCATACGTGGCGTGGGATCCTCCCAACCCCTTCTAGAATTTCCATAATCATAATTTCAGTTATTTTGTTTTGAAGAGCCTCAGGGCTAGAGAATGGGTGGAGGGGCTGCACATAGTAGTGTAAAGGGAAAACCAGGTTGGTATTGACAAAGACACTCTCCTTGACCAAACTTAGAGGCTCCTGTGAAGCTTTTTTCTTTTCTTTTTCTTTTTTTCTTTTTTCTTTTTTTTTTTTTTTTTGCCTAGGCCGCCCCCTTAGGCCCCGTCCTTGGCCTGCTTCACCTACTTGTAGCAAGATTATTGCTAACTTAGTGAGAATCCCTGACTCTTGATGTCAAATCACCCTCAATATCCATTCAAATTCCCCATCCCCCATATGATATCTGGTCACACAGACCTTCACTGACTATAAATCCTCAGCTGTCTTTGCTATATTTACTGTTGAGCTGGACCCCTCATCCTTATTGCAGTAGTCCTGACACCTATTTCAAGAGTCCTGAATAAAGTCTTCCTTACCATTTTAAAAAGTGTCAAAATTTTTTAGACAGTGTTTTGGGCACTAACAGATTCAATCACTTGAGGGAAAAGGCTTTTAAAAGGACATAAGACAAACGCTGTTTCAAGACACACTTTGGTAAAGAGGCCAAGGCTCACCAAAGGGACAAATTTTTCTAATACCCTTCTGCTGGTAATTGGAACCTTTTTACCTGCTCTCTCTCTCTCTCCATATACTCTGCCAGGAACTCAAAAGAAGTAGAGGAAGGCCTTGGATCTGACCTGATAGGAGTTACTCAAGAGCACATATTTTTAAACATCATTCTACTTAAATCTGACAGAGCAATATGGTCAAATTTTTCACCCAGAAACTCCATGGGATTCTACAGAATGTAAAGAATGATGGTGACCAAACAACTAAACCCAAGTTCATATATCCTAGCCCCAAACTATTTATTTATTTATGGTACCAGGGAATGAATCCTGGGCCTCTCACATACCATGCAACCACTCTGTCACTGAACTACAATTCCCAAATTCCCAGCAAACCCCCCCCAACTTTTTTTTTTTTGAGACAGGGTCTCTAAGTTACTAAGGTTGGCCTCAAACTTGCCACCTTCTATCTCAGGTTCCTAACCCAGAGGATTACAGGCATGCATCACCACACCAGTCTCTCAAACTTATTTTGAACTTGCATTGTATCTAAATTTGCTGTACAATTAAACAAAATGGCCTTCTCAGTATTTGTTTTAATGAAGATCAAGAATTTCTGATATACACTGCATTACTTAAGATATTGACTTGTATTATTTCACTTGACTTATCAAATCTTGGTACTTTTAAAATAATATTCTTATTTACTAATATTCTTTTCATTTAGATAGCTTGCAAGTTTTTGTTTCCATTATTTGTTAAGTGGGAAATAGTTTTCCAAGGCATGTAAAGCATGTAATATCCTTATAAATTGAATTGTTTACCTTTATTATCATGTGTATTCTGATACTAATTTCTATTAACTATTGAGTAAGTTTTGTTTATTTAGTTCTTACTATATTCATGCAAATAATTAACCTGTTAGCTTCAATTATATGTTTTTCTTTCATTTAAAATTGACTGGATGCTGGGTGCTGTGGCACATGCCTTTAGTCCCAGCGACTAGGGAGGCTGAGGCAGGAGGATCGCAATTTCAAGGTCAGCCTCAGCAATTAAGCCAGAATCTGTTTCAAAAATTAAAATGGGATGGGGATGTAGCTCACTAGTTAAAGTGCCTCTGGGTTCAATCCCCAGTACCAAAAATAAAATAAAATAGATTAGAAAAAGCAAATTCTCTTTGCTATGACTATAGAGACAAGCAAGACATGAGAACAATACTAACAGTAATTTCATTTACATTAATATTCATGAAAGTGGTTTACAGAGTTTTGGGGATAGAGGAACAAGGTGATAAAAAGCAAACTCCAAACACATGGCAGAAAGAGAACAGAAGAGAGTGAAGTGCCTCAAAGAAGGGAAGGATATTAGAAAACTTAAACATTGATAGAAAACACAGTGTTCTTTCTTTAAATTGTATTTCAAGACAGTTTTGCCAAGTTGCTTAAAGCCTCTCTAAATTGCTGAGGCTGGCTTTGAACTTGCTATCCTCTTGCCTCAGGCGTCCCCAGTTGCTAGGATTACAAGTGTGTACCACCACGCCAGCCACATGGAGTTCTAATTGTAACAAGTACTTAGACTCTTCACTTTTGACCCCATCTCTGCTTCCATATTGTATCTTCTCCTTTCCTCTGAATCACCTAGAAATCCAGAAACAATAGATATGATTGATAAACATCTTGGGATGCATGGAAACTACCTCCCAGGCAACAGCAATTTTCTTATTGCCGACAGGCACCGCCTGACCAATCCTGAGATGATGAACCACATCAAAATAACCTGCTTTAGCAGCTGTGCAAAGCCTCCAGCTAGGCAAACCCCAACCCTTGCCCTTATTCCCCTTTCTATAAAATGTCAAAGTCATTGTCAGCCTCTCAAAGACAGGACTAAGAACCAAGGTCCCACTTGTTTGTTTGTTGCTTTTCACAATTTTTCTATTTGTTGTTTGAGGAAAGTGGCTAGATCTGATTTGTTGAATCCCTAGAGTCTATGGCTTAGGGCTCCAGTAACATGAATACAAAAGCATTAAAATAATTTGCCTAGTCTAAGGTGATTAAGATCATAGAGCTTCTGATTCCAAGAAACAGCATTTTATCCAGAAATAATGACTAGTTAAAAACTTTAAAATATTGGTGTAACTGAACCTACATTTATCCTGTATCTCCCCAAACTCATTCCTAAATTGAGAATAAGACCAAGAAGAATAACTTGTTCAAGATTTTTTTTCTTTCTTTTTGTGTACTGGGGCTAAAACCCAGGGCCTTGTGCAGTTAGGAAACACTATATCACCGAAGTATACACCCAGCCCTTTTTATATTTTATTTTGAGATTAGGCCTTGCTTAGTTGCCCAGGCAGGCCTCAAACTGGCCATCTTCCTGCCTCAGCCTCCTGAGTAGCTGGGATTACATGAGTGTACCACTGCATCCAACTCTTTTTTGTTCAAGATTTTATTTGTTTATTTGTTTTCTGGTACTAGGTACTGAACCCAGGGGTTTTTTTTTAAAGGATTTCTTTCTTTCCCCTTCCCTTCCCTTCCCTTCCCTCCTCTTCCCTCCCCTCCCCTCCCCTCCTTCCCTTCCCTTCCCCTTTCTTTCTTCTTTGATGTGGTGCTGAGGATTGAACCCAGTGCCTCACATATGCTAGGCGATTGCTCTACCACTGAACCAAAACCCCAGCTCAGGAGGGATTTACCACTGAGCTACATCTTTAGCATTTTTTATTTTGAGACAGGGCCTTGCTAGATTGTCCAAACTGGCCTTTACCTGTGAGCTTTCTGTCTCAGCCACCCTAGAAGTTGTGATTAAAGGCAAGTGCCACGTCCTGCACTTGTTCAAAATTTTTAAAAATCAGGCCCTTGAAATTGATTAAAGTGGTTATTTCAGGACATAGGTTAAGAATTTGTGAATTGGGCTGGAGTTGTTACTCAGTGGTAGAGCACTTGCCTGGTATGTGTGAGGCACTGGGTGTAATTCTCAGCACTGCAGATAAACAAAACAAAGAATTTGAATCAAGGAAATAACCATTGAAATACATATGATTTTGGGAAATCTTGGCCCTTTATTTGCCTTTTAAAAAAATTATTTTAGTTGTAGATGGACACAATACCTTTATTTATTTATCTTTAGGTGGTGCTAAGGATTGGACCCAGTGCCTCACACATGCTAGGCGAATGCTTTACCACTGAGCCACAACACGAGCCCCTTGCTTTTATTTTTTATAGATATTTTGGCAGTTCTGGAGACCAAACCCAAGGACTTGTGCAAGCTGAGGCAATCACTTTTCCACTAGGCTATACCCCAGCCCCCAAATTCTGTCCCTTTAAATTCTCTAAAGTTCCTCAGGCTGTGATCCCTGAAATACAATACTAAGACTGGCTGTAAATAGTGAATTAATAAAAACTGAATAACTGCACATGGGGTCTTAGGAACTGTAATTTGGGAGACAAAGATTCAGATACCTCTGAATCAGTGTTCTGAAGAAGCAGGAAAAGTGGAAGTTTATATAGTGATTGAGAGTTGGGTAAGAACAGGGGCTATGTGACCAATAGAAACTTTTTTTAAAAAAAAGAAAGTACAAGCTGGGCGTGGTGGCACACACCTGTAATCCCAGTGGCTCAGGAGGCTGAGGCAGGAGGATTGCCAATTCAAAGCCAGCCTCAGCAAAAGCAAGGCTAAGCAAGTCAGTGAGATCCTGTCTCTAAATAAAATACAAAATAGGCCTGGGGATGTGGCTCAGTGGTCGAGTACCCCTGAGTTCAATCCCCGGCACACCCCCCCCCCCGCAAAAGAAAGTACAAAAAGAAAGGAAATATCTATAAAGAGTACAGAATCCTCTTGATATACATCTTGAGCCTCTGGGAACCATGTAATTGTCTAGTTTTTCTTTTGTCATTCCACATGACTGAGGTCAAAGCTAAGAGATGACCAAAGTTCATGTTCTAGGCAGCAGCTGGAGATGTGTATAAGTTCTGCTTCCAAATGACCTCCTGACTCCAGTTTGAAAATTTCTTTTGATGTTTCTTTCCTTGTAATTTTCCTTTTATAGTTTGAATGAGTGTCTCCCAAAGGTTCATGTGTTAAAGCCTTGGTCCCTTGCTATTGGGAGGTAGCATAATTTGAGGGAGGTAAGTTTGAGTTGAGAGGTCCTTAAATCACTGATGGCATACCCCTGCAGAGGATTGTGGGACCTTGGCCCATTCTATCTCTGTTCCTAGTTGTGATGTGAGCAGTTCACTTGGACAGGTGTTTGCTAACATTACCATCTGATGCCATCATCAGGGGCCCAAAGCATGGGATTGCTAACCCTTGGACTGGAACCTTCAGAACCACAAACCAAATAAACCTTTCTCTTTATAAATTAGTTATCTTAGGCTTTGGTATGGTGATGGAAACATGACTAATATACCAGCCCATTTCTAATAAGGTATTAACAAATAGAAAAATAGCAAATTGCAGGCTACTGAAAGATGAGAAAGGAAAATCAAAAACTGGAAGAGTAAAATGAAGGGTTAACTAGGACAAATGACACTTTGACATATTCTTAACAATATCTGTCCATTACAGAAAGAAGCCATTTTCTTGTCAGGGGAAATGGTATTTAGAACCAAATGGCAATGGAGAAATGAGAGAGAATGAAAACAAAACACTGCCCTTATGATACCAAAGAATAGACCTTTGAGTCCAAAATGTGTCCAAGATATACCTAAATATGAATTAAAAGGCAATCATTTCTCTAAAAACTTTTAGTGTTGAGAAGGAAGTTTTTTAGAATTTTTTTTAGTTGTAGATGGACACAATATCTTTATTTTATTTATTTATTTTTATGTGGTGCTGAGGATCGAACCCAGTGCCTCATGCATGCAAGGCAAGCGCTCTACCACTGAGCTACAATCCCAGCTTGAGAAGGAAGTTTTGAATGCCCTCCTTTCCATCTTGTGGAGATATGCCCTTGCTATGACCTCAAGGAAGTTGATTATATAATGTATTTCTCTAGTGTGGATTTTCTTCCTTCTCAGTAATGAAAAAGCTGTCATTTTGTTGGCTGAATGACAAGTTGTTTAATGTGTGAATTGTATACACAGGCTTTCCAAAGTCCTATGATCCTCCTGATGTAGTCAAGGGGGTGACTTCAAAATTTCCACTTTAAATGGTGTGTTATGGTATGGATTTGATATCCCCCAAAAGATCATGTGTGAGACAATGCAAGAAAATTTAGAGGTGAAATTATTGGGTTGAGAGCCTTAATCTTATCAATACATTAACTGAGTGGTAACTTAAGGCATGTAGGGTGTGGCTGGAGGAGGTGGGTCATTGGGGGCATGCATTTGAGGTATAACTTTCGTCCCTGGAGAGAGGAGCTGTCTCTCTGCTTCTTGGTGGCCATATCCTGAGATGTTTTCCTCCTCCACACCTTTCCACCATGATGTTCTGCCTTATCTCAAGCCCAGAGTAGTAGAGTCAACTCTCTATGGACTGAGAACTCTGAAACCTTGAGCCCTAAATATACTTTCTTCCTCTAAAATTGTTCTTGGCAGGTCTTTTGATCAGAGTAGCAAAAAGCTGACTAAAACATGGTGCAATATTTTTCAGTTTGCACTGATAAACATTTTATTGTGATATCTTGATATCACAATGTAGCCACTGATATCTTGGCTACATCAAAACATTACTCAGGTAGTCCCTAACTTTTCAATGGGTACTGTTTCAAAAGTTTATGACAAACTTATATGTAATGGAGAACATTTCTCTTTAATCCATAATAAGAAATAAAACCTGAACCCTTCCTAATCTCTCCTAATCTTCACTTTTCCTCAATGTCTCCTCTTTGGAAACCTGTGTTGTCAAAAACAATTTAGTCTCAATTCTCAAAACCAAAACACAGGACAGCAAACAACACTTCCCACTCACTAGACAATCATCTTCAATGTCTTGGTTACACTAGTCATATTTTACCAAACATTTGCATTTGAACAATTGCAGAATCTAACCAGTCCAAAACAACTCTTGCTATCTTTTTTTTTTTGTACCGGGATTGAACCCAGGGGCACTCAACCACTGAGCCACATCCCCAGTCCTTCTTTTTTTGTTGTAGATGGACACAATACCTTTATTTTATTTATTTGTTTCTATATGGCACTGAGGATCGAATCCAGGGCCTCACACATACTAGGCAAGTGCTCTACCACTGAGGCACAACCCCAGCCCCCCAGCCCTTTTTATATGTTATTTAGAGACAGGGTCTTATTAAGTTGCTTTAGGCCTTGCTAAGTTGCTGAGGCTGACTTTGAACTTGCGATCCTCCTGCTTCTGCTTGAGCCTCCTGAGCCGCTAGGATTACAGGCATGCTCCACTGCGCCCGCCTGGCAACTGTTGCTATCTTTAAAGCTGCACAAAGGAATAAGACAAATTTTAGGGTCAGCTACTCCTTTTCACCTCCCTTATCTCCCACAAGCAAGCATTCTTTCTCTTCTTGAATACTTAGCAACAACAGACCTTATCAGACAATCTTTATAAGATAAAATCTAAACTTCTCCAGGCATAGTGCAGAGAAGTGGCAAATTCTTTTTTGTAAAGGGACAGATAGTAAAAACAGTTGCCCTCTGTACTCATAGGTTCCACATTCTCAGATTCAACTAATTGCAGATGGAAAAAATTGGGGAAAACAATATGTCTGTACTACACATGTATAGGCTCTGTATTTCTTGTTCTATTCCCTAAATAATATAGTGTAACAACTACTTACATAGCATTTATATTGCATTAAGTATTATAAGCAATCTAGAGGTGATTTAAAGAATATAGGAGGATGTGCACAGATTCTATTCAAATACTGTGCCACTTTATATAAGGAACTTGAGCATGAGCAGATTTTGGTATCCACAGGGTTTCCTGAAACCAATCCCCCATGGATACAGAGAGACAAGTTTATTTTAGGCTTTGTTAGCAACCTATGGTCTTTGTTGCATCATTTTCTTTTTTAAACAATCATTTAAAAATGCAAAAAGTGCCAGGCTTGGTGACACGCACCTATAATCCCAAATACTTGGTAGGTTGAAGCAGGTGGATCCAAGTTCAAGGCCAGCCTCAGCAACATAGCAAGATCCTGTCTCAAAATAAAATGAAAAGGGCTGGGGATGTGCTCAGTGGTAAAGGATCCCTGGGATCAATCCCCACTACTGGAAAAAAAAAGTAAAACTGTTCTCACTTAACAGACAACAAAAGTGAGGTGTGGGGAAAATTTGTCCCATAGGTCATGTTTTTCTGACCCCTGGCAAATAGGACCATTCACAGTTTGGACCCAAATTATCTCTCAGGTCTCTTGCTGCTGCTTGTTCCAATTTTCCTCCTCTTCTGGACCTCCTGAATTTATTCAGTTTTCCAACCTCTGAAACACTTGGTTTATGTCCTTTCCTCTGTGTGAAAGAAGTGACTCTTCCTTGCAGACAACACCCAAACATGCTTTAAAGATACTTCCTAAAAGATAACTTCTGGCTGAGTATGGTGGCACATGCTTGTAATCCTAGTGGCTTAGGAGGCTGAGGCAGGAGGATCCTGAGTTCAAAGCCAGCCTCAGCAACTTAGTGAGGCCCTAAGCAACTCAGTGAGGCCCTGTCTCTAAATAAAATATAAAAACAGGGTTGGGAATGTGGCTCAGTGGTTAAGTGCCCCTGAGTTCAATACCAAAAAAATAAATAAAACTTAAAGATAACTTCTACACAGTTTTTCTCTATTTCCCCCAAAGATCTCCCTCCTTTCCTTATGATCCTTGTTGAGTTTCGAGCAGGCAGACTTAGTGTTTTGATTTAGCTTTTGGATAAACTTTGGAGTCAGCTAGACCTGAATTCAAATTGAGCTCTGTCCTTCCTAGCTTTGTCTCTAAAGAAATTGTTGCCCTTCCTTAGCTCCAGAGTCCTTCTCTCCAGATTTGGAAAGACGAATTGAAAATAAAATAATACAATCAAGTACATAAAAAGTTTGAGCTGGAGCCGGGCGCGGTGGCTCACGCTTGTAATCCCAGCACTTTGGGAGGCTGAGACAGGAGAATCACGAGTTCAAAGCCAGCCTTAGAAATGGTGAGGCACTAAGCAACTTAGTGAGACCCTGTCTCTACATAAAACACAAAATAAGGCTGGGGATGTGGTTCAGTGGTTGAGTGCCCCTGAATTCAAACCCTGCTACCAAAAAAAACCGTTTGAGCTGGGCATGGTGTATGGGAGGCTGAGGCAGCAGGATCACAAGTTCAAGATCACAAGCAACTTAGTGATATCTTAAGCAACTTAGCAAGATAAGTTGCTTAAAAAATTAAAAAATAGGTTGGGAATGTTGCTCAATGGTTAAGCGCCTCTGAGTTCAATCTCTGTTATCCAAAAAAAGGTTTTGATCATGGCCAATAATTAATATTTATTAAAAGTTAGATTTTATTATTCTACCATTAATTCATTAACCAAATATTTATTGAGTACTACCAATGGGTTAAAAAATATGCTAGGCTCTGTTACTGATAGATTAATAAACAACATGGGCAAATTTTGGTCTTCCTAGATGTTACAGTAAGAAAGTAAAACACAAATACAAATTACAATTAGTGAGCTGGGGCTGTAGCTCAGTGGCAGAGCATTTGCCTAGCATGTGTGAGGCACTGGGTTTGATCCTCAGTGCCACATAAAAATAAACAAATAAAGGCATTCTGTGCATCTACAACTAAAAAAAATGTTTTAAAAAAATTATAATTAGTGCTGAGAAAGAAAAGTAAGTGGCAGACGGCCTGATACGTGTAATCAGTAATATACTGGGAGTAAAATGAATTAAGTCCTATATTTAATTTAGGCCACCCTTTTGAACTGTTTGGACTCCTAACTATAAAATAAGTATTAGCTTTCTAAACCCCCTTCCAAATCCCAATTCTGTGTATAATATCCACAGTCAATTCTGGTATTCTCCACCTTCCTGCCCAAACTACCAATATTAGCAAAAACTCCAGAGGTCCCAGCTACCCTCCTAAGGTTCCTATTATAGAGTAAATTCTGACCCCTTAAAATTCATATGTTAAAGCCCTAACCCACCATGACTGCCGTGAACAAGCTACATCAGTAACAGAGACCAAACACATTCCTATCTTCCCATAATGTCAAAATTCATTGAATAACAATAAATTCACAGGCTACACCACTTTAAGTGGTGGCAATTCACCAAACACTTGTGAGTCACTTGATAGTCATAAGCTGGGCAATCACAGATTCTTTTATTCCAATCTTAACTACTGGTATTTATAACACTCAAGTCACACATCACACTTTGTACAATCAAATACAGGTTACAGAAAGACTAAAAAAGAGTTAAAGCAGCCACAGGGTTTCAGGAGGCTGAACTGAGAGCAAAGGCAGAGGGCAGATATTAATGCAAAGAGTCACTGTAGGTGGTCAGATGAGATTAGGAACCAGCCAAAGAACTTGGTCAGGGTGCAGAGCTGTCAAAGCACAGGAACTTATTCTAGGGCCAAGGTCCTGAGGGATGGTAGTTTCAGAGTGTCAACTTGGAGTGGACTGTTGTGTGGTCATCACTAGCAGAAGAAATGGTGCTACCCTGCAGCCCGAGGACAGAGATTCAGAGGTTTGTCATTGTGGCAAGTTTCCTGGGCAAGGCTCATGACCAGTTAGCAGGTGATGGGGTCAGAGTACCACTGTGTCCAGTCTTAGGGGTGCCCCTCCTTTTATGGGCCTTTGGAGAGTGGGGTTCCTTCATTCGGTAGCCTGGTGTGTTTGATAAGCTCATGGGTCTGGTGATTCTGATATGAGTTTGACAACCCATGTATCCATGTGCTTCTGATTAATTCAATATGCACGTAGGTGGTCATTTTTATTACCACAATTAGCTTATGTATGTTTGTGCTATATGGTTGCATTAGGCAATGATGTTGTTTACTTGTACAAACAAGGTGTAGAGTCATTCTACCTCAGTATTTATACTCAAAATGGAGTAACTCATGGCAAACATCTGCCTTATAAAATGGGGTTAAATCAAGATTAGGCAAAGTCTGAAGACTATTGTTCTATACATCATGGAGAAACCCAGAACTGCTCTCCACAGTGCTTTATTTGGAGATGGTGCCTTTAAGAAGGTAAAGCGAGGTTATAAGGGTGGGACGCTGATCTGATAGGACTGGTATCCTTAAAAGAAGAGGGAGACTGACAGAGCTCCTCCTATCATCATCTACCCACAGAGGAAAGGTCATGTGAAGGCAAAGAAAGAAGGTGGCTAAGAGCAGGCCAAGAAGAGAGGCCTCAGCAAGGCTTAAAGAAGACACTGAAGACGATCTTAGAAGATGGAAAGATCTCCCATGCTCTTGGAGAGACAGAATCAATATTGTCAAAATGGCCGTACTACCCAAAGCACTATACAGATTTAATGAAATTCCTATTAAAATCCCAACAACATTCCTCATAGAAATAGAAAAAGATCATGAAATTCATTTGGAAAAATGAGAGACCCAGAATAGCCAAAGCAATTGTTAGCAACAAGAGTGAAGCAGGAAGCATCACAATACCAGACCTTAAACTACACTACAAAGCTATAGTAACAAAAACAGCATGGTATCGGCGCCAAAATAGACATGTAGACCAATGGTACAGAATAGAAGACACAGAGATAAACCCACAGAAATACAATTATCTCATATTAGGAAAAGGCGCCAAAAACATACATTGGCAAAAAGATAGCCTCTTCAACAAACGGTACTAGGAAAACTGGAAATCCATATGCAGCAAAATGAAATTAAACCACTATCTGTCACCATGCACAAAGCTCCACTCAAAGCGGATCAAATACCTAGAAATTAGACCAGAGACCCTGCACCTAATAGAAAAAAAGTAGACCCAAATCTTCATCATGTTGGATTAGGTCCTGACTTCCTTAATCAGACTCCTAAATTGCAAGAAGTAAAATTAAGAATCAATAAGTGGGATAGATTCAAACTAAAACACTTCTTCTCAGCAAAGGAAACAATCAATAATGTGAAGAGAGTGCCTACAGAGTGGGAGAACATCTTTACTACATGCACATCAGACAGAGCAATAATCTCCAGGATATATAAAGAACTCAAAAAACTTAACATCAAAAATAAATAAATAACCCAATCAATAAATGGGCTAAGGAACTTAACAGACACTTCTCAGAAGAAGATACATAATCAACAAATATATTAAAAAATGTTCAACTTCTCTACTAATTAGAGAAATGCAAATCGAAACTAAGATTTCATATCACTCCAGTCAGAATGGCAATTATCAAGAATACAAGAAATAATAAGTATTGGCGAGGATGTGGAGAAAAAGGTACACTGATACATTGCTGGTGGGACTGCAAATTGGTGCAACCACTCTGGAAAGCAGTATGGAGATTCCTTAGAAAACTTGGAATGGAACCACCATTTGACCCAGTTATTGCACTCCTCGGTCAAAGGACTTAAAATCAGCATACTATAGTGACACAGCCGCATCAATGTTCATAGCAGCTCAATTCACAATAGCTAAACTGTGGAAGCAATCTAGATGCCCTTCAACAGATAAATGAATAAAGAAACTGTAGTACATATACACAATGGAATATTACTCAGCATTAAAAGAGAATAAAATTATGGCATTTGTAGGTAAATGGATGGAGTTGGAGAATATCATGCTAAGCGAAGTAAGCCAATCCCAAGAAAACAAAAGCGACATGTTTCTCTCTGATAAGTGGATGCTGATCCATAATGGGGGGGGATGGGGAGAATGGAGGAAATTTGATTGGGCAAAAGGGAGGGGAAGGGACATGGAGGCAGGAAAGATGGTGGAATGAGATGAACATCATTACCCTAGGTACAATTATAACTGCACATATGGTGTGACTGTACATTGTATACAACCAGAGAAATGAAAAGTTGTGCTCCATTTGTGTACAATGAATTGAAATGCATTCTGCTATCATGTATAATTAATTAGAACAAATAAAAATTTTAAAAAAAGAATTTCAGCCCCTAAGACAACCAAGAAAATCAAACAAATTCTATTTGTAAGTAGTCATCTTGTTCTGGACTAAATTGAAAGAGCTTCACTGAACATTCTCCCCAAGGTTTCTCAGCCTCTGGAATTGTCAAGGTTTACCCATTAGTTTCATTTCTCTTAACCTCTCAAGACTCTTATTAGTTACTTAAACTGCTGGGCCTTGACTAGTACCATCATAATCCCATCCTATAAATGTTCATAATTCAAATCTCCAAAAGTATTTTTTGAAGGGGTTGAGGGAAGGAGACTTGTAAACATTAACTCCCATAAGTTGCCTGGGCCACTATGTAAATAAAACAGCAATTGAATATGGAGAAAACTTGTACAAACCTTATTTTTTAAAAGATCATATTCTATCCAAATTCCAACACAATGGGGCCCACTCATCCCCATATTTGCAACATTTAGAATGCCCTAAGTGACCTTGCAAATGATTGAAACAATCAATTGCTGTTGAACAAAGTATAGTAAAATTGATACTGTATATACTAGTGTGCTGAAATGTAAATGGCCATATCCACATCTTAAAGATGTTATAGCCAGATGTGGTACACAACTGTAATCCCAGCTTTTGAGAAGCTAAGGCCAGAGGATCACAAGGTTGAGGCCAGCCTGGGCAACTTAGCAAGACCCTGTCTCAAAAGAAGAAATAAAAAGGGCTGGAGGTTAGCTCAATAATAGAGCACCCCTGGGTTCAATCCCTAGTGCCAACAAAAAAAGAAAAGTAAGCCTATATCTTTCCTAGATAATCTCACTTTGTACTTAAAAATCAGTGTCAAAGATTCTATAACGAGTTCTTATTCTTAAAGATTTTTGTTGCACAGTTTGTTTTTGTTTTGCTTTGTTTTCCATAAACAATAAGGAAAATAGAAAATTTCCAACTATTAATAGATGAATACTTAAGAAAATTATGGAACATTATGTTTTAAAAGACTAATAAAATTATATATCAAGTGATACATATAGCTTTATTATAAGTTATTTATTCAATTTCTGCTAAAACTGCATTTTGACATGATACTATAATGAATTACATAGCAGACCTCATTCTGGCCCCTCAGCATTCATCTCTACATTAGGGTGAATTAAATGGCTTATAAGGTCAAAATAGAATATGATTAGATGGAAAAATAAACAATGGTAGCCAGGAAAACTCTGAAAAGGAAGAGCATTGAGAGAGGACTAATCTGACCAACTAGGAAAATATGATTTTTTAAAAGTTGCTAATGAAAACAGTGTTATGGTTTAGATATGAGAAGCTCAGGTGTGATACAATGCAAGAAAGTTTAGAGGTAGAAGGATCAGGTAATCAGAACCTTAACCTAATTGGTGCATTAATGCATTTGAATGGATTAACTGGGTGGATTAATTAAGGTAGGGTAGGGTGGGAGGTAGGGTATAGCTAGAAGAGATAGGTCACTGAGGACGTGCCTTTGGGGCATATATTTTGTCCCCAGTGAGCAGAGCGCGCTCTCTCTCTCTCTCTCTCTCTCTCTCTCTCTCTCTGTCTCTGTCTCTGTACTGGGGATTGAACTCAGGGGCACTCGACCCCTGAGCCACATCCCCAGCCCTATTTCTGTTTTATGTAGAGACAGGGTCTCACTGAGTTGCTTAGCGCCTCGCCGTTGCTGAGGCTGGCTTTGAACTCCTGATTCTCCTGTCTCAGCCTCCCGAAGTGCTGGGATTACAGGCATGTGCCACCACGCCCAGCTTCTGTGCTTCCTGATGGCTGCATCCTGAGCTGCTTTCCTCCACCACACTTTTCTGCCATGATGTTCTGCCTCATCTCAGGCCCAGAGCAATGGAGTCAGCCATCTATGGACTGAGAACTCTGAAACTGTGAGAGCCAAACAAATTTTTTCCTCTCTAAAATTGTTCTTTTCAGGTCTTTTGGTCACAGCAACACAAAAGCTGACTGAAACAAAATGTATGATATTGCTACCAGACAGACAGACTAAAGGGACAGAATAAATAGCACAGAAATAAAAATAATATATACCAGAATTGAATATATGATAAAGGTGGAATCTTAAATCAGGTAAAGATGGATTTTATTAAAAACCATTATTGGAAAACTAAGGTTGATATCTTGACATTTGGAAAGAAAGGTATCTAGATCTGTACATACAAACATATACCAGGATGAACTCCAATGGCTCGAGTAGCTAGATATAGAAATTCAAACAATAAAAACACTTAAAGAAAACATGGGCACACTCCTGTAATCCTAGTAGTTTGGGAGGCTGAGGCAGGAGGATAACAAGTTCAAAACCAGCCTCGGCAACTTAGCGAGGCACTAAGCAACTCAGTGAAACTCTGTGTCTGAATAAAATACAAAATAGGGCTGGGGATGTGGCCCAGTGGTTAAGTGCCCCTGAATTCAATCCCTGCTTCCAAAGAAAGGAAAGAAGAAAGGACAAGACAGGAAAATTCCTTTGTCACTTTGTAGAGGGGATAGTCTTTTATGAATGACTCAAAAGATTGATAAAATCTCCCTTGTATATAAAAGCTCCCAAACAAGAGAAATAAAGAATATCAACCACACCAACAGAAGAATAATAAAAGATATACAGGCAATTCACAAGCAAAAAAAAAAAATACAAATGGCCCTTAGACACGTGAAAAATCCTCAAGATCAGTCATAGTATTTGAACATAGTAATTCTCATTTACCAGATTACCAAAAATTCAAAGATGTATTAGCAGACTTGATATCCTCATGTGATACCTTCATATGAATGTGAGTTAGGAATTCAGGGATACATAGAGAACACTGAGTCTCAAAGAGAAATGCTTATAAACCACGGGAAAACAAAACAAACTTCTTGCAAACAACCCATACCATGTGCTTGTGTCTGTGTCCTTGCCTGGAGTTTGCCAACTGGCTGATGAAAATAGGAGAAAACTACCAGATAACCACAAGCCATCTGGAGGAACCACTCCTTTAGGGAGCATGCACATTAGAGACTTTGGTGACACAGAAATGACCCTAACTCATTCTAATAGAAAGATGCACACCCCTGGGTAGCAATTTAAGATGTTAATGAAACATGCAATGTAGAAAATAGCATGATTAGAAAATGGGAGGGCAATGCATAACCCTGCCCTGACTCCACCTCTAGTGCAACCCCCTAGCTACTGCCCCTCTAAAATATTAAAACCTTAGGAAGATGAAGTGACTCATTCACTCTCTCTGTCTAAGATCACCCAGACTCCCATTATCAAGTGTGTACTTTCCCTTTATAATAAATCTCTTGTAAACTTGTAGCAGAGGCTCATGCCTATAATCCCAGTGACTGGGGTGGGGTGGGGGCTGAGGCAGGAAGATAGCAAATCTGAGGCCAGCCTTGACAATTTAGTGAGATTCTGTCTCAAAATAAAAGATAAGAAGGGCTAAGGCTGTAGCTCAGTGGTAAAGCACCCCTGGGTTCAATCCCCAGTACTGCTAAATAAATAAATAAATAAATAAATAAATCTCTTTCTCTGCTACTCATAGCTGACACGTCTTTAAATTCTTTTCTGCAACATGATCAACAACCTGGTTGGTCCAAGTAAAGGTCTACTCAGCTCCTGGAGACCTCCTCAGACTCCTACATAGTGACAAATGGAGAAGATAATTCACTGTAGCACTGTTTGGAATAGGAAAAGATTGGAGAAGAACCCAAGTGTCTTGCACTAGGGCATCAGCGAATAAACCCTAGAACTTCCATACAATCACAGCTGTCATGAATAAATAAGCAGGAATGAGGAAGTTCTCTGTTTCCTGATTTGGAAAGCCATCTAGGATAAATTGTTAAAAGGAAATAACAAATAAACAAGATACAGAACAGTGTGCAACCTTTTAAAAGCTTTATTGAAATATAATTCACATGCCATACAATTCATCCATTTGAAGTGTATATTTTAGTGCATTATTAATTTTTTAAAATTGTGGTAAAATATATACATATAACATAAAATTTGCCATTTTAATGTACAACTCAGGGCAATTCATGAGATTGTACAACCATCATCACTATCCATTTCCAAAACTTTGTCATCACCAGGAACAGACTGCAATCATCAAGCAATAAACTCCCATGTTCCTTCCCTCTAGCCCCTGGTAACCTCTGGTCTATTTTCTGTCTTTATGAATTCCCTACTCTAGGTATGTCTTAGAAGTGGAACTGAGGGTATAGTTAAGCAGGTGGAGCACTTGCCTAGCATGTACATGGCCTTGGGATCCACATCTAGTACCACAAAAAAGTTAAAGTGAAAATTTATAATATTTGTCCTTTTGTGCCTGGCTTGTTTTACTTAGCATACTGTTTCCCAGGTTCATCCCTATGTAGCACACACCAAAACTTCATTCCTTTTCATGACTAAATAATATTCCATTGTATGGATAGACTACATTTTGTCATCTGTTGATGGACATTTGGTTTCTTTTCACATTTGGGCTATTGTAAATAATGCTGCAATGAACATTGGGATACAAATCTCTAAACATTGGCATACAAATTTGTTCAAGACCCTGCCTAGTATATTACTTTTGTGTAACAACCTTCAATCATAACAAATACATATTTGCTTGTAGTTTGTATCTATATAAAGAAACACATGAATAAAACTGAGGGTAGAAAAGGAGCAGTGTAGAGATGAAAACTGAGATTTCTCATTATGTATACCTTTAAATATTGTTTTAACTTTTTATAATATTAAATGAATTGCCTAAGAAAAAAATTCAGATCTTGTGAAATTCTTGACCATGAAAAAAATGACCTATTAATAAAGGTATAAACCTCTACTATATATGGGGAAGTGTAGAGGAACTAAGTAGAAATGAATAGCAAATTATCCATTACGTACTTCATGAACTCTTTCTAGAAGTTCAAACTGACTATAGAATAATTTAACTACTTAATTAATTCATTCAACAGTGTGGTAACAATTTATGAAATTTTTCCTATATATAAGAGATAGGAATATCAAATTTTATTGATAATTTTTACCTCTAATGCTTATATTAAAAATGATTCTTATAAATAGCATATCGCATTGTCAATACTGTTATCTTGCTATTTTTCAAGTTTCAGTATCCTGGAGTAGAAAATAAAAATAACCACCATAGGAGGAAAATGGTGGTTGAGGAAAGCGAGTTGCCTAAGGAAAGAAATGAAATAAAAAATAGAGCTGAATTTTCCTGGTTCTGTCAGGAATACATAGCATTGCCAGAGAAATTAAAGCACACAAGCCTCATACCTCTTTCCAAAAAAGTGTAGGGTTCTAATGGCCCAGGACCAAAAAGAAAAAAAAAAAGATGCAGAAGACATAGTTTTGTATTGTCACCAGAAAACCCCACAGCATGAGAAAAACGATTCATTTTTCAAATAAAGGCATAGAAGGAAGAAGGCAAGATTAGTAATAATGCCATCCAATTATTTAACAAAAGGAACAAGAAAGCAGCTCTCATCTCAGATCAGTAAACATGCTCCTATTAAAGAATACACAGAGGAAAAAAATTGCTCACATGAGTCAGATGGAGGAGTTAAGGAAATAACCCACAATCAGATACAAATCCTTAAAGTCACAGGCAGAATTTGATGCAGCACCTGGCTGATTAGAGGCTATCTAAAGCTTGTAGATAGATCCAGAGAAAACTCCTTCTGTGGCTTTGTCTTTTCTGGCTAGCTTTTCTGTAACTCAACACACTCCCTCAGGGGACAAAAAAGCAAGCACGTGGCCAGTGCAGTCAGCCCTGAGTATGGCAGAAGACGGGAAGGCTGCCAATAGCCCCATTCCCTGATGTAAGCCTTCCTGCCCATAAGCAGATTTCAAAATAACATTTCTCACTCCAAAAGATCTAGTGCATTCTGACAGTTCTTGGATGGATGGAAGTGGGTCTGTTCTTTTAGGCTACTTTGAGAGTTCATCTCTTACAAACATTTTGAGACCCTACATCAATAGATAAATATCCAGAACATCAAACCACTGAAAATAAAACAAATAAAATAGAGCAGTCTTGACAGCAATTTACTATTCCTTAAAACCACCTTGTGATGACCCATTAGGAGTCCCCAGATTAATTATTCTTCCACTCTTCTGTGCCTATAGGCTATGCTCTTCCAGGTCTGGTGAATGTTTGATCATGATCCTGAGTTTTTATGGGGAAAAATGAAAAACATTTAATACTGGTAGTTTTCAATTACAATCCTCGTCACAAGAGTTTCAGTTAAAATTTTTAAATTAGCTCTTTTTTATAATTGCTAAATATGACCTCAGCAGCCAGTGAAAGGTAAGCTCTAAAGACATCTTGGGCCACAGGCCTGGGTAGGGCCATGAGCTAAATGAGATGATGCCATACCCAGAGCAGGCAGCCAATTCACTTCCACTGATTTGAACCCTTCCTCAATTTGTCTTGTTATTTATGTCCTTGTCACCTCTACTGGGAAGATTAAATATTAAGCAGGAAGTTTGCCAAAAGACCCAAATAATCTCATGATCTTTGTCTCACTCAAAAAGGGATTCAAACATTCCACAAATAGTCTGGGGAGAGGTGGTAGGGTGTAAGGAGGGAGGTGAGCTAGGCAGGGTTTATTCTCACAATTGAAAAGTCATCTTGGAGAAAATAGTTCTTTCTTAGTTCTACAAGGTGAAGTTAGTAACTAGGGTTCATTTCTATCTTCTCACACTCATAATTATTCTACCATTTGATGAATTTTGAAAATCCTTGCAAGCATGAAAAGAATCCAACTTAGTATAATTATCTTTTACTGCGATATAAGAGATTAGTTAGCAGCTTGTTTTGAATGAATAGATACTCTACTTTGGTACATGGGGGCAGGGAAGCTTTGTAATTCTTTTTCTTACAGAAGGAACAGAGGAGCTGGGCATGGTGGTGCATGCCTGTAATCCCAGTGGACTGGGGAGGCTGCAGCAAGAGGATCACAAGTTCAAAGCCAGCCTCAGAAACTTATTGAGGCCCTAAGCAACTTAGTGAGACCTTGCCTCAAAATAAAAAACTAAAAGGGCTCAGTGGTTAAGCAACCCTGGGTTCACTGCCCAGTACTTAAAAAAAGAAGGAATGAGGAAAATGAATTTTTTTTGCATAGAAAATATTTTAAACGTTGATCATTCTTTTTATTATTGGAAAACAAAAAAAAGAAAAAAATTATCATTTTGTTGGTTTTATAAAGCCATTTATGACTGGGTGGAGCAATTCTATGGGATTTTTATCTCACTTATGATTTTCTCTATTTTCCAAATTTTCTACAATGACATTGCTTTTTGTTTTTACTTTTTAATTTTTTAAAGAAAAATTACACATGCCTATAATTTAAAGCTATAAAAGAATTGCTTCAAAGAACAGCAGCTCCCCCAATTGCACAAACCCATTTTTCTACAAGAGACTATTTTAGTATTTACCATGATATCTCCAAATATTCTTTATTCATTTACTTATTTATCTCTGCAGTACTTGGAATTGAATCCAGGGGACCTATACCGCTGAACCATGCCCCCAGTCCTTTTTTAGATTTGGGAAGTGGGTGTACTGGGAATTGAACTCAGGAGTACTCTACCACTGAGTTACATCCTCAGCCCTTTTATTTATTTTTTTTTATTTTTCACTAGGTTGCTTATGACCTTTCTAAGTTGCTGAGGCTGGTCTTGAATTTGCAATCCTCCTGTCTCAGTCTCCCAAGTCCCTGGGATTACAGGCATGTACCATCATGCTTGGCTACGTTTTATTTTGAGACAAAGGCTAGCTAAATTGCCAAGGCCAGCCTCAAACTGGAGATCCTCTTACCTCAGCCTCCCAAATAGCTGGCATTACAAGCATGTGCCACTGCACCTGGCTCTCTAAATATTCCTGATCTTGTAGTTTTAGGCACTATGATAGAAATTTCCCTCTATAGCAGAAGAGGTAGAATCCTACTGACCACCAAGCAATATCTTGTGCATTCTTAATATACAGAAAAATTATATTCTTAGCTTTACAATCTTGGGAAAAAAAGAATTTACACTGGCCACTTTGGAAATGCAGGTATCTTGTCTGCATACTGTGTTACTCAAAGACCAGGAACTGAAGAGAGCTTTTGGACTGACCATCCATCTGTAACATTGCCTAGCATTCAGTAAGTAGTTATAGAATGATTAAACACAGATGAACTCTCAAGTGACAAGATAAGTCTGAAACTTGGGTTCTTCATCTGTCAAGTGAGGAGATGGAGATGAGTTCTCTAAGTTCCTGCTGTCACTTCCAGTTGGGAAATGGGAAGGGGGGGATATGAGTACATTCTTGAAGCCTTCCTTCTGTAGCTCAGCTCCATAATCCCTTGACATTGCTGCCTACTAATTTCCTCCTTTCTCTCAAAGAGAACCGTCATAACCCGTCCCAACCAGTGCAAGGGTTAGGAGGCAGCATGTCTTTAGATAGTATGGTGGCTTCAGAGAAAAAAGCCAATGGAACAAATTTTGTTCATTCATTTTCATCAGATCTGAAGTATGAGATTATTATTTTACAGATTCTGTGATTTCTTTCTCTTATTTTGGTACTAGGGATTGAAACCAGGGGTACTTTACCACTGAGCTACATCCCCAGCACTTTTCTATTTTTTTTATTTTGAGTAGGGTCTCACTAAGTTGCTTAGGGCCTCTTTATATTGCCCAGGCTGGCCTTCAACTCATGATCCTCCTGCCTCAGCCTCCTGAGTCACTGGGATTACAGGCATGAACAATTGCACCTGGAATCTCTCCCTTTTCTTTTCTTTCTAATTTTTGTTTCGGTGCTGGAAATTAAACTCAAAGCCTTATGCATACTAGGCGACTTCTCTACCACTGAGTTAAAGTCCCAGTCCTTTTTTCTTTTTTTTTTTTGGTACCAGGGATTGAACTCAGGGGTACTCTACCACTGAGCCACATCCCCAGCCCTATTTTGTGTTTTATGTAGAGACAGGGTCTCACTGAATTGCTTAGTGTCTCACTGTTGCTGAGGCTGCCTTTGAACTCACGATTCTCCTGTCACAGCCTCTCAAACTGCTGGGATTAGAGGCATGTGCCACCATGCCCAGCCTCTGCGATCTTTTAATGAGCATTACCTGCTTAGTGTAGCTGGGGAAGAAAGAAGTAGTACTCATGAAGGATCCCAAAGCTGATCCTTCAAAAGAGTTAACTTCTCGGCAACATTTAAAGTACCTTGTTGGCTTGACAGTTGTTAATATTAGGTGAAGGAGAGGGAAAATTTAGACGTTAACAAAAGGAGCAGGTATTTAAAGAGTTTAGGCCATTTTAATATGCCCATAACGTGTTCAGTCTCTCACCAACCAGTGTCTTAGTCCATTTTCTGTTGGTATAAGAAAATACCTAAGGCTGGGTGTCATATCCATAGCCCAATTATGTCAGGGTATTGGGGTAGGTTGTGAGTAAGTCAAAGAAGTGCTTGAGGACAGCAGGGAAGACATGATTAATTGGGGAACATTTATGAGACATCAATGACTTCTCCAAGAAGAGTTCAGGGGTGACAGGCTGAACAGATAGCACCTCCATCCCTCATAGTGCTTGGCCAAGCAGCACCTCCCCTCCCTCATGGTGTTCTGTCCAGTGACAGTTGGTGGGATGAATGACACCATCCTTTTCACACTGCCCTCAGTTCCACACCTGTCCCCACTCAGAAAGGGGTTCTATGTTAGGCTGCAGAAGCAGTGACATCATTAGCATTGGCTTGTCTGTATGACCAGGATCCCAAGAGCAAGTGTCTTGGTGTACATGCAAGAAAGTAGCTTTCTACAGATAAGAGTAACTTGCCATTGTTCCCAGTGTACATAAGAGAAAGTGTCCTTCAAGATAATATATATCTGGACTTTGTGGCTTAGGCTTGTTCTCATTGTTCCCTTAACTTGGCTATATTATTAGGAAGAGAAAGGAGTCATTCAGGGACATGGTGTTTTACTGTTCCTCTTTTCTTTAAGGATGATATACTGGGTAGTGTATAAAGCAAAGAGATTAGAGGCTGTGGTTGTTGCTTAGCACACATAAGGCCTTGGGTTCAATCCCTAGCGTGAAAGAAACAAAGTATGAGAGAAGGAGAAAGGACTACAGGAAGGAAGAAGAGAAAAGAGGTTTATTTAGCTCACAGTTCTGAAGATTCAAGAGCATGGTGTTAGCATCTGTTTAACCTTTGGTGAGGGTCTTCTAGCTACATCATTACCTGGCTGACAACATCATGGTGGGAGCATGTGTGAGCAGGAGAGGTCATGTGGCCAGACAGGAAACCAGAGAGATGCAGGAGCCAGACTTTTCTTTCTTTCTTTCTTTCTTTTCTTTCTTTCTTTCTTTCTTTCTTTCTTTCTTTCTTTCTTTCTTTCTTTCTTTCTTTCTTTCTTTCTTTCTCTCTCTCTCTCTCTCTCTCTCTCTCTCTCTCTCTCTCTCTCTCTCTCTCTTTCTTTCTTTTTTTTGTACAAGGATTGAACTCAGGGGCACTTGACCACTGAGTCACATCCCCAGCCCTATTTTGTGTTTTATGTAGAGACAGGGTCTCACTGAGTTGCTTAGTGCCTTGCCATTGCTGAGGCTGGCTTTGAACTCACGATTCTCCTGTCTCAGCCTCCCAAAGTGCTGGGATTACAGGCGTGTGCCACCACGCCCAGCCAGATTTCTTAAAACAAATCTCTATTTTTTTAATTGACCTAAAAAGTATACATATTTGTGATGTGCCATGTGATGTTTCAATACATATACACATTATGTAGGCTTGCTTTTTTTATAACAACTTACTCTCAAGGAAACGAACGACATTAATCCCTTTTAAGGATGGCATCCCACATGGCCTGATTGCTTCCCACTCAGCCCCATCTCTTGACAGTTCCACCACCTCTTAACATCTGCCCACTGGAGACTAACTTTCTAGTACATGAACCTTTAGAGGGATATACACAAACCATATCCAAACTGTAGCACACTGGTATGGGTCTAGACGTACCCCCATTACGCATGCTTGCCCTCGTGTTCTGAACTTACATATTTCATCCTGCATAACTAGTTCATCACTGTTAATATTTTTAACAATGTTACTGGGTTCAGCTAATATTATCTCACATTGTTTCCAAGCTATTGAGTACATCTGTTAAATTTGCATTTTTTTTCCATAGTTATTGTTGTGCTATTAAGTTGAATACACAATTCACAGAAATGGGTCAATGATTCACAAGTGGTTTATTGAAAAGCAGTGATGACAATAATGATATACAGGCTCCAACTTAAAATAATGTCATAAATATAATCAAAAGGGCTGTAGTCTCATTTTTACTATGAGTCTATAAATGCTAGAACAAGTGAATCTGCTTATGATGATTTCTGACAAGTAGCTAAAAAAGAAAATTTAAATTGGAAGTATAATGAATAAAACCTAAAAATCAGATTTTTATTAGGTCTGTGATCTATTTAAAACTCCCCAGGACATGGTCTGTTATATAACTTTTTAAATAGTAGGACAAAGGCACTGAAACTTCTGTCATTTCAAATCAAATAGTGTGACCTTTTTGGTAAATTGTGTTTACTCAAAACAAGCAGAAAACAATGTTTCTCATTATGCAAATTATAATTTTATACCTAAAGATAGAGAAAAGCTCAACCTAAAGTAGTATGATTCAAACTTGTTCTGATGGGAAGCACACTTATAAATCATATTAATTCTGGAAGCTTGTAAAAGCAAATTCAAAATTGATGATATATATCATGTTTAAAGAAAAAGCAGAATTAGCTATTGGCAAAAATAATATGTGCTTCATTGATATTTTGCTTTATAGTGAAGTGTATGACTCAGCACTTAGCAAACATGTCACATATATATGAAGAGGAAGAGCTGAATGACAGCTTGTTATGATTATAATTGAGAAATCATGCTATAGGAGAAGAGATGTTTTGTTCACTAGTAGTTATTTTAGGAGCCATGATGTAGCCTGCCCAAGCGAGAGGTGTTCCTGGGGCAATATGAGGATTAGTCTTTAGGTACAACTGCCTTTATTTACAGAGCAGATTCAACATGATGCCAATCCATACCCTGCTATATTCCCAGAAAACAATCCACAGGGAACTAACCAACCTCCTGACTTTGATTGATTGTTGGAAATGTTAACTCTGCAAATAATTAAATCAGGTGCTTTCTCAGCATCATGTGTGAAGAAATAAGCAGTATAGTAGTCCCCCCTGATCCATGGGATATATTCTAAGACCCTCAAGTGGATATCTGAGACCATGAATAGTACCATGCCTTATATATTGTTTTTTCCTACACAAACATATCTATCATAAAGTTTAACTTACAAATTAGGCACAATAAGAAATTAATAATAATAACAAAATACAGCAGTTATAACAACAGTATAACAAAAGTTATATGAATGTGGTCTCTCTCAAAATATTATATTATACTCACTCTTCTTGTGATGATGAAATGATGAGATGAAGTGAGGCAAATGACACAGGCATTTGATGTAGCATAAAGCTGCTATTGACCTTCAGACCATATATCAGAAGGAGGGTCATCTGCTTTGGGTGATCCTGATTTTCAGACCATGGATAACTGAAATGGAGGAAATTAAAACCACAGATGTGGAGGATTACTGTAGATAGAAAAAAGTCTGCTTTTCCACACTAAAATATGTTCCCTAGAGAGAGGAAAGATGCCCAGAGTTTGGGAAATGAGGAATGAGATGCAAAAGAAATTCTTTGACACACTGATGTCCATACAGACTATTTCAATGGCCAAATGTCTTAACTTCACATAGTATACCTCAAACAATCAGTGTCTTTAACAGACTGAACTTGTCACTTGAGTGTCAGGCTGTGTTTAATCATCTTACAATTACTTACTGAGTGCCAGATGTGTAATGTGCCAGAGAAATGGTCAGCCCAAAATCTCTCTTAAATTCCCAATCTTTTGAGTAATGCAGTATGCAGATGAGGTACCTATATTTCCAAATTGCAATTTTTTCTGCATATCAGGAATACATAAATGGCATGGCTTTATGGTTGTGTTAGTCAGCTTTCATTGCTGTAACAAAATTCCTGACATAAACAACAGTCTATGGTTGGCTGGCTCTGTTGTTGCTAGGCCTGTGGTGAGGTGGTATATTATGGCAGATGGGCACGGCTAAGCTAAGCTGCTTACCTCATGGCAGCCAGGAAACGAGAGAGCAGAAGGGGCTGAAGATAGAGTCCCCAAGGGTATACTCCAAAGGACCCACTCCCTTCAACTAGGTTCCACCTTCTAGAGTTTCCACCATCTCCCAATAGTCCATCCAGCTATGAATCTATCAATGGAGTAATCCATTGATGAGGTGAAAGCCTTCATGATCCAACTATTTCCTAAAAGCCCTACCTCTGAATATTGTTGCATTGTGCCTAAGCCTTTAACACATAGACTTTGGCAGACATTCCAGATCTAAATCGTAACAGTGGTCAACAGGATTTACATAGTCATAATAATATAAATACCTGATTGACTTATCCAAAATTAAGATATAACTATTTGGGGTGAATGGCTCCAGTGAGGTGGGAGACTTGCTTCTATAGAAGAGAGAACTCTTCTACTATAAAGGAAAGTCTACCCTTCAGATGATTGCAGCAGTATGAGGGACCCAGGTCACACCAACAGAACTGGACAGCCAATCCACTGACCAAGGAGAAATATTAATCACTCTTGCCTTGATCCACTAAATTTTGGGGTGATTTGCTTCCTAGTAATAGATAACCAAAATAGAGAGTTAGTGACATACTGACAAGAACCAAAGCCACTTCAGAGAGCATAAATTCTGCCTTCAGACAGATGTGGGTTCAACCTAGTTCATTAACTTACTAGTCACATGACCTTGAGTATGTTCCTGAAACTTTTCTGAGCCTCACTTTTTACTTCCATAGAATGGAGAGAACCCTGACCACCTGATAGCATTGTTACGCCGATCAAAGGACTTTACCAGATTATAAGTGATGTGCTAAGCACAATGCCCAGCAGATACTAAGAATCCAATTCATACCTTTTACAAGGCACATAAATAATACTCAATAAATACATGATGTCTATCATTACTTGGAACTTTTACAACACTCTTGCTTTTACCACTACGCAACTGTCATCATTATTTTGCTATTATTTATGTACAATATCTCTGCTTCAGTGTAGATCTGAAATGTCCCCAAAAGGCCCATGTGTTAAAGGCTTGGTTGTCAATCTATGGCTCTACTGAGAGGTGTTGGAACCTTTAAGAGATAGGGCCTAGTGAAAGAAAGTTAGGTCATTGGGGGAGTACCCTTGAAGGGGATACGGGAAACTCAGCCTCATTCTGTCTCTTTCTTTGCTTTCTGGCCACTATGTAGTGAACAGGCTTCCTCCTCCAACATGTTCCCACCATAATGTACTGTGCTCCCATAGGCACAAAGGCAATAGTGCCAAGTGACCATAAACTGAACCTTCCGAATTATGAGCCAAAATAACATTTTCTCCACTTTTATTTCTCAGTAGTGGGGATTGAACCCAGGGGCACTTTACCACTGAGCAACATTCCCAGCCCTTTTTTCTTTTTCTTTTTTTTGGGGGGGGATTGAATTCAAGGATGTGCTACTGAGCTACATCCTCAGCCTATCCCCCTCCACTTTCTTGAGATAGGGTCTTACTAAGTTTCCCAGGCAAGCCTTGAGCTTTTAGCTTCCTGAGTTGCGGGGATTACAGGTGTGCACTACATCTTTCCTAAACTGATTCTCTTGGGCATTTTGTCACAGGAAGGGAAAGCTAACCCAACTTCCATGCTAGATTATAAACTTCTTTAGGTAAGGGTGTGTCTCACTCATATGTATATATGTCCCATTGTATATTCCCTCAATATTTATGTGTTAAGGGATTACATGTCTGTAAAATAGGCCAGTGATCATAATGCTACAACCACTTCTGTGGGAAATGACTACTACATCGTGAGCAAATATGAACAGTAGCCTTCCCTATAAGAAAGATTATAGCAGGTTCTTGCTTCCTTTAGTGTAATATAAAATACTATATGTACTTAAGTAAATAAGCAAGTAGCTGGTCCAACCACCAGATTTCTTCTGAGAAATATTAATATTAATTTATTAAATAATTGTTTCCCTTTTTAGGCACCAGAGTTATATCTAGTAATTTATAATGTGGTATGATATTTTCTATATTTCTATGTCTAATCCAATTTATGTAAGAAATATTTCAAACTTTCATAGGTAAAAAATTATTTCTATTTTCTCTAGAAAATTATATTAACATGCTAATGAGAGAAAATTGAAAAACAATAGAATTCTAAATCAGAACTGACATTGTATATCATGCTATTTTGCTCTTAATGCAACAAGATGTTTGGTGTTTTCAATAAATGCAGACTGCATAGTGACAACAGATGTAATTAACAGAAAATATAAAGATCCATTTTGTCACTGTGAGTTTCATTGTAAACAAATTAAAATAATGCCGTATTTGTCTCCTAAGAAGGCAACAGTAACACTTTGCTTACTCAGATAAAGAACTGCATTTTATCCAAGGGAAAAATGAAATTAAAACTCAAATACAACAAAATTTATATAAAATCGATTCTACACTTTATGCCAATACATGTGTATATGTATATTTAGCTAGAACCACAACCCACAGAGCAGCTACAAGATTTAGGAGTCAAAAGGCTGGAAGGAACTATAGAAATCCATCCAAAATAAAGGTTGCTTTATGGGCTCACCTACTGAAAAGTTACAAATTTAATAATATAGCAATGAAAAAAAGAGATGACTCCTGCCCTGAGGGGATTAGAGTGTGAAAATATAATCATAGTTCTCACTAAGTTGTTTAGGGCCTCCCTAAGTTACTGAGGCTGGTCTTGAACTTATGGTCCTCCTACTTCAGCCTCCTGAGCTGCTGGAATTACAAGTGTGTGCCACTGCACCTGGCCCTTTTTACTTTATTTTGAAATAAACAATCTTGCAAAGTTGCCCAGGCTGGTCTCAAAGTTGTGATCCTCTTGCCTCAGCTTCCTGAGTACCTGGGATTACAGGTATTTGCCACTGTGTCCAGCTTGAGCCTAGAAGAATTTTAAGGAGCATGACAGAGAAAGCTTAAGTCATCTTGAACAGATTGTTAGTTAGAAATCTAGACTTTGAGGATACTGCTTGTGACTGATCTAAAGGAAGTGAGGTGCTTTTTATTGGAAATTGGAGGAAGGGGGATCCTTGTTATAGAGTGGCAGATGGGTTAGTGAAATTGTCTCCTTCCTCCTATCTTGTGAAAAGATATCTTGTAAGTGACAGACTTGGATACAGTCATGTGCTGCATTTAACATTATGGTCAATGACTGGCCATATATATATATGATTATGGTCTTATAAGATTATAATGGAGCTGAACAATTCCTACTGCCTTGTGATTTCATTGGTGTCCTAATGTCACAGTGCAAATGGTATTTGTGTCTGTGGTGATAGCGGTGTAAACAAATCTATGCCACCAGTTGTATAAAACTGGTATATGCAAGGATGTACACTAAATAATACTTGATAGTGATAATAAACAATGTTACTGGTTTATATTCTTACTACACTACACTTTTATCATTATTTTACAGTATCCCTTTTCTACTTATAAAAAAGTGTTTATGGAAAACTGGTATGCTGGTTTACGCTGGCAGTAGTCTCATACACCTCATGTTTACCACGTCTCTTGATTGCATCATTTTCTCTTGTGCTTAATCTGATCTCATGTTGGTTTGTTCATCATGGTGCCTGTAAGTGTACAAAATCCACTGCTACTGATGCCAGAGGGTATGTTAAAGCCAGGAAAGGGGGCACATGCCTGAAATTCCAGCTACTCAGGAGGATGAGGCAGGAAGATGGAAAATTTGAGGTGAGCCTGGGCAAAAATAAAATAAACAAAAACAAGGGCTGGAGGTGTAGCTCAGTGGTAGAACACCCCTGGGCTCAATCACCTATACTGAAAAAAAGAAGGGTGGGGAGAGGATATGTTGAGTGCTTGACATGGAAATGAAATTAAAAGTGATTGAGCCGGGAGCAGTGGTGTACACCTGTAATCCCAGGAGCTTGGGAGGCTGAGACAGGAAGATTGCAAGTTCCAAGCCAGCCTCTGCAAAAAGCAAGGCACTAAACAACTCAGTGAGACCCTATCTCTAAATAAAATACAAAATAATCCTGGGGATGCGGCTCAATGGTTGAGTACCCCTGAGTTCAAGCCCTGGTACCTCCCCTCCAAAAGTGATTGAATATTACAAAGGTAGAAAACCATGATGTCCTTTTCCACCATAGTTACTATCTTGAAGAACAAGAAAAAAAATTGATGGAAGATGATAAAGGAGTTGCTTCACTGAAAGAAATGAGACACAAAAATTTAAGAAGAGTCTGTATCAGATATGGAGAAACCTCTAATGACCTGGATTGAAGATGAAAGAATTCTACCTCTCAGCACCACAATAATCATGGCCAAAGTAAAAAGTTGGCTCAAAATGTTGAATGAAAAGGCTGGACTTAACTATAATGTTGAATTTACTGCTAGCTCTGCATAGTTTAAATGATTTAAGAATCTTTATTTCTTATACCATGTGAGAGTGAGTGTTGATTGTGAGTGCTGACATGAAAGCAGCTGCAAAATTCCTGGAAATTTTAGATAAACTGATTGTGGAGGGAAATTTTTTGGTACTGGGGATTGATCCTGAATGATCAATATTCTACCACTGAGCTATACCTCCAGCCCTTCTTATTTTTTATTTTGAGACAAGGTCATACTGAATTGTCCAGGCTGGCTTGAACTTGCAATCCTCCTGCCTCAGCCTCCCAAATTACTGAGATTGCGGGTGTGTGCCACCACACCCAGCACAAATCTTTAATATGGATGGAACCTTCCTATTCTGGAAAAGGATGACTTTAAGGACTTTGATCCACAGGAGGCCAAGTTAATGCCAGGTTTCAAGACTTTTAAAGACAAGATAACAGTCTTGCTTGAAACTCTCTATGAAATTGCAAGGGAGAACTCCAGGGTCTTCAGCATATCAATAAGCACACAGTGTACCACAGGGGCAATAAGGTCATGGATGACTCAAGTCCTCTTCCAAAATGCCTCCTGAATTGCTGTGCCAGTGAAATGAAGAAGTATTGCTTAGGGAATAACCCACATTTCAAGATTTTACTTATTGTTGATAATCCTCCTGCACACTATTTTTTTTTGTGCATGTGTGGTCTTGGGGATCAAATCTAGGGCCTCATGCATGCTAGGCAAGAACTGTTGTACACTGAGCTGCATCCCCATCCCTTTTTAAAATTTTTATTTTGAGATAGGGTCTTGCTAAGTTACCCAGCTTGATTTTTAACTTTTGATACTCTTCCTCAGCTTCTAGAGTAGCTGAGATAGTGAGTGCCACCACTGTTATCTAGCCACATCCTCCTTTTATTAGTGGTCTTCACTCAAAATGTAGTGTTTCTCCTTTCAAACACCACCTTTTTGTTCCAACCAATATATAAAGGAACTATAGATACTTTTAAGGCCTACTTTCTGAGGAGGATCTTTGCCCAGGCTCTTGCTGCAATTGAGGACCATCCTGAGAAGACACTGATGGAATTCTGGAAGGATTACATTTATGCCTGCATCAAGCACCTTGGTTGGGCTTGGAGTGATGTCAACAAGGAATGTATGAATGGAATGTAGACAAAGACAGGAAGTATGTCTGTCATTTCAAAGGATTTGTCAAGAATGAAGAGACTGCAAAGATCAAAAAGGTAGGCTGCACATACAGCTCAATGGTAGAGAACTTGCCTAGCATGTGCAAGGTCCTGAGTTTGATCCTCATAACAGAGAAAAATTAAAAAGGATTACAATGAGAAGTTCCTATATGTAGTTTCTGGGGGAACTGGCTAATGAGGACTTGTTGGAACTGAAAACAAGAACACATAGCTGAAGAAGAGGCAAGAAAAAGGAAACTGCAGAAGAATAAGGGGGCCAACCCAGAAAATTCACACTGAAGGGTTCAGCAGAAGCTACTGCAGACCTAAGAAGCTCTAAAAAGCTTGAAAACAGCCGGACGCAGTGGCACACGCCTGTAATCCCAGCACTTTGGGAGGCTGAGACAGGAGAATCTCAAGTTCAAAGCCAGCCTCAGCAATGGTGAGGTGCTAAGCAACTCATTGAGACCCTGTCTCTACATAAAACACAAAATAGGGCTGGGGATGTGGCTCAGTGGTAGAGTACCCCCGAGTTCAATCTCTGGTCCAAAAACAAAAGAAAGCTTGACAACATGGACCAGGCATAGGCACACACCTCTAATCCCAGCTCCTTGGGAGGCTCAGGCAGGAGGATCACAAGTTCAAGGACAGTCAGGGCAACTTAGTGAAATACTGTCTTAAAAGTAAATTTTTAAAAAGACTGGGAATGTAGCTCAGTGCTAGAGCACTTGCTAAGCATGTACAAGGCCTTGAATCCAATCCCCAGTACTAAGAAAAAAATTGGTTTGAAAACATGGACTCCAACACTAAAAGGATTTCATTAATAGAGAGGAACAATCATGATGCATTATCTGCTTACAAGCAAATGTATGATGGGGAGAAAAAGCCAAGTAAAACACCATAGATGTATTTCTGAATAGAGTGAGACCTCCTCAAGAAAAGCCTCAGGCAGCCAGGCACAGTGGTACATGCCTATGATCCCAGCTACTCAGGAGACTGAAACAAGAGGATCACAAGTGTGAGGCCAGCCTCAGCAACTTAGCAAGACCCTGTCTCAAAAAAATAAAAAGGGCTAGGGATGAAACTCAGTGATAAAGCATCCCTGGGTTCAATCCCCAGTGCCATCCTTAAAAAAAAAAGTCTCAGGCAGATCTTTCAGGAGGTATTTCAGAAGAAGGCATTATTATCATAGAAGATGACAATAGGAAATGACAGCTCCATGGGTGTTATTACCCTGAAGAACCTGCAGCAGAACAAGATGTGTAGGTAGAAGATGGTGATACTGATGATCCTAATCCTGTGTAGGCCTAGGCTAATGTGTGTGTTTGTTTTTGTTTTAAATTTTAAAAGTTTAAGAATTTTAAAAAATTAATAGAAAAAAGGCTATAGAGTCTGGATATAAAGACAGAAAATATTTCTGTAAAATTTAAGCTAACTTTAAGCTAAGTTATTAAGAGTTAAGAAATTTAAGTTTATGAATTTTAATGAAAATGTCACAGTAAGCTAGGGTTCATTTGTTATCAAAGAAAACATTATTAAAAATAAATCTAGGGTTGGGGTTGTGGCTCAGTGGTAGAGCACTTGCCTAGCATGTGTGAGGCACTGGGTTTGATTCTCAGCACCACATATAAATAAATAAAATCCACTGACAGCTAAAAAAATTTTTTTAATAAATAAATAAATCTAGTGTGGCTTCAGTGTACAGTCCACAATAGTGTACAGTCAAGCCGGGCGTGGTGGTGCAAGCCTGTAATCCCAGCACTTAGGGAGGCTGAGACAGGAGAATCGCGAGTTCAAAGCCAGCCTCAGCAATGGCGAGGTGCTAAGCAACTCAGTGAGACCCTGTCTCTATAAAACACAAAATAGGGCTGGGATGTGGCTCAGTGGTCGAGTGCCCCTGAGTTCAACCCTCAGTACCAAAAAAAGAAAATAGTGTACAGTCAGGTCCTGGGCCTGTACATTCACTCAGTACTCCTTCAGTGACTCACCTAGAGCTATGTCCAGTTCTGCTAATTCCATTCATAGTGATATCATCTTTGTCTTTTATATCATATTTGTACTGTATCTTTTCTATGTTTAGATACAGCAACACTTACCATTATGTTACAATTGCCTACAGTATTCCCTACAGTAATATGCTATACAGGTTTGTAGCCTATGAGCAACAGGCTGTACCATATAGTCTGAGTATAGTGATCTATGCCATCTAGGTTTGTGCAAGAACTCTATGAAGTCCACACATGCCTAACAATGTATATCCCAGAACATATCCTTGTCGTTAAGCAGCACATGATTATATAGCCAAGTACATTTCCAAGTTAAATGTTGAAGGTACCACTTGTTTACCTGCTACTTAAAGCAAAATATAAGAGAAGAGAGATACATTGAGGGGAAAATTGCTAAACAAAAAGGAACCAGGATTGATGATTTGGGAAATTCTCAACCTATGCACATGGCAAAAGTTTATAAAATTTAAAAATGTGGTTTAGAGAAAAAGTTGAGGGTCTTCCTGTAAGACCTTTTGCTAAAACTTCAGAAACATCAAAAGACTAGAATATCATACAAGGGCCTCTTTCAAGACATTAAGGGTGTGCCTCACAGATCCTTTAAATTAAACCAGAGGGCCTCTGAGAAACCTAAGAGTGTTGTCCCTCAGTTATCTGAGCAGGATCCCAAGATATACAAGGGATCACAGAAGGTGAAGCGAAGATGTACAGGTGTGGCTTTTATTTAAGGAAATGAACCCCATTCTAATCAACCAGAAACTCAAAACCTTCTTGAGGAAATTATTTCAGCAGAAATACTGCCAACTTCAACTGAAAGGGACAGAGAGTACAGAATGAAGGGAGCCTGTTGGATGCCCAAAATTCTACTGGCAAGAAGTGTGCTGATAAAACTACTCAGCTGAAAACACATGCTACCTTTCCTGAAAAAGGAAAGATGACTCAGAGGATGCAAACAAGGACCTTCAGGGTAGAAACAAGAGCCTCAAAAATGAATGATTTTCAGAACTTCAAACCTAATTAACGAACTCCCAACATTTGCCCAGGTTCCTGACCCAGACCTATGAGATAATAAATGTATATAGCTTTAAGGCATTTGGTTTTGTGGTAATGATGTTATGTAGCAATAAATAACACACCAGTCTTATCCTATTTCTTCCCATCCCAAGTCTAAGTACTATCATGAATTTAGTATATGTTCTTGCTCCCATGTTTAAATAGCTTTCCTACATATTTACCAATACATACTGAATGCTATTTTTCATGAGTTTTTAGATTTACATAAATGCTATCACACTATACATATGTACAACTGGCATTTTTCTCTCAGTATACTATTTTGAGATACATCCAGATGCTCCATTGAACAAGTGTACAGTATTTGTTTATCCATTCCATTACTGAAGGACATTTAGTTGGTGTGTGTACAGCAGTCCCTCCTTATTCAGTTTTACTTTCCAGGTTTTAATTACCTGGGGTCAATTGTGGTCCAACAATATTAAATGAAAAATTACATAAATAAACATAAGTTTTAAATGATGCACCATTCTGAGTAACATGATGAAATCTCATGCTGTCTCATTCTATCCTGTTCAGGACATGAATCATCCCTTTGTCCTGAATATCCACACTGTATATACTACCTACCCATTAGTTACTTAGCAGCCATCTTGGTTATAAGAACAACTATTGTGATACCATAGTTTGTATGTTCTAGTAACCCTTATTTCACTTAATAATGGTCCCCTAGTGCAAGAGTAGTGATGCTGGTAATTCATATATGCCAAAGAGAAGCCATAAACTGCTTCCTTTAAGTAGAAAGGTGAAAGCTCTTGACTTAATAAGGAAAAAAATCTTATGCTGAGTTTGCTAAGATCTACCATAAGTTATTGTTGTTAATATCTTACCATGTCTAATTTACCAATTAAGTTTTATCATAGGTATGTATGCATAGGGCAAAAACAGTATATACAGGGCCTGGTACTATCTGTGGTTTCAGGCATCCATTGAGGGTTTTGGAACATATCCTATATGAATAAGGTGGGATTACTGTATCTCTTCTTAACTCTACATTTGATGACACCAATAGCAAGAAACTAACCATGCTGAGGGTCTTTATGCCATAGAGATTGGCAAATGTTAAAAATAGGGTTTTTATCTCCCCAGAGAGCTAGTGGTTATATCTTTACGAGCATGTCAATGCATGTCATGGTGTTTGTGTGAAGAGTTCCTCTAGGTTAAAGTCATAGAAGTAGAATTTTTAAATCTTAGGGTATTATGTTAGTCAGCTTTCCATAACTGTAACAAAATGCCTGAGATAATCAATTTAAAATAAAGGTTTATTTTGGTTCACAGCTTTGGAGGTTTCAGTCCATGGTTGGTAGATGCATTGCTTTTGGACCTGTCACAAGTCAACACATCATGGTGGGAAGCACAAAGTGGAGCAAGGTTCTTCACCTCATGGTTGCCAGGACAAAAGAGAGGAAGTGCCAGGCATAGTGGCGCATGCCTGTAATCCCAGCTTGGGAGGTTGATCCCAGGAGGATAACAAGTTCCAGGCCAGCTTAGGCAACCCAGTGTGACCCTGTTTCAAAATAAAAAATGGTTGGGAATATCTCAGTAGAAGAATGATCTTGGATTAAATCCCTAGTCCTGAAAAAAGAAAGACAGAAGAAAGAAAGGAAGAAAGGAAGAAAGAAAGGAAAGAAAGAAAAGAAAGAAAGAGAGAGAGAGACCAGGGTACACTCTCTATGACCTAAGACCTTTCATTATGCCCCACCTCTTAAAGTTCCCATCACCTACCAATATGACACCACACTGGAAAACAAGACTAATATACAGGCCTTTGTGGGACATTCCAGATCCAAACTATAGCAGATATTAATGTTTTAATTTTACTGTATGTTGTCAAATTGTCCTGGAAAGTATTTTTACCATTTTATATTCCTACTCTCAGTTGTGAAAGTTCATTTTTTCCAAAGTCTCACCAATGCCTGGCATTTATTTTTGTCAGACTGGGGATCTGAAATGGTAACATTGTTTGAGTTTTGTTAGTAACAGTCTTATTGGGATATAATTAACATATAATAGAATGCACATATTTGAAGTATACAAAGTAAGTTTTAGCAAATGCACCCATGAAACCATCACCATTATCAGGACAAGCCTATCTGTCATTCCTACAAGTTCCCTTGTGCCCCATGCTGTCTCTTTGTCTTAGTCTGTTAGGGCTACTATAACAAAAATATTGTAAATTGGGCAGCTTAGAACAACACAATTTTATTTCTCACAGTTCTGAAGGTTGGGAAGTCTAAGAGCAAGGCACTGGCAACCTGTGTATGATGAGGGCCCATTCCTCCTAGATGGTACCTTCTCATTTTGGTTGAAGATCAAAGGGATTAATTCATTCTGGTTGTATCCAGGATAGTTGTATCATGCTGGTGGAATTATGGCCTCATTATTATCTTTATTTGGAGATTAAAGATGATTTAATGAGATACATATTGGAATTAAGTTGACAAGAGGAAGACTTTTGATGGTTATACTTTTGTTTTGCTTGTTGGTTTTTTGCAGTGCTGAAGATCAAACCCAGAGACTCAGGCATGCTAGGCAAGCCCTCTACCACTTAGCTACATCCCCAGCCTGATGGTTGTTTTTTAGGTTAAGGGATACTGGGAGCTAGTAAAACACTATTTCTGGATGTGTATGTGAATGTGCTTATGGAGAAATTGGCATTTGAATCAGTGGATCAAGTAAGGAAGATTCATTTTCACCAATGTGGGTGCACATCTTATGATCAATTGAGGGCCTGGATAGAATAAAAAGGCATAGGAAAGGCAAATTCACTCTGTCTTCCGGGTTTAAGATATTTGTCTTCTGCACTTAGACATCAGAGCATCTGGTTCCCAGGCCTTCAAACTTTGGGTCTTTTCCCAGTGGCCTCCCAAACTCTCAAGCCATTGGTCTTGAACTGAAAGTTACACAATTGCATCCCCTGCTTCTCAGGCCAGGGTTCAATGCTTAATTAACTTTCCTGGGTCTCCAGCTTGCAGATCTGCAATATTGTGGGTCTTGTAGGCATCCAAAATCACACAAGCCAGTTTTCATAATGAATTGTTTTATATATCTATATATGTATCCCATTAGTTCTATTTTTCTGGAGAACCCTGACTAGCATACCCTCTATCCCTCTTAACTTGCCTCAGGCTCCACTTATTTGCTTTCTTCCATATACATTCATTTACATTTTCTGGAATTTATGTAAATGGAATTATATAGTATGTACTGTCTAGCTTCTTTCATTCAGTAAAATTATTATGAAGTTCATTCATGCTGTTGCTTCTAGTTTTTATTGCTTACTGGTATTCCACTGAATGGATATACTACAATTTATCCATTCACATATTCATGAATATTTGGCTTGTTCCAGCTTTTGTGTATGACGAAGCTGCTACATACAAGTAGCAGCTTTGTATGGATTCAAGTCTTTCATCTCTCTTGGGTAAATATTTAAGAATTGTGTTACTGGATCACATGTTAAAACATTGCTAAACTGCTGTAATGCAACAGTGGTCATACAATTCAACATCACTACCAGCAGTATATGAGAATTCATGTTGCTGCACAACCTCGACAGCACTTGGAATGGTCAAGTTTTTTTTTTCACATTTTAGACATTATATTATATATACAGTGAAATCGCATTGTGGTTTAGTTTGTATTTTTCTAATAACTAATGATTCTTATCTTTTGAAAAACTTATTTGCCACCAGAATATTTTTTGGTGAAGTATATGTTCAAGCCTTTTGCTTATTCTTTCACTGGGTGGTTTGTTTCCTTACTAGTGAGTTTGAGAGTTCTTTATATATTGTCCTTATCAGATATGTGGTTTTCAAATATTTTATCTGAGTCTATGGCTTGTCTCTTCATTTTTTAACAGTGTCTTTTGAAGAACAGAAAATTTTAATTCTGATTAAGTAACTTATCAATGAGAGGGTATGACTGCATATTAAGTGTAGCATAAAAAATATCTTGCCATAGCCAGGCACAGGGCTACACACCTGTAATCCCAGCAACACAGGAGGCCAAGATAGGAGGATTATAAACTTCAAAGCTATCCTCAGCAACTTAGCAAGACACTGCCTCAAACTTAAAAATAAAAATGGCCTGGGGATGTAGCTCAGTGGTAGAATGCCTCTGGGTTCAATCTCCAGTGCTGAAAAGAAAAAAAAAAAACTTGCCCTAACTCAAGATCACAAATATTTTCTACTGGGGAAGGGGGAGATAGATAGAAGACAATGGAGAACACCTTTTTATTATAATTATTCACTCATATTAATTGTATAACTTAATGGGTTTTACTGTGACATTTCCATATATGCATATATGAGGAATATCTTTGAAGTACTAGAATTCCACATCTAGTGAAAATATCTTTCAAAACTCAGGCAAAATAAAAGACATTTTTTGACACACAAAACCTGAAAGAATTTATTACCAGCAAATCTGTACTATAAGAAATGCTGAAGCCAGGCGCAGTGGTGCACGCCTGTAATCCCAGCACTTTGAGAGGCTGAGACAGGAGGATCACGAGTTCAAAGCCAGCCTCAGCAACGGCAGAGGCGCTAAGCAAGTCAGTGAGACCCTGTCTCTACATAAAACACAAAATAGGGCTGGGGGTGTGGCTCAGTGGTCGAGTGCTGCCGAGTTCAATCTCCAGTACCAAAAAAAAAGAAAAAAGAAATGTTGAAGTCCCCAAGACAGAAATGATACCAGATGAAAATATGGATATATTCAAAGGAATAAAGAATGATAAATGATATGTATAATGATGGACACATATTTGTTTGCTATTGCTGCTATTGAAAAATAACCATAAATGTAGAGGATTAAAACAACATAAATTTATTATTTTACAGTTCTGTAGATTGAAAATCTGACACAGTCTCACTAAATGAAAATCAAGGTACTGGCAGGGTAGTGTTCTTTTCTGGAGGCTCTAGGGAAGAATCTATTTCCTTGCTCACCATCTCTTAGGGTTCTCTAGTCCTTCCACATGACCTCCTATCTCTGAGAATTCTTTCCCTATGACTCATTTTTATAGATCCTTCTTCCACTTTTTTTTTTCAATACTGGGGTTGAAATCAGGGGTGCTCTACCACTGAGCTACATCCCCATCCTTTTTTAAAAATTTTTTAAATTTTGAGACAGGGTCCTGCTAAGTTGCCCAGGTTGGCCTAGAAATTTTGATCCTTCTGCCTCAGCCTCCCAAGTAGATGGCATTACAGGCATGTGCCACCATACCTGGCTCCCCTCTTCCACTTTTAAGACTCGGCCTATACAGTGGTAAACATGAAAGGCTTTTAAAAATATTATTTAAATACTCTTAAAAGATAACTGACTGTTTAAGGCAAAAATTTAAAAAATATTCTGTGGGGTTTATAAGAAAATATATGACAATAGCACAAAGGACTGAGGGGAGAAATAGAAGTGTAAAATAAAGTTCTAGTGTTAAACACAATAATGTTAAACACAATATTGAGAGTTGTTAGTCAGGTTTTTTTATGTTACTGTGACAAATACCTGACATAATCCACTTATGAAGAGAACAGGCTTGGGCTGGGGCTGTGGCTCAGTGGTAGAGCACTTGTCTGGCATGTGTGAGGCACTGGGTTCAATCCTCAGCACCACATATAAATAAATAAATTAAATAAAGATCCATTGACAACTAAAAAAAATTTTTTTAAAAGAGAAAAAGCTTATTTTGGTTTAGTTTTGGAGAGTTCAGTCAGTCCATGATTGGTTGGCCCTATTGCTGCATGACATGGTGGTAGGGTGTGGTGGAGCAAAGCTGTTCACTTTAGAGTTGGGAGTGTAGCTCAGTGGTAGAGTACTTGCCTAGCCTGTTCAAGGTTCTGGGTTTTATCTTCAGCACAACTGGGAGGTGGAGGCTGTTCACCTCATGGACAGGATGTGGGGGAAAAAAGAAAAAGGAAAAGAGGAAGAGACAGACTCTGGTCCCAAAATCTCCTCCAAGGGTATGCCCCCAAACACCTAAAATCTAGACTCCATGTCTTTAAGTTTCCACCACCTTCTAATAGTACCACAGGCTAAGGACCAAGTTTTTATCACATGGACCTTTGGCGGACATTCCAGATCCAAATTATAGCAAGTGTAGACTATAAGTTAAATATGTTTCCAATCTTAGCTATTGTAATAAATGTTGAGCTGGGCACATAATAGTAGTAGAGTACATGCCAGCATATGTGCAGTCCTGGGTTCAATCCTACCATCACGGCCACCACAACCCAAAAAAAGGAAAGAAAAAGAAAAAAATATGCACATTATTTTCCACATTCCCTTGTACGTATAAATGAAAACTTCTTTGGTGTTCTAATGATGAAAGAATTCATCTGTGAGGTCAACTTCACTAGAAATTGCCAAACTGTATCCATTTACATTTTTACTAGCAATGAATAGTTTCCATTTTATCATACTTGTACTTGGTGTTGCTGCATTGTTTGACTTTTGTCAAACATATGGGTATGAAAATGATATTTTATTTTACATATTGAGCATCTTTTCATATGTTTGTTGATCATCCAGGTTTCCTTATCTGTGAAAGACCTATTTACCCTTTTTGGCTTTTTCTCCCTGGGATTTAAAGGAAGTCTTTATGTATCTGTATACTAATCCTCAGTTGGTTATATAGATTGTGAATATCTTTTTCTTAGTCTCTGACTTGTTTCTTTGGCTTTGTTTATGGTTTATTTTTTGTCTAGATTTGAATTTTTATTATTATTTGGTACTTTTTGGTGCTAGGGATTGAATTCAGGGCCTTGTACATACTAAGCATGTGTTCTACCAGAGCTACACTTCCAGTCCCTTTAAAAATTTTTAATTCAATCAAATTGATTAATTATTTATTTGGTGATTTGTATGTTTTATGTCTTGCTGAAGAAATCTTATATTTTATTTCAAAAGTTTAAAAGGTTTTCTTCTCACACTTAACCTTTCAATTCACCTGGAATCCATTTTAATTTAAGGATCAAATTGTTTCTCCATTTGCCTCAGTTGCTCTAGTATCAGGCCATCCCTTCCCTGTTGATTTATTTATTTATTTTTAATTTTTGTTTGTGGTGCTGGGGATTGAACTCAGGGCCTTGTGCATGCGAGGCAAACACTCTACCAACTGAGCTATATCCTCAGCCTTCCCTGCTGATTTATAATGCCACATCTGCTACATATCAAATTTCCATAATTGTCTGGGTCTGTTTCTGAATTTTTCATTATATTCTCTCAATCTATTTATCTATCTCTGAACTATTAGCACAGTGTTTTATTTCATTGTAGTTCTGCAATAAGTCTTAATGACAGGGCAGATACCACCTCCTTATTCTGCTTTAGGATATTCCTGACTACTCTACAGAATTTCTTCACATGGTAGAAAGGTTGATTTTACCATTGTGAGTAAGATTAGGACTAACTCGCTCAAAGGCACCAATAATCAGTTCCCACCACACTTGAGGAAAATGTCTAAATTAATTCCCCTGACCCACAAAGTCCTCTGTGAACTATACCTGATATCTTCCATCTTACAATCTCTAACCTTTCACCTGAGTTTTAGAATTTGGTTGTCAAATTCCAAGAAAACTCATGTTTAGTTTTTGTTTGAAATTGCTTTTCCCTTGTAGATTTCACGTATTCTTTGATGCATAAAACCATAAGACACATCATTACTGTATGTGCTACTATGAAATAAAAATTGCTGCCCATTAAATTGTGACATAGCGCTTTATGGCTTACATTTTTATACTTATTTTAAAAACTCCTTTAAATTTATTTAGTTGCATATTTTCATCATATATTTCTCATGTGTTCATAATAAATTAAAACATAATTGAAGTAAATTGGTTAAGATACCCCTAAAACTTCTTGGCATTTTGAGTCTGACTTCTTTGAATCACTGTAAAACTTCAATATCTCTGCTTTTCTAAACAACAATAGCCTCTGTGCCATCAAGAACATTGGTAATGCAGCATTTATTATAAGAACAGTCCAACCACTGCTGTCTCTGAAATGTTCTTCTTAGCCACAGTACTAAAAATTAATTCAGCTTCAGCTAACTATGGGTATCTCCTGTCTTAGGTCCTATGAAGCTCATGATTGTTCTTTGCAAGAAAATATGCAATTTCAGTCACTGTTCTAATAACAGGGATTTACTTCCTTGATATCAATTTTATATCTGCTGCTGTTTCTGTGCTCTTTTCATTTTAGTGCTAAATCATAGTATTATCATTTTAAGATATTTTCAACAGCCATTAAACAGATAGTCCAAAAATGCATGTAACTCAATTGAAGTGACAAGAATATGAACAATTATGACTGAAAGTTTACCCAGACTCAGGCAATGAGAGCCACATCATCTACCCTGGAGGAAAAGATGTAAGAAACCATTGGTTGTAAAGCACAGCCCATTTTTAGTGCTGGTTTAAAAAATGTTTATAATTGCAGCAGAACTGTCTTTTAAAAATGGATTTACATAATTCTTGGATATCATAAATGGAGATAATGTGTTTTCCCTTTAAATAATTTTGTATTTTTCTTATAATTTTTGCTATTATAAATGCTATATTTTATACAACTGCATTTTATAATTGATTATTGGGCTTAAGAATATTATTTTTGTTTTATAGATTTTTGCATTCAGGAACTCTACTAAATTAACTCTTTAAATTTCTTTAGATTTTCTATGTAGACAAATTATGTTATCTACAAATATCAGCACCATGTCTCTTCCTTGGCAATCTATGCTTCCTAATTACTTTTCCTTTCTTGTTTCATTATCTAGGACAACTAATATAATTTGTAATAGATGTGGTTATAATGGACATATCTGTCTTGTTTAAAAAGTTAATGCTTCTTGAATTTCACTATCAAACAGGAAGTTTGCTCTAGGGTTTTTTGGACTCCATTTTCCAGTTAAGGACATTTCCTTATATTCCTACTTTGCTGTAAGTTTTAAACCTGAACCAGTGTTGAATTTTAATCATGTCTTTTCTGTCTACTAACATGACCATATGGTTCTTCTAATCTGTTAATGTGGTGAATTCTGTTGATAGAATTTTCTGATTTTAAACAACCGTTGCATTCCTGGAATAAACCCCACTTAGTCATATCATGTTACTTCTCTATTCAGAATTGCATTTAAGTTGCTATTATTTTATTTAGGAATTTTGGGATCCACAAATAGATGGAAGCTTAGCCTATAGTTTTTCTTGTACCTCATAAAATAAATTAAGTAGATCTCTCTTTTCCCATTCTCTGGTACTGCTTGCATAAATGAAGCTTGGGGATTTTATAAAACTTACTTGTGAAATTATCTTAACCTAGGACTTTGATGATATGTTATTAATTAAATTTCTATTCATAGTTAGTAGTCTGCTCACATTTTTTACTTCTTTTTAATGAACTTTGGAGATCAAAAACACACACATACATATATGTATATATATACACATATATTTTACTTACCTGTTTTATAGGTTATTTATTAGGACATGTTCATTGTTATTTTATCATTTCTAAATTTCTATAGTAGTCTAGTAATAATTGCTTTTTATTCCTAATTCCCATTCACTCATTTAGTTGTTTTATCAGTCTTGCTAGAATATTTGTTAATTTGCAAAGAAAATTTCTCATAAGCATTTTATATTAAAAATAGTGTATTTTTCCTAGGAATTAATTGTTATTTTCAGAAACTTTATTAATGTTTTCTAATTTAAAAAGCAATATCTGCTCAATATTTTAAGATTTCAAAGGTAACTAATGTGCTGAATATAGCAAGTGACCTATTTGCTTATTTATTATTAGCTTTAAAAATATTATCTTACAGTACATTATTGTATTACAATTTGCTATTATGTTGTATGGTAGTTCCTTTTTTAGATAAAGATATTTTACTTAGAACCAGGAAATTATTAACCTTAATGATAGTAATTTAAACCTGAACAAAATAAATGAATTTGTTAACTGTTATTTGAGCTGTAGACATTAACCTCTGATCTGCCCTATACATTATATTCAGAATGAATCATGCTATGTGGGCAGACATTTAACTCTGCTGTTTTAACTTGCAATCATGTATATTAAGAGTCTTTTTACTTCTTTCTTTTTTTCTTGAATTGGCTTAATAACAGCTCACATTTCACCCTTAAGTATATTGGTTTCAAATTTAATAAATTTTGTTTTTTAATGTAACTACTTTTGTTTCATTGTCAAAATATTTGGATTTCTTTTTTCTGGTTTCAGAGTCTCAACATACTCTGTGTGGACATCTGTCCTAGCTTCTCCAAAGCAAGGGTTGAGCTCAGGTCTTGTTGATGACTCTCCAGCCTCCAGCACAATGCCTGGACCATGAAAGACAATGACATTATTGATAACCATCATTTATTGAGCACTTGCTGTATTCTAGGCTTTATGCCAAGTGTTCTGCATGCATTAGCAAAAGTTTGGTTTTTTTTTTTTTTGAGATATGGTCTTGCTATACTGCCTAGGCTGGTCTCAAAGTCTTGGGCTCAAGTAATCCTCCCAAATTCTGGGACTACAGACATGTCACTGCACCCAGATTTCAAAATTTGTTGAAAATTTTTTCTTTTAAAAAAATCAGGCTCTTGCTGGACATAGTGGCTCACACCTGCAATCCCAGCAACTCAGGAGGCTAAGGCAGAAGGATTGCAAGTCCAAGGCCAGCTTCAGCAACTTAGTGAGACCTTTCTCAAAAGAAAAAATACAAAGGACTGGAGATGTACCTCAGTAGTAAAGCTCCCCTGCATTCAATCCCCAATACCAAATAAATCAATAAAATCAGGCTCTCTTAAAACTAAAACTAGATTGGTAGTTACTGGGTCTATGGGGAAGAATGGGGGAGAAATGGGGAGTTAATGAGCGTAGAGTTTCAGTTTTACTAGATGAAAATGATCTAGAGATCTGTCATAGAACAATGTGAATACAATTTACGCTATTGTACTGTGTTCTTAAAAATGATTAGGGATCTGGCAGTCTAGAGCAATGGTAGAATGCTTGCCTAGCATGCTTGAGGCTCTGGATTCCATCTCCAATATCAACAAACAAACAAATAAAAAACCTTAAACTAAAAAATAAAAACTATACAACAATAAATAATTAAGATGGTAAATGTGGCCCCTCTTAGAACTACAAGGAGATACCACCTTACAACTGTTAGCATGGCCATTATTAAAAGAACAAAATATAACAGGTGTTCATGAGGATGTGGAGAAATTAGAATCCTGTTGCCAGTGGGAAATGTAAAATTATGGAGCTACTAAGGAAAACAGCATGGGGATTCCTCAAAAAATTAAAAATAGGACTACCATATGATCTAGCAATCTCATTTCTAGGCATAGAGTTAAGCTTCCTTATCCACAGGCTCTATATCCATGGATTTAATGAACTTTGGATTGAATATTTTTGAAAAAAATGTATTTGTACTGAACTTGTGCAGACCTTTTTTCCTTATTATTCTATAAACAATTCAGTGTAGCAACTATTTACAAAGCATTTGCATTTTTAAAAAATTTTCTGATGCTGGGCATTGAACACAGGACCTTGTGTATGCTAAGCACATGCATTACCACTGAGCTACATTCCTGGCCCCTATATTGCATTTGCATTGTATGAGATATTATAAGTAATTTAGAAATTCTTTAAAGCACATAAGAGGAGTGCATAGGTGCTATGCAAACAGAATGATGTTTTTATAAGAGGGACTTGAGTTTGCAGATTTTGGTGTCTGTGGTGGTCCTGAAAACAATTCCCCAGGGGTATCGATGGATTGAAAGCAGAGTCTCAAAGAAGTATTTACATACATACCCATGTTCACTGCAGCATTACTTAAATAGTTAAGAGGTAGAAGCACTCCAAATGTCCACTGACAAATGTATGAATAAAGAAAATGTTGTTCATATGTACAATGGAATACTATTCATCCTTATTATAAAAGGAAGGAAATTCTGGCACATGCTACAATATAGATGACCTTGAGGACTTGATGTAAAGTGAAATAAGCCAGACACACAAAGACACACTGGCCAGGCGTGGTAGCATTCACCTGTAATCCTAGTGGCTTGGGAGGCTGAGGCAGGAGGATTGTGAGTTCAAAGCCAGCCTCAGCAAAAGCAAGGCACTAGGCAACTCAGTGAGACCCTGTATCTAAATAAGATATGAAATAGGTTTGGGGATGTGGCTCAGTGGCCAAGTGCCCTTGAGTTCAATTCCCAATACCGCCCCCCCAAAATAAGACATACACTGTATGATTCCACTTACAGGAAGTATATAGAGTAGTCAAATTCTTGCAGAAAACAAATTGTTGCCAGGATGGTGAGGGAAAATGGAGAGGTGCTTAAATGGATATAGAGTTTCAGTTTGGTAAGATGAAAGATCTAGAGATCAACTGTGCAACAATGTCAATACACTTAACAGTACTGAACTGTAAACTTTGAAATGGTTAAGATGGTAAGTTTTAGATTATGTGAGTTTTTTCAACCACAACGCAAAATGAAAAGAATTAAATCAGGCTCTCTCATTCTGAGAATTAACACACTAAGACTCAGGAGTTACATGGCTTATTCAAGGGCCAAGAACCAACTCTGAAGTGCTGATCTGAGACCTGAGGGTGTCCAAAGAAAGACCAAAGAAAGATTTTTTACTGACCTTAAAAGTACTAAAAATTTCCTTCTCTTAAAGGGAGAAAGTATACATTTTTATTCTTATTTTTTAGTCAGCATGACATAAAGATTTATCTTCCTAAAATGACTCACCCTGAATAAAGGCTAAATATGAATGTTTCAAAAACCAACATTCATTTTCAAATACAGTGATAGGATAAAAATGAATGTATGAGACAATTTAAATTCTTTAAGTACCCTGAATTGTGACTTTAAAAAGTCTAATAAACCAGCTGATATAGAATATGTGAGTGGTGGTATAAAAATAGAAATGTTCTACTCTAATAGGACTTTCATCTCTTTCAGTTTATATTGGCCTCTCCCCACTGACTGCAAAGAATTCCTTCTTTTTACTCTTTCCCTCAGTGAACTTTTCTACCTCATTTTCCTCCTTTCATCCTAAGTATCTCTGTAGCTTGTCTTTTCTCAACAAGTTTTTACTCTGAGAGATAAAGAGACTACTTCATAAGGTATTGCAGTAGGGTGATTAATGACCACTGAAAGATATCAAGTGCTAATCCCTGGAATTTGTAAATGTTATCTAATTCGGAGAAATAATCTTTGTAGATATGATTAAACTAAGGATGTTGAGAAGAGGTAATAACCCTGGATTATCAGAGTAAGCTTTAAATGCCATCATAATTGTCCTCATGAGCAAGATCTAACAGGAAACAATGAAGATACACAGGAGAAGGTGATATGAAGACAATGTGGAGACAAGGCAGATATTGGAATGATGCAGCCCCCAGAAACTGGAAGAGGCAAGGAACAGTCTCCGAATCACTCCCTACCAAGAGGGCATGGCCTTGCCAGATTTCAGACTTCCAGTCTCCAGAAACTGTGAGAGAATAAATTTCTGTTGTTTAAGCTATCAGGTTTGTGGTGATCTAATACAGCAGCTTCAGGAAGCTAATGAAGGTATATTCATGTATGCCATGCTTACTTTCCATATCCACTGAAATTGACTACACATAAGCAGTAGATATAGGAAGAATATCTATAAAATAATTTATAAAACATCTTCATGGCTAGAGGGGAAATCCAGTGGGAAATCATGATCAAAACATCAAAAATCAACACATAAGGTCAAAAAATGTATTTTCCCAGATCTTGCATAAGTTCCCCTTGTTTTAAACCATATAAATTGTGTTTAGAATAAATCTCTATGAAGAAAACACACTATGGCTTGAATCCACTGGGATCAGACAACAAAAGACATGGATTAGTAGCCAGAGCATTACTGCTGACTCTAGAGTTATGATTATCAATAGAATTTCTCATTCCAACTGCCAGCCTTGGCTGGATCCTGAGCTTTTGGGCTGCATGCCTACTCTCAGGGCCTGTGAAACTAACTCAGAACCATTGAGCCCATTAAGGTTGGCCTCCATGGTTTCTGGCCCCATTTTATTGTTCTGGAGTAAGGACTCCAGCCTTTCCTGAAGTAGGCACAGATAATGACCCCAAAAGGTCACAGATGACTAAGGCCTAGGGTTGCCAGATTTAGTAAATAAACATATATAGGACACTATTCAATTTGAACTTCAGATAAACAATGAAAAAATAAGTTTAGTATAATATGTCCATGCAATATTTGGAACATATGTATGCTAAAAATAGTATTTGTTTTTCCATGAAATTCAAGTTTGTCTAGTTTTTTTGTTGTTTGTTTGTTTTGTTTTTTTTTTTGGTACCAAGGATTGAACTCAGGGGCACTCGACCACTGACCCACATCCCCAGCCCTATTTTGTGTTTTATGTAGAGACAGGGTCTCACTGAGTTGCTTAGCGCCTCACTGTTGCTGAGGCTGGCTTTGAACTCGCGATTCTCCTGTCTCAGCCTCCCAAAGTGCTGGGATTACAGGTGTGCACCACCGCGCCTGGCTTAACAGTCTGTTTTAATAAGGAAACTCACAACTCTAATGAGGAACAACCTCTGCCTTCACAGACTTTAAGTTCAAGTGAGTTTGTGGGGACAGATAAAATAAGTGCAAACAACTGTGACATGGGCCACAGGTTGTCTTGAGATGGGTACCATCCAAATATTAAAGACCTACTAAGATAGGTGTTTAAGTCTGTCTAGAAAAAGTGATGATCAGCCTTAGAAAAATGAGGAAGATCTGGGCCAGCAGAGATGTGAGGAGGTGGTACAGAAGTCTTTCAGGCAGTGAAGTCTGGGCAGAAAAGTGGGAACTGGTATTTAAAAATTAGGAGATGGCCTCAAAGATGATGGATGGAGAAGGTCCAACAGCCAATAACGATGTTAGCTTTGGGCCTTGGTAGACAATAGACTAAAGTGACTAAAGGTGTGTTCATCAGACCCCGCCAGTTTCCCACAGATCTAGGGCTTCTGATGTCATGGAAGAGGCAACATGTCCACGAAAAAAATCGAGTTTCCACTCTGTTAACAGTTGTGTTACATTTACTATTCAAGGCATTAAGAGTGTTTACTAGGGGCTGGAGTTATGGCTCAGTGGTAGCGTGCTGGCCTAGCATGCGGGAGGCACTGGGTTCGATCCTCAGCACCACATAAAAATAAAATAAAGATATTCTGTCCACCTACAACTAAAAAATAAATATTAAAAAAGAGAGTGTTTACTAACTTAAGGTTGGAAATAAAAATGATCCACTTTGAAATCTATTCAGAATTGTAGAATGGTTAAGAAGGAACAATCTTTTTGTTATAGAAGGAATCTCTGAATTGAATGTCCCACTCCATATGAGTTGGAAGAGGAAAATAGGCAAGGAATGCATTAGAACAACAAATCATTTTCCAGTTGTGATGAGGATCCTTGTAGAGAAAAGGGTTGGGAGAAGAGGCTGGTACTAGTAGGAGTGGGAACAAGAAAGGAATTGGAGGGTTACTGTGAACCCCTAGACTCTCATTAAAGAACATCTTAGGGGATCATCGCTTCTCTCCAGTGCCAGAGGAAAGGAATTGGGGCTCTTGCACCTTGATTCCCACCTCATATAGAAACTCTGCCTTGGAAAGAAAGAACTATGCATGGGCTCTTGTGTTTGGGAGTGTGGAGATGGGTAGGGGTGAAGGAGGGAGCTGCCCAGATGCTTCCATCTTTAAAGAGGAAGCACAACGCCCCTGTTTTGAAATAATAGTAAGGATGAGCTTTCAGAAGACTAAAAGTCCTCTGTTCAAGGTGCTCAGCAGGCTATTCAATCTGGTACAATCAAAAAACTACTTATTGTTACCTCCATTCTTTAGATTACAAAAAGTATATTTAATTGCAGATGAGTTAATAACTGTAACTATTTTCTCAGAATTGAGGATTGTGTAATGGGCTTTCTTCATAAAATACACAGAAGGTTTTAGAAAGAAGATGAACAATTTTTTAATGCCAGGCTGTGTTTATGTTCATTCTTCTTTAATAAAAAATACCAAACCTTTCTGAATAGCATCCCAAAACTCCATGATTATAATTTATGGCAACATTTGTCAACTTCTGAAAAGCATACATCATTGTCAGATTTATGTTTTCTCACTTCTGCACTATTTTATGAGTACCTATCCAGCCAGATACATATAAATCTTTATTTCTCATTGGGATGTACCAAGAACATGCAGCACTAATGTATCATTTGTTCATGTCTTATGCTAAAATTTATTTAAAATGAGTGGGTTTATACTGTCATTAGGGAGGCCATATGTTAGCATAGCCATATGTGGGAGTGTTTTTATTCTTTTAAGAGTTCAAGAAAGGGCACCCCTCAAGAAGCATTAATTGCATATCTAAGTACAATATGAAAGAAAAACAATAACTGAAGTCCTAGCCATGCCAAATATCTATTTATTTTATTCCATCCATTTCCAACATTAAGTTTCATGTCTAAAAGCAAAACAAAACAAAGCAGAAACTAATTTCATTATACAGCTAGACAATGTATAATCTGTGCCTGGAAAGATTATAGGTACCTGTATATTCTGAGCATAACAGCTCTATAAGCATGATCAAATTAATTTAGAGCAGTCAGACCTCCAAATATTTTCCCTCTGTGTTAGTCAGCTTTCCATTGCTATGACAAAATACCTGAAATAAACAAAAGAGGAAAGATTTATTTTGTCTCATTGTTTCAGAGGCTTCAGTTCATGGTTGCTTGGCACCAATGCTTTTGAGACTGTGGTGAAGTGGTACATTATGGTAGAAGCATGTGGCAGAGAAACCTGTTCATCTCATGGCAGCCAGGAAGCCGAGAGAAAGAAAGGAGAGTCCCTATGTCCCCTTCAAGGGCACACTTCCAATGACCCAACTTCTTCCAACTAGGTCCCACCATTTTTTGTTTTGTTTTTATTAGTGCATTATAATTTTACTCTGGGGTAGGCCTCAACTCTTAAAGGTTCTACTTCTCAATAGTGACATCAGCTGGGTACCAGATTTTAATACATCACCATCATGGAACATTTAAGATCCAGACCATAACATCTTTTCATGTTGTGAAAAAATAAGAATTACATCCTAATATTGAGAAGTGCTTACTGTCCTTTGATTTAATAACTGGTTTTATCTTTGATACTACTTACAAATTGTGCAAGTGTATAATTTTTCCAAACTAAAGCCTTCTTTTAAGTACAAAATAATAAGCTTTTCCTTATAATGCACAAGTTATTTTTCAGAAAATAGAGGGCCATTGCTTTGAGGCTTTTTCAAATGTAGGTTCTCTAATTTATTTATTTATTTTTCTGATGCTGAGTATAGAACCCAGGGCCTTGCACATGCTAGGCAAGTACTCTACCACTGAGCCACATCCCCAGCAGTTTCTCTAATTCTTTTTGTAGTTCTCCCCTTTTAAAACATTTATTCTTTACCCTTTATTAAGAATTGATGCATTTGCTGTTTTAAAAACATTTTAAGGTCTTCACGGGAATACATATATTATGCTCTCTAATCCTGAAATAGCTATTCTGGAGTATAGACCAAAATTATTTAAGTTCTAAAGATGAACTTTCCAATTAACTCAATTTTTACATGTTTTCAGTTCTTTGGGTTTCTGAGTATTGTATTCTAACCCATGATTTTCCTTCCTCAGTGTATCAGATTGTGATGTTATAGTGTTAGAGTGACTGCTAAGAAATATCTTTCCTATTATCTTGTCTTGACCCTTTGAAATGCTGAGGGTAAGGTTCTTCTGGTTGTGTTAAAAGCCCAAAAATTTGTGTAGTAAAAGGTAGAGGCTGGCATAAGGAGTCTTCCATTTATGCAGTTTTCAGTCATTTGTGTGTTGAAAATGTTAAAACTTCTAAAGCTCCAAATAGGATGCCTGCTTGTTGACCTAATTTAGAGAAATTAAATGTTTCCAGAGGAATTTGTTCAAGAATATGCAGAACAGGTATACCTGTAGTAGTAGCTACTCTGGAGGCTGAGGCACAAGAATCATTTGTGTCCAGGAGTTCTGAGGCCAGTTTCAGTAACATAACAAGACCTGCATCTCAAAAAAACAACAACAAAAAGGCCAGGCATGCCTGTAATCCCAGTGGCTCTAGAGGCTCAGGAAGGAGGATTGCAAGTTCAAAGCCAGCTAGAGCAACTTAGCAAAGCCCTAAGCAACTAAGAGAGATCCTATCTCAAAATAAAATATAAAAAAGAGCTGGAGATGTGGGTCAGTGGTTGAGTGCCCCTAGGTTCAGAGAAAGAAGAAAGAAAGAAAGAAAGAAAGAAAGAAAGAAAGAAAGAAAGAAAGAAAGAAAGAAAGAAAGAAAAAAAGAAAGAAAGAGAGGAAGAAAGGAAGAAAGAAAGAACATGCAGATCTATGTCATTGGGATAGCTACCTCTGAGGACAGATTTGTTGTCCTGGTGTGGTTATACAGTGGTTTATTCAATCAATTCCCTACTGACATGTGGATTGCTTCCAAATTTGTTTGTACAAATAATGTTCAATAAAAGACCTTTTGTATATGTTACTTCAAATACATTCACATGTAATTCATATTTGATTCACAGAAGTGGGATTTCTGTACCAAACTACAAGTGCACCTTTGCTAAATACTATGCCCTATGCCCTAGCCACTGTTTTAGCACATAAAACTCCTAGCTATAATTTCTGTGTCAGTGTTCTCACCCTCAGAAGTGATGCTGGAGTACTGCAGCTTCTCACAGGAATGACACTGGAGTCATCTCTGGGAAGAATAGGCAGGCATGACCAACCAATGTGACACAAAGAGCAGTTATCTTCCTTTCCTTTTCTGTTGCCCTTTTCCTCTGTCAGCATCACTCTCTTCAAGGCCTTTGTGAGGCCCCAAAGCATGCCCCCTAGGGAATCCTGGTAATGCCCCCTCTATCCCTGGCCTCTCTCGGGTATCTTAGAAAGGTCTTCTCACTTCATCAAAAAGCATCTCTTACATTTCCCTTGAGATCCTCTCTGAAGATTGATAAATAATCCACCACAAAGTTTTAATGACATCATGTATTACTGGATGGGGATTTCAGTTAAACACTGCCTTACCCAACGGACCAACCCTAATGGTGGAAATTTCCATACCTAAAGTAGGTCTACTGATAAATCTATAGGGAGACTTGGCTCTTGCTCTGTGCCTTTCTCCGAAGGCCAAGTACTGAATACTCCTCTAGCAATCTTCTTTAACCATAGGCCTACACAAGGGATGTATCAATTGTTTATTTACCTTTTAATCATATTCAGAAAAATCCTGAATTGCCAAGTCTGGTAATATAAATATGGCCTAGTGCCTGATGAAAAAGTGGTCTCTCATGCTCTTTTTTGAATAAACTCACCATAGCCCTATGAGAAAACTATTATTCCAGGAGTTAATGTTGGAAGAATAGTGGAATGAATCTGACCTAACTTTCCTATGTACATATGTGAATATATCACAGTGAATCTCACCATTGTGTGCATGCACAAGACACTAATTTAAAAAAGCTGTAAGCAAATAGCAGAAAGATCAGTAGGACAGATGGAAGGGAATGGAGGAGAGGTGGAGAGGGAAAGGGAAAGTATGGAGGACTGAATTAGAGCAAATTATATTCCATGCTTTTATAATGATGTCAAAATGAATCCTAATGCTATGCATAGCAAAAAAAATCAATAAAAAAGATCAATATGACTATTTCACATATCTAGAAAGCAGTAAACAATGCAGACCAATTGAGAAAACTATTAATATTTGCAATGTAAACAAAATATAAATGTAATTATGATATATCTAATAAAATACACATATGGAATCATTTAAATACAAAAAAGAGTTTGGATTTGATGACTGGTTAATCATCAAATCATTGAGGGGCAAACCTCCATCTGACAGACAGGAGCTAACAGATAAATCCATTCTCCTTTCTTTGTTGTTCTCACCCTCCACCCCCAACTTCCTCCTGCCTCCACCAGCCAGGGAAGTCCTGAGGCAGGGTTGACAGAGCTTCTTTGGGATGTACTCCCACAGACTGAGCAATCAATCTGCACTCAGAGGCAGCCAACTTGCTAACACACCATTGTATTGGTTCTCTGTCCTTCTCTGCTTCACATGCCCAGTGGGGTAACAACATATATGCCTTCTGCCTGAGCCTCTGCTTTTTGAGGAAATCAATCTAAGACATAAAAGGTAAACAGAATGAGAGAAGCTGTAGCAACTACACTGGTTCTAATTAAGAAGTGCTGATAGAAAGAAGGAGTCAGACATTGGCAAGCAATGATTCAAAGCAGGATATAGCTCAGCACAGACCGGGAAAAGGATGTAGGTAAGGAAAGCTCCTTAGACTAGGAAACATCAACAATCTTTTGTTAAAAACTGAAGGGAAAAATTCATATGTAAAAAAACCACATAGTCAAAAGAAATATAACAAACAAAAATATGCAAATTATAGTTACATGCAAAAGTTCTTAACAATTGAAAAGGAAAGAACACAAAAATACCTAAGAGACATGATCAGAGGGTTCAGAGAAAAGAAAAGCAATGAATTTAAAATACATGAAAAAAATGCTCAACTTCACTCATAATAAAGGAAATGCAAATCACAACTGCACTGAGATATTATTTCTTGTTTATCTGGCAAAAATTCAAGTTTCAAAATGCACTCTGTTGGTGAGACTGTGGGAACATAGGCACACTTATTCATTGCTGGTGGGAGTGCAAAATGTTACAGCCCCTATAGAGGGCAATTTGGCATTATCTAGCAAAAAGGCAAATGCATTTACAGTTTGATTCAGCAGTCCCACTTCTAAGTATCAAATGTAGATTATATATGAACAGATTTGAAATAATAAACATAAAATTATTTACTGAGCATTATTTATACAAACAATAGTTTGGGAGCAATCCACATGTCCATCAACGAGAACAGACTGAATAAACCACTGTACAGCCACACAAAGGATATTATATTGTCATTTTTTAAAAAAAGTATGAGAATCTCTGTATTAGTTTATGTGGCTGCCGTACCAAACTACTACAAACTTTATGGCTTAAAAAAGAAAGTTATTCTCTCATAGCTCTAGAAGCCAGCAGTCCAAAATCAACATATTAGTAGGGACACCTCCTTTTTTTTTTCTTTCTTTCTTTTTTTTTGTACCAGCGATTTAACCTGGGTGCTCAACCATTGAGCCACATTCCCAGCTCTTTTATTTTTTATTTTGAGATAAGATCTCACTAAATTGCTCAGGGCCTCACTAAGTTGCTAAGGCTGGCCTTGAACTTGTGATCCTCCTGTCTTAGCTTACCAAGCAGCTGGGATTACAGAAGACTGCCACCATGCTTGGTGGGATGGCTCCTTCTTGAGACTTTGAAGGGGAAATTGTTTTATACTTCCTTCTTTGCATCTGGTAGCTGTCTATAATCTTTGATATTCTTTAGCTTGTAACTGTACCATTTTAATCTCTACCTCTGTCTTCACATGGTCTTCTTCTCTGTGTCTCATATCTCCTCTTTTCTTTTATAAAGACACTTGTGTTTAGAGTTTGTGCTCACCTCAATCCAAAATGATCTCATCTCAATATTCTTATCTTTACTATATCTACAAAAACCTTTATTCCAAATAAGGTCACATTCTCAGGTATTAGATGGACATATCTTTTGGGGGAAAAAATTAGACCCAATACAGTCCCCATATACTGACATACATTAATTTACAGAACATATCAATAAGTTTAAAAAGCAAAATGTAGAACAGTGTTTAAAATTTGTTTTTGTCTTTTTTTAAATTTTGTTTTGAGATAAGTTCTTGTTATGTTGCCCATGCTAGACTTGAACTCATGATCCTCCTGCTTCAGTCTCCTGAGTAGCTGGGATTATGGAAGTGTGCCACTGTGGCCTGAACAGTGTTTGTAGTATATTTTGTGTGAGCAAGAAGAAAAAATAAGAATACATACACACATATGCATATATTTACACATGTGTGTACTTTCAAACAATATTCCTAGAATAAGCCAGAAACTAATTAAAATGGTGAACTCTGAGTGTGAGGACAAAGGGAAAAGACAAGGATACAAAAGAGACTTCTGAATATACTTTTTAAAATATACTTTTGAAATGAAAAGACATAGGTTGGCAGAATGGATAAAAAAAAACAGGACTCAACTATGTATTGTTTGCAAGATACTCGACTTACAGGCAGACAAACAGAGGCTAAAAGTAAAAAGATGGAAATTAATACATCACACAAAAGGAGCCTGAAAACAAGAAGGAGTAGCTATTGTCATATCCAACAAAGCAGACTTCAAGCCAAAATTAATCAGAAGAGACAAAAAAGGTCACTTCATACTGATAAAGGGAACAATCCAATAGGAAGATATAACAATTATAAATATTTATGCCCCAAATGTTGGTGCATTTAATTACATAAAATGGAAACTACTTGAATTAAAGGCTCAGACACCAGTAAAATAACACTGTATGGCTTCAACTCACCTGTATCACCAACAGATAGGTCATCCAAACATGAACTTAGTAAAGACTCTTCTTTTTTAATTTGTTTTTTTTTAGTTATACACAATAGTAGAGTGTATTTTGACATATCATACATACATGGAGTATAACTTCCCATTTCTGTGGTTGTACATGATGTGGAGTTACACTGCTTGTGCACTCATATATGAACATAGGAAAGTTATGTATGATTCATTTCCCATTCCCATCCCCCTCCCTTCTCCCTAGGAATTAGACAAGAAACTATGTATCTCCTAGAAGAAAACATAGAGTCAACACTCCAACATAGAGCCACAGGCAACAACTTTCTCAATAGGACCCCTAAAGCTCAGGAAATAATGCCAAGTGTTAATAAATGGGATGGCATCAAATCAAAAAGCTTCCGCACAGTAAAGTAAACAATTAGGAATGTGAAGAGAGAACCTACAAAAGGGGAGAAAATCTTTGCTACTACTGACAATTAATATCTAAAATATGTAAAGAACTCAAAACACTTAACACCAAAAAATAAATAAATAACCCAATCAATAAATGGGCAAATGAACTAAACAGACACCTCTCAAATGAAGAAATACAAATAGCCAACAAATACATGAAAAAATGTTCAATATCATTAGAATTTTGGAAAATGCAAATCAAAACTACACTGAGATTCATCTCACTCTAGTTAGAATGGCAGCCATAAAGAATACAAACAACATCTGGGAGTGCTGGTGCACACCTGAAATTCCAGTGATTTGGGAGGCTGAGGCAGGAGGATCGTGAGTTCAAGGTCAGCCTCAGCAATTTAGAAAGACCCTAAGCAACTCAGCAAGACTCTGTCTCAAAATAAAATATAAAAAGGGTTAGGGATGTTGCTCAATGGTTAAGCACCCCTGGGTTCAATCCCTGGTACCAAAAGAAAAATGAAAAGATTACAAACAATAATAAATACTAAAGAGGATGTGGGAAAAAGGGAACACTTTTATACTATTGGTGGGATTGTAAACTAGTATAACCACTATGGAAATCAGTATAGTGGTTCCTCTAAAGCCTTGGAATAGAATCACCATATGACTCAACTATACCACTCCTCAATATTTATCCTAAAGAATTAAAGTTAGCAACTATAGTGATACACACATACCCATGTTTACAGCAGCACAATTCACAATAGCCAAACTATGGAATGAGCCTAGGTGTCCATCAATGGATGAATGGATAAAGAAAATATGGTATATATACAATGGAGTTTTGTTCACCCATAAAGAAGAATGAAATTACGTTATTTTCAGGAAAATGGATGGAACTTGAAAACATTTTTAAGCAAAATAAGCCAAACTCATAAAGTCAAGGGTCATATGCTTTCTCTCATACAGAAGTTAGAGAAGAAAAATAAAAAGAAAGGGGGTGTGTGTTTCATGAAAATTGAAGAGAGACCACTAGATTAAAGGAAAGAAATGAAGAGGAGAGAGTAGTGGAGGGAAGAATGAAATGCTGGGGAATGATACTGGACAAATTATATTGTTACATTGTGTGTGTGCACAAGCACCTGACAACAAACCACACCATATGTACAACTGTAATGCATCCATAAAATATGGAAAAAAATAAAGTAAAATTCCATTTTAACTTATCCATTCACATTTGTATTTTTAAGTAACATACATTCCTAATTTTCAGTTTACTTACAGTTAAAATTGTATCACTTTACATAAAATGTAAGAAATCACAAATATTTGTTTGTCCTCTGTTTTAGTTAGCTTTTTCACTGCTGTGACTAAAAGACCTGACAAGAACAATTGTAGAGGAGGAAGGGTTTATTTGGGGGCTCACAATTTCAGAGGTCTTAGTCCATAGATAGTAGGCTCCCTTCCTGGGGGCTTGAGGTGAACTTGAACATCATGGCATGGCAGAGAAGAGCATGGCAGAGAGAAGCAGCTCACATGATGGTCAGCAAACAGAGAGACAGGCTCCAGTGGCCAGATACAAATATGTACCCCAAAAGTACATCCTCTGGAGACATACCTCCTCCAGCCACACCCTGCTCACCTTCAGTCACCACTCAGTTAATCCTATCAGAGGATTAATTCACTGATTGGGTTAAGGCTCTCACAACCCAATCATTTCTCCTCTAAACCTTCTTGCATTGTCTCACACATGAGCTTTTGTGGGGTACCTCATATTCAAACCATAACACCCTGACCTGTCCTTAATGCTATAGTAGTTAGCATATATATTGTGTTTAGGTACATTAACTATAAAATAAAGTGTCGTAAATTTTGCATTAGATTAAATATGTATTTTAAAATGGAAAATATAAAAATAAAAAATATAGCTTTGGCTTTTGAAACATGTAAATGTCTGACCCATTCAAAATTAACTTAAATATTTTAAAAGCTTTAAAATTGAAAACAAATTTGAACAAATTAACATAATGTTATATTAAGTGATATTATTGCACAGAGAAAATAATTACTTGATGTGAAATGATAATATTGAAATCTGAATAACTCTATTGGTGCATATTCTAATACAAAAAGAAGTGCAAACAAATGTTTAACTTCATTCTGTAGCACTATCTGTATTATTATTTGAAAACCATTTTATATATGTAATAAGATGGGGCTAATAAATAATTATAATATTTGGCAATGAGGACTGAACTCAGGGCTTTTTGCATACAAGAAGCACATGCTCTACCACTGAGCTATAGTCCCAGCAATAAATAATTATGTTATCATTATAAGGAATCAAGATTTTCAGTAAAAGAAAAGATATACAAGAAAAGAATAGTATACCTTTATATTTAACTAGAAATATCAATAAAAGAAAAACAGAGAGAATCAATAAAACCTAAAGCTAGTTCTTTGAAAAGATCAATAAAGTTGAATCTTTCCATTTCACCTGTGTTAACACATATATTGGCATAAAGCTATTAATAGTATCTCCTTACTAACCTTTTAATGACTGTAGGAGCTGAAGTGACAAACCCTCTTTAATTATAGCATTTTCTGTCTGCTTTTTTCCTTGTTCAGTCTGGTACATCTTTTTTATGCCATAAGCAAGGAGATGGTCAAAAATTGAGACATGTTGAAAGGACAAAGGAACCAGATTGAAGAAGCTACTGCTGATTAAATTTGCAACAACTTGAGCACAAAAAAATTAATGAGAAAAGCACATGAAATAATAAACAATAACATACCCCCCTCAAAAATCCCAAAACAACAGAAAACCTTATTTTTCAACAATAGAGGCAATTTTTATGGATACTCCTAATTCTGACAATTGGTTGCTTATGGGGAAGATTTAAGTATTTTTTTTTCCTTTTAAGTAGGAATTGTATTTCCAAGGTAATAAAACAACTGCAGCTGTAAACAGAAGCTCTTCTTAAGAATGCTTGTTAATAAATGGAGAGAAAATGATAAAACTGAAACAATCTTCATTTTGCTACCCTCAGTAAAATAATTGATTCAGACAAAAATCATCAATAGAGGCTAAAAACAAAACTACTACACCTCCATTACATCATGAAAAACTAGATATTCTCATGACATAAGCGTTACTTCACAAATAACTCACTAGAAGGTAACTGTTAACTTTATAGCAGAGAGATCCAGATTATATGGGCAAACCGTGCAAGACTTTGACAGGGACCAAAGATTCCATTCTTCAATGAAAAAGTTGGTGCTGTTCAGGTTGTTTGATTCCATTGGGTCTCTGGGCCTTTCATTGTCTTTGAACTACAGTACAAAGTTTTAAGTTGTAAGAATATTGAGAATAATACAAGTGAATTGTGCTCACAGAAATAGAAATTGTCTGGTAGAGATGCATTTGATCGTTGCCCTATGGATACTGACCAATTTAAGCAAATTAATTTCAGCATTCAGTCTGTTTATGTGTCTGCAGTTTGGGTATTCCTTTGAACCAGTTGTAACATTTTGCCAATTCTATCATTAATTAGCAAGTTAAATAAAATTGATGACATATGTTCATTTTATATTTAAGGGTTCTTAGTTTATTTTTTTCAAAAGTTGTCCTT